>CM054062.1:79100875-80300875 GCA_028641055.1 Alopecurus myosuroides
CTAGGTTTTGCAGAGGGGGGAGGGGATACTTAAGGAGGGGGAAGGCCTGTACGGCAGCTCATCGAGGAGGGGAAGGAAGGATCCTGTGGTGGTTCTGTGTTCGTACAGAAGGTGACATCAGCCAGAGGAGGAAGACAGCGACAGGAGGGGGGTACTGGGCTGGAAAAATTTGGTGGGCTGGGCTGGTTGGTTCCCCCCCCTTGAACGTTTTCCTTTTTATTCCTTTCTTCTGTTTTTTTTTGCAGAAAACAATTGGAAGAAAAAGAAGGAATTTTGAGGGAGAAAAATTATGGAAAATTTTGGGTGGCTTAATTATTATATTAGCAACCATTTGACCACTTTTATTTTTCCATGAATTCAAAATTTAAGTGTTGTTTGGAATTGTTTCAAATGTGGATGATTGGAGTATTAAAATTATTATTGAAACCAAAATTTTAAATAGGGTGACCCAAAAGAAATAAATGGAAACAAAGAATGAAGGAATGTTTTGGTTATTGTGTTTATAGTTTCAAATTGATTCTGTTTGGAAATATTTAATTTGAATTGGAATATTTTGTTAATTAATATAGAAACAACAACTTAATAGGGAGGAACCCTATTGTTAGTTGGATTAGAATTATTGGAATGGTTTGATATTTTACAATTTCCAAAGGAGGTGTTGTTGATGGTTTGCTTTGAATTTGAAAACCAATTTGGAATGACTTAGTGGAATTTATAACACCATTTTATTAATTGATCCATATTGAAAATTATGACAACAAATAGATGGTTTTTATTTGTGATTTTATTCCAAAAGTTGTAACAGAACAAGTATGAAAACAAGGCATTTGAAATTGTTTGATTTTCATTGTGAAAACAAAGAATAACAGATGCAAAACAAAAGAAACAAATGCAACAACATGATGACATGATGCAATACTTTAATAAACATGAAACAAACATTCCAAGGGGATGGTTTTCATACTTGGGCTGTTACAAACGCCCCCCCTTGAAGGAATCGCGCCCCGAGATTCCTACTGAGAAAAGAAAGGGTCCGGATACTTCTTGGGAAGATCCTCTTGAGTTGTGACACGTGAAACACATCGTGCACATTGGATAGACGTCAGGGAATTTGGAAACCACCGGAATAATATTAGTAGAGGTATAGGTTTTGTATGGGTGGTGTATAGCTGTACAGAATTTGATTCATTTGGAGAATAGACTATCTGTAATAAGGGTGGAACAGAGTTATTGACATCAATGCAACACCAAGAATGACATCATTGTCAGAATCAGCAACATGAGAGTAACGAGGAATATGTGGCCTCCCATTAGAATTGGATTGTTCTTACTTATCTTGGAAGTCAACATTTGAGATCCCGGGGAGTGAACAGAGTTTTGATTGCTTAGTGGAACCAGAATTGGGTTGTGTGTTGTGGAAAAGATTGTTGACACAAAGGAATGTGATTCTCCAGTATGAAATAACACTTTAGCTGGAATAGAGTTTAGCAGATGAACGGGGAAACTTTGATTAGACGCCGGTAGAAGAATTGAAGTGGAAGAACAATAAGATTTCAACGGACGAAATGTTCTTTAGAAGAACAGGATAACGAAGCAACACCGGGGAAAACGAGCACAAAACTCCTGAGGTACTACGGAGAACCCAAAACACGTGAAATCCTAACTTGAAAGTTTAGATGAGAAGGGAAAAATCAACGTTGCACTTCCTTACCAGAAAAGGGAGGGAGGGTGGGGAAAAGAAGAAAAAGAACAGAATTCCTACTCTCACGTTTCATTTTTCCTATATAGCTACAAAATAGTTTCTAGACTCAACTGCGACCAGTAAAAAGGGATCCTACAGGCAGACAGGCTCTGATACCATTTGTCGCACCCTGATTTCTAGGGGATACTCACCGTACGAACTGGATAGCAGATGCTTGGATTATGGGGCATAACTGCTCCCACGTCCCAGCTTCCTGGTAGGCCTGCGCTTATGCGCGACAACACAAGCCCTGCTATTCCATCGTCGATGTAAACTATCCACTAGAGATCAAAGGCACTACTGTCGACGTACTTCATACCAATCACACATGGTACGTCAACAGCTTTGAACAAAGGATATCACAACAGATCTCTACGACACAAAAGATTGAAATAACTTGCAAATGGCTCTCATTAGAGCAGAGATAGCAAATACAATCATTCAGAGGGCACCTGCCCCAACAATACATCATTACAATACAGCGGAAGCATTCAACATGTCTGAGTACAGACAAGAACCAAATAGGCCTAAGAGGCCGGAAACAAACAGACGGAGCCCATCCACGAAGTCTCGGATCCTGCCCGGGTCCGCTATCTACTCGTCCGCAGTCTCGTCATACTCCACGTAGTTGCCACCATGTAGATCTTCAGAAACGTCGTCTGCGGAAACCACAGCCCCAAAGGGGTCAGTACATAAACGTACTGGCAAGCAAGACTCACAGTTCACCAAAGTGTAGCCCGTCAACACCAAGCACGGATGCTTTGGGTTCAACGGAGGAAAAGGGGATATGAAAGATGCTGCAACTGGCTGCTCTAAACAACTACAGAAACATACTACAACTTCCGGCTAACAGAAAGGAGATAAGATCGAGGATTGTAACCAACTGAAAGATAACTTCAAACAAACCCATCCTGGATCTCGCCCCTTATCCAAAGAAGCAATCCGAGGATAACTCACACAGTTGAGTTAATGATGGTTCATATTATTGTGTCGATAAACCTCTTACTAGTCAAGTTGTTAATCATTGGGTGTAAGGTTGTTAATCATTAGGTTTAAGTTGTCCTGAGTACTTGTTATCCAGTACTTTCACCAAGTAATCCATAACCGCGGAAAACACGGCTTCTCGAGAAGATTATCCCTGCAGGGTTGCACCAATTTGGCCGTACACGCAAGAATATCCCGCCAGACGGGGATCAAACCCACCAAGCGAGGCACTCTACACAATTCAACTCTTCTTCGCATCAAGCCCAAAGAACCTTGGGCGCACGGCTAATCGAGCCCAGAAGAAAATGGACCCTCATAGCACTCTAAGAACGTGTCCCCCTATATGCCGACTACGAAAGTTCCACCCTGGCCTGGGCTCGCAAAAACATGCATGCGGCAAATGGAAAACACGAACTAAATGAGGCGATTTGGACGAGATGCGAATCGAATCAAATTGAGGGGGGCGCCCATACTCGCTTCCCACATGCGGTTAGTGCGCTCATCATGGATCAGTAGACAAGACCCTTTTCCTATTAGGGTCGACACTAGCAGGCCTCAAAACCACACAGGGCCTCCTGCCGGTGCCTTATCATCAAATTTATTATTAATAGCAACATTAGCATGATTGATTGATTAAACATCGAGCCCCCAGAACATAATGAAGTAGTAACAGAAAGTAACGGGTAACAGACTCGAGCAAAAGCAACCTAAGCATGCTAGTAAGACACTGGCTCAAGCAAAGGGGTTGTAGGAGTGGAGGTGAGGCAATATCAGGGTTAAGGGATTCAGGTGATAGGTTCGTAACAGAAACAACTACTACTAAGGCTAGCAGAAAAGAACAACGGAAATTATCGGTAACCAATGTTGAAAGGAACACAGTGGGTCATGTGAGTGATAACTTGCCTGCAAAACCCAGTAGCCTGGTACTGAGCTAAATCCTTAGAAGGGATGTCGTGAGTATCGTCGGTCTCAACGTCGTCGTTTATCCGAGAAGAAGCAAACAAACAAGGTAGAAGTATAAACAATCATTATCATGGCATAGGTGGACAAACATGGGATGATGCATGTCATGTTAATAGATGCATCAAAATAAACTACTTGACAAGATAACACAATTTAATTGGACCCATATGCAATTGGATTGCATATGGAAAAGATCCAATGAAATAAGTGGAAACAAATGATTTACAATTAATTATTATGTGAGAGTTGTTAGCATGATGCATGCATGATGATAACACAAAATAACAACAAATAACAATGACAGATGCAAGTGATAAAAAGGATTTAACAAGTTTTGGAAATCATTTATTAAGTTTTGGAAAGTTTGGTTACTTAAACATGTCACACAAGTATTTGGTGTTTTCATCAAGTTAAATTGTTCAAAATAGATAACAAAGTTCATATTTGAAAATGTTATGCTTTTATGGTTTGAAAACATATTTTATATGTCCCAAAAGAATTTGTTTTGATCAAGTTATAAATTTAGCAATATTAAATGATTTAAACAAGGTTTAAATAATTTAACCAATTTTAATTATTGAAAACATGGAACAAATTTTATATTTGAAAAGGTGGTTTAATTTTGCATGGAAAACATATTTCATTTGTGGAAATTGCATTTAAAATGAGCAAGTTATTATTTGGCAATTTTAAATGCAATAATTAAGAAACAATTGTTTTCAGCAATTTAAATTATTCAAAACATCAAACAAAATTTATATTTGGAAAGTACATCAAATTTTAGTTAGATTACATGTTTCAAATATTGAAATTGGAGTTAGGATGAATTTATTATGACTTAAACAATATTAAACAAGTTTTAATTGAATTTAAAACAAGTTTGAATAGCATTTGAATTTTATTTGTTCAAATCATGAATTCAAACTCACATTTGAAAAGTTCACACTTTGATGGTTTGAAAACATATTTTGCATGTGTAAAAATATTTTATCAAATTTAATTGAATTAAACAAGGATTAAAAGGGTTTAGGCAATTTTAATTATTCAAAACAGGAAACAAAAATTATATTTGAAAAGGTTATGCAAAATGGTATGAAAAACATATTTTATTTGTATTTATTGGATTAGTAATGAATTAGTTATTGATTTTAGAATTTTGCATTTGAATTATTTGGATTCAAATTTAAATGGCATTTTGAAACTTCAAAACAGTGAACAAATGTTACCAAAAGATAGACAATTGAATTTAGATTAGTGTGCATATTTTATTTGCAGTTTTTAGAGTTATAAAATAAAAGTTATAAGCAAAACACTTTCAGGGACTAATCTGTTATTTTTAGGGGCTTAGTGTAAAAGGAATGTGCAGGAAACAATTGTTACCGCGGGGCTAGCCAGCCAGAGGCGCTGACGAGCGGGCCCCGGGGCCACGCTGGCGGTTGCGCGGTGAGGTGGCCACTAGGCCACCGACTGGTGGGCCTGCGCGCGCGCGGAAGAAATCCAAAAATGTGGTGCGCCCGCGGGGTCTCGAACCCGGGTCGCTGGCGCTGCGCGGAACGGACGCAACCAGTGCGTTGATCGGCTGTTTGTGATACCATAGCAGACTGACGGAGGATATGTTACGACTTCGCACGTTAACTGAACATTGAACAGATCGCTTCGCTGAACCTGACGAACAAGGCTTCGATCGGCAGATCATCGGCGTTGCCGCGCCGGTGGCTAGGGCTCGCGGTGCGTGGATGTAACGTGCGGGTACGGGGTGTGGAGGCGAACAACAAGAAGGGGACGGGAGAGGATAGGAGGCGCTGCTCACCTAGCTTCTGTATGTCGATGACGACTGCCTGACGGCAGGCAGCAGCGGCGCTTCTCCCCGGCGACGGCGCGGCCGCTGCGGTTGCTCCCAGCGAGCGGAGAGGGGACGAGGAGATGCGGGCAGGCGCCACGGTTCCATTCCCATCGCCAGTGGCTCCTCGAGGTGTCCAGGTCGTGGCTGCGATGAGGAGGCCGAGGTGGGCGTGCGGTGGTTCAGTGGGTTCAGGCAAGAACTAGCAGAGAGGGGGAAAATATAGAGGACGGCGCTAGGGGAGAGGAACTAGGGTTTCTAGGTTTTGCAGAGGGGGGAGGGGATACTTAAGGAGGGGGAAGGCCTGTACGGCAGCTCATCGAGGAGGGGAAGGAAGGATCCTGTGGTGGTTCTGTGTTCGTACAGAAGGTGACATCAGCCAGAGGAGGAAGACAGCGACAGGAGGGGGGTACTGGGCTGGAAAAATTTGGTGGGCTGGGCTGGTTGGTTCCCCCCCCCTTGAACGTTTTCCTTTTTATTCTTTTCTTCTGTTTTTTTTTTTTTTTGCAGAAAACAATTGGAAGAAAAAGAAGGAATTTTGAGGGAGAAAAATTATGGAAAATTTTGGGTGGCTTAATTATTATATTAGCAACCATTTGACCACTTTTATTTTCCCATGAATTCAAAATTTAAGTGTTGTTTGGAATTGTTTCAAATGTGGATGATTGGAGTATTAAAATTATTATTGAAACCAAAATTTTAAATAGGGTGACCCAAAAGAAATAAATGGAAACAAAGAATGAAGGAATGTTTTGGTTATTGTGTTTATAGTTTCAAATTGATTCTGTTTGGAAATATTTAATTTGAATTGGAATATTTTGTTAATTAATATAGAAACAACAACTTAATAGGGAGGAACCCTATTGTTAGTTGGATTAGAATTATTGGAATGGTTTGATATTTTACAATTTCCAAAGGAGGTGTTGTTGATGGTTTGCTTTGAATTTGAAAACCAATTTGGAATGACTTAGTGGAATTTATAACACCATTTTATTAATTGATCCATATTGAAAATTATGACAACAAATAGATGGTTTTTATTTGTGATTTTATTCCAAAAGTTGTAACAGAACAAGTATGAAAACAAGGCATTTGAAATTGTTTGATTTTCATTGTGAAAACAAAGAATAACAGATGCAAAACAAAAGAAACAAATGCAACAACATGATGACATGATGCAATACTTTAATAAACATGAAACAAACATTCTAAGGGGGTGGTTTTCATACTTGGGCAACAACATGATGACATGATGCAATACTTTAATAAACATGAAACAAACATTCTAAGGGGGTGGTTTTCATACTTGGGCTGTTACAGAGGAGGAAGCAGAGTAAAACCTGCGGAGAAGAAAACGAAGGAAATCCTTGTTCCACTAATGTCAGAACAGGACGAACGGGATTTACTTCAAACACCAGTGGGACTACACGAACCCCCTGAAGTGCTGGAAGCCAGGAGACAAGCTCTCCAAAGGCAACAACAACATCTATTTAGAACTCGGGAAAATCTCCTACAAACCCAGGCTGGCATTAGGTTGAAGTAGGAAGAAATTGAGGAGTACGAGAGAAAGAATAGATCTGGCATAAAACCTACACGGTTACCCGGAATCGTAAGACCGGAAGTATTGCAGCCGAAGGAACGGTTCCAAAACCCTGTCTGGCAAAAGCAAGTAAACGACATCAATGCCAGGGGCGAACCTATATACAAAACCGCAGCAGAAAACGCGGAAGCCGCATTCACCATCCTCAATGATGATCTGTACTCCAATGACGAAAAACTCCAAGGGGTGTATGCTTTCTTAGGAAAAGCATTGCAACAATAGCAGCGAGGGTAGGCAAGATCAGGGAAGTTGCATGACGAATTAGCCCTATGCAAAATAGCCACATGCACCGCTGGAGCACCTGGACCTGGAGAACCTGGAGATTCAGACAATTCAAAAGAGAAGAAAGGAGATCCGAAAAAGGATAAGAAAATTCCCGATAACAAGGATGCAGCGTCCAGAACAGGATCCCATCCGCCGAAAGGTGGAGTCAACCCCTGTGATCGGGAATAACAGAACCGGAAGGACGGAAAAGCAATGCCGCCTCCAAGACGCCCTGCTGAAAAAGCCGGAAGATACGATATTCCTCACAGGCGTGAGAGATCCCGTACTCCCCCTAGGAATAAGGAAAGGCCAAGGAGCAGAACAATGCCTAATTCCAAAGGGCATGATAACGGACGAAACAGGGATAATCCCGGAAGAGCGCATTCGCGCAACAATGGGCCAGAAAGGAGCAGATCCCCTTCTGTTCATTCAGCCGGTAGATATTCCGCACACGCCGATAAGGCGGAAAGAGATGATTTATACTTTGGACCTAAGTGTTTCACTGATAGGATCCGAAGGATAACTCTACATTCTGGCTTTTCCAAAGTTGGTCCAACATATCAAAAATATACCGACAGTACAAACCCGGATACCTGGCTCTCAGACTATTATACAGCCGTCCAGATCAACAAAGGGACAGATTTAGAGGCAGTAAAATTCCTCGCCCTAATGTTACTGGATGGAGCCAGAGATTGGATTAACGGGCTTCCGTCAAGAACAGTAGATAGCTGGGATGATATGGCTAGAGTTTTTACTCAGCATTTTCGGGGAACTTACAAACGCCCCAATAGCATCAACCAGCTAAACCGCTGCACCCAGTTTGAGGATGAGCCATACGTGGACTTTATCTCAAGATGGACTGCAATGAAGAACAGCTGCTCTGGAGTAAGTGACGTACAAGCAATGCATGCTTTCGTCAATGGCTTAAAACCCGGCCTAGTACCGTTCATGGTTGGTTCAAAGCAGCACAAAGATTTCAGATCTATGCTTACAACCGCAAATGAGAATGCAGCGGCCGAAGATGACATCAGAGCGAGAGGTGGAAATATCGACGCTTTGGCTCAGGCCAAAAAGATGCCTCGTTCTGAGAAAAACGCTACTCTAGAAACACAGCCAAAGCCCAAAGAAGTTAACCTAGCCTTTGGAAAGGATAATGGAAGCAAATGTAAAGGAAGAAACACATAACCTACTCCTACACAAAGGAAGAGTGGGAAAAGATTAAGTCGGAGAACTGTGTCCACCATTCGCAATTTGGAAAACCCACCCATACTAACGCACAATGCCGGCTCAATAAGCATATGAAAGGCAGTGCAGGATCCGGGAACAAGGGGAAGAACTCCAAGAGGAAATTCTCCAAGCAAGAGCCAGAAGCTGAAAAAGAAGACAGTGGATCGGACACTGACAAAAAAATCCAGGAACAACAGCGAAAAGGCGAACCAAAGTTCCCGAGAGTCGATGGAGAATGCAATTTAACTTTTCTCGCAACTCCCTCAGCAAAGGTGGCAAAGAAGACACTTCGAAAAATAAACGCGGTTGTTCCACCAACCCCCAAATTCTTGACGTACTCGAATACACCAATTACCTGGGATCAGTCTGATCATCCTGGAAATATCCCAGAACCCGGCACACAAGCTCTAATTGTAAGCCCTATTGTTCAAAACACTAGGCTAAAAAGAGTGTTGATGGAAGGAGGATCCAACATTAACATAATGTACCTGGATACACTCAAGCATCTGCGAATCTCCGAGACCCAGCTCAATCATAGCAACATACGTTTCCACGACATCGTTCCTGGCAGACAAGCACAATCCCTAGGAGAAATTTCCCTAGACGTAACCTTTGGAGAAAGAGAGCACTTCCAATAGGAAAAAATCTCATTCGAGGCCGTGCCGTTCGAGAGCATATACCACGCAATTCTCGGATGTCCAGCTTTCGCCAAATTCATGGCAAGATCATGTTATATTTATAACAAGCTGAAGATGCCAGGGCCAAAAGGAGGAGTAATCACCATATCGGGAGACTTCAAATTGGTAAACAAGCTGGAAAAAGGAAACGCCCTTTGCGCAGAAAAAGTGATAGCAAAGGAAGAATTAAAAGAGCTGGCAAAAGAAGTATCGCCGAAAGAAATGCCGGCAGGAAAAGAAAGACAGAAGTACAAGGATGGTTATCCTAGACCCCAAAGATCCGACAAAATTTGTCGTAGTGGGGACGGAGATGACGGACAAATAGTAAAGCGCGCTCATCGAGTTCCTCCGTGAAACTGGGTTTTCTTTGTCCTGGTGTCCTGCGGACATGCCAGGTGTACCCAGGGAACTTGCTGAGCATCAACTCAAGGTGATTCTAGGATCTAAACCCGCCAAACAAGGTCTCCGTCGATTTGATGGAAGAAGACGGAAGGCTATTGGCAAGGAAATTATCCGGCTATTAGCAGCTGATTTTATCCGGGAAGTTATACATACCGAATGGTCTGCGAACCCAGTGTTAGTCCCGAAGAAAGATAGTACTGTTCATAGGATGTGTATTGATTACACCGGCCTGAACAAGTTGTGTGCAAAAGATAGGTTCGCACCGCGAATCGATCAAATAATAGATGCCATTGCTGGCTCTGAGCTTTTATGCTTTTTTGATGCTTATTCCGGATGCCATCAAATACGTATGAGGAAAGAGGATCAAATCAAAACTTCCTTCATAACCCCGTATGGAACATACTATTACATAATCATGCCTTTTGGCCTGAAGAACGCATATGCAACTTACCAGCATTGCATGCAACGATGTTTGCATAGTCAGATTGGGAAAAACGTTCACGTTTATGTGGACGATATTGCCGTCGTTTCCATGAAAAAGGACACACTCCTTGAAGATTTGCGAGAAACCTTCGAAAATTTGCGCACTTACAAAATGAAGTTGAATCCATTAAAGTGCATATTCGGGGTTCCCTCAGGAAAACTTCTGATTTTTATCGTTTCTCACAGAGGAATAGAAGTAAACCCGCAAAAGATCAAGGCAATCTTAAACATCACAAGGCCTACGTGCTTAAAAGATGTACAAAGGTTGACAGGTTCTGCAGCCACCGTCAGCAGGTTTATAAGCCGGCTAGGAGACAAATCTCTGCCATTATACAAATTGTTTAAGAAATCCGACAAATTTGAGTGGACAGAAGAGGCGTACAAAGCATTAACCCAGCTAAAAGAAACCTTGATGAAAGCTCCGATTTTGACATCACCAAAAGACGAAGAACCCATGTTACTGTATCTCACAGCAACAAACAGGGTTATTAGCGCTGTGATAGTTGTGGAAAGGCGGAAAGAAGAGCAAAGCATACCAGATCAATATCCAGTATATTGTATAAGCGAAGTTTTTTCCGATTCCAAACAAAGGTACCCACACTATCAAAAGCTGACATATGGCGTGTTTTTCGCATCTCGAAAACTCCGCCATTATTTCCAAGGATATTTCATAACAGTGGTATGTAAAGCACCACTAGGGGATATAATCAACAATGCGGACGCAACCGGCCGAGTATCCAAATGGGGCATCGAGCTGGCTGCGTTCGACATCAAGTACCAACCCCGGACGGCAATTAAATCTCAGGCGTTGGCAGATTTCGTTGTTGATTGGACAGAAGCAATGGAAAACACACCAATGCCGGAGTCGGAATACTGGGTTATGCACTTTGATGGATCCAAGATGAAGGAAGGCGCTGGAGCTGGTGTAGTGCTAAAATCCCCAAAGGGAGATACTATGGAGTATGTATTACAAATACACTTCAACGCCAACAACAATGTGGCAGAATACGAAGCTTTGCTTCATGGCTTGCACACTGCAAAAGAAATAGGCGTCAAATTCATATTATGCTATGGCGACTCAGATTTGGTACAACATCAGCTCAACCAAACATGGGACGCCAAAAGCCCCATCATGGCCGAATATCGAAGAACGGTGGACGAGTTTGCTTTTTTGCTTCCTAGGATTTGAAGTACTTCACGTCAAAAGGGAAGAAAATTGGAACGCGGATGCATCAGCCCGCATGGGCTCGGAAAGAGTGAAAACCCTACCACCAGGTGTGTTTGTTCAACATTTGCATAAACCATCGATAAAAGGTAGGGATGTTAATTATCCTCTTTTGTCCGAGTCAATTGAAGTCCTGCTCGTTAACGGATTGGATAATTCCATATTTAAACTTCTTAGTAGACCAGAAGTACCTGGATGGAGCAGACGAGGTCTTGCAAAGACAAATAAAACATCGATGCAAAGAATACACAGTAATCAATGGTTACATGTATAACCGCAGCACTACCGGAATTTTTCAGCGATGTATTTCGCCAGAAGAAGGCCGAGAAACACTACAAGAAATCCATGCAGGGGATTGCGGACATCATGCTCAATCAAAAAGCTAGTTAAGAAAGCATTCCATGCAGGGTTTTTCTGGCTAACAGCCAAGACAGACGCCGAACACATAGTAAACACATGTGTCGGATGTCAGTATTACGCCAAGCAGACGAATATGCCAGCTCAAGCACTCAAAACTATCCCTATCACATGGCCATTTGCGGTCTGGGGGCTAGATATGATGGGACCATTCAAAACTGCAAGAGGTGGACTCACACATCTACTCGTTGCAGTAGATAAATATACCAAGTGGGTGGAGGCAAAACCCATCAAAACAACTTGACGGTGTGACCGCCAGAAACTTCATCATTGACGTAGTCATGAGATATGGCGTTCCACACAGTATAATCACTGACAATGGGACAAATTTCTCGATTGGAGAGTTTGCAAAATATTGCCGACAAACGGGAATACGCCTAGACCTTGCGTCCGTGGCTCACCCACAATCCAATGGGCAGGTTGAAAGAATGAATAGCTCAATCCTGCAAGGAATACGCCCAAGAATCGAATCTCCTCTTCATAGAGCAGCTGGAGCATGGGTAGAGGAATTGTCTTCCGTGCTTTGGAGTATTCGAACGACGCCAAATAGAACAACAGGGCAAACCCCGTTTTTCTTAGTTTATGGCGCAGAAGCAATGCTTCCAACGGACATGCTCCATGATAGCCCAAGAGTGCAGGCTTACGATGACTCCGATGCCGAATGTGCTCGACAGGATGTCGTCGATCTTTTAGAAGAAGAACGAGACCTTGTGCTTCAAAGATCCGCCATTTATCAGTAAGGATTGCGACGCTACCATAGTCGGAAAATCAGGAATCGATTTTTCAAAGAAGGTGACCTAGTGCTAAGATTGGTGCAAGAAAGGAAGCACACGTTAGCCCCAGTCTGGGAGGGACCATTTGTCATTAGCAAGGCTATGAAAAATAGATCTTATTATCTTGTAGATATTCGAGACATGGAAGATGATCCCAAGCGTCCGAATCGCAAAAGAAAGAGAAAGATAGATGTTGAGCTAGGAGAGACAAAAAGGCCCTGGAGCATCCAGCAGTTACGTCCCTTCTACACTTAGTTCAATTTCTATGTAAACATCTTTGAGATCATGAAATAAAGTTGTCGGAATCCATGCATTAACTTTTTTATCTGTTTTCATACAAAGCATAAGTCCGCCTTATCTATTTCCCAATGATCTTTCAAAATACTCAATGTTAACCCAGATTGTGCCTGCGTGCCTGAGTTTCATACAAATTTCCTTAATTTTTTCTCTAAGTATTTTCTGATTGTTTTTATGTTGGGTCACTGGAGCTAGTAAGTAAAAATGCCTTTAGTATGATCCATGTTTCCGAGTTTCGACTGGTCGGTTGTACCCAGTCACTTGGCATGAAGATTAAGTACTATCGAGCCATTTCAAACAGTAAGGACAGTTAAGACATATAAGCCAGAGAACTTAGAAGATAAATGAATAAAAACCCGGAAAACTTGCAAAGACTTAATAATTAACTGCAAAAGCGGAGTACTTGTTTATACAAAAGAGTAGAAAGCATTACAATAAAGTTTACATTGTAAGAACAATAATGCTTCTATTTTTTCCCATCTCCTACTCAAGACCAGGCAGCTTCTTTAGGCATCCGACTCTTCCTCGCTGCTGGATTCCTCTGGAGTTGTCGGGATTGCTTCTTCAGGGTAGAAGGTGGATATGTTCACCATGGTCGCAATCTTGGTGGCGTGACCTTTGATTTCATCAAAGATGATGGCCCGTTGAGTTTTCGTGTATCCCTGAGGGATGCCGGACGCCACACGCCAAGATTTGGCAGTAGGGTAGTGCATGCGCATGAGCCCAAGGGCCATGCGTGCACCACCGCAAGCCACAGAATGGAGCAGGGACTCCTTGCGATTCGCCACCCCCACGATAGCTTCCAGAAGTTTTTCAACTTCCGAGAGCTCCCCAGATTTCTCGGGAACGTACTTGTTGATAAGTAACATTCCCGCGACCTTGAACGCGGTGAAGACCTTCCCGAAAGCCCGGATTCTTTCAATCCGGGTAACCTGGGGGCTACCTTCTGTTTCAATCAGCACACAAGTGTTAGAAAGAACAGGAGAAGAGAAAACAAGGAAAACCGGTAAAAGGCAAAGTAACTTACCGAGAATCCGGTCCATCTCGGTGCCTTCTTCAAGGCGATGGTTCAAGGCATTCTCCAGATCCCGGATGGTGGCCTTATCCTTCTCGGCCTGGCTGGAGGCCTTAGACTCGGCAATGCCAACAGCTAGTTGGCTAGCCTCTAGGTCCTTCTAGAGCTTCACAGTTAGCTTGTGAAGAACCAGGTTCTCGCGGCGGAGGTTTTCGGCGTTGCCGGCATCTTCAGCAATTTGCTTGGCTTTTGCCAAAGAAGCTGAAAAGCAAGTAAAGGAAGAGTTAGAAACTCGGAAAACTACTTAGAAAAATTGCAACTGAAAGCTGAGAAATTTTTACCTGCTAATTCGCTCAGCTTTTGCTGAGTGGATACCAGTTCCGCCTCCTTATCCTCAAGAATCGAAAGAAGAGTTTTCACCTCCTTGTTCTTGATGGTAAGTTTGTTAAAAATCTCCATGTTGATGTTCTTAGCAGTTTGCTGAAACACGAAAAAGAGACCAAAAAATGCTTAAGTTAAAAACAAGCACAACAACGAAAAAAGCATTAAGACAAACGTATACGTTTGACTTATTGCTTGGGGGCTAGAGATATTACCTGGCTCATCTTGGTCAGGTTTGCCAAGTTTTCATTGAATTCTTTTGCATAGTCGGCAAAAAGAATCCTAACATGGCAAAGGCCGTCCTGAATGACCTGCCGAGGTGAAAACACGAAGCTATTCCTTACAACAAGCCCGCCTTGCGGCCAAGGACGGATCAGAGGTGCTGGAGCGAAGAATTTGGTAGCCCACGGATGAATGTATCCGTGTTCGTCAAACGGTTATTACTTTACCTTAAAGTCTCTGTCAAAAGTCGGAATGGGTTCCTCCTCAGTTGTACGAGAAGGGCCACCCATTTCCGGCACCGCCCTTTCCCTCGCATCTGTCTCGGATGCAATGGGCTGGCTGGTCGGCAGGGGATACTCTTCCTCCCTTGCAGATTGGTTTTCCCCTCCTGGAGCAGCTGGGGTATCAGGAGCTGCAGCAGGGGATGGATGCACCATCTTGCCAGTAGCTGCCTTATGTCTCTTCAGCTTCTTTGGCTTCAGAGAAGTAGGAGCAAGGCTGAAAAAGAAAGGAAGCGAAGGAAAATTGCGAGAAATCAGTTTTTCGAGAAAGTAAAATAACTCATGCGGCCAAAAGCAGAGAAAAACGGAAACCCAAATGATTACCTGGAAGTAGCGACGGGAATTCCGTCAAGTTCCACCACCGCTTCAGCAGTTGATGACTTCTTGCGTTTCCGACCACCAGATCTTTGTTGGTAAGGTCGGCAAACTATGGAAAAAGAACAATATTCGACTAAGTCAGGAAACCTGAGAAAAATAAAAATCCGAGAAATTGCCCAAATAATAAAAAGCATTACCTTTGGGACGGGGTTGCCTCCATGGTACATCTCTCGGCTTTCTTCATATTCGTCGCATGTGGCGAACAAATGATTAACCCGCTTTTTGAAGTCCCTCTTCGAGAATGCCTTGTCCGTCCCCCTCATGGTATCTTCCGGGCCTTTGTATTCACACAGAAGCCGAGTTCGATACGCCAGAGGTTGGATACGTCTTCCAAACCAACACAAGACAGAGTCGGTTCCAGTAAGAGGAGGTTTGGAGGAGACGAGTTTCGCGATGCGCCGTTTGATTTTCATCAAATCATCCAGTAGGGTTTGAACTGCGTCCTCTGTCCAGTTATCCTGGGGAGAGGCAGCGTAGTTGGTAAAAGGTGGAATCCCCGTTTCCTTTCTAGGAAACGGGATGTCTTGGTGGTAGAAAAAGGAATCCGTCCAGAATTTGACGGATTCCGATGTTTTTATCTTGGGGAACCAATCCTCCCTGAATGTACGCAGGGTAAAGGATATGGTCCCGCAAGTCGGGAGTGCGCCCTCAGAGGGGTTTCGCTTAACCCCGAAGCAATACTACCAGAAATCTTGCCTAGGTGCTAATCCTAGATACCCTTCGAAGAGGGCATGGAAACCGGCTAAATATAGAATAGAGTTTGGTGGCAAGTTGTGGGGTTGGATGTTATAGTGCTGGAGAACATGGAGGAAGAAGGCGGAATTCCCAAACCTCGAGAAATGTGCGAGGTCAGGAGAATCCGTTCCCCGGCTCTGGGCGAGGGCTCGGAGTCGTCCTCCTCATGCCGCCATTTTCCCTTGACGATCAGCCCCTCCTTATCCATTGTCGGAAGAAGGGAAGGGGTGATGTTGCACCAGCTCCAATTGCCAGAGATCTCGCCCTCGTCTTCGGCTCCGGCGGCAGCGGCCGCAGCGCCGAGTTCCTCCCTGATGAGGAGGATTTTCTCTTTCGCCGTTTCGGGGATGAGTGGCGGAGGCGGCGCAGAGGAAGAAGCGGCCAGGTTCTCGGCCGCGAGAGGAGGATCCTCGCGGGCCTGGTCGCCGGAAGTATTCTCCGGTGCGTTGGCGGCCGCGCGGCTCGGGGAATCGAGCTGCGGGTCCATGGTGTTGATGATTTCGTCGATGTCGGCGGCAACCGAGTGCCCCTCTGCGGCGCCCGGTGATCCACCAGTGTCCATTTGCGGGCGGCACAGTGAGGGTCTTGAGTTTCCGGTGAAGAAGTTCCGGGAATGGTGCCGGACGCGCACGGGCTCTGCTCTCGCTGGAAGAACTTTGGCTCGGGGGCTATGGCGCTTGGGAGCTGGGAGGTGAAGTGGGAGCAGAAGAATCGCCGGAGGGCACGAAGGAGGCTATTTATAGCCGGAAAACCTTTCATATACGTTTCAACGTCTCTTTGGACCGTTAGATCTTCAACGCGTGTCACTCGCCTGACAATCCGGGAAATGAGGTGGCGGGTGATTACTGCTATCTCCTCGATTCCCGTGAGAATCTGTCAGAGATACGTTTCAGGGTTTCACATTTGGAACCTAAACGTCCCTGACGTCAGCATGATTTTATCGCTGGCTTAGGAAGTTCCTTCTCCACGAAGGCTCGTGGAAGAGAAAGGCGGATTTTCCTCAAAATCCGAGTTTCGCGTTAAAGCATCATTTTAGGAAAAGAAGAATCAAGACGAAGAGCCGACATTTCTCGGAAATAATTCAAATTGACGAAAGACGGCGAATTGAAGTCTCAGTCCTTCTTGGGGGCTACTGTCGGATATATACCGATTAGGGGTATATCCGGCATTGTCCTAAAGAGCCGGATTACCAGGGTGGCCTGATTGGTAATAGATCATAGTCCATTAGGCGGCCCAGTAAGCTGACGCGCAGAAGCCCAATTCTAGAAGAACCCGGACCACGACCCACGTGGTGCGGCTTGGAGTAGAAGGCGGATTCTTGCCTTCCAAGTTAGAACTTACCGTAGTCTTCTAGGTTTCCTATCTGTAAGCCCTAACCCGGCTATCTATATAAATCCGGATGGGAGAGAAGAAAGATAACAGATGTCGGGGGGTTACCCCCGAGTAGGGGTAAGGCAAGTGCTAAAGGCAAGGTCAAGGTGATGTTTGACCGGGTAGATGGCTACCCGGTAGGTTTCTATCTGGCCGTACCCACCAATGGCCAAGAGGAGAAATCAAGGAAGTTATGTTCGGCCGAGTAGAGGAGTTGGTCCAAGTAGAGGGAGTGCTTTCCTACTCGGGCCAGAAGTCAATGGAGCCGTTCTGACAAGGGATCCCGCGTATGCTGCGTCCGTACCGGCATGCGGTTCAACTTACGGAGCGAGTGATTATCCGCGCTATGGCGTGGCTACAGTGCGGTAGGCGCCTGTCAAGTCCTGTCACTGACAGAGGGGACAGGACAGGGCTAGGGGCCTACCCTATCTCACTGACAAGGTGGACAGGTCCCATCTCCAAACGGCGCGAAGACTTCCCGCACCCGTGTCAGTGAGAAACCGGAAACGTGCTCTGTTCTGTAGTGCGCCTGTCCCATCACTCATACCTTATAGTATTTTTCTATTCGGCTGGGCACCAGTATATAAGGTGCCCTGCCTTCTCTTGCGAGAGGTTCGACACTTGACGTTGCCTTACGATCCATAACGTTGCTTCACTTCACATAGAGAGAACTAGAGAGCTAGAGTGGCTACCCGGCTGAAGGCCTGATTTGTACTGTGGCTACTCGGTGAAAACACCTATAGAGAGAAAGGCAGGAGTAGGGGTGTTACCTCCACACGAGGGCCCTGAACCTGGGTAAGATCGTGTTGTTTGCAGTGCTTGAGACATCCTACACGCGGCTACTCGCCGTGTGATCCCTCCCCGAGCACCTCCAGCGTCCATCGGCCCCAACCTTTAGCCATCCTATGGCATCTGCCGTGATACCACCACGACAGTTGGCGCCCACTGTGGGGCCACCAGCGGCGCTGGCTGGAGTCCATGTTCGGACGGGACTCATTTCTGCTACAGGGGAGCGCGTGGTCTGTGGCCTTGTCCACAGATTCGGCTCCTTCGACTTCGTCACCGACAACGCCGGAGATTTCGGTGGTAGACCCATCCGGCAGGCGGCTCGGTGATCTCCTTCGGCATGCACCTGGTCTACATCGCCACCACCGTCATCCGCGAGTTCCCAGAGGTGGTGCTCGTCGCGGAAGATCCTCCTGCTGTGCTCGTGCCCGCGGGAAACCAACTGGCTGCTCTGCGGACAGCGTGGAGGTGATGATGACAGGCCCGACTACCGATGTCGGGAAGGGCGCGGCCGCTACCGCGGGAGTCATCGAGGAGCCTGCTGGCCCAAGTGTTTCCCAGAAGGTTCACAAGCCCTACGAGGCGCCCCATAACATTCCGGGTTACATACCTCCTTCCACGACAACGACGATACCGGCATCCTCCGTGCGGATGGGCATGCCGCCTCCCACCGAGCTTGAGCTCATGACCATGAGCGCGCAACTCGACCAACAGCGTCAATCGCTGCTCGCGGAGCACCTGGAGCTGGAGAAGGTTAGGCTTGAGCTTAACATAGACCAAAATGATTACAACATGGCCCACGGCTTTACTCCTGTTGTTAGGAAGCCTAGCAAGCTAGGCGCTACTTGTCGCAACTTAGGCGCTGAGATGGCAGTAGTTGGTGGGGCTCCTAGCCAGTCTGCTAGTTTAAACACTGCTACGAGGCCCAAGTATAGTACCCCCGCCAAAACACTTAGGGCTGCAGAGGCTGTGGCTGCTGAGTTGCCGAATCTCGCCGGCGACGCGCGCGCTAGGCAGCAAGAGAGGCTCAATGAGCTAGTGCTAGAGGCTGCTAGGAAGAATGAGGAGTTCCGGAAAGCCAATCCGGGTGCTGGCGCTTCTCAGATTGTGCACTCGCGTGTGGTCAGATCTACGGATCAGGCCTCATCGCCGCTTCCTGCCACGACCCCGGACCCAGAGATATACATACTGTTATGAGCTTCTAGCCATGGACTCACAAGGGCTTCAGGGTTACCAGCCCCGGCCGCAACAAACAACGGCAGGCAGACCGGATTCATCGGCACGTAGTCCGGATCCCCGGTCTACTACTCCTTGTATCCATGCTAGTCATAACCAATTATGCATACCCAAGCGTCCACGAGTCGGATGAAACTGAAGGAACGGGACCAAAGTTATACAGAGCTGCTATGTGTCCAGAAAGTGCAACAACAATCGAGGGTTACTGGGGTTACCTCGCCCCAGGCCGATCAAATCGACAGGCGGGCTCGGACATGGATCATCGGCTCCACAACCCCTCGACTGCGACAACTATGCAGGCATAGCCAAAACTGTATAACAATGAGCTCGCAAACCAACAACCGATCAAAGCAGCACTCTAGACATGAAACTTGTGTTAAATAGATGATACTAGAGTATAGCTTACAAGCAGAGGTCACACGACCCAACATTACATCAGACAACGGAAGGCAAATTATGTTGCTAATCAACAAGAACCAAAAAGGCCTAAGAGGCCGCAACATAAGGCGACGTCCCAGCCCATAGATTCCAGGCTGCTACCTGGGAACCCCGAACTACTCGTCGATGTCCACGTTGAATCACCACCGAGGTGAGATCTTCTCCTGAACCAAAATTAAGCAAACCTGAGTACGGGAGGTACTCAACAAGACTTAGTTAACCTATTATATATCTGCTATCTTCAGAAGGGGTTTTATGAAGGTTATTTTGCGTAAAGCCATCTTTGTTTTCCAAGTTGAGGAAGGAATAGCACGTCTCATAGAGTATTTTGAAAACAGATGAGAAAGCTACTCAACTACTGATATCATCATCTTTTAATCCACCGAAACATTTCAGCACCTCGTGCTTCAAAGATCACCTCCTCCAGTTGTTCCACACTATCTCATGCTACAAGGTAACCCCTCTCGGCATCTCCGAGGAGGCATCCTTCAATCGTTATCAGCAAGTTTTAGTCATTCCGTTTAAGTTGTCTATGATCACAGAATCCGTCACCAAGTCGTCTTTAACCGCAGACACGGCTTTTCGAAAAGATTTAACCCTGCAGGGGTGTACAACTTTACCCATACGTACCAACCGACTCTTAGTGCCACTAGGGTTAGCACTAGTCCGGGAAGTGCCGACAGAGGGTGGTCGATTCCCGGCCTTTACCTTGTCGAACCATATCCATGAGTCAACCCAAACAGGGCCACCCCGTCAACAGGGAGTTGGCCACCTCCTGACGGCACCTGTTCTGTGAGTCGGGAACAAGATCCGTGTACGTCCATCACTTGTCCCGGTCACGACCTAATTTTCTCCAAAACATTTTCCGACTCACACGCAGATGGAAAGCTCAAACTACGTGGCTCATGGATAAGGTTAAACAAGTTAGTCAGCCGGGCGGGGTTCATCGGCCCACGTGTGGCTGTACGCTCAGTCTTGGCTCGAAGGCGAGAACTCGCTCCTAGGGGCATGAACAGGACAAAACGCCACAACCCATTGTGGCCTCACATCCATGCCGTGATTAGTCAAGTTATCAAAGGTAATTCAAACCATAAACACCTGACATACAAGATTCACGCATTGACCAGATTCAGAAACTAGGCATGGCTAAGAAAGACTCACAAGGTTTAGCGGAGCGCGCACAAACAAACCTATAGCTGCTAGGTGAAATGGATCAGGATATCTAGGTTATGCAGTATATAGGAGAACTCTATCTACTGACATCAAATAGTTTTGAACCGAATGCAAAGTACGAGATTCAAATCACTTTGAAATCATATATGAGCAGATAAGAGGTTATGCTTGCCTTGGTTATAAGAAAACCAGATAAAGTCTTCAGGAATAAGTGCTTGACTTGTCGGTTAGGATCAAGTATTCGCCATTGGACTGCTGGCTTCTCTTCGGAGTCACGTTCTACCGAGGGGGGAAACAGCACCAGAAAGGAAAACAATCAACCATGGCATCGATGCAATGCACAATATGTATGCATGAGCAGATTAATGCACTGAGATAAAGCCCTAAACATGATCGATGGGTTGCTATGGTTCGTATGGCAGATATGCAATTTTACTGAAATTATCCCGAAATGGACCCCGGAGGGGGTTTCGGACGATTCTGGAAGTGAGTACCATTTTGGTTGCTCAAATGAGTTTGAAAATATCATAAACAGGTTGCATTTGTCATTTTGAGCAATTTGATATATAACTTTTAATTTTCTAATTTTATTGAATAAAAACTTATTTTTCTATTTTAAATGATTAAACAATATTAAAGAAATGGTCATTTTTGGACTTTCTCAAAAATGTGTGAAAATGACATTTCTGGGTAGATCTCATTTTTCTGATCAAAACCATATTTTTACTTTATTTTTGTGACTAACAGAATAGGAGTTATTCATTATTCAAATTAATTATTTTTCTGTAATTAATAAACAATTCTGGAAATATAAAACAGGGTTATGACGTCAGGCTTACGTCATTGTGACATCATCGAATCCCAAATCGGCTCAGATCCTAACCAATCGCTCGAACGAGTGAGCAATCCGGCAAACAAACTATACCACCGGGAAGAGGAGGTCAAGGTGAGCAATATGGTGGTGGCGCCACCCGAAATGGGTCGCCGGAAGCTCGCCGGCGACGAGGATGTGCGACGGCCGACGGCGGAGCTCGGTGTCACGGCGAACCAGAGGGGTAGGGGCGAAGGGGAGGGCATGGGGGTGCTCACCACGATGAGGTGAAGAGGATGGCGTGGTTGGGAGGGTGCGGCGGCGCCGGAATCGGTGGCGACGAGCGAGGGACGGCGGCGGCCGTGGAGGTTGACGACGGCGCGATTGGGCCTCTCCCGGCCTTCCCTCGATCCACACGACCTGGAGGATGCAGAGGAGAGCGAGAGGAAGGCGAGGGCATTCTCGGCATGGTCCGGGACTGCCCATAACGGCGGCGGAGTGCTCGCCGGAAAAAGCTAGGGTTTCGACCGTTCCATATACTCGCAGAGAGAGAGGGAGCGGGAGCAGAGGACTGAGGGAGGGCAACAGAGGAAGTCGGGTGCTCTCCTGGTGTGGTTATCCTCTCGTAAAGACAAAGCATGAGGTGGAATCGACGTCGGTGCTGCCTCCACGCACCTGCTCCTACTGGCAGGAGGTTGAAGATGAAGGAAAACTTACGAAAACCCCCTGCGATTTTTGGAAATAGCAGCAATGTCCTTTTTCTTTTAAAAACGGAACAAAAACCATTTATTTGAGGGCCTTTTTCAAAGGAAAAATTTGGCAAAAATACTTTTTGAAAACCTTATGAAATTTGCAAGCTCACCATGTATTTGCTTTCCAAAATTGAAATTATTTTTAGAACAAAATTTTGGGAACCAAAATGAGTGCTTTTTGTGGGATTTTCTCAAACCGATTAAATTCACAATTTAATTTGGTTCAAACATGAATAAATTTTTGTTTGATGCATGTATGATATGAACACACACCACACACCCTAATGTAGCAAACTTTGGGATGTTACAAATCTACCCCCCTTACAAGAATCTCGTCCCGAGATTCCCGAAGGAGAAGAAAGAAGGAACACCGGTTTTGAACGATCTTCTCGAACCTTACGGTTCTCTTATCGAAGAGGTTGATCCGTAGCACTTGCGAAGATCTCCAGCGGCTACACCTTAGATGAGAGGGAAAACTCTTAAGATTTGATCTTCACGAAGATCGAGTATCCCATGGGTAACTCATGACAGGATGTTCAAAAATAACTTTTGAGTTAACACACATGAAACACATCAAGACAACGGAGGGAATAGAAGATGGTTTCAAGTGTTCGGACGATTGGTCTTGAAAGGATTTAGAATATGAGCTTTGCACCAGACTTTAAATCCTTTTGGAAAAGAAAGGTTGGACAACTTTTGACATCGAGGTTTCTTCAAACACATAACCAAGATGAAAAGGATTGTCTTGGATACCACAACGTAATATCCATAGACGAGAGAAAACACTGTAACTCGTGAGTCGGAGAGAAAATTTGATACAGAATCATGTTCACTCTTCGGAGTGGACACGAAAGATGAAGGAACTTTCATTCCGTTAAAGTTTGTCGAAAACTTTGTCAAAGATTGGAATGTTACTTCATGACAGAAGATGAGTACCCAAAGAATGTTGGAACATCGTAGTTAGGGAGGAATTTCTTGGTCACACCATAAGGATGAGTAACCAACAGGGATTGAAACACCGAAGGAAAATAGGGAATCTCTTTCCTGTTGTGGTTTGGACGTAGCAATACATCTACCACGTAGTTAAGATCCCACGGCTGGAGTGACTGAAAAATTCACACAATGCGTGAGATGAACAGAGATTCAAGTACAAACAACTTGAGGAAGGAAACTGAACAAAGGTGGTTACAGAACACCAAGAGATGTTCTCCTGATGAACTTGTTTCCACTGAAACAAAGGTTTGGAGGATCAACGAAGAGACATTGGAAGAATCAACTTCCAGGTTCTGCTGGATGTTCTAGATACCGACAGCAGGCTCACGACAAGCCTTCTATAGGTACTCAAGTGAAATTTGAACTTCAGTTCAGAAAAACGGTAACAAAAACTTGTTAGAATGAACCACACCAAAATTCTCACGGAGAGTGGTTGTTCTTACGGATACAAGGATATGACATCGGCCTTCGGCTAATTGTGTCAACCACAACATCAACCATGCCGGATTTTGAAAAGACCTGATTCAATACTCTTGAGGAAACACTAACCATCGTTGCTGCTTGAGATTCAGCTCTGGTTAGTGGGTTGAATAACTCAGACTCGATATATATGATCGAAGACATTGCACCGGTTACCAACGAGATACATATGCTAGATTCTCAAGGTATGTACTACGATGTTACACTCAAGAGGATGAGTGAGATTACAGAACTTATGTAGTAGCAACTTGCGAAAGACGGTTGCACCCACATGAACTACTTGCAAAAGAACACATCGGAGTCCTGGTTGGGGAGATGATAGCAACGATCACCAAGATCTTGGACTTCTTCTCTCAAGGAGAATCAGTCAGTGATTTAGCGTGGATGTGAACTTCTTCAAGGAATGGAGGTATCCACCATATCAAGAATAGTCCACACATGCATGACCGACTGGGATTATTCCCGAGGGAAACAAGAAAACTTTACTCGAATCCATGGCGACAACTTTCATCATAAGCACACGAACCCGAGAAAGTCACTTCGAACATCCAGAACACAACTTCGTGATAACACAAAGATGGTTCTCGAAAGTTTCCAATATTGTTGCCGTTTGTTCCACATGAACCTCTTGCAACTTGAGAAAATAGTAATGTCATCGATGGGCTCGACAACACGCTTATCAAGATATTCCAAGCAGACGAATCCATATGTTACATGGACAGGGCAAAATATTGGTCAGACCATAGGACATGAAGATGTACTCGGGCAAAACACCATGAGTGAAAACACCGTCAAGATAGTCCTTAGAGCTGGACTTGATCTGTTGATAGCCCAAATCAAATCAAAGGTAGAGTGATAGCATGTCCACTATGGAGATACTATCCTGCTTCAACATGAGGAGAACTAGACATCCCTTAACAGAGGATCAAGTTAGGCAGAGCTTTTGCCTTTCAACTCTCCAAGTTGTTGTTTAAGCTCAACCTACTTGTCCAGGGTATCCAGCATAGCTTTCTTGGAGAAAGGAGTAGTTCAAATTACCCCTTTATTAGACATCACGGTCAGGTGACAACCTGGTGATACTTCTAGAAAGACAACCAGAACATCACAACCTACCGGTATGTCTTGGAGTTTGGAAGGAATCTTGCTTTTCAGAGCAACCGATATGGTATTGAGAGCTTCGTCATGAACCTAACTCTTTGACCAAGAATTTGCACCGGAAGGAACGAATTTGGTAACACAGTCTTCTTCAAATAGAGGCTGGGTGACCAGTAGTGCTAAGAAGGATACAGATGTTTTCTTAGATTTTCAAAGCAATAAGAATTGCTAAGAGTATCTGATACACACCTCAATGCACACCCAACATTCTTGAGCATTCAAGCTTAAACTAAGGGTGAGTGGAAATGTGTAAAAGCATCACTTCATCAACGAGGGCATGAAACTCAACACAACCTCTTGATATATAAGAGTGTGATACTCGAAGGTGGAACAGAACAGAAGCTAATGAAACTTCTTTGATCTGCGGATTACAAAACTTTGACCTGGTCCTAGAGATGAACGAGGTACTGGAGTTTGTTTCTCCTGACATTCCAAGGTGGGATGTTTTGACGGAAAACTAGAGCAAATGCATTGGATCAATCCAACACACAAATGCAACTTGGTTTCAAAAGAACGGATGGAGATTTGAGAGCAACTGAAAGGTAGCAACATGCTCCGGAAAATCCAGAGGCCATGGGGAGTGCACAAGTGATACTCTTTTGTAAAACCCATGCTAGAAGATCGGTATAGCTGCACCAAGAAGAAAGATGTGGAACTCATGATGACCACTCTTGTTGCGATCCTTCTGATTCCAAGAGAAAACCTATGGCTATTGGAGCTGAGATTACATAGCCACCCTGAGGTAAAACAGATTCCTCAGGATCCAAAGAAACAGAACTTGGGTTAAAGGTCAGCATCCTGTACTGATAGAATGAGCATCACATGGTTAAGAAACCACACAATCCAACCCACCGCAATTCAGCACATTCCGGGACCTTCGGTTCAAGTCCAAGGCAAAAACACAACGAAAGGAGTAACTACTATAGGAGTGCCACAAAGGACACCACAGTTAGCAATCACGAGGTATCTTTCAAAGACAACGATAGCTCCGGAAGAACTTGAGCAGAGGATAATAGATACATTCGAGATGGAAAGCAGATCTCGAGGTTCATGATTTAGAACTTTGGAACATGTAAGAAGGTGGAATCCACACAACCCTGAGAGATTAGAATGGAAAGAAAATCTCCCAGTTTAAGAGATAACGGAACACGGAACACACACGACTCTAGAAACTTTAACACTAGGTCAACTTGGGTAAAAGACGTCCTTGCCAGGAAAGGCACCTAGATTTTGAATGACTAGAAGGGATAGCAAAACCTTTTCAAATCAAAACAGGTAAGGTGACCCAGAGTTAGAGCGATACCAGATAAGGAGTAAAAAGAATCCTAAGAAGGTTTTCACAATCCTTTTGAAGTTTCAAATAGTTTTCACAAACACTAGACTCGACATCGACAAAGCAGTAAGGTTTTCCTACAGGCAGTCCTGCTCTGATACCAAGACTTGTCACGACCCCGGACCCAGAGATATACATACTGTTATGAGCTCCTAGCCATGGACTCACAAGGGCTTCAGGGTTACCAGCCCCGGCCGCAACAAACAACGGCAGGCAGACCGGATTCATCGGCACGTAGTCCGGATCCCCGGTCTACTACTCCTTGTATCCATGCTAGTCATAACAAATTATGCATACCCAAGCGTCCACGAGTCGGATGAAACTGAAGGAACGGGACCAAAGTTATACAGAGCTGCTATGTGTCCAGAAAGTGCAACAACAATCGAGGGTTACTGGGGTTACCTCGCCCCAGGCCGATCAAATCGACAGGCGGGCTCGGACATGGATCATCGGCTCCACAACCCCTCGACTGCGACAACTATGCAGGCATAGCCAAAACTGTATAACAATGAGCTCGCAAACCAACAACCGATCAAAGCAGCACTCTAGACATGAAACTTGTGTTAAACAGATGATACTAGAGTATAGCTTACAAGCAGAGGTCACACGACCCAACATTACATCAGACAACGGAAGGCAAATTATGTTGCTAATCAACAAGAACCAAAAAGGCCTAAGAGGCCGCAACATAAGGCAACGTCCCAGCCCATAGATTCCAGGCTGCTACCTGGGAACCCCGAACTACTCGTCGATGTCCACGTTGAATCACCACCGAGGTGAGATCTTCTCCTGAACCAAAATTAAGCAAACCTGAGTACGGGAGGTACTCAACAAGACTTAGTTAACCTATTATATATCTGCTATCTTCAGAAGGGGTTTTATGAAGGTTATTTTGCGTAAAGCCATCTTTGTTTTCCAAGTTGAGGAAGGAATAGCACGTCTCATAGAGTATTTTGAAAACAGATGAGAAAGCTACTCAACTACTGATATCATCATCTTTTAATCCACCGAAACATTTCAGCACCTCGTGCTTCAAAGATCACCTCCTCCAGTTGTTCCACACTATCTCATGCTACAAGGTAACCCCTCTCGGCATCTCCGAGGAGGCATCCTTCAATCGTTATCAGCAAGTTTTAGTCATTCCGTTTAAGTTGTCTATGATCACAGAATCCGTCACCAAGTCGTCTTTAACCGCTGTCGGGGGGTTACCCCCGAGTAGGGTAAAGACAGGTGGTAAAGGCAGCTTACAGAAGAGAGGTTTGGTCGAGTAGCCGACTACCTGGTACTCGGTACCCGGTCGACTGCTACTCGGTCTCACCTCAAGATGACCAGAAGGAGATATCGATCAAGCTCTATCCTTTCGAGTAGAAGGGTTGGCCCGAGTACAATTGGCGAGAACAATTGGCGGGAACCTACTCGGGCCAGAAAGTCAAAGGAGCCGTTCTGACACAGGATCCCGCGTATCCTGGGTCCGTACTTGGCAGCATTCGAACTACTGTTCACCTGGGACCGGCCTGCCTGACAGTGACAGCATGGAAGCAGGCGGTGACAGGATAAGGGGGCCTACTCTGTGCCTAGGTACAGTGATACCAGTCTGTCCCCTAGTTTTGCCCAATGACTTTACAGAAGCAGCCAAGGTTAGGAACCAAAGCTGTCAGCGGGTACTCGGAGAAAGGACGATGTGCACACTATGTCGACACTTGTCTAGATTTGGACGTATCCGGCTGGGCACCGTGTATATAAGGTGCCCCGCCGCCTCCTGCGCGAGGCATGCTCTCACATGCTCATAGTGAACCCTAGAAACCCTAAGTTCTTGACCTAGCTCTACTCGGAGAGGAGAGAGAGGCTACTCGGTAGCGTTATCATTTGTACTGTGGCTACTCGGAGAGACATCATAATACATAGAGAAAGGCAGGAGTAGGGGTTTTACCTCCTCACGAGGGCCCTGAACCTGGGTACATCGTGTTGTTTGTGTTGTGTGGATCTTACCTCACGCGGCTACTCGTCGCGTGATCCCTCCCCGGACACCTCCAGCGTCCATCGTCCCCACATCTTTAGCCATCCCATGGCATCTGCCGTGACACCACCACGACAGTTGGCGCCCACCGTGGGGCAACCAGCGGCGCTGGCTGGAGTTTCTGTTCGGACGGGATCTTCATCAGTGGAGCGCGTAGTTTGTGGCCTTGTGCACAGATTCGGCTCCTTCGACTTCGTCACCGACAACGCCGGCTGTTTCGGCGGCATGGCCATGCCCGAGGGCGGCTCGGTGATCTCCTTCGGCTCGCATCTCGTCTACGTCGCCACCGTCGCCAACAGCGCCTACCCCGAGCTGGTGCATGACGCGGAGGATCCTCCCGCGGTGGTTGCTGCTCGCGGAAGGCCTGCATGCAGCTCTGCATGCTGCGCTGAGGTGATGGTGACGGGTGTGGCGGCAAACACTGGCGCAGCTGCTACTGGCGCTGCGGCCGTCGTCGAGGAGGTTGACGACCCGCCTGCTGGTGGCAGGAACCACCGGCCCTACGAGAAGGAGAGCAACCTGCCGCCTTCCACGTCTACGGTCATCCCCGCATCTGCTGCGCGAACTGGTATGCCCACTCCCACCGACATCGAGCTCCTAGCCGCGAGGGAGCAGCTCGAGCGGCAACGCCAGGAGCTGCTTGCCGAGCAGGCGGAGTTGGAGAAGATCAGGCTTGAGCTGAGTTTGGACCAGCTTGAGTACAACAAGGCTCACGGCTTCACGCCGGTCGCCAGGAGGCCCAGCAGAGTAGGCGCTACGCGGCGCAACCTGGGTGCCGAGATGGCGACAGTTGCGGAGGAGCCCGCGCAGTCCGCCACCGCGAACACTTTCACAAGGCCAAGGTACAGCACACCCGCCAAGACGCTCAGAGCTGGGCAGGCCGTAGCTGCCGAGTTGCCGCGCCTAGATGGAGAGGCGTGTCTCAGGCAGCAGGAGAGGCTCAACGAGTTGGTGTTGGAGGCCGCCAGGCAGAACGAGGAGTTTCGGAAGGCCAACCCGGGAGCTGGAGCTTCGCAGGTGGTTCACTCGCACGCGGCTAGATCTAACGATCAGGCCTCGTCTCCGCATCCTAGCCGCGAGAAGAGCCGCAGCGGGCGTTCGGGTAGAGACAGGCAAATGCAGGTGTATGACCCGGCCGCTGCCGCGAAACAGGTTGCTGTGCCGCAGCGGCCCGGGCAGGAACACAACGCTGCAAGAGCAGGCTCTCAAGCCCATCAAGCTCAAAGCCGTGTCCGAGAAGCCGCGCGTCCGGGTACTTCTCGGCAACCCGCAGCTCAGCCTACTCGGCAGAGGCAGCAGCCGCGCCCAGTGGCACCAGTCGCCAACCCGGTGGAGCAGCCCGCAGCTATGCAGGTGGATAGGTATGATGATGGCTACTCGGCTATGGAGATGGCCGGTTATGATATTCATGACCGTGTCGGTGAGCGTGTGTTGGCGCCTGGAGATGCAAGGCACCAGCTGGACCGTATCAGCTTGTCGGCGCGGCTTGAGAGCACGGGTCCTCCCGGCCCCGAGTGCTTTGGCCCGCGCATCATGAACGAGCCTTCCGTGAAGGGCTTCCAGCTCGCAAGAGGCACCAAGAGCTACAATGGTAGCACCAAGCCTGAAGATTGGCTCAATGACTACGTCACCGCGGTCCACATTGCGGGTGGCAACAGGAGATGGGCAGTGTGGTACGTCCCGCAGATGCTAGAGGGTCCAGCTCGCACTTGGCTCAACAACTTGCCCAAGCACAGCATAAATTGCTGGCTGGATTTCTCGGACGCCTTCGTCAGCAACTTCACCAGCACCTACAAGAGGCCGAATAGGCCACAGCAGCTGTCCGCTTGCAGGCAGCGGGAAGACGAGACAGACCGCGAGTACCTTACTCGGTGGAGCACCTTGAGGAACACTTGTGAAGGTGTGAATGAAGCACAGGCCATCACTTGGTTTGCGCAGGGTTGCCGACATGGCAGCATGCTTTGGCAGAGATTGCAGAGGGAGATGCCGAACACCCTGGCCGAGACCATCAAGATTGCGGATCAGTACGCACTCGGTGATCCTACTCAGCCACTGATGGACTCCTCTGTGCCGAGAAGAAACTTCAACAGCAGCAAGCGCAACGAGTTCCGCAACAAGCGCCGAGTAGATACTCGGTATGATCCCGAAGAGGTGAATGCAGTGAATGTTGGAGGCGGTGGTGGCCAAAGGCAGAAACCTGCTGGAGCCTACGGGCAGAACCAGAATCAGGGCCAAGGCAACAAGAAACCGTTCCGCACTGCGCAGTCGGGTAGCGGGAACTCCGAGCAGCCGAAGAAGTTTGTCTTTGACGACATGAAGGATGGCCCATGCAGCTTTCACACTCATCATCCCTCGAGGCCCGCTAACCATACTACTCGGCAGTGCGAATGGTGGGATGTGATCAAGAGTGATGGCTTGCCTCCTCCTCCTCCTCTGCTAGCCGCCAATGCTACTGTTCAACCTACTCGCGCGCCCGCAACTCAGCCGCCAGTCTATCCGAGAAGAGAGAATGTCAACCAGGTGGCTTTAGGAGCCAACCGGAACTTCAACAACGAGAGATACCGCAACAACAACAACTACAACCGCAACAACAACAACAGAGGCAACAACAACTATCAGGGCAACAACAACGGCAACAATGGCAACAATGGGGGCAATGGCTCCAACCAGTACCAAGAGCACCATGAGAGCTATATGATCTTCACTTCTGAGGCAGTCGACAAGCAGTCACAGCACAGGCGAGCCATGGAGGTCAACGCAGTGATTCCTGCTGTCCCTCACTACATGTATTGGTGTGACCAGGAGATCAGGTGGACTCGGGCAGATCACCCCAAGGTGATGCCCAATCCAGGTACCTATGCCTTGGTGTTGGATCCTACCTTCCTGGGGCCCGAGAAGAATGTGAGGTTCAGCAAGGTGCTAATCGACAACGGCAGCAGCATCAACATTGTGTACAAGGACACACTCGAGAAGCTTGGCCTGGCCGAGAACATGATGCTGCCCAGCAAGACCACCTTCCATGGCATTGTGCCCGGGATCTCATGCAACCCGATTGGCCGAGTGTGGATTGATGTTCTATTCGGTACTTGGGAGAACTGCCGCACAGAGCGCCTGCAGTTTGAAGTGGTGGATCATCAGAGCCCCTATCATGCTCTACTCGGCAGGCCTGCTCTGAGCAAGTTCATGGCCTCCACACATGTGGCTTATCTGAAGATGAAGATCCCCGGTCCCAATGGCATCATCACTATCTCGGGAGATTACAAGAAGTCCATGGAGTGTGCCTCTGCTAGCTCCCAGCTGGCGGAATCGATGGTGATCGCTGCCGAGAAGAAGAAGATGTACGAAGTGGTGGCCATGGCTCAGTCCGCACAAGCTGGCGCACAAGGTGTGCCGAGTACCCAGCATGGTACAGCTTTCCAAGCTGCCAAGGAGACCAAGACAGTCCAGGTTGACCCCGAGTTCCCGGAGCGCGTGGCCATCATTGGTGCCGGGTTGGCGGAGAAATAGGAAAGCGCGCTCATCCACTTCCTCCGTGAGAATCGGGATGTTTTCGCCTGGACCAATGAAGATCTACCAGGAGTCCCGAGGGAGTTGGTTGAGCACTCTTTGCATGTGCGTCCTGACGCCAAGCCCGTGAAGCAGGCTTTGCGCCGCTTCGGAGATGAGAGAAGGAAGGCCATCGGTGATCAGATCACCAAGCTGCTGATAAGTAACTTCATCATGGAAGTACTGCATCCGGATTGGTTAGCCAACCCGGTCATGGTCGAGAAGAAAAAGGAAGATCCCAAGGCTGCCACTGCATGGCGCATGTGTGTCGACTACACCGACTTGAACAAGGCATGCCCCAAGGATCCTTTCCCGCTACCTCGCATCGATCAGGTGATCGATTCCACTGCTGGCTGTGAACTGTTGTCTTTCATAGATGCCTATTCTGGTTTCCACCAGATTGCACTCAACCCGGCTGATCAAATAAAGACTGCTTTCATTACCCCGTACGGGGCTTATTGCTATCGTGTCATGTGTTTTGGCTTGAGGAATGCGGGTGCAACCTATCAGAGATGCATGCAGAAATGCTTGCACGACCAGCTCGGCAAGAATGTGCAGGTGTACGTAGATGACATTGTCATCAAAACGAATAAAACACATACTCTGCTTGCCGACCTGGAGGAAACCTTTGCTAACCTACGCAAGTACAAAATGAAACTGATCCGAGTAAGTGCACCTTTGGTGTACCAGCTGGAAAGCTACTCGGTTTTCTGGTTTCTAGTCGGGGCATTGAAGCCAATCCTTCTAAGATAAAAGCTATTGAGAGCATGTCTTTGCCGAGATCACTGAAAGATGTGCAAAAGTTCACGGGTTGTCTGGCATCTCTGAGCCGTTTTCTGGGCCGAATGGGCGAGAAGGCTCTGCCTTTGTACCAGCTGATGAAGAAAAGCGACAAGTTTGTCTGGACTCCGCAAGCGGACGTGGCATTCAATGAGCTGAAAGCAATGCTGGCTAGCGCTCCCGTCTTGGCTAGTCCGCTACCCAAGGAGCCTATGCTGCTGTACATTGCTGCAACTAACCGAGTAGTCAGCGTGGTGATAGTGGTGGAGCGAGAAGAAGAAGGCAAGAGTGTGCAGCGCCCAGTTTATTATCTCAGTGAAGTGCTGTCCAGTTCCAAGCAAAACTATCCGCACTACCAGAAGATGACATATGGTGTGTACCTGGGCGCCAGGAAGCTGAAACATTATTTCCAGGAGCACCCCATCACGGTTGTAAGTTCTGCTCCCATCTCGGATATCATGGGTAACAAGGAGGCGAGTGGCAGAGTAGCCAAGTGGGCGATTGAGCTAGCCGCGTACGCTCCCGCGTATACGAGAAGAGAAGCAATCAAGTCTCAGGTCCTGGCGGAATTCCTTGTGGACTGGGCCGAGATGCAGTATGAACCTCCTGCTCCAGTTTCCAACTATTGGAAAATGCACTTTGATGGCTCAAAGGTGAAAGAAGGCCTTGGTGCTGGCGTTGTGCTTACATCACCCAAGCGGGATCAGCTCAAGTATGTGTTGCAGATTCATTTCAAGGCATCCAACAATGTAGCCGAGTACGAGGCAGTGGTGCATGGTTTGCGAGTAGCAAAGGAGGTTGGTGTGCAGCGCATCATATGCTATGGCGATTCAGATCTAGTGGTGCAGCAAGTCTCAGGTAACTGGGATGCTTTGGATGCCAACATGGCATCGTATCGCTTCCTGGTGCAGTCAATGACTGGGTTTTTCGAAGGCTGTGAGTTCCAGCACATTCACCGAGCAGAGAACGAAGCAGCAGACGAGCTATCCAAGTTGGGATCTTCTCGGCAGTCCATCCCGGCAGGGATTGCCTTGGAGCATTTGAGGAAGCCATCCATCAAGCCTTCCCCCAACTCGGAATCTATCTTTGTTCCTTCTCTGCCAAGTGAAGAATCTGACCCAATGGAGATTGACTGGGAGAGTGCTGCAGAGAACCCGGGGACTGCCGTCCTCTACTCGGGGACTGCCGCTCCCTACTCGGGGACTGCCGTTCCCTACTCGGGGACTGCCACTCTCTACTCGGGGACTGCCACTCCCTACTCGGGGACTGCCACTCTCTACTCAGGGACTGCCATTCCCTACTCGGGGACTGCCATTCCTTACTCGGGGACTGCCATTCCCTACTCGGGGACTGCCATTCCTTACTCGGGGACTGCCATTCCCTACTCGGGGACTGCCACTCCTTACTCGGGGACTGCCACTCCGTACTCGGGGACTGCCGCCCTCAACCCAGAAGCTGTCGCATTCATTGAGGAAGTTCTCGCCAATCGGTCAGGGCTGCAAAGAAGCGCTCCTACTCCTCCTGTGCAACCGCAAGAGCCTGCCCCAATGGAAATGGACGAACCAGTGTTTCCCGTGCGGGAGACACCGAGTTGGGCAATGCCCATATTATCCTTTCTAAGGGACGGTACTTTACCTGAAGATGAGGTGACTGCGAGGCAGATTCAGAGAAGGTCCAAGGGCTACACCATAGTCCGAGATGTGCTGCACAAGAGAAGTGCCACTGGTGTGCTGCAACGCTGTGTGAGCCCGGAAGAGGGAGAAGAAATCCTGGTAGAGATACACCAAGGGGAATGTGGGCATCACGCCTCATCTCGGGCTTTGGTCAAGAAAGCTTTTCGGCATGGCTTCTACTGGCTCACTGCACTGCAGCAAGCTGAAGATATTGTGAGGAAGTGCACCGGCTGCCAGATGTTCGCAAGTAAGATTCACATGCCAGCTTCCGAGTTGAAAACAATTCCTATCACATGGCCATTTGCTGTTTGGTGCTTGGATATGGTTGGTCCTTTCAAGCCGGCTAAAGGCAATATGACACATATCTTGGTCATGGTGGACAAGTTCACCAAGTGGATCGAGGTGAAACCTATTCGGAAGTGCGATGGGGTCACAGCTGTGAAGTTTGTGAAGGATGTGATCATGAGATACGGCTACCCACACAGTATCATCACCGACAACGGCACTAACTTTGCAGAGGGGGCAATGGTGCGATTCTGCAGAGATAAGCATATCCGACTAGACGTTGCGTCAGTCGCGCACCCTGCCTCCAATGGGCAAGTTGAGAGAGCCAATGGAATGGTACTGGCAGGCATAAAGCCAAGGCTGATTGAGCCATTGCTGAAAACACCTGGGTGTTGGCTAGAAGAGTTGCCAGCGGTGTTGTGGAGTCTAAGGACTACCCCTAACCGGTCAACCGGCTACACGCCATTCTTCTTGGTATACGGGGTTGAGGCCGTGTTGCCAATAGACTTAGAGCATGACTCCCCCCGAGTAGCCCTCTACACTGAGGTGGAGGCGAGAGAAGCTCGAGAAGACGACGTTGACCTGCTTGAAGAAGCAAGAGAGCTGACTCTGTCACGTTCGGCTATCTACCAGCAAAACCTGCGGCGTTATCATAGCCGAAAGGTGAACCCAAGGGTTTTCCGAGAAGGAGACATGGTCCTTAGGCTGGTGCAGCGCACAGCCGGGATGCACAAGTTGTCTCCTCCATGGGAAGGGCCTTTCATTGTCAGCAAAGCGCTGCACAATGACGCGTACTATCTTGTAGATGTGCGCCCATCGCAGGCGAACAGGGCAGATAAAGCTGGAGAGGAAACCAAGCGCCCTTGGAATGTAGCTCTACTTCGTCGTTTTCATTCGTAAGCAAAGATGTGTATGTACCCTCTCATCCGAGTTGAAATTCTACTCTGCAATCTGAAATTGTTCTCGGGGACTGCCCTCGTCCAAAATTGCTCTAAGTGTTTTTACTCGGCTTGGTCCTTTGTCTATTCGGTTGCTCCACTTCAGAACTCATAAGTGCATTGAGTACTGTGTTTAAACCTATATGCCAACTCTTCGACTCTGCTGCTGTCCGAAACCCGGCTTCATGGCAAGCAAGAGAACAAGCAAAAGGTCAATGAGCACACGAAAATCGCTAAGGAAGAAAGAGTGCAGGAACCGAGTAGATTGTCGGTTACTTTTGTTCCCTGTTTTCGTCTTCTCGGCTAAGTGGTGGGCTGTGTTACCATGATTGTTTCTAGCGGCTAAGTATTTGCAGCCCTACTACTTGATTCTTGTGACTCGAATACCAAACAAGCGACAAGTCGCGGGTAGAGAAGAGATGAAAAGATAGGGTGAATAAGAAATGCAACTCGGGGACTCGCATGGAAACGCAACTCGGCATTGAGCCAGTGTCGTTCAACTTGATTAATGTCGAAATAAACAAAGTGGGCATAAAAAACTGTGTAGCAAGCAAAATAAAGATAGTCTATTACATCTGCTCCCGGCATCCCTGGGATCTGATAAGTGTTCAAGTTTGAAAGAGAGTGCAGGTTACTTCAAGATGAAGAGGCAATGTTCTCGGCGCTGGCCTTGGCTGATGTTTCCTCGGCGGCGGTCTTGGCAGCAGTTTCTTCGGTGGCGGTCGTGGCAGCTGTCCCTTCGGTGCTGGCTTGGGTAGCACCCGCTTCCGTCTGGACGGTGGCGGATTCCTTCATCTCGGCATCGTCTTGGGTGGCCGCCTGCTCGGAAGTGGCCGTGGCCACCGAGACGGGTCCTGGAGCCGAAGAGGAACCTGAAGCTTGGCCAGGAGGGGGCACCGTGTCATCGAGAGCAGCACCTGAGGAGGTGCCAAAGTCAAGTGCGGCGGTGTCGATGTGGGCGTACTCGTCCTCATCGCTACTCGCGACGGCAACGTTCTTCCCCTTCCCGGCCTTGCCCTCAGGAGATTCGAAGAAGCCTTCCAAGTCGGATTCTACCGCGCCGTCTTCTTCTTCTTCCTCTTCGTACTCGGTGTCGGGCTCGGGGAGGCCATCGATGAAGATCTCCGTCTCGGCGCACTCCGCGACCTCATAGGCGATCTGCTTGCGTGTGACCACGCAGTCGGGATCCACCTCCCACTTGGAATTGTTGCGCTTCCCGCGGATGAGCTGCATGTTGAGGTTTTCATACCAGGATGCTATGCAGAGAAGCATCACGTCTGCACCAGCACGGGCGCCCGAGGCACGCCACTTCTTCAACTCCTTCTTCACATTCTTCAGCTTGAAGGCTAGGCCCTTCATGGTGGTTGGACGATCATCATGAGGCCAAAACAGCCTGTGGAGCTCAAAGCCTTCGTGCACCAGGTCAATTCCGACGCCAGCCAGCTGTTCGAAATAGTCCTTGAGCACCAGTAAGCTGTCCTCGATCCCGGCTCTGGTATCTGCTGCCTCACCTTTTGCAAGGCGAGCTGCTTGGGCCTTGGCCACCTTAGGCGCAGAAGGGGAATCAAGATGAGGCCAGATCTCTGAAATAGCACGTGGTAACTTCAGAACCGGGAAGAGAAGAACCGAGTAGAGGAAAACCGAGAAGAAACACGACCGAGAAGAAAAGAAGCAGCGAAGAAAAGACTCACCGGACAGTTCGTTGCGCAGCCGCTGCAACTGGGTCCTCCAGGACTCCTCGTTAGAAATGTGCTTTTCTTGGATCAGGCGCAAGGAATCCATCTGAGCGAAGAGATCAGCGTTGGTCTTCTTTAAAGTTTCGCATTCTTGCTCAAGGGCCCTCTCCTTGGCTTTGAAAGTGGTCTCGGCCTTGGCCTTCTCGGCGATTGCCTTGTCCCTCTCGGCGCCAATCTTGACGGCATCCTGGAGTGCCTTTTGCAACTGGAGTTGCAGCTTCTCGGTCTCCGTGGTGTGGTCCTTCAACAGCTCAATGGCCTGGTCGGACAACTGCTTCTGCACCTCTGCTGGCTTGACACAGTCTTGGTGTGCCTCAGCAAACAACTTGTAATCTTCTGCGAAGAGATAGATGAGGTTAGCAGAGGAGCAGAGAAGAAACAGATTCAAAGTCACATCGACTAAACAACAAACTTACCTTCTAGCCTTTTGATGGTGGCCTCGGAGTTCTCCACGAAGCTGCGGCACTTCTCATGTTCGTCTGCTAAGGCCTTCAGTTTTTCTGCAGAGAAGGAAAGGTTAGCACATAAGAAAGCATAAGCGAGCGTATACAAAAACGCATGAATCGCACAGCTAAAAGCGTACCTTGCACTTCAGTCAGCTGCTGGGTGCTGTCCTTGGCGGTCTTGCTGGCTGCCTCCGCAGCTGCCTTTTCCTTCTCTAAAGCAGCGATTCGCCTCCTGGCGATGGAGTGGTTCCAGAGAAGATGGCGGTACAAGTTGGTCCGCTTCAGGACGCTATCCTGAAAAGCGGGAAGAAGCAAGTTAGAAAAAGCAGAGAAGATTCAGCCCGAGTAGGAGGCTACTCGGAGAGTATCCGTCTACTCGACCCGAATCTCGGGGACTGGGGGTGATGGTAAGAAAGAAGAAAGGCGAGTAGAAGAGAAGAAATTTCAACTCGGAAAAGGCAAGAAGGACTTACCGCGTAGGACTGCTCGATGTCCTCGGCATTCTTGCGATGCAAGAACATCTTGGCTGCGAGTGTCGCGGTCTCGGTGGAGACGGACATGGGATTGCGTCCCAGGTCAACCTTGTTCCAGTCCACGCGCATGTGGTCGATGCCGCCAAGGCTAAGACCGTGCCATTTATCCACGCCAAGAATCTTGCTATCCCATTTGGCGTCGATGAAGCCAACGGTGTCCAATACCTGTTCAAGACCCTTGGAAGTTATTGGTTTGTCTTGGACTCCGCGAGAAGCAATGTTGACAGACTGGGGTTGGCTTGGATCTGGAGGAGGGGAGTTCATGGCTACAACCTTCCTTCCCCTCTGGATAGCTAAAGCTTTGTCCTTGGGAGGGAAGCCGATTGAGTGCTGTTGGCTAACCTCAATCATGTACTCCGGGTAGCAGGGCTGGCCAGCAGCGCGAGCATCAGCCGAGAGCGCAGCAGGAATCGGGCCGGACTCGTGGATCACGAGCGCTCCGCCTGAGGACGTACTCTGGTCTCTGGCCCGCTTCTTTGTTTGCTCTTTCTCAACCTTCTGCTTCTCGGGATCCTCAGTAGTCTTCCCGTCAGTCTTGGCCTTCGCCTTCTCGGCGACTGCCTTCTCGGCAGCTTGCTTCTCGGCCTTCTTCTGTTCAGCCCTGGTTTTCTTCTGCTCAGCTTTGGCCTTCTCAGCAGCTTCCTTCTCAGCAGTTTCCTTCTCGGCCTTGGCCTTCTCAGCAGCTTCCTTCTCGGATGCCCTTCTGACAACCTCGTCCTTCAGAGCTTCCAGGGCTCGTTGCCTGGTTACTCGCCCGGCAGGAGGGCTGGATGTATCCTTGGTTTTCGGCGGCGAGGAGGAGGTTGGCGGTGTAGGGCCTTGCGCAGTTGGCGGTGTAGGGCCTTGCGCAGTTGGAGGTGTAGGGCCTTGCGCAGTTGGTGGTGTAGGGCCTTGCGCAGTTGGTGGTACCGCAGATCCGTCGCCCTGTGCAGCTCCTGGCTGGGCGCTACTTGGTGCGCCGCCCGGCTGCACGCTGCTCAATGGATAAACAGTGGCGTCCGTGGCGGTGGTGTCCTCTACTCGCTGCTCGGCAGCGAGGCTGTCTTGTGCAGCAGCCCCCGTGGCGGGCTGCTCTTGCTCTGCTTCAGGCCGCTCGGCGGCGGTGTTATCTTGCATCACTTGGTCTTGGTTCTCCTCGGCATTACTGGCCGGAGGAGAAGGGGGTCTCTCATGGTGGACGGCAGTGTCCTGCGCCGCTGGCTCTGACGCCGCTCCCTGTGCATCGACAGTCTGTGCGTTGGCAGCAGCGACGTCGACAGTGTGGTCCTCATCATCATCCAGATTGATCAGAGGTACTGATGAATCCTTGGCTTGGTCGGACGCGAGAGCTGCGTTCGCGTCCATAGGAGGTCTGCAGAGAAAGAGAAATCGCAAATTAGAAGAAGATTGGGGAAAATAGCACAGCGCGAGAAGGGAGGCGACCGAGAAGAGGGCTTACGCGGTGGTGCACTTGAGCTCTCGTCTGGACCTCTTCGCGACCACCTTCTTCTCGGCGGGCTTCCTCTTCTTGGCAGGAGGCGCTGGTGCCCCGCTACCAGCCCGTTTGCGGGTCTCAGGAGCGGCGATGGACAGGGGCTTGACGACTAGGGGCGCATCGCCCTCGTCCTCGTCTTCGTCCTCGTCGTCCTTGTCCGCGGCAACTTCATCTGAGAATCCAAGAGAAAAGAGGAAAGAATCAGAAACAGCACACGAGGGATTGATGATTCTCGGAAACAAACAGAATGAAAGAATAGTTACCATCAAAATCCTCGTCGGACCAGGTGCGAAGAGCGTCGCGCTTATCAGTGATGGGGGAGCGAGTAGGGTTGGTCTGCTCCGTGGCATCGAAAGAGGGCACATCATCCTCCTCACGATCAGGAAACCGGTTGCCCTCAAAAACCTCGCAGCTCTCGATTATCTGGCGAGTAAGGACCTGAAAAGCAGAGAAGGATCACAGACTAACCGAGTACCAGGAAGGAATTCTACTCGGATAGGCGTGCAGGTACAAAGCACACAAAGCCTAGGCAGTTTACTAAGCATTCTACCCGGATAGGCGTGCAAACACAAAGCATACCAAGCCTAAGCATGTTTGCTGGGAGGTATTACTCGGAAGGGCGTGCAGGTATAAAGCACATCAAGCCTAAGAATCATTCTCGAGTAGGCTACCCGGCAAGGCGTGCAAACACAAAGCATACTAAGCCTAAAGCAATTCGGCTAGATGTCCTACTCGGAACGCAAGGCAATTGCTAGTTGATGCAAGAAGGAGAAGTTATCTACTCGGAAAGTGTATGAAAAGAGCAAAGTAAGGAAGGCGTACCCGCTCAATTGGCTTTGTGCGGCTGTACGGGACGAACCCGTATTGCCAGTGGTCGCCAAGGCTTGTCGTCAGGATGTTCCTTGCGTGCCAGGGGACATCGATGTTGTCGATCTCGATGGTGGTTGTTCTGGTGCAGTCGCGGGGCCCTCCCATGTAACACATGAGATGGCACCGCTCCTGCAAGGGCAGTACTCGGTGCTGGATCCAGCAGGCCACCGGGTCGTCGTTTTTGAGGCCCTCCGCCTTCAGCCAGCCGAGTCGATTCTCCATCTCGATGGCGTCATCATCGTTGACGGGCTTGTCCTTCCAGTACATCCCGATTGGAGCGCGATTGCACCAAACGGGCAGGTTGATTCGGTCGTTCACCGGGGCTCCTTCCGCGGCGGCAACGTTCCTGACGTAAAGGAACGTCTTCTGCCATAGCTTGACGGAGTCCAGCCCCTTGATGCGGGGGTGGTTCGTCCCGGACCGCTGCACCATCATGGCGCAGCCGGTATCGGTGGCGCGGGCGACGCCTGCGGAGTCCTTCTTCCCGGTAGATTGCTGGCGCAGGTGGAAGTACCTGAGCCACGTCTCCCACGTGGGCCGGATGCCGAGGAAGGCCTCGCAGACCACGGCGTGGTAGGCGAGGAAGACGACGGCGTTCGGCGGCAGATGGTGCATCTGGATGCCGAAGTGATTGAGGAACTTCCTCATGAAATCGGAGGCGGGTAGTCCGAACCCGCGCTCGAAATGCGCCAGGAAGACGACGCGCTCTCCCTCCCGCGGAGACGGCACGATTTCACCGTCCGGCGCCCGGCACTCCACGCCGGGAGGGACTCGCCTGGTATTGACGAGCCAGGCGCAATCTTCCGCTGTGACGGAGGAGCCGGCCCAGCCGGATTTGTCCATTGTGGCGAGTAGGGAAGGTGGAAGATTTCGAGGGGAATTGGTTGGTGGATTGAATCCGCGGCGGCGCGAGAGCTTGCGCGGCGGCGGAGAGCACGGTGGCGGAGAAGAGCAGGAGACGAAGAAGGAATAGTGCGAGGGAAGGGGAAAAGGAAGTTACCGGCGGGGGTATTTATATCCCCTCCGCGAGTTTACCGTTACCGTCGCGGAAGTGGGATCGATTGCGGCGTGTGGTGGGTCCTGTGGCCGGCTAGAAACGCACACAAGCGCCGGTTGCGCGCGTAATGGCCACAGTTGATCCCACCACCGAATCGTGGCCTATAACTGCACTTGATGGGACATGACGGCTGGTGGGCCCATTGCGTGAAAACTGGACGCGTGGCAGGTCGTGTCCTGGGCAACGAAACGACAAGGTCGTGGATGCTTGACACGTGTGCAGTTGCTGCGCGAAGGGCTGGATTGTGCTCTGTGCTGCAGAGGCTCAATCTGAGAAATTTCTCTAAGTCTTTTTACTCGGTTACAGAGTAGAAAGCAAATGCTACTCGGAAGAGAGGAAACTCAAGGTACTTTCCAGATAGCTACTCGGAGGACCTACTCGGCATCTTGAGGTTCAAGGGCTGAGATGCAAAGGCTGGTTTTAAGCTGGCAGAGCCTAGTGAACAAGTTCGCAAGACTCAACCAGCTTCGGGGACTGCTGTCGGGGGGTTACCCCCGAGTAGGGTAAAGACAGGTGGTAAAGGCAGCTTACAGAAGAGAGGTTTGGTCGAGTAGCCGACTACCTGGTACTCGGTACCCGGTCGACTGCTACTCGGTCTCACCTCAAGATGACCAGAAGGAGATATCGATCAAGCTCTATCCTTTCGAGTAGAAGGGTTGGCCCGAGTACAACTGGCGAGAACAATTGGCGGGAACCTACTCGGGCCAGAAAGTCAAAGGAGCCGTTCTGACACAGGATCCCGCGTATCCTGGGTCCGTACTTGGCAGCATTCGAACTACTGTTCACCTGGGACCAGCCTGCCTGACAGTGACAGCATGGAAGCAGGCGGTGACAGGATAAGGGGGCCTACTCTGTGCCTAGGTACAGTGATACCAGTCTGTCCCCTAGTTTTGCCCAACGACTTTACAGAAGCAGCCAAGGTTAGGAACCAAAGCTGTCAGCGGGTACTCGGAGAAAGGACGATGTGCACACTATGTCGACACTTGTCTAGATTTGGACGTATCCGGCTGGGCACCGTGTATATAAGGTGCCCCACCGCCTCCTGCGCGAGGCATGCTCTCACATGCTCATAGTGAACCCTAGAAACCCTAAGTTCTTGACCTAGCTCTACTCGGAGAGGAGAGAGAGGCTACTCGGTAGCGTTATCATTTGTACTGTGGCTACTCGGAGAGACATCATAATACATAGAGAAAGGCAGGAGTAGGGGTTTTACCTCCTCACGAGGGCCCTGAACCTGGGTACATCGTGTTGTTTGTGTTGTGTGGATCTTACCTCACGCGGCTACTCGTCGCGTGATCCCTCCCCGGACACCTCCAGCGTCCATCGTCCCCACATCTTTAGCCATCCCATGGCATCTGCCGTGACACCACCACGACAACCGCAGACACGGCTTTTCGAAAAGATTTAACCCTGCAGGGGTGTACAACTTTACCCATACGTACCAACCGACTCTTAGTTCCACCAGGGTTAGCACTAGTCCGGGAAGTGCCGGCAGAGGGTGGTCGATTCCCGGCCTTTACCTTGTCGAACCATATCCATGAGTCAACCCAAACAGGGCCACCCCGTCAACAGGGAGTTGGCCACCTCCTGACGGCACCTGTTCTGTGAGTCGGGAACAAGATCCGTGTACGTCCATCACTTGTCCCGGTCACGACCTAATTTTCTCCAAAACATTTTCCGACTCACACGCAGATGGAAAGCTCAAACTACGTGGCTCATGGATAAGGTTAAACAAGTTAGTCAGCCGGGCGGGGTTCATCGGCCCACGTGTGGCTGTACGCTCAGTCTTGGCTCGAAGGCGAGAACTCGCTCCTAGGGGCATGAACAGGACAAAACGCCACAACCCATTGTGGCCTCACATCCATGCCGTGATTAGTCAAGTTATCAAAGGTAATTCAAACCATAAACACCTGACATACAAGATTCACGCATTGACCAGATTCAGCAACTAGGCATGGCTAAGCAAGACTCACAAGGTTTAGCGGAGCGCGCACAAACAAACCTATAGCTGCTAGGTGAAATGGATCAGGATATCTAGGTTATGCAGTATATAGGAGAACTCTATCTACTGACATCAAATAGTTTTGAACCGAATGCAAAGTACGAGATTCAAATCACTTTGAAATCATATATGAGCAGATAAGAGGTTATGCTTGCCTTGGTTATAAGAAAACCAGATAAAGTCTTCAGGAATAAGTGCTTGACTTGTCGGTTAGGATCAAGTATTCGCCATTGGACTGCTGGCTTCTCTTCGGAGTCACGTTCTACCGAGGGGGGAAACAGCACCAGAAAGGAAAACAATCAACCATGGCATCGATGCAATGCACAATATGTATGCATGAGCAGATTAATGCACTGAGATAAAGCCCTAAACATGATCGATGGGTTGCTAGGGTTCGTATGGCAGATATGCAATTTTACTGAAATTATCCCGAAATGGACCCCGGAGGGGGTTTCGGGCGATTCTGGAAGTGAGTACCATTTTGGTTGCTCAAATGAGTTTGAAAATATCATAAACAGGTTGCATTTGTCATTTTGAGCAATTTGATATATAACTTTTAATTTTCTAATTTTATTGAATAAAAACTTATTTTTCTATTTTAAATGATTAAACAATATTAAAGAAATGGTCATTTTTGTACTTTCTCAAAAATGTGTGAAAATGACAGTTTTGGGTAGATCTCATTTTTCTGATCAAAACCATATTTTTACTTTATTTTTGTGACTAACAGAATAGGAGTTATTCATTATTCAAATTAATTATTTTTCTGTAATTAATAAACAATTCTGGAAATATAAAACAGGGTTATGACGTCAGGCTTACGTCATTGTGACATCATCGAATCCCAAATCGGCTCAGATCCTAACCAATCGCTCGAACGAGTGAGCAATCCGGCAAACAAACTATACCACCGGGAAGAGGAGGTCGAGGTGAGCAATATGGTGGTGGCGCCACCCGAAATGGGTCGCCGGAAGCTCGCCGGCGACGAGGATGTGCGACGGGCGGAGCTCGGTGTCACGGCGGACCAGAGGGGTAGGGGCGAAGGGGAGGGCATGGGGGTGCTCACCACGATGAGGTGAAGAGGATGGCGTGGTTGGGAGGGTGCGGCGGCGCCGGAATCGGCGGCGACGAGCGAGGGACGGCGGCGGCCGTGGAGGTTGACGACGGCGCGATTGGGCCTCTCCCGGCCTTCCCTGGATCCACACGACCTGGAGGATGCAGAGGAGAGCGAGAGGAAGGCGAGGGCATGCTCGGCATGGTCCGGGACTGCCCATAACGGCGGCGGAGTGCTCGCCGGAAAAAGCTAGGGTTTCGACCGTTCCATATACTCGCAGAGAGAGAGGGAGCGGGAGCAGAGGACTGAGGGAGGGCAACAGAGGAAGTCGGGTGCTCTCCTGGTGTGGTTATCCTCTCGGAAAGACAAAGCATGAGGTGGAATCGACGTCGGTGCTGCCTCCACGCACCTGCTCCTACTGGCAGGAGGTTGAAGATGAAGGAAAACTTACGAAAACCCCCTGCGATTTTTGGAAATAGCAGCAATGTCCTTTTTCTTTTAAAAATAGAACAAAAACCATTTATTTGAGGGCCTTTTTGCAAAGGAAAAATTTGGCAAAAATACTTTTTGAAAACCTTATGAAATTTGCAAGCTCACCATGTATTTGCTTTCCAAAATTGAAATTATTTTTAGAACAAAATTTTGGGAACCAAAATGAGTGCTTTTTGTGGGATTTTCTCAAACCGATTAAATTCACAATTTAATTTGGTTCAAACATGAATAAATTTTTGTTTGATGCATGTATGATATGAACACACACCACACACCCTAATGTAGCAAACTTTGGGATGTTACACTTCCCGACAATGAAAGGGACCAGAGTGTGCACTCTGGGAAGAGTAGACAGATGCAGGTGTACGACCCGACTGTCGCCGCAAAACAGCACGTTGTGCCGCGGCAGCCCGGTCAGAAACACAACTCTGCAGGAGCGGGCTATCAAGCCCATAAAGCTCACATCAAGAGGCAAGATGGAAATCATGCATGACCTTCTCGGCATCCTGCCGCGCAGCCTACTCGGCAGAGGACGCAGCAGCCAGCTGCAGCACAGCCGTGTGCGGCTGCGCCAGCAGCCAACCCGGTGGTGCAACCCGCAGTTGTGCAGGAGAACAGATATGATGATGGCTACTCGGCGATGGGGCTAGCCGGCTATGCTGACCCAAGGGATGTCACTGACCGTCTGGGTGACCGCATGTTGGAGCCCAGTGATGCAAGGTACAAGCTAGACCGTATCAATCGGTCTGCTCAGCTCGAGAACAGGGGGCCGCCTGGCCCAGATTGCTTTGGTCGCCGCATCATTGAGGAGCCCTCCGTGAACCATTTCCAGCTGGCTAGGGGGACCAAGTGCTATGATGGCAGCACCAAGCCGGAAGACTGGCTAAGTGACTATGTTACCGCTGTGCACATCGTAGGCGGCAACCGGAGATGGGTTGTGCGGTATGTTCCGCAAATGCTAGAGGGTCCAGCTCGGACCTGGCTCAACAACCTGCCCAAGGACAGTATCAACTGGTGGCTAGACTTCTCGGAAGCCTTCATCAGCAACTTCACCAGCACGTACAAGAGGCTGAATAGGCCGCAGCAGCTATCCGCTTGCAAGCAGCGGGAAGAGAAGACTGACCGTGAGTATCTTACTCGGTGGAGTACTTTGAGGAACACCTGTGAAGGTGTGAATGAGGCCTAGGCCATCACTTGGTTTGCTCAGGGCTGCAAGCATGGCAGCATGTTGTGGCAGAAGCTGCAGCGCGAGATGCCGAGTACGCTCGCCGAGACGATCAAGATTGCAGATATGTATGCACTCGGCGACCCAACTCAGCCTCTGCTTGACTCCCCTGAGCCGAGAAGGAAGAGCTATGATAACAACAACCGCAATGATTTCCGCAACAAACGCAGAGGTGACCGGATTGATACTCGGTATGATCCCGAGGAGGCCAATGATGTGACTACGGCTGCTGGGGGTAGCCAAAGGCAAAAAACTGTTGGAGCCCAGTACGGTCAGAACCAGAATCAGGGCCAAGGCATCAAGAAGCCGTACAATGCTCCCCAACAGGGTAGCGGCAACTCGGGTCCTGCTCCGAATTTCATCTTTGAGGACATGAAGGTTGGGCCATGCAGCTTCCATACTCGGCATCCGGGTAGACCAGCCAACCACACTACTCGGCAGTGCAGCTGGTGTGACCAAATCAAGAATGAGGACCTGCCCCCTCCTCCTCCTCTGCCAGCTGCGAATGCCAATGTGCAGCCTATTCGGGCAGCTGCTCCCAGGCCTGCAGTGTTCCCGAGAAGGGAGAATGTGAACCAGGTGGCTTTAGGAGCCAACCCCAACTTCAACAACAACGGCAACCGCAACTTCAACAATAACAACGACAACCGCAACTTCAACAACAACAATGGCAACAACAACAACAACAACAACAACAGGAACTACAACAACAACAACAACAACGGCAACAATGGTGGGGAAGACCGCAACCAGTACCAGGAACACCATGAGAGCTACATGATCTTCACCACCGAGCGTGCCGACAAGCAGTCACTGCACATGCGTGCGATGGAGGTCAATGTTGTGATCCCTGTTGTGCCTCACTACCTGCACTGGTGCAACCAAGAGATCACGTGGTCCAGAGCTGATCATCCTAGGGTGATGCCCAACCCGGGTAGCTATGCTTTGGTGGTGGATCCCACCTTCTTGGGTACTCAGAAGAATGTCAGGTTCAGCAAGGTCCTGATAGACAACGACAGCAGCATCAACATCATGTGCAGAGATACACTGGCAAAGCTCGGAATGGCCGAGAACATGTTGCTACCCAGCAGGACCACATTCCATGGCATTGTGCCGGGAGTATCTTGTGCTCCGATCGGCCGCATCTGGGTGGATGTTCTATTCGGTACCAGGGAGAACTGCCGCACTGAGAGCTTGCAGTTTTAGGTAGTTGATCTTCAGAGCCCCTACCATGCTCTACTCGGTAGGCCTGCCCTCAGCAAGTTCATGGCCTCTACCCACGCTGCATACCTGAAGATGAAGATCCCTGGTCCCAATGGAGTCATCACCATCTCGGGTGATTACAAGAGGTCTTTGGAGTGTGCCTCTGCTAGTTCTCAGCTGGCGGAATCCATGGTCATTGCTGCCGAGAAGAAGAAGATGTATGAGGTGGTGGCGATGGCGCAAGCAGCGCAAGGTGGTGCGCCTGGCATGCCGAGTTCTCAGTACGGGACTGTGTTCCAGGCGTCCCAGGAGACAAAGAAGGTCCAGGTTGACCGTGAGTTCCCAGACCGTGTTGCCATCATTGGCGCCGGGTTGGGAGAGAAATAGGAAAGCGAGCTCATCCACTTCCTTCGTGAGAATCGGGACGTCTTTGCCTGGTCCAATGAGGATTTGCCGGGTGTCCTGAGGGAGTTGGTTGAGCACTCGCTACATGTGCGGCATGACGCCAAGCCGGTTAAGCAGGCTATGCGCCGCTTTGGTGATGAGAGAAGGAAGGCTATCGGTGATCAGATCACCAAGTTGCTGATAAGCAACTTTATCATGGAGGTGTTGCATCCGGACTGGCTAGCCAACCCGGTGATGGTTGAGAAGAAGAAGGAGGACCCCAAGGCGGATACCGCATGACGCATGTGCGTGGACTACACCGACCTGAACAAGGCCTGCCCCAAGGATCCATTTCCGCTACCCCGCATAGATCAGGTGATCGATTCCACAGCTGGTTGTGAGCTTTTGTCTTTTATAGATGTCTACTCTGGTTTTCATCAGATAGCTCTCAACCCTGCTGATCAAATAAAGACTGCCTTTATTACCCCGTACGGGGCTTATTGCTATCGTTTCATGTGCTTTGGGTTGCGGAATGCTGGGGCTACCTATCAGAGATGCATGCAGAAATGCTTGCATGATCAAATTGGCAAAAATGTGCAGGTGTACGTAGATGACATTGTCATCAAAACGAATAAAACACATACTCTGCTTAGTGACATTGAGGAAACATTTGCCAACTTGCGCAAGTACAAAATGAAGCTGAATCCGACTAAATGCACCTTTGGCGTATCGGCTGGCAAGCTACTCGGCTTCTTGGTATCCAGTCGGGGCATTGAGGCCAATCCTTCAAAGATAAAAGCTATAGAGAGCATATCTTTGCTGAGATCACTGAAGGATGTGCAAAAATTCACTGGTTGCTTGGCTTCTCTGAGCCGCTTCCTAGGCAGAATGGGCGAGAAGGCCTTGCATCTGTATCAATTGATGAAGAAGAGTGGCAAGTTTGTCTGGACACCGCAAGCTGATGTAGCATTCAATGAGTTGAAATCCATGCTGGGTAGCGCTCCCATCTTGGCTAGTCCGCTACCCAAAGAGCCAATGCTGCTGTACATTGCTGCAACTAACCGAGTAGTCAGTGTTGTGATTGTGGTGGCAAGAGAAGAGGAAGGCAAGACTGTGCAGCGGCCAGTATACTATCTCAGTGAGGTGCTATCCAGCTCCAAGCAGAACTACCCGCATTACCAGAAGATGACTTAAGGCGTGTACCTGGGCGCCAAGAAGCTGAAGCACTATTTCGAAGAGCATCCCATCACAGTGGTGAGTTCTGCTCCCATCTCGGACATCATGGGCAACAAGGAAGCAAGTGGCAGAGTAGCCAAGTGGGCGATTGAGCTAGCCGCGTACGCTCCTTCGTACGCAAGACGAGAAGCCATCAAGTCACAGATCTTAGAAGATTTTCTAGTGCATTGGGTTGAGGTGCAGTATGAGCCTCCTTCGCCGATAGCCAACTACTGGAAGATGCATTTCGATGGCTCAAAAGTGAAGGAAGGCCTTGGTACTGGCGTGGTGCTCACGTCACCCAAGCGAGATCAACTCAAGTATGTGCTGCAGATCCATTTCAAGGCATCCAACAATGTAGCAGAGAACGAGGCCGTGGTACACGGCTTGAAGGTGGCCAAGGAGGTTGGCGTGCAGCGCATCATCTGTTATGGCGACTCGGATTTGGTGGTGCAGCAAGTATCAGGCACCTGGGATGCTCTGGATGCCAACATGGCATCATATCGGTTTCTGGTGCAGACCATGACTGGTTTCTTTGAAGGATGCGAGTTCCAACACATACACAGAGCGGAGAATGACGCAGCTGATGAGATGTCCAAGTTGGGGTCTTCTCGGCAATACATCCCGGCTGGGATTGCCTTGGAGCATTTGAGAAAGCCATCTATCAAGCCATCCCCTAACTCGGAGTCTATATTCGTTCCTTCTCTGCCAGGCGAGGAAGCTGTTGCCATGGAGATTGACTGGGAGGCTGCAAAAGAGAACCCGGGGACTGCCGTCTCCAACCCGGGGACTGGCGCCTGCAACCCGGGGACTGTCCCTTCTTACTCGGGGACTGCCCCTCCCAACTCGGCGACTGTCACATTCATCGAGGGGGTCATTTCCGAGTACTCGGGGACTCGTGACCTTGTTCTCAACTCAGAAGAGGAAGTGGTGGCTGATCCAATGGAAGTGGACGAACCAGTGTTTCCCACGCGGGAAACACCGAGTTGGGCTATGCCCATATTATCGTTTCTAAAGGACGGCACCTTGCCGAGTGATGAGGTTACCGCGAGGCAAGTTCAGAGAAGATCCAAGGGCTATACAGTCTTCAGAGATGTGCTGCATAGAAGGAGTCCTACTGGCGTACTGCAACGCTGCGTTAAGCCAGAGGAAGGAGAATAAATTCTGGTGGAGATCCATCAAGGGGAATGCGGGCATCACGCCTCTTCTCGGGCTCTGGTCAACAAGGCTTTTCGGCATGGCTTCTTTTGGCTCACTGCCTTGAAGCAAGCTGAAGACATTGTGAGAAAGTGCAACGGCTGCCAAAGATTTGCAAGTAAGATTCATATGCCAGCTTCCCAGTTGAAAACCATTCCCATTACTTGGCCATTTGCTGTTTGGTGTCTGGATATGGTGGGTCCTTTCAAGCTGGCTAGAGGTAACATGACTCACATCCTGGTCATGGTTGACAAGTTCACCAAGTGGATTGAGGTGAAGCCTATTCGGAAGTGTGATGGAGCCACAGATGTGAGTTTTTTGAAGGATGTGATCCTGAGATATGGCTACCCGCACAACATCATTACTGATAATGGAACAAACTTTGCTGAGGGTGCTTTTGCGAGATTATGCAAGGAGAAGCGGATCCGGCTAGATGTTGCATCTGTTGCGCATCCCGCCTCCAATGGGCAAGTTGAAAGAGCAAATGGCATGGTGCTATCCGGCATAAAGCCAAGGCTGATTGAGTCACTGCTAAAAACACCTGGGTGTTGGATAGACGAGTTGCCAGCGGTGTTGTGGAGTCTAAGGACTACCCCTAACCGGTCAACCGGCTACACACCATTCTTCCTGGTATATGGAGCTGAGGTCGTGTTGCCCACTGGCCTAGAGCATGACTCGCCCCGAGTAACCCTCTACACTGAGGCGGAGGCGAGAGAAGCTCGAGAAAATGACGTTGACCTGCTAGAAGAAGCAATTGAGCTAACTCTGTCACGTTCAGCTGTTTACCAGCAAAACTTGAGGCGTTATCACAGCGGGAAAGTGAACCCAAGGTTTTCCGAGAAGGAGACATGGTCCTTAGGCTCGTGCAGCGCACAGCCGGGATGCACAAGCTATCCCCTCCGTGGGAAGGGCCTTTCATTGTGAGCAAGGCTTTGCACAATGATGCCTATTATCTAGTTGACGCACAGGCACCCTAGAAGAACAAGCCGGATAGAGCAGGAGAGAAATCCAAGCGCCCCTGGAATGTAGCTCTACTCCGCCGTTTTCATTCATGAGCAAAAAGTTGTATGTATCCCCTCAACCGAGTTAAAATTCTAGTAGGCACTCCGAATTCAAACTCGGGGACTACCCTTGTCCAAATTTGTTCTGTGTTGTTCTACTCTGTTTTACCTTTGTCTACTCGGTTGCTCTACTTAGAATTTCATAAGTGTATTTAGTAGTGTGTTTAAACCTAAGGGCCAACTCTTCGACTCTGCTGTTGTCCGCAACCCGGCTTCATGGCAAGCAAGAGAACAAACCAGAGGTCAATGAGCACACGAAAAATTGCTAAGGAGAAGAAAGGTGTAGCAACCGAGTAGGGTGTTCTTCTCTGTTTTTGTTGTCTTTTTTTGGCTAAGTGGTGGGCAGCGTTACTATGAATTTTTCTAAGTGGCTAAGTATTTGAAACTCAATCTTTGAAATCTTGTGACTCGACTACCAAAAAAGCCACAAGTGGCAGGTAAGAGCTGAGACGAGAAGAGAGAGTGGATAAAAAATGCAACTCGGGGACTTGCATAATAACGCAACCCGGCATAGAGCCAGAGTTGCTAAAATAACAAACTTCAACTGGAATAAAACTGGGTAGCAACAAAGACATAAGTGTATGGTTACATCTGCACCCGGCATCCCGGGGATCTAATAAAAGTTCTAGATAAAAAGTTTTTCAGGATTCACTCATTGGTAGCGGCGGTGTTGTCCGCCTTGGCGCTATCAGCATCAGCGTTGGCAGTAGCATCTTGGTCAGAGGTTGCAGTGGCGACGGAGATAGGATCAGTGGTAGAGGTGGACGCTGCAGATTGGGTCCTGGGCAGCGGGTTGGCATCAGGTGGTGTAGCAGCAGTTGTGCCCAGCTCGGGAGCCGCCTACTCGATCACCATCTCGGTCGTGATGGTGGCCTCCTGGGCGCTGGGTTGCGGCTGCTCGGCCTTCGCGTGGCTGGCCAACGCGAACTCCTCCTCGACAACCTTGGCCTTCCCCTTCTCGGAGGCTCCCTTTGCTGCGTCCTCCTCAAACACGCTCAAGTCCTCCGACTCAGTGCCATCTTCATCGTCCTCGTCCTCATCTTCAGGCTCGGTATCTGGCTCGGGGAGGCCGTCGATGTAGGTGGCAGTGTCAGCGTAGGAGGCTATCTCGTAAGCCACGGCTTTCCGGCGAGTGACGCAGTCGGGGTTCTTGGTCCACTTGGAGTCTTCACGCATAACGAGGATCATGTCGAGATTGAGATTCTCGTGCCAGGTGGTGATGAAGTAGAGTAGCTCATCAGCTCCTGCCCTAGCTGCAGAGGCGCGCCATTTCTTCAACTCGGCCTTCACGCCGTTCAGCTTCTCGGTGATCTCGCTGAAGCTGTCTGGCGCCGCTTGGTCCGGCCAGAACAGATCGTGCAGCTTGTACGTGGTGGACACCATGGAGGTGCCCAAGCCCTTGAGTTGGCGGAGTTGAGACTTGATGCTCAGAAGATTATCATTGATGGTGGACTTGGTGTCGATGGGCATTCCGGATTCAGCTCGGAGTTGCCTTGCCTTCGCCAGAGCAGGCACGCTAGCAGCACGGAGATCAGGGAAGATATCTAAAAAATAAACCAGTAAGAGTTAGAAATGGGGGCAGAGAAGAGATGAAACTTGCAAGAGTTAGAATCAGAGGCAGAAAAGAGATAAAACCAGGTAGAAGAAGGGCAGAGAAGAGAAAAGCAGGTCAGGTGCAGAGAAAAGAGAACTCACGTTCGAGATCCACCAGTAGCGCTTCCAGTTTGATCTTCGAGTCGTTCTCATCCGAGATGTGCCTGTCTTCGATGCTGCGCGCATTTGCGATCTGGAGGATGAGTTGCTCGTTGTGTTTCTTCAGCAATGAGATCTCCATCTCAAGCGCCTTCTCTTTGGCCTTGGCAGCCGTCTTGATCTTGTCCTTCTCGGCAACCTGGTCAAGGGCGTCCTGGAGGGCAGATTTCAGCTTGACCTGCATCGCCTCAAACTCCGCCCTCTCGGCAGTGCGCTCTTTCTCGAGCTATGCATCTCGGGACTGCAACTGTTGCCACACCTCGGCAGGCATGAGGCAGTCTTGGTGTTGCTCCCGGAATTTCTTGTATTCTTCTGCAAAGAGAACAACAGCGTCAACAGAGTAACAGAGTAAAAAGAGACACATGGGCAGAGAAGGAAGGCAACTCACCTTGGAGAGTGGTAATCTTGCTCTGAGCAGAGGCAGCAAAAACTTCGCAGTCGCGATGCTTTTCTATCAGTTCGTTGAGCTTGCCTGCAGAGTAAACAAAGTTAAAGCAAAAAAGCAAACAACGGGCGTAAACACAAAATGCGCAAACCGAAATGCTAAGAGCTTACCTTCCACTTCAGAGATTTGCAGAGTGCGATCCAAGGCCAACTTTTCCACCGCATCATTGTCCTTCTTCTCGGCTTCAAGAGCCTCGAGGCGGTCCTTGGCAATACGGTGGTTCCAGAGCAGCCGACAGAACAATTTGGTCCTCTTCAGGAGGCTATTCTGTAGAAGAGAAGAGAAAAAGTCTAAGTATTTTGGAAGATTTGCCCCGAGTAGACAGCAACTCGGTCGAGCTTTCGCCTACTCGGCCCGAATCTCGGGGACTGGGGGAATGGCTAAGAGGTAAAGAGGTAAAGAGGTAAAGAGGCAAAGAGGAAAAGAAGAGGAAGAGAAGAGAAAAGAGAAACGGCAACTCGGAAAATGCAAAGAAAGGAGAAAGCACTTACATCATAGGTTTGCTCGACGTCTTCGGCAGCTTTGCGCAAGCTGAACAGCTGTAACATCCCAAGTCTGAAAAATAGCTTTTAGTATGTTTGCTATCTGTTATTTTATGTTTTGCATCATGGCATCATGTTGATTGCATTTGTTTTGTTTGTTTTCCATTTGTTTTCCTCTGTTTTCATTTGTTTTCCAACTGTTTACAGTTGTTTTCATTTGTTTTCTATTTGAATTTCAAACCAAAATTCAAACCCTTTGTTTCATCCTTGTGATGTTACAATTTCCAAAATGTTATTTCGAATAAAAACAACCAAATTGTTTTCTTTTATTCCATAATACTCACTCATTAAATTGTTGGTTTGATCAATCAATTGTTTCCAAATTGCAATCAAAAACTCAACTCAAAGCACTAAAACATAATCACTTTGAAATTATGTTGATATCAAAACAAATTAATCCATTTTTTTTGTTTATAATTGAAATAGGGGTCACCCTATTTAAAAGTGTGTTTATTAATGCCCATCTAATAAAGCAATTCATTCAAAATTGGGTTATTTCCAAGCAGCACCAATTCCCAATTCATTAAAACTACCAATGTATTCTAATAATTTTGTTCACTTTAAGTAATAGGGTTCACCCTATGTCAAAGAGATGTTTTCAATAACAATCTTCAATACCTAAGAATCTTAAACAAAATTGGTTTAGCTAACAAACAGTAATTAAAATTGAAAACCTTGGAAAAATAAAAGTTAGTTTAAGTTGCAAATTGAAAAACAAAACCAACCATATTTTTTTCCACAATTTTATCAACTTAAAAACTATCCTTTTCTTCTCTTTTGTTTGCAGCAAAAAAAAAAATAATAAAACAAATAAGAAGGAAAACGTTCAAGGGGGGAAGAGAAGACCAGCCCAGCCCATTTTTTTTCCAGTTGGCCCGATACCTTTCTCTTCCACCTCCGTACAGTGCTGTCGTCAGCCATGGTACGTGCTGCCTCACCTGCTCCCCCTCCTCCCCTATTTCTATCCCCCTCCGAAATCCTAACCCTAACCCTAACCGCACCTCTTCCCCTCCTTCCTCCTCCCATCCGCCGCCATCCTTCCTCTTCCCCTCGAAAATCCACTGCATCTTCTGAAGAACAGAAGGATGCCACCATGGCCGCAGCTTGGAGGCCTTGGTGCCACGGCTGTGCTCGTCGTCGGGCGCCCCTCTTCTCGGGAATGGAACGGAGGCGTGTTCCTCGTCCTATTTGGTGAAGGCACGGAGGAGGGAGGATGCCCGAGTCGCCGCCGCCGTGGAGCTTTCGCCGGCGATCGCCTGCTGTCCGCTCGACCGCCTCCTGCCAGCGAGGTGAGCGCCTCCCGCTCCCCTTTCCTCCCGCTCGCTCTCTTCCCTTCCTCTCGAAGCACAAGCACATGCACCCCACGCCCCCGCAAGCACACCCCACGGCCGCAGCACCCCGGCGCAACCGAGATCGCTGCCGGCGACCATCTGCAGTTTCTGTCCGCCCAAGGTTCTGTTAGCGTGCGAAAATTCAGAAAACAACCCGACAGCCACACCTTATCCTTGCACCTGCTCCTATCCTGTCACAACTCGCAGCCACACCGCAGTGGCAGAGGCCCTATGCGCGCACCCGCGAGGTGGGGGGATCGAATCCCAGCTCCCCCCACTCTTTTCCTGCTCCTTTTTTCGTTTTAATTCAGTTAAGTGCGCGGCCACCACAATAACCTCCCGAGATCCCCTACCTAGCCACAACACAGCAGCTACCCAGTTGGTTCTGTTCCTTTGCTTGCAGCAGGAGGTGGGGGGTTCGAGTCCCCCTCCCACCAATAAAACCCACCTTTTTATTTTACATGCTTTTGGTCACGAAACTTTCTGGTATTCACCAATAGGCCCCTGGTAATTAATCTATACCCCTGAAATAATTTTTCCTAAGTCCCTAGATCATAAAAAATGGCAGATTTGCACTATATTTTGGAAATTGCATAAATAAATCATCCTAACTCCAAATCCAACATTTTTTATATGTTTTCAATACCAAATTAAATGTTCTATCCAAATATAAAATTTGTTTACTGTTTTGAATATTTTAAATTGGTGAAACATTTGAATTCTTGTCAAATTCACTTAAATTTGCAAAATTCATAACTTGCTCATAATAATTCCAAATTTCACAAACCAAATATGTTTTCCAACCAATTTTTCATGTACTTTCCAAATATAAATTTTGTTTGCTGTTTTGAATAATTTAAATTGCTGAAAACAACTGTTTCCTATTTATTGCATTTAAAATTGCCAAAATAATAACTTGCTCATTTTAAATCCAATTTCCACAAATGAAATATGTTTTCCATGCAAAATTAAACCATCTTTCCAAATATAAAATTTGTTTCATGTTTTGAATAATTAAAATTGGTTAAATAATTTAATCCTTGTTTAATTCATTTAAAATTGTTAATTTTATAACTTGATCAAACAAATTCTTTTGGGACATATAAAATATGTTTTCCAACCCTAAAAGTATAAACTTTTCAAATATGAATTTGAATTTATGTTTTGAACAAATAAAATTCAAATAATCTTCAAACTTGTTTTAAATTCAATTAAAACTTGTTTAATATTGTTTAATTCATAATAAATTCATCCTAATTCCAATTTCAATATGTGAAACATGTAATCCAACTAAAATTTGATAACCTTTTCAAATATAAACTTTGTTAATTGTTTTGAGCACTTTAATTTGTTGAAAACAACAATTACTTGTGTGGCAAGTTCAAATAACCAAAATTTCCAAACTTAAATAATTAATCCCTTAACTTGTTGATTCCCTTTTCCATTTGCATCTAACTTGGTTACTTTATTGTTATCATCATGCATGCATCATGTTTAACTACTTACACTTGTTAATCAAATGTAGATCATTGCTTCAACCTAAACCATTTGCATCCATATGCAATTCTCATTGCATATGGGTCCAATTAAATTGTGTTATCTTGTCAAGTAGTTTATTCTGATGCATCTATTAACATGACATGCATCATCCCATGTTTGTGCACCTATGCCATGATATTGATTGTTTATCTTTCTGCCTTGTTTGTTTGCTTCTTCCCGGATACACGACGACGTTGAGACCGACGATAATTACGACACCCCTTCTAAGGAGTTAGCTCAGTACCAGGCTACTGGGTTTGCAGGCAAGTTATCACTCACATGAACCACTGTGTTCCTTTCAACATTGGTTACCGATACTTTCCGTTGTTCTTTTCTGCTAGCCTTAGTAGTAGTTGTTTCTGTTACGAACCTATCACATGAATCCTTTAACCCTGATACTGCCTCACCTCCATACCCATACCCTTTGTTTGAGCCCGTGTCTTACTAGCATGCTTAGGTTGTTTTGCTCGAGTCTGTTACCCGTTACTTCCTGTTACTATTTCATTATGTTCTGGGGGCTCGATGTTTAATCAATCAATCAATCATGCTACTGTTATTGTTAATTAATAAATTTGATGATAAGGCACCGGCAGGAGGCCCATGAGAGGTTTTGAAGCCTGCTAGTGTCGACCCTAATAGGAAAAGGGTCTTGTCTACTGATCCATGATGAGCGCACTACCCGCATTTGGGAAGCGAGTATGGGCGCCCCCCTCAACTTGACCTGATTCGCATCTCGTCCAAATCGCCTCATTTAGTTCGTGTGTTCTATTTGCCGCATGCATGTTTTTGCGAGCCCAGGCCAGGGTGGAACTTTTGTAGTCGGCATATAGGGGGACACGTTCTTAGAGTGCTATGAGGGTCCATTTTCTTCTGGGCTCGATTAGCCGTGCGCCCAAGGTGCTTTGGGCTTGATGCGAGGAATGGTTGGTTGTGTAGAGTACCCCGCTTGGTGGGTTTGATTCCCATCTGGCGGGTTATTCTTGAGTGTACGGCCAAATTGGTGCAACCCTGCAGGGATAATCTTCTCGAGAAGCCGTGTTTTCCGCGGTTATGGATTACTTGGTGAAAGTACTGGCTAACAAGTACTCAGGACAACTTTAACCTAATGATTAACATGTTACCCCCGATGATTAATAACTTGACTAGTAATAGGTTGATGACACAATAACTTGATTCACTTTAATACAACTGTGTGAGTTATCCTCGGATCGCTTCTTTGGATAAGGGGCGAGATCCAGGATGGGTTTGTTTGAAGTTATCTTTCAGTTGGTTACAATCCTCGATCTCATCCCCTTTCTGTTAGCCGGAAGTGGTAGAATCTCTGTAGTTGTTTAGCGCAGCCAGTTGCAGCATCTTTTACATCCCTTTTCCTTCCGTTGAACCCAAAGCATCTGTGCTGGGTGTTGACGGGTTACACTTTGGTGAACTGTGAGTCTTGCTTGCCAGTACGTTTATGTACTGACCCCTTTGGGGCTGTGGTTTCCGCAGACCTACGTTTCCGAGGATCTACATGGTGGCAACTACGTGAAGTTTGACGAGACTGCTGACGAGTAGATAGCGGACCCGGGCAGGATCCGAGACTTCGTGGATGGGCTCCGTCTGTTTGTTCCCGGCCTCTTAGGCCTATTTGGTTCTTGTCTGTACTCAGACATATTGAATGCTTCCGCTGTATTGTAATGATGTATTGCTGGGGCAGGTGCCCTCTGAATGATTGTATTTGCTATCTCTGCTCTAATGAGAGCCATTTGCAACTTATTTCAATCTTTTGTGTCGTAGAGATCTGTTGTGATATCACTTGTTAAACGCCATTGACGTACCATGTGTGTATGGTTTGAAGTACGTCGACGGAAGTGCCTTTGATCTCTAGTGGATAGTTTACATCGACGATGGAATAGCAGGGCTTGAGTTGTCGCGCATAAGCGCAGGCCTACCAGGAAGCTGGGACGTGGGAGCAGTTATGCCCCATAATCCAAGCATCTGCTATCCAGTTCGTACGGTGAGTATCCCCTAGAAGTCAGGGTGCGACAAATGGTATCAGAGCCTGTCTGCCTGTAGGATCCCTTTTTACTGGTCGCAGTTGAGTCTAGAAACTATTTGGTAGCTATATAGGCAAAAACAAAACGTGAGAGTAGGAATTCTGTTCTTTTTCTTCTTTCCCCACCCACCCTCCCTTTTCTGGTAAGGAAGTGTAACGTTGTTTTCCCTTCTCATCTAAACTTTCAAGTTAGGATTTCACGTATCCTGGTTTCTCTGGGATGGTTATATCTACTAGACCATAGGAATGGAGGTGGTTGTGACATGATTTATCATGTTGCCTACTCACGATTGAGAACGGTGGCAAATAGGCCCCGGAAGCAGATCCTCTATTCCTTAAGCAGTAGATATTGATCCTTTAGAAGCCCGGATGGGTTTTCCATAGTACCTCAGGAGTTTTGTTCTCGTTTTCCCCGGTGTTGCTTCGTTATCCTGTTCTTCTCAACATCCTTTTCGTCCGTTGAAATCTTGTTGTTGTTTTCCACTTCAAATCTTCTACCGGCGGCTAATCAAAACTTCCTCGTAAACTCTTGTCCAACTAAAGTGTTATTTCATACCGGAGAATCACTTTCCTTTGTGTCAACAATCTTTTCCACAACATACAACCCAATTCTGGTTCCACTAAGCAATCAAAACTCTGTTCACTCCCCGGAATCTCAAATGTTGACTTCCAAGATAAGTAAGAACAATCCAATTCTAATGAGAGGCCACATATTCCTCGTTACTCTCATGTTGATGATTCTGACATTGATGTTATTCTTGGTGTTGCATTGATGTCAATAACTCTGTTCAACCATTCTAGCCAGATAATCTATTCTCCAAATGAATCAAGTTCCATTCAGCTATACACCCTCCATACAAAACCTCTCTCTTTATTTGAAAATGTTCCGGTGGTTTGCTAATTCCCTGACGTCTATCCAAGGTGCACGAAGTGTTTCACGTGTCACAAGAAGTTTCCGGACCTTTTCTTTTCTCAGTAGGAATCTCGGGGCGCGATTCCTTCAAGGGGGGGCGTTTTGTAACATCCCAAGTCTGAAAAATAGCTTTTAGTATGTTTGCTATCTGTTATTTTATGTTTTGCATCATGGCATCATGTTGATTGCATTTGTTTTGTTTGTTTTCCTCTGTTTTCATTTGTTTTCCAACTGTTTACAGTTGTTTTCATTTGTTTTCTATTTGAATTTCAAACCAAAATTCAAACCCTTTGTTTCATCCTTGTGATGTTACAATTTCCAAAATGTTATTTCGAATAAAAACAACCAAATTGTTTTCTTTTATTCCATAATACTCACTCATTAAATTGTTGGTTTGATCAATCAATTGTTTCCAAATTGCAATCAAAAACTCAACTCAAAGCACTAAAACATAATCACTTTGAAATTATGTTGATATCAAAACAAATTAATCCATTTTTTTTGTTTATAATTGAAATAGGGGTCACCCTATTTAAAAGTGTGTTTATTAATGCCCATCTAATAAAGCAATTCATTCAAAATTGGGTTATTTCCAAGCAGCACCAATTCCCAATTCATTAAAACTACCAAAGTATTCTAATAATTTTGTTCACTTTAAGTAATAGGGTTCACCCTATGTCAAAGAGATGTTTTCAATAACAATCTTCAATACCTAAGAATCTTAAACAAAATTGGTTTAGCTAACAAACAGTAATTAAAATTGAAAACCTTGGAAAAATAAAAGTTAGTTTAAGTTGCAAATTGAAAAACAAAACCAACCATATTTTTTTCCACAATTTTATCAACTTAAAAACTATCCTTTTCTTCTCTTTTGTTTGCAGCAAAAAAAAAAATAATAATAAAACAAATAAGAAGGAAAACGTTCAAGGGGGGAAGAGAAGACCAGCCCAGCCCATTTTTTTTCCAGTTGGCCCGATACCTTTCTCTTCCACCTCCGTATAGTGCTGTCGTCAGCCATGGTACGTGCTGCCTCACCTGCTCCCCCTCCTCCCCTATTTCTATCCCCCTCCGAAATCCTAACCCTAACCCTAACCGCACCTCTTCCCCTCCTTCCTCCTCCCATCCGCCGCCATCCTTCCTCTTCCCCTCGAAAATCCACTGCATCTTCTGAAGAACAGAAGGATGCCACCATGGCCGCAGCTTGGAGGCCTTGGTGCCACGGCTGTGCTCGTCGTCGGGCGCCCCTCTTCTCGGGAATGGAACGGAGGCGTGTTCCTCGTCCTATTTGGTGAAGGCACGGAGGAGGGAGGATGCCCGAGTCGCCGCCGCCGTGGAGCTTTCGCCGGCGATCGCCTGCTGTCCGCTCGACCGCCTCCTGCCAGCGAGGTGAGCGCCTCCCGCTCCCCTTTCCTCCCGCTCGCTCTCTTCCCTTCCTCTCGAAGCACAAGCACATGCACCCCATGCCCCCGCAAGCACACCCCACGGCCGCAGCACCCCGGCGCAACCGAGATCGCTGCCGGCGACCATCTGCAGTTTCTGTCCGCCCAAGGTTCTGTTAGCGTGCGAAAATTCAGAAAACAACCCGACAGCCACACCTTATCCTTGCACCTGCTCCTATCCTGTCACAACTCGCAGCCACACCGCAGTGGCAGAGGCCCTATGCGCGCACCCGCGAGGTGGGGGGATCGAATCCCAGCTCCCCCACTCTTTTCCTGCTCCTTTTTTCGTTTTAATTCAGTTAAGTGCGCGGCCACCACAATAACCTCCCGAGATCCCCTACCTAGCCACAACACAGCAGCTACCCAGTTGGTTCTGTTCCTTTGCTTGCAGCAGGAGGTGGGGGGTTCGAGTCCCCCTCCCACCAATAAAACCCACCTTTTTATTTTACATGCTTTTGGTCACGAAACTTTCTGGTATTCACCAATAGGCCCCTGGTAATTAATCTATACCCCTGAAATAATTTTTCCTAAGTCCCTAGATCATAAAAAATGGCAGATTTGCACTATATTTTGGAAATTGCATAAATAAATCATCCTAACTCCAAATCCAACATTTTTTATATGTTTTCAATACCAAATTAAATGTTCTATCCAAATATAAAATTTGTTTACTGTTTTGAATATTTTAAATTGGTGAAACATTTGAATTCTTGTCAAATTCACTTAAATTTGCAAAATTCATAACTTGCTCATAAAAATTCCAAATTTCACAAACCAAATATGTTTTCCAACCAATTTTTCATGTACTTTCCAAATATAAATTTTGTTTGCTGTTTTGAATAATTTAAATTGCTGAAAACAACTGTTTCCTATTTATTGCATTTAAAATTGCCAAAATAATAACTTGCTCATTTTAAATCCAATTTCCACAAATGAAATATGTTTTCCATGCAAAATTAAACCATCTTTCCAAATATAAAATTTGTTTCATGTTTTGAATAATTAAAATTGGTTAAATAATTTAATCCTTGTTTAATTCATTTAAAATTGTTAATTTTATAACTTGATCAAACAAATTCTTTTGGGACATATAAAATATGTTTTCCAACCCTAAAAGTATAAACTTTTCAAATATGAATTTGAATTTATGTTTTGAACAAATAAAATTCAAATAATCTTCAAACTTGTTTTAAATTCAATTAAAACTTGTTTAATATTGTTTAATTCATAATAAATTCATCCTAATTCCAATTTCAATATGTGAAACATGTAATCCAACTAAAATTTGATAAACTTTTCAAATATAAACTTTGTTAATTGTTTTGAGCACTTTAATTTGTTGAAAACAACAATTACTTGTGTGGCAAGTTCAAATAACCAAAATTTCCAAACTTAAATAATTAATCCCTTAACTTGTTGATTCCCTTTTCCATTTGCATCTAACTTGGTTACTTTATTGTTATCATCATGCATGCATCATGTTTAACTACTTACACTTGTTAATCAAATGTAGATCATTGCTTCAACCTAAACCATTTGCATCCATATGCAATTCTCATTGCATATGGGTCCAATTAAATTGTGTTATCTTGTCAAGTAGTTTATTCTGATGCATCTATTAACATGACATGCATCATCCCATGTTTGTGCACCTATGCCATGATATTGATTGTTTATCTTTCTGCCTTGTTTGTTTGCTTCTTCCCGGATACACGACGACGTTGAGACCGACGATAATTACGACACCCCTTCTAAGGAGTTAGCTCAGTACCAGGCTACTGGGTTTGCAGGCAAGTTATCACTCACATGAACCACTGTGTTCCTTTCAACATTGGTTACCGATACTTTCCGTTGTTCTTTTCTGCTAGCCTTAGTAGTAGTTGTTTCTGTTACGAACCTATCACATGAATCCTTTAACCCTGATACTGCCTCACCTCCATACCCATACCCTTTGTTTGAGCCCGTGTCTTACTAGCATGCTTAGGTTGTTTTGCTCGAGTCTGTTACCCGTTACTTCCTGTTACTATTTCATTATGTTCTGGGGGCTCGATGTTTAATCAATCAATCAATCATGCTACTGTTATTGTTAATTAATAAATTTGATGATAAGGCACCGACAGGAGGCCCATGAGAGGTTTTGAAGCCTGCTAGTGTCGACCCTAATAGGAAAAGGGTCTTGTCTACTGATCCATGATGAGCGCACTACCCGCATTTGGGAAGCGAGTATGGGCGCCCCCCTCAACTTGACCTGATTCGCATCTCGTCCAAATCGCCTCATTTAGTTCGTGTGTTCTATTTTCCGCATGCATGTTTTTGCGAGCCCAGGCCAGGGTGGAACTTTTGTAGTCGGCATATAGGGGGACACGTTCTTAGAGTGCTATGAGGGTCCATTTTCTTCTGGGCTCGATTAGCCGTGCGCCCAAGGTGCTTTGGGCTTGATGCGAGGAATGGTTGGTTGTGTAGAGTACCCCGCTTGGTGGGTTTGATTCCCATCTGGCGGGTTATTCTTGAGTGTACGGCCAAATTGGTGCAACCCTGCAGGGATAATCTTCTCGAGAAGCCGTGTTTTCCGCGGTTATGGATTACTTGGTGAAAGTACTGGCTAACAAGTACTCAGGACAACTTTAACCTAATGATTAACATGTTACCCCCGATGATTAATAACTTGACTAGTAATAGGTTGATGACACAATAACTTGATTCACTTTAATACAACTGTGTGAGTTATCCTCGGATCGCTTCTTTGGATAAGGGGCGAGATCCAGGATGGGTTTGTTTGAAGTTATCTTTCAGTTGGTTACAATCCTCGATCTCATCCCCTTTCTGTTAGCCGGAAGTGGTAGAATCTCTGTAGTTGTTTAGCGCAGCCAGTTGCAGCATCTTTTACATCCCTTTTCCTTCCGTTGAACCCAAAGCATCTGTGCTGGGTGTTGACGGGTTACACTTTGGTGAACTGTGAGTCTTGCTTGCCAGTACGTTTATGTACTGACCCCTTTGGGGCTGTGGTTTCCGCAGACCTACGTTTCCGAGGATCTACATGGTGGCAACTACGTGAAGTTTGACGAGACTGCTGACGAGTAGATAGCGGACCCGGGCAGGATCCGAGACTTCGTGGATGGGCTCCGTCTGTTTGTTCCCGGCCTCTTAGGCCTATTTGGTTCTTGTCTGTACTCAGACATATTGAATGCTTCCGCTGTATTGTAATGATGTATTGCTGGGGCAGGTGCCCTCTGAATGATTGTATTTGCTATCTCTGCTCTAATGAGAGCCATTTGCAACTTATTTCAATCTTTTGTGTCGTAGAGATCTGTTGTGATATCACTTGTTAAACGCCGTTGACGTACCATGTGTGTATGGTTTGAAGTACGTCGACGGAAGTGCCTTTGATCTCTAGTGGATAGTTTACATCGACGATGGAATAGCAGGGCTTGAGTTGTCGCGCATAAGCGCAGGCCTACCAGGAAGCTGGGACGTGGGAGCAGTTATGCCCCATAATCCAAGCATCTGCTATCCAGTTCGTACGGTGAGTATCCCCTAGAAGTCAGGGTGCGACAACAGCTTCCCGGCCAGAGTGCAGGTGGGGCTGGCAATCGTCATTGGAACAGAGCCGACATCGGCCTTGTTCCAGTCAACGCGGTAGTGATCGAGTAGAACCAGCTGAAGACCTTCCCACTTAGGGTTGCCATGCGCTTTGCTGTTCCAAGCTGGGTCCACAAACCCTACTCGGTCCATGATCGCGGTCAGGCCTTCTGATTCACACTCGTCGTCTCCTGCCTCACGCGACAAGAGCTCTGGAACGACTGCAGCTTCCTTGCCTTTGGACTTGGACTCGGTCGCCACAGTTGGGCCTCCTTTCAGCATAGATAGTTTCTTCTCTCCCTTGGCCAGTGAGATCTCATGGCGTCGGGACGTTCCAGCAGGTATTTCCGCCAGCTAGCTTACGCGCGGGTGGCAGCTCCAGCACTCGGCCCTTCGGCAGGCCAGCAGACCCAGAGGCAGCCAGGTTGGCGCTGGGGGTGGGCGCGGAGAGCACGAGCTGCTTGCTCCTCGGCGGCTTCCCGGATGGCGCATCTTGAGGCTTGGGAGGCGGCATCATCTGTCCGGCTTGCGACGCAGCGCGCTTTGGCTGCTGCCGGACGCCCTTGGTCTCAGACTTGATATTCTTCTTGGGGCTAGGAGCTGTATCTGGCCGAGAAGTAGGTGGTGGCGCCTTGCGAGAAGCAGTTGGCGGAGGCGATGGTGCAGTCTGTATTGGTGGAGGAATTGGAGCAGTGGGTGGAGTCGCCTGCTGGGTAGGCGGCACAGGGGGCTGGCTACCCGGCGCAGCATCTGGCTGCGCTTGGCTCTGGCGGACGGGCTCCACCACAGTCTCTTCTACCCGCTGCTCGGCAGCGGGATCAGGCTGGATGTCTGTGACTTCTTCTACCCGCGGCCCGGCCGCGGGATCGTCTTGAGCTGTAGCTTGAGTATCCTGCTGCTCGGTGGAGTCGTCTTGCCGCTCCAAGGCGGCACTGTCTTGTTGTTGGAGGTTTTCTTCATTATTTTCCCCGGCTGATGCAACTGAGGGAGATGGCGGCGTCTCGTCGTGAGCAGCGTCTTGCTGCTGTTGGAGGGTAGGATCAACATTGTCACCAGCGCCAGGGTTCTCGGCGCCGATATCTTCTTCCACCTTAATAGGAGAGGACGCATGCGTCCTGTCCTGCTGATCTTGCTTTTCCTCGTCGTCTGAGAGGTCGACGAGTTTCTCGAGGTCCATGACGGCTTTCCTCTTGGGGCGAGTGGTGGTTGCAGCGGCATCAACGTCCAGAGGGGCGCTAGAAGAAGGAAATAATTCAGAGAAGCAGAAGGAGAAGAGCACAACGAGAAGCGATAACGAGTTGGTATTCGGATGAAATAACTTACCCTTTGCTGGTGGGGGGTTGTCTTCTGGCGGTGGTTTTCTGTCCACCTGTCTTCTTGGCTTTCTTCGGAGGAGGCTCCTGGTCGCCACTGCCCACCCTCTTCCGAGTTGTGGGAGCAGCCACAGATAGAGGCTTGACCTCCAGGGGCTCCTCGTCTTCGTCCATCTCAGGATCCTCTGCAGAGTAGAAGAAGAAAGGAATTCAGAAACAGAAAAGGAAATCAGAGTGCGCTACTCGCGATCAGAGAGGTGAACTTAGTCACCTTCGTCATCCTCGGACCAGTCCCGAATAGACGCATCAACTCGGGGCTTACCAGGCTGATTGGCGTGAGGGATGCAGAGGGAGTCTTGAGTATCGTAGGCGGTGACGTCGTCCTCAGTTCTGTCCTCGTGCCAATTGGCCTCGAAGACCTCAGTGTCTTCTTCCCGCTGGCGATCGATGTGTTGTGGAGGCAAACGTGGAGATCAATGAGTTGGGTTCTCGACTAAGGAATTCTACTCGGGTTAGCGTGCAAACACTAAGCACATAAAGCTAAGGAATTCTACTCGGGTTAGCGTGCAAACACTAAGCACATAAAGCTAAGGAGTTCTACTCGGGATAGCATGCAAACACAAAGCATATGAAGCTAAGGATTCCTACTCGGAACATCATGCAAATACAAAGCATATTCGGCTGAGTAATCCTACCCGGCAAGGCATGCAAACACAAAGCATATAGAGCCAAAAGGATATCTCTGATGTCCTACTCGGTGCAGCATGCAAAGATTAAGCATACAAAGCTGAGAAGCCACCTACTCGGTATCAAAGTACAGAAACAAAGCACAGAAGGCTAACCTGTCCGATGGGCTTGAGGTGGCTATACGGCTCAAAGCCATACAGCCAAGTGTCGGAGAGCGAGGTCTGCATGATGGATCTGGCCCAGATGGCCACCTCGGCTTTGCTGAGCTCGAAGGTGGTTGTCCTTGTGCAGTCTCGACTTCCTCCCATGTGGCACATCTTGTGCGAGCGACGCTGGAGCGGGAGTACTCGACGTGAAATCCAGCACGTGATGGGGTCGTCCCGACGAAACCCCTCCTCTAGCAACTCGGCCAGGCGTCACTCAACCTGGACGACATCCTCGATGGTGCTCTTGGGGTGGTAGCCCCAGTTCTGTTGAGTTGGCCTTGCGTTCTTGAACTTTGGAAGCCCTATCCGGTCCTGGATCGGCTTCCCCTCTTCCGTGGAGACACTCTTCACATACAGGAAACCGCGCTGCCACTTGCGCACGGTTTCCAGTCCCTTCACCCGCGGGTGATGGCCAGTCGTGCGCTGCAGCATCATGGCGCATCCCGTCTGGGTCATCGAGCGGGCGCTCTCAGTGTTCCCCGGATTGGGAATACTCTGCTTTCGAAAGAAGAAATACCTGGCCCAGTTATGGATGGTTGGGTAGACGCCTAAGAAGGCTTCACACACTACGGCGTGGATGGATGGCATGACAAGAGCGTTGGGTGGAAGGTGATGCGGCTGGAGGCCAAAATGTTGGAGGAATTTGGAGAAGAAATCGGAGATGGGAAGGCCGAAGCCGCGCTTGAAGTGGGAGAGGAAGACGACGTACTCGCCCTCCTCAGGTTGGGGGATGATTTCGGTACCTGGTGGCCTGCAAACGACGCCGGGAGGGACGCGGCGCGTGTTGACAAGCCACTGGCAGTCTTCCGCCGTGACTTCAGATCCCTCCCAGCCGGCGCGGGCTGCCGCATTGTCATCTCCGCGAGGAGCCATGGAAGCGGAAGCAATTGTGGGAGATAGAAGGTGGAATCGAGCGGAGGCGCTTCTCTCTGCCTCTCTTGCGGCGCGTGGAGAAGCGGCGCAGCAAGTGGTTGCGGTGGCGGTGTGCTCGACAGCGGCGGAGAGGCGAGGGGGGCGCCGGATTGGAAAGAGCAGGAAAGAGGAGAAGGGAGCGTCGAGGGGGTATTTATCTCGCCCACTCGAGTTACCGTTACCAGAGGATTAATCGTGGCATTGATCGTGTGCAGAGATCGTGCGGCGTGGGTTGAGCAACCGTTAGAAACGCACATAGCGCATATCGCGCGCGTAACGGGCGCAGTTAATCCCACGTCGAGATCGTGGGCACTTGAGTACGGTTGAGGTGACTTAACAGGCTAGTGGGCCAGGGTTGCAGTTATTGGCGCGTGGCCTGCCGTATCCCAGGCACCAAGGCGTCGGGGGCACAGGGGTGTGACACGTGCCCTGTAGCGACACGGAGAGGTGGATTCGCTCTGATTCAGCGGGAGTGAGTTCGAAATGTCACTAAGTAATTTTACTCGGCAGCTCAGGAGAGGAATTGCTCTACTCAGCTACCAGAAAGGTGGTCTCGTAAGCACAGTTGAAGATATTCGAGAAGGAGTTACTAGTTCAAGTTAGAGTGCAACTCGGCGTTACTCATTCAAGAAGACAGTTTTGGTTTTAAGCTGGCAGGGCCCAGTGAACAAGTTCGCAGGACTCTACCAGCTTCGGGGACTAATGTCGGGGGGTTACCCCCGAGTAGGGGTAAGGCAAGTGCTAAAGGCAAGGTCAAGGTGATGTTTGACCGGGTAGATGGCTACCCGGTACTGGGTACCCGGTAGGTTTCTATCCGGCCGTACCCACCAATGGCCAAGAGGAGAAATCAAGGAAGTTATGTTCGTCCGAGTAGAGGAGTTGGTCCGAGTAGAGGGAGTGCTTTCCTACTCGGGACAGAAGTCAATGGAGCCGTTCTGACAAGGGATCCCGCGTATCCTGCGTCCGTACCGGCGTGCGGTTCAACTTACGGAGCGCGTGATTATCCGCGCTACGGCGTGGCTACAGTGCGGTAGGCGCCTGTCAAGTCCTGTCACTGACAGAGGGTACAGGACAGGGCTAGGGGCCTACCCTATCTCACTGACAAGGTGGACAGGTCCCATCTCCGAACGGCGCGACGACTTCCCGCACCCGTGTCAGCGAGAAGCCGGAAACGTGCTCTGTTCTGTAGTGCGACTGTCCCATCATTCGTACCTTATAGTCTTTTTCTATTCGGCTGGGCACCAGTATATAAGGTGCCCTGCCTCCTCCTGCGAGAGGTTCGACACTTGACGTTGCCTTACGATCCATAACGTTGCTTCACTTCACATAGAGAGAACTAGAGAGCTAGAGTGGCTACCCGGCTGAAGGCCTGATTTGTACTGTGGCTACTCGGTGAACACACCTATAGAGAGAAAGGCAGGAGTAGGGGTGTTACCTCCACACGAGGGCCCTGAACCTGGGTAAGATCGTGTTGTTTGCAGTGCTTGAGACATCCTACACGCGGCTACTCGCCGTGTGATCCCTCCCCGAGCACCTCCAGCGTCCATCAGCCCCAACCTTTAGCCATCCTATGGCATCTGCCGTGATACCACCACGACAACAGAGAATTAGCTAGAAGCCAACTCGCTGAGAAGTTGACCCTCGTCGAGTTAGCAACCCAAACTCAAATTGTACTTTGTATACTTCAGGCTTCAGCCCTGATTTACTGAGATTGCAGGAGTAGGAACGCCGCGTACCGAACCTGGGTAAACTTTGGTGTCCCTGGTTGTCATACTACCACGTTCCCCCCACGTCTTTACCCGTAGGCCTCATGGCAACCCCGTCTATGAACCCTACTACGATGTCTCGACAACATGGGCACATTTTGCACCGGTTCAGCATGATACTGATATGGAAGCATTGGCCTCTCCTATGGCTTTGGCGATGGACCACAAGGACAACGTGGAGGCTGGCGTTGCGGCAGATGATCAGACGGAGCCGCACCCGCCCCTCTCCCTACCGTGCTTAGCCGGACCTCGGACTGCCCCGGTTGGTGTCGTGGTGGGTGCATCCATCTAGGGAGGAGGTGGTGGCTTCCGGAGGCATCCCTGGCCCAGCTACATCCGGTCTACGATCTAGTGCACGCATTCGCGATCACCACTCGGCAGATGTGCCGATCGCGGAGATGGCGTCTCTGCGTACTGCACAGAAGGTTGAAATGCTTGGAGGTATGTCTATGCATTTTTCTTTTACAACAATTACTAATGAAGATATTATTGATAGGGTGGCTAGATTGGGTGTTTCGTTGAGCGTATCTCCGGCTTCGGAAGATAGAGTTGCGTCCTCTTTAAAACATGTTGCGCATTCACAATAATTAATCATGTTGCGTAATAATTTAAAATCTGATGGGGTTGAGAGTAACCACGGTCTAGTGGTGCAAAGGGCATCAAACTTGTGTGAAGATTATGTTGATGATTTAGAAGAGAGCCTGGAGGATCATTTGGATCTATTACCCCATGGTGTCAAGGTGACACGCTCCCGTAATGAAAAACAACCAAGTGGTTATCTGAATCCTAGAAGAAGTGCTAGAATTTAAAAAAATCCAAGTCGCGATGAGAGGTTATTTCTGGAACAATGATGGGTTTGGGGACACTACTAAGCATTGGGTTGTGAGAGAGGGGGTTTTAGAGTTGAAATTGGACTTTATAGCTATTAGTGAAACTGTGAGAGATAATTTACCCCTCCTTTCTTAAGTTTTTTGGCCAATGGGTTAGATTTCAGACGGTATTTCCTTCCACCTGATGGGAGGTCTGGAGGTATTCTTGTTGGTTTTAATAATGCGACAGACTGTTATAGCCAGTGACTTCTTAGTTAAGATGCGCTTGTAATACAAGGACGATGGTTTCCTTTGGACCCTGGTTGTCGTTTATGGGGCTGCCTAGGACGATAAGAAAACAGAGTTCTTATCTTTTTTTTCCATGAACTTCAGGAGATTTATTAATCAACAGAGAGACGATTGCAATCTGCCCACAGGCTTTGAACCAGAAAAGACGGACTTGTCTGCAACCAACACTCTGACCCCGCGAGGGGACAAGCGTGTTCGGCACAGAGATCCGCGGGATTATTGTCCTCCCTTCTAACATGTTTAATAGAAAAATGAAGAAAACTGACAACAAGCTCCCCAATCTCATCTAGAATAGGCGCGACAATTGATCGTGAATTGAAGCGCGAGGGCCAGAGGTTTGCAACTTCCAAACAGTCAGTCTCAATGGCCACATGCATGAAACCACGAAGGAGAGCAAAGATAACGCCTTCTCGTAGTGCCAAGACTTCTGCCGTTAATGGACTAGACACTCCCACAAGGGGATTGCTCCAGGCTCCCGGGAAGGAAAGGTGAGACCTGGCCACCCCCCCGGCACCTCTCCGTCGAGCTTCAGCGTCGATGGCACCATCAATGTTAATCTTAATCCATCCAGGATCCGGTGGAATCCAACTCTGTCCCAATGGAATAACACGAGTTGATCTCGGTGTCTCGAGTACAGACATATCTTCTCTCACTCTCCTCAACATCTGATCAGGAGATAAAATATCTTTGTTGTGGGTCAGTCTGTTCCTTGTTGTCCATATGGAATGCTTAATCATGATTATCTTGCAACTATCACCAGAGAACCTAGTATCAAGGACGGTGTCCTTTTCCCAAGAAGCTGGATGTAGGGGTAACAGTTTGAGCTAAAGCATCTCCTTCGCTGCTGACTAGTACTTCTGGGCATGAGAACACTCCACAAGCGCATGGAGCATGTTCTCATCCATGGATTTGCATATATCGCATATAGCGCTATGCTTGATGTGTCGATGTTTCAAGGTGGTGTAGTCCGGAAGAATGCCCAGGAGCACACGCCACCAGAAAACCCTGACACGTGGTAAGATGTAACATCCCAAGTATGAAAATCTCCCCCCTATATGTTTGTTTCTTGTTTCATTATTGTTTTGCATCATGTCATCATAGTCATTGGCTTTTGTTGCATTTGTTTTACATTTGATTTCAATTGTTTCCATCTGATTTCTATTTGAATTCCAAAACAAAAATTCAATTGTGGTTCATACTTGTTATGTTACATTGTGTCAAATAAAAACTACAAAACAAACAAACAAATTGTTCCACTAAAACTTGGAATCAAAATCTTTAAATTGGCTTAAGTTTCATTTATTTATTTTGATACCACAAATGGCTCAATTCATTTAATTTTTTCAAACAAGCAACATATTTAAAATATTTTTGGTAAACCAAAGTGTGGACTTGTTGCTATCACAATATTTCAACAATACAATTTATTCCAAATTTTGCTAACCCTAGAACCATTTGTTTTCTCTCTTTTCCCAAATCTGCAAAAAAAAAAAAACAGAAAAGAATAAAAGAGGAGAGGGGGAATAAGGCATCCAGCCCACTTTGGGGCCAGCCCAGTTGCCCCAAAGGCCCGTACCCCCTCACGGTCGTCCCCTACCTCCGTACGGACGCCATCTCCATCGCCCACGTTAGCAGTTCAGGGAGCAGACGGTCGATCCGAGCTCCCCTCCTTCTATAAGTCCTGCCTCGAGCTCCCCCCTCCTGCCCTAATCTCTCTACCCTCTCTACCCCGCACCGCCGCCACTTCTCCTTCTTCCTCTCTTCCTCCCTCTGATTTCCTTCTTCTCTGTTCTGTACCGAGCTCCTCACCACCGTCGCCTTCCTCGGACCATCGCCGGCGCCACGGTGCCCGCCCGGCCGAGCTTGGGCCGGGAACGGAAACGGCGCGGCTCCCTCTTCCTCGCCGTGGCCTCGGTCTCCCCCGAGGACCACCGGAACTCCGGCGCCATCCCCGACTCGCCGCCGTCGCTCCTCCCTGCTTCGACCGCTCCCTCTGCAGCGAGGTGAGCCGCCCCTCCCCCTTCCTCGTTCCCTCCTCGTCTCGCACGGGCACACGGGCCGCACGGCAGCACCGGCCGCAAGCACGCGCCCGTCCCTCGCGCCGCGGCCGCGCGGACAGCAGCCGCCGGCGGCCGGCCGCACCCTCTGTCCGCTCGCTGCAACCTGAAACTGAAAAAGAAAGTTCAGTTAAAAAACTTACCTGACGAAAATTACACGTTAACCTCCCCTCGCTAGTGCTACCTGACAACCAAACGCACACAGCCCATCTGGCCACCGCCCCGTGCGCGGAAGCGCAAGCTCCCGGGATCGAATCCCACGGGAGGCGAATTTTGCCTCCCCTTTTTCCTTGGCCGCACCCGCGCGGGGCCCACGCGTCATGGACCCGTGCGGCCACATCACCTCCTAGCCGTGCCACGCAGCACCACGTAGGCCCGCGGCCCACTGGCAGTGGTTGTGGTTGGATACCTACGCGGTAACAAAAGTTATTCCTGCACGTTTCTTTTTAAAACAGGTCCTTTAAAATTGCAGTTTAGTCCTAAAAATTAAAACCTTAATAACTTTTAATCTATAACTCCAAATTATAAAATCTAAATAAGTTTGTTGATCTAAATTAAATTGTCTATCCAATTAAACCATTTATGTACTGTTTTGAAATTTCCAAATGCAATTCAAATTTGAATTTAAATAATTCAATTGCAAATTGCTAAAATTCATAACTAATTCATTCTTAATCCAAATAATGCAAATAAAATATGTTTTCCATACTATTTCAAATATAAATTTTGTTTCATGGTTTGAATAATAAAAAATTTCTTAAATAATTTAATCCTTGTTTAATTCATTTAAATTTGATAAAATCATAACTTGCTCAAATAAAATTATTTTTGAACATGCAAAATATGTTTCCAAACCATCAAAGCATAAACTTTTCAAATGTGAATTTGAATTTATGTGTGAACAAATAAAAATTCAAATTAAATTCAAACTTGTTTTAAATTCATCTAAAACTTGTTTAATATTGTTTAAGTCATAATAAATTCATCCTAACTCCTATTTCAATATTTGAAACATGTAATCCAACTAAAATTTGATGTTCTTTTCAAATATAAATTTTGTTAATTGTTTTGAACACTTTAACTTGATGAAAACAACAATTGCTTGTGTGACATCTTTAAGTAACCAAACTTTCCAAACTTAACAAATAATCTCCAAACTTGCTAAATTCCTTTTCCACTTGCATCTATTGTTGTTATTATGTTGTTATCATCATGCATGCATCATGCTAAGAAAACTTTCACATGGTAATAACTTGTAGATCATTTGTCTCACTTAATTCATGGACTCTTTCCATAGGCAATCCAATTGCATATGGGTCCATTTAAATTGTGTTACCATGTTAGCTAGTTTATTTTGATGCAACCATTAACATGACATGCATCATCCCAATGATTGTGCACAATGCCATGATATTGATTGTCTACCCCTTTCTACATTGTCTGTTTGCTTCTTCTCGGTTAGACGACGACGTTGAGACCGACGATCCTTACGACACCCCTTCTGAGGATCTAGCTCAGTACCAGGCTACTGGGTTTGCAGGCAAGTTATCACTCACATGAACCACTGTGTTCCTTTCAACATTGGTTACCGATACTTTCCGTTGTCTATTTCTGCTAGCCATATGTATCGTTGCTTCTGTTACGAACCTACCACATGGTACCCTGAACTCTGATATTGCCTCACCATCCACACCTATAACCCCATTGATTGTTGCCCGTGTCTTACTAGCATGCTTAGGGTTGTTTCTGCTCGAGTCTGTTACCCGTTACTTTCTGTTACTATATTTCTATTATGTTCGATGGGCTCGATGTTTAAACAATCAACCTGTTAATTTTGTGGGTAATAATAATTTGATGATAAGGCACCGGCAGGAGGCCCGGCGTGGTTTTGAGGCCTGCTAGTGTCGACCCTAATTAGGAAAAGGGTCTTGTCTACTGATCCATGATGAGCGTGCTCACCGCATCCGGGTGGTAGTATGGAACCCCCCTCGACTTTGACCTGATCCGCAGTTTGTCCGAAGAGCCACACTTAGTTCGGGTGTTCCATTTGCGCGTAAGCATGAATGGGTCGCTCCCATGGTTACTGTTGGTGATGATTATTATGATGATGATGCATATAGGGCGAGGCCTGTGGTGCCGGGGGGTGTGGTTTTCACCCCTGCGCTTAGGTTAGGTCGGACTGGCCGGGACCTTATAGCTCCGTGGCTCCTAGGACAGGTTGTAGAGATGGTTCGAGTCGTGTTGAGTCCACCTGAGTTTTAGTTGGTGGCTCGAGTGTGTACGGGTACTGGAGCACACCCTGCAGGGATGAATCTTCTCGAGAAGCCGTGTTGTCCGCGGTTATGTGACGACTTGGTGAAAGTACTGGCTAACAAGTACTCAGACAACTTACACCTATCTAATGATAACTTGACTAGTAATAGGTTTATTGACACAATAACTTGAACCATTATTAATCCAACTGTGTGAGTTATCCTCAAATTGCTTCTTTGGATAAGGGGCGAGATCCAGGATGGGTTTGTTTGGAGTTAGCCGTAGTTGGTTACGATACGCTATCTTATCTTCTTTCTGTTAGCCGGAAGTGGTAGTAGTTCTGTAGTTGGTTAGAGCAGCCAGTTGCAGCATCTTTTATATCCCCTTTCTTCCGTTGAACCCAAAGCATCTGTGCTTGGTGTTGACGGGTTACACTTTGGTGAACTGTGAGTCTTGCTTGCCAGTACGTTTATGTACTGACCCCTTTGGGGCTGTGGTTTCCGTAGACTACGATTCCGAGGATCTCCATGGTGGCTACTACGTGGAGCACGACGAGGCTGTTGACGAGTAGATAACGGAACCGGGCAGGATCCGAGACTTCGTGGATGGGCCCCGTCTTTTCGTTTCCGGCTTCTTAAGCCTATTTGGTTTTGTCTGTACTCAGACTCCTTGAATGCTTCCGCTGTGATGTAATGATGTTATGTTGGGACATGTGTCCTCTGGATGATTGTATTTTGCTATTCTCTGCCCTAGTGAGGGCCAGTTGCAACTTATTTCCATCTTTTGTGTCTTAGAGATATGTTGTGCTATCATTCTGTTAAACACCGTTGACGTACCATGTGTGTATGGTATGAAGTACGTCAATGGTAGTATCCTGATTTCTATGGGATAGTTTACGTAGACGCTGAACAGATAGGGGTTGGTTGTCACACATACGTGTGTTGGCCTACTCGTAAGAGGACGCGGGTGCCGGTAAGCCCCGTAATCCAATCTACTACTGTTCAACGGAACGGCGAGTATCCTTTAGAAGTCCGGGTGCGACATAAGACATTAAGCTTCCAAAGTGCAGTCCATAACTGTTTATGTGTCGATGAAGTGCACGCTGTCGTCCCCTCCTCTAGAGCAAGATGCTCGTTTCGAGTCATCAGAGCACGGTAGGCCGAGTTTACAGTATAGTCACCTAACTTCTCCAAAGCCCAAGACTCAAAGTCCTCACCTCCTGACGCCCTTAGCGGAATATTAAGAATTGCATCTGCATGAGGAGCTAGAAAAGTATCTCTTACTAGCTTGACCTTCCAAGTTGTTGTAGCTGAATTGATTAATTCCGAGACCAGCTCAATGGGCTCGGTACTCAAGCGACCCATGGGTTTCAAGGTGAGAGTAGAGGGTATCAAACGGTCAGACCAGATTGAGATTGAATTACCACTGCCGACATGTTTAATTAATCCCAGTGTCAATGCTTCACGACCAGCCAAAATGGCTTTCCAAGTTGCTGAAGCAGACGAGGTAATCTGAGCCTGCATGAATTCGCAATTCGGGAAAAACTTCCCTTTTAAAACCTTGGCGCACAGAGACTCCGGATGGGTAATAAGACGCTAGCCATGTTTTCCAAGCATGGATATATTGAACAGCTCGAGATCTCTGAAGCCTATCCCGCCTTTTATTTTTGGTTCAGACAAAACGATCCCATGAAAGCTAGTGCAACGATCGCTTGTCAATGGATTTGCTCCACCAAAATCTCGCCATGCACGACGTTAACTGTCTGCAAACTTTCTTCGTCAATCGGAAACAACTCATGTTGTAGACGGGTATAGCTTGAATCACCGCTTTCAAAAGTATCTCTCTCCCAGCACAAGCCAAATTCTTTTCCAACCAACCCTGCATCTTCCCACGACTCCTCTCGCCGATATGGTTAAAAGCCCTGCTGGAAATTCTGCCAACTGCAGTAGGAAGCCCAAGGTAACATTCTGAAAAAGCTTCAACTTGAATGCCCAAAACTTGTTTCAGAGCTGCTCGGTCCTCCTGTTTAGTATTAGGACTGAAATAAAAAGAGCTTTTTTCTTTAGTCACTGTCTGGCCAGAACAAGCAGCATAAATATGAAGGATCTCGTTGAGTCTAGACGCACTCTGTGAGCTAGCACTCATGAAGATCAAGCTGTCATCGGCAAATAAGAGGTGACTCGCCCAGGGTGAGTTAACACTAACTCGTATACCTCGGTGAATCCTTGGGCACAGGCGAGAAACAGAAATGGTGATAAGGGATCACCCTAACGCAACCCCCTTGAGGGGGTAAAAAAGGGAGAAGAGACCCATTAACCTTTACAGAGAACCTGACCGAAGAGACGCACTTCATGATCAGTCTCACAAAGCTATCACGGAAACCCAATTATGTCAGCATTGCTTCCAAATAATGTCATTCAACTCGATCATACGCCTTCAACATATCAAGCTTTACAACGCAAGTAAAGTTCTTCCCTTTCTTCCTCTTTCTCATTGCATGAACACTTTCATATGCAACCAAGACGTTATCAGTGATTAACCGTCCTGGTAAGAAAGCACTCTATTCCACCCCGATGATTTCGTCCATCAGACCTTTAAGTCTGATTGTAATAGCTTTAGGAGCAATTTTATAAAGAATTGGACATAGAGCAATCGGTCGGAATTGTGTTATCTTGACGGGGTTTTTTACCTTGGGGATGAGAGTTATGGACGTATCATTCAGACCCATAGGCAATTCGCCGCCGTTCAAAAAGCTCAGAAGGGCAACTAACAAATCGTCGCCCGTAATATCCCAATGCCGCTGGAAAAATCCTGCCGTAAAACCATCAATCCCCGGTGCTTTAGACGGGGCCATCTGGAAAATGGTAGCCTTAACTTCTTCTTCAACAAAAGGTTTCTCTAGCATGCTGTTCATTGCACCGGATACCCACGGAGAAACAACATCCAGAAGCTCGTTCATAATGTTAAAACCTTGTGAGAGGTACAAATGTTGATAGAATCTCGAAATTTCTGCTTTTACCTCTTCAGGGTTTTCGCAAATCAAGCCATCCGATCCCTGTAGGGAATTGATTCAAATTAACCCTTGTGCGATGTGCTGCTTGGGAATGAAAATATTCCGTATTACGATCGTCTTCCCGAAGCCATAGCACACGCGACCGTTGGTGCAACCGAATCTCCTCTTGCCGCAGTGCTTCTCTCAACGGTGCCACAATGGAAAGTTCCTCAGAGTTAGGGCCTCGACCAATCGACGCCAATCTCAGAGTTTACGGACGTTTTTGCAACTTCTTAACTTTTTTTGACAAACTACCGAACTCACGCTCACCCCATGAGCTGAGACTGTGATGGACCGAGGAGAGAGCGTCCACAAGGTTTTGCGGCCCACCTTGGCCAACTCCTGTCTGCCAGATATCTTTCACCAACTGGTCATAATTAGCATGCGTCTGCCAGACGTTCTCGTAACGAAACGTACGCTACGCCCTCGGCCACGACCTTGAGTGGGGAAGATTCAATTCCGCCAACACATAACAATAATCGGAGACAGTAGAGCTGATGTGTTTCACACTAGAGAATTGAAAAATATTGAGAAAAACATTGTTTGCAAGGGCACCATCCAACCTAGCTTAAACATTAGCATTGCCCTGCTGTTTGTTATCCCACGTGAAATGGACTCCTCTCCATCCCAAATCCTGGAATGAGCAATAATCGACAACTTCCCGAAAAGCACGAATTTGCCACTCAGGTCGGGCATGTACACTAAAGTGATCCTCGGCGTGCAAGGTTTCGTTGAAGTCTCATGCAGATCCACCCCTCATGCTGGATATCATATAAGGTCCGGAGGAACTCCCAACTATGATGTCTATTTTTACCCCGAGGTTCGCCATAAAAACCCGTAAAGCGCCAAGGAGGGCAATCATGATCTTTCTACTTAACTGTAACATCAATATGCGCTTGGCTGTATTTCTTAGCGTAACGTCAACAACACTGCTCCAGAACAGTCCAATTCCGCCACTCAATCCATCACTATCCACCGCAAATCAACCCGCGAAACCAAGGGTGGTTTGCAGCTCCTCCACACGTCTCCCCTTAATCTTTGTTTCTATATCAAAGAGAAGGGCGGGGCCTTCCTGCTTCACAATGTTGCGAAGCTCACAGACTGTCGGTGGGTTCCCAAGCCCCTGACAGTTGAAGCTCATGGAAATCATTGGGACGGGCAGGGCTGCTCCGCAGCCACTGCCGAATTATTTGAGCTTGTGGGAGTGGTACGCTTCTTCTTCGGGTCCCTACTCTTGCTTAATTCATCCTCCTGAACACCAACACAATTCTCTGCTAATTGCTCACGAGCATCTCCCACTTCTTACTCACCACTATGACCATGAGGAGTATCTGTTAATAGAAGAGGATTTGCAACCTGCCTACAGACCTGAGGTTGGCTCTCCACCTTCCGTTTAGAATTCCTTTTTGCCGGAGAGGTGACCTCTGTGCCTTTCTCAACATTGGAGCTTGAATGCTTTGTCTCTCTCTTTCTATTATGGGTAGAAAACTGCTCTCTTGCAGAGCTCTCAGTTGAGAAAGAAGCAGATCTCTTACGTTCCTCCAAAGGCCTCAGCTCTGGACCAAAAGTTCGATTCCCCTTTGCATCCCGAGACCCCGGCGTTGGACAATATTTATCAGCATGCCCAGTCCTTCCACAAGCGAAACAAAAATGTGGAACATGTTCATACCGAAGTTCATACATGTCCACACTCTTGCGGCTCGCGGAATCAATCAGAATTCACCTCCTAAGATGTTTCTCCACATCAATGGTGATCCGTGCACGAAGAAAGCCTCCAGCATGGTCGAACTGTGCACCAGTTGCATCTTTCTCGATCTGCTTCGCAATGGATTTATACCATTCATGTTTTCTTAGATTAAAGGAAGATTTATAACCCAGACCCAAATATTGAGCTTATCAAACTTCAACTCAGATGGCCTCATACAATCCTTGAAGTCTTCCAGAATCACAGCATTGTTACTGACGTGCCAAGGCGAGCCATCCCAAACACGATCACGATCGCGCTGGGTCCCAAATTCTGCTATGAACACGTTTTCTCCGAACGATCTGAAGAAAAGTCCTCTAGGGTTTCCCCATGCCGGGCGAAGAGCGCTTGAGATAGTTTGGATGTGGAAGAAACTACGATGGAGCACTTTACCGGCCAACATCCACTTCTACATAGATTCTTATTCCCAATCATCAATCACCAGCGGGGTCGCCTCATCTTCAGTGATGTCGAGTTTCCCCAAAGCCTCCTCCAGCCGCACCCTCGCCGCCTCCAACGAAGGGCCATCCTGCTGCCGCTTTCCCGACCCGGCCGTTGAAGCCATTACCGCTCAGATTTCCCCGTCGCCCCGCCAGTTTTGGATCAGCGTGCGTCGCCAGGCCACCATAACCCTAATCGCCAAGGACGTGAAGGGGTGCGTGGAAAATAACCAGAGTTCTTATCTGAGTTAGTGCATATTTGTGATAATGAGACACAGCCTACACTGGTAGGTGGTGATTTCAATATTATATGTACGCAAGACGAGAAAACAATGATAATTTTAATCCATGTTGACCATTTATTTTTAATGCCATCATTCATAGCCTTGATCTAAAAGAGTTGGATATGTCGGGGAGACAGTATACTTTGATAAGTAGAAGTGATGTACCAACTTTGGAGAAGTTGGACAGGATTCTTGCTAGTATTGAGTGGGAACAGAAATTCCCACTTGTGACAGTGCAAGCATTGCCACGAGCAGGATCTGATCAACACTCCACTGCATTTGGACTCGGGATCCGCAGCTCATATGGGAAATAAATTGTTATTCTCTTTTGAGTTGGCATGGTTGAGACAACCCGGGTTTTTTGAGTTAGTCAAGGCGGAGTGGGAATCAGTTGTAACTGGTGCCACACCGATCGAACGATGGCAAATGAAGATTAGACATCTTCGGAGTTTCTTAAGAGGCTGGGCAAAGAATCGGGCAGGTGAGTATACGAGACCGAGGGATAAGATTTTGTTACTTATTAATGAATTAGATTTGAAGGCCGAGCATACCCCACTATCAGAATCAGAGCGTGCTTCCACAATGGAAGCATATTCGTATCTTGCTAACCTTCGTCGCGAAGAAGAGTCAAAATGGGCTCAAAGGGCGAAGGTGAGGAATATTCAGGAGGGAGAATAATACGAGATATTTCCATCTAATTGCCAATGGTAGGCATAGAAATAAAAGGATCTTTCCATTAGAACAAGAGAAAGGTACAATAGTTGGGCAACATAATCTAAAGGTCTTTATTTCTAAGTATTATAAAAAACTGTTTGGAGCTCTGGATCCATCCAGTGTCTTGTTAGATGAGACAAGAGTTGATGATATTACTCATATATCCCTGGAGGAGAATATGCTTCTCACACATCCTTTTACAGAGAAGGAAGTGTGCGAGGCTATCTCTCAAATGGAGCTTAATAAAACCCCAGGACCGGATGGGTTTCCTACTGAGCTTTATAAGCGATTCTGGGGGGGTCATAAAGGTGGACCTAATGGCCATGTTTAATCAATTGCATGGGGGTGAGTTTGAATTTTTCAAGTTGAACTTGGGAGTGATCACCTTACTTCCTAAGAAGAAATATGCGAGTAGGATTGAACAATATAGACATGTTTTCCTGTTAATTGTGGGTTTCAAAATATTTACTAAGGTAGGAACAAATAGAGTGGCCTCTATTGCACAGAGGGTCATTCAACCTTCTCTATACGCTTTCCTTCCATGAAGGAATATTTTGGAAGGGGTTGTTGTACTACATGAGACTATTCATGAGTTAAAGGAAGAAATATTAGATGGAGTTTTGCTTAAGATTGATTTTTAAAAAGCGTATGATAAGGTTAACTGGAAGTTCCTCCAGCAGACTCTCCGCATGAAAGGCTTCGATCCTAAGTGGTGTGATTGGGTAGCCAGATTTGTGCAAGGAGGTAGTGTGGGGATCAGAGTGAATGATGACATTGGTCATTATTTCCAAACATTAAAAGGTTTAAGACATGGTGATCCGTTATCACCTATTCTTTTTAGCCTTGTAGCTGATATGTTAGCACTCCTAATTGCTCAGACAAAAGAAGAGGGTCAGGTTGGAGGGTTGATTCCTCATCTTGTTGAAGGGGGAGTTTCAATCCTTCGGTACGCCGATGACACTATTTTGTTTCTGGAGCATGATTTGGAGAAGGCGGTTAATATGAAATTAATTATGTCCATCTTTGAACAGTTGTCTGGGTTAAAAATTAATTTTCATAAGAGCGAGGTCTTTTGTTTTGGAAAGACAATGACTTTGAGGGTCAGTACAGAAATATTTTTGGGTGTGAGCTGGGGGCTCTGCCTTTTAAATATCTTGGCATTCTTATTCATCATCGTAATCTACTTAATAGAGAATGGAAACCGGTGGAAGACCGGTTTGAGCAGAAGTTGAGTTCTTGGATAGGCAAATTACTCTCTTATGGAGACCGTCTTGTCCTTATTAACTCAGTTCTCTCTAGTTTACCAATGTTTCTACTCTCCTTTTTTGAGATACCTATTGGGGTTAAAAAGAGATTAGATTTTTATAGATCTCGGTTCTTCTGGCAATCTGAACGGACCAAAAAGAAATATAGGCTGACCAAGTGAAACATTGTCTGTCGCCCAAAGGACCAAGGGGGTCTGGGAATCGAATGCCTGGAAGTCAAGAATAAATGTTTACTAAGCAAATGGCTTTTTAAATTATTGACTGAAGATGGTATCTGACACGAATTAATGCATAATAAATATATAATGGGCAAACCGCTCACACAGGTGGAGGCTAAACCCACAGACTCGCCTTTCTGGAAAAGAATAATGAGGGTGAAGCAGGATTTTTCCCACCATATTTCTTTCACCCTCGGCAATGGGAAGAGTGTTAGGTTTTGGGAGGATCCGTGGTTGGAGGGGATGCCTCTAGCGGTTTAGTACCCTACTCTTTACAATACTGTGCGTAATAAACATGTGCTAGTCGTTAATGTTCTTGGTCAGGAACACCTAAATATTGAGTTTAGGCGCTCTTTGTGTGGGGATAAATGGGTTGTGTGGTTACATCTGGTCGAGAGATTGATGGCAGTCTCTTTGTCAGCGGAGCAAGATTCTTTTTCATTGAAATTGACGAGCTCGGGTGTTTTCTTGGTTAAATCATTTTATGAGGAACTTATGAACGAAAACACGAGATTTTTGCATAAGTATCTATGGAAATTAAAGTTGTCACTAAAGATTAAGATCTTTATGTGGTTTCTCTATCGTAAAGAGTTGCTTACTAAGGATAATTTGGTTAATCAAATATGGATATGTTGTAGAAAATGTGTCTCTTGTGATTCTAATGAGACGGTAGATCACCTGTTTGTTCATTGTGTGTTTGCTAGAAAAATTTGGAGATTAGTCCACTTTACTTTTAGCATCATGCCGCCTAATAGTGTTAATAACATGTTTGGTACATGGTTGAATGGGATAGATAAATCTACTAAACCTAGTATACGCATTGGTGTATGTGATTTTCTTTGGGTAATCTAGAATTGCAGAAATGATGTGATATTTAACAATTTGGTGGTGGGAAATTTTATGCAGGTGGTTCATCGAACTACACACTGGATTCATATGTAGTCTTACCTTCTGCGAGAAGACCAACGTGGAAGTTTGAATGCCGGATGCTCTCGGCTGATGGCGGTCGTTCGGGTTATCTTCAGTCAGGGTGGGTGGTGGTTGCATAATAGAAGACTATAATCGGTTGCAAACTAATAAGATTACTGTTTAGGTGGCTGATCTTTGTGGCCACATTGGCAGATCGTTGACTTGTAATATGATTATCTGAGAATATTGAAATTATTTTAATTATTATTAATATAAAAGCCGTATGCATCGTTATGATGCAGAGGCTGGGTTTACCATTTAAAAAAAATACAAAATTGGTGATCCACGGGAATTTTCGGACTTTGTATCCTTTGTATCGACTGAGTACATGTTGGTAAACTAGGTACGCGGCTCACTGGTCTACGTTAGGGTGGATGTTGTGATAACTCTAATTTGGCTATTTTTTAAAATAATATATTTTATTTGAGCCTTCCATGTTCACCGACCATGACAATGTATTATTTTTGAAAAATCTCAAAATCACGTTGTATTTCTCGAATTAATTAAATAAAATATATTATTTGAAAAAACTCTAATTTGGCATTCGACCAAGAACAATTTTGGCACGATTATTAGAAGTAAAAAAAAACCATAAAAGAAGATATAGAAAAAAAAAGAGGCCCTCATATAAATGAAAAACCACTGCCTAAATAGTACTCCCTCCGTCCCAAATTAAATGTCACGGATTTGTCAAAATATGGATGTACCCATATATTAAAATGTCTAGATACATCCATATTTCGACAAATCTATGACATTTAATTTGGGACGGAGGAAGTAAATCAAACTATGAGACAAACGAGGCATCTAGGTATTAAATCTAGATTATCCAACCATATTTTGTTATGTCATCATATACTCTCCCTTCCATGTTATAAGCCGATTTTTTTTCCAAATTTGTAGTAATTTTTTTTTTAAAGCGCTGAGCTTAAGCGACTTTCTAAAAACAAAATTAGAAAATAATTATATGGCCTGTGTCCACCCCCAGCTTGTACTAAAAGACACCGTGCATGCTTTCAAGGCTACTTTTGCCATTCCGAGCCACACAAAAGTTTGCCATTCTGATCATTGTCATTTGGAAACAGTCAGGTCAAATAAATGATTTTAAGAAAATACAACCGAGTGGCAGGGCAACTCAGATAAACCAGCTCTTCATCATAAGAATCCACAGTCCAAAGCTGCGACCAGAGCCTCACAAATCGTATCGATAATACAGCGCACCATGACAGATTACGGACGAATCCAAAGACAACAAAAGCAAATCACACAATCCTTTCCAATTCCCTTGCGTAGCCAAGGGTCTGGGTGATGACCGGCGCTGCTGGTATCTCCTTGCAGGGCTGGGACTCCTTCGCCTTTTGGAAGAAGACCGAGCCGTTCTTGACATCCCACTCGGGGTGTTCCTGTAGACAAAACATAATACTTAGAATCTGTGGTGAATATCACATAACTCGCACGGGGACATGGGAAATGGAAGGGAATGCAATCTACCTCTGCGATGTACTGTTGCAGTTCTTGGTCAGAACTGAACATAAACATTTGCTTCGCATCATTTATTGACAGGTAATCATAACCCTTCTCACTGCATCCAGCAATTTCATCTCTGCGTGCATATACAATATCACAGTAAGGATCTGCATGAAGTGTGCTTCAATAGATCAAACAGGAAGCAGCAGTATCAGAACCCCACTTACCTAACAGTTTTTGCAAGAAGGTCCATGAAGTATACATAGGTTTCATGTGGGACTGCCTGCCGAGCAGTCAACACTCGGTTGTAGGCGCCCTCCATAAAGGACTGCTCAAGTTCAACAGCATGCTTGATGCAAAGATTATCTAGTGCTTTGGCGGGCAGAAGCTCCAGCTCAGTGTGGAACTCTGCAATTCTATTCTGAACCAACAGCCTCAGAAGATTAAGCCCCAAAATTGGGTATTCCTCCGGTGATGGGGGAATTATTCCACTGCAGCATCAGCATGATTCAGTAAGATATAGGACCATATATGCAAAACAACAATTCCCACATGCTCCTGGATACTATATTCAGGGAGATGTCCACACGACACTTATACGTAGTTATGAACAATAAAGCATAAGTCTAGCATCAAACAAGAGGTGAAAATAACTGTGCTAGCAAAAAAAAAAAACTTTTGCCACTCTGTTAAGTACATTACAGTTCGCCACTAACTGAACTGTTAGTTGCAAACATATATTCCCCACCCAGCATGTTTTTTGAGTTCGACTAGCCTACTATACAACTCATGCAAGACGCACTCAATAAATTTATTTTGGGATGAATTCACAACAAAACCTATCAAATATCTTTTGTTTGACCTATTTTTTGCAAGATCTCTTTGGTTTGATCTTTTTCCTGAATAATAAATAAGGCGATGGAAGAGAAAAGGAAACGGGGAACAATAGTACAATACATGTGCTGAAATAACAGCCTAACCAGAATGGAAGTCAGCAAAATGAACTGACAAACTAGTAAAAAGGGACTAACCATGTGTCCATGTAATAAGGCTTAAGCTGGCAGAAGTCCCTTTCAAAGGCATCTTGGTCTTCCATTTTCACACTTAAAACAACTGCATGCTCATAAATGTCCCCTGAAAGGTTTGAGGTTTACTTAGTTCTTGCTCTGTAAAGGATAAGTGCAAGGTGTACGTAGAAATTTGCTGCCTTATGTTTGCTATAAATAGTTCGACCATAACAGTACAGACACATTTTCCCCTACAAAAACACCACGCGGGGTTACATCAGTTAGCAGAATTGTTAACGTGTGGCTACAACCAGTGACAGACCCAAAAACTTCCGGAAGCCATGCCAATTTTTCAGACAAATCACTATAGAAACTCATAAAACACAAGTGGTGCGCCGTCGGCAAGCCCGGGCGGCTGCCCGGATTTAGGGCAGCCGTCAAGAGTCGAAAGCTGAAACCAGAGCATCATGAATTTTTATGACTACACACATATCACCAAACATGCTGATGAACCATAACGATATGTTTTACATCATCTAAACGACAAAATCATATCAACAGATGCAAAAACATCCAATTCAGCATCCAAGGTCGCGTGCGCAAGGAGCAGTATTATCCAAGGAGCAGTATTACCCCAGAGTTTACATTACTGTTATTAACCAACAGCGAGCAATACATATTGCGCACACGATATGCTAGAAGGGTAACAGTTTATCCGAAAGCAAGGCAAATCTTACTTGCGATTTTGAGCTCCTCCACGGCGTTGGGCGTCTGCTGGAACGACGGCGGGAGGCTGGGGAACTTGGTGAGGAGTACCTGCAAAAGACAAAGGAGGGCGGCGTGTCACGTGCCGATCCATATAAGAATTCCACATCTCGCCCGGGAAACCACGGATGCAGATGCGATTATGATCCCAAACCGAGTAAAAATCGAGTCTTTCGGCCTCGAATCGAACGGAATCTCTGAAAAAGAGGAAGATGAGATCCGATAGAGGGAGGGGAGGGGCGCGGCGCACCTTGAGCTGGGAGAGGAGGTTGGCGCAGACGTCGAGGTCGGTCCGGGCGTAGGCCGCCTTGAAGCGGGCGAACAGCTGCGTCACCTCTACCAGCTTCGGATCCATCGCCGGCGGCCGCTCGAGCTTCTCTGTTCTGTTCTCGCTTCTCTCTCTGCCGAGGATTCGAGGTTCTGGTGACCGTCAGGAGGGGGCTTTGCGTGCTGGGTTGGGTTGGGCTAATATTGGACCTAGTTGTAGGCGAGGGCGGTCAGAGATCGGAGCTGGGTGGGCCGGGAGTTGGTATCCGGCACATACTGTGACACGTGGGTGTATTCGGACAAAAGTAAACCTTTTTCGAAAATTTAGCGCAAAATAACACCTAGCCCATTTTTTTTTTCGAAAATAACCCTTTGTATGACTCATGTTTCTACCGTAGCATGACGACCTGCTAAAAAACAACTCACAATATTCGTGTAAGAAAAAAAAATGTCATGCTATTGAGCATGGCTTCTTTGCCAAACGAGTCATGGTCACCACGCTGGCTATAGAGCGTGGCGTTCTACACCACAAAGTCATACTCCCTCCGTTTCAAATTAGATGACTCTCATATAGATGTATCTAGACGTGCTTTAGTACTAGATACATCTATTTGAGAGTCATCTAATATGGAACGGAGGGAGTACTACAGAGTACGATGTTTTGAGACATGAGACACGGCGTCATGAAGCTTAGTTTCAAAATTATTCTCGAGTTAGACTTATTTTCTGCTGAACTTTAGAAAAAGGGTTATTTTGTCTAAATCCACAATATGTGGATCGGTGTTTGGCCTCGACGATTAATAAAAATATTTAAATCTACAAAATCTAATAATAGCATACCCTCGAATAGGAGCGAAGTTTCATGTATCTATATATATATATTGTTTGATCGATTCAACTATTAAACCATTTATAGATTTTCTCGTAAAACTTAAAATCATACTACATCATATCTTAAATTTAACTCTCTAAATTCGCGGGGTTTGGGAGGCTTGCATCTAGGCATCCTTCAAATTATCGAAACATTTTCTTCATTATTTCTCAAACTCATTTTCATACATGAACTTCATTTCTAATACATTCTAATGTTACAAACGATTCAAATAGTATCATTTTAAATTTAGGGAATATTCGGATTCAACCATAAGAGACAGTACCAGAACAACCAAAAGCCACCGCATGTAACACGGTTCATCAAGGTTCGCAAACATTCACGGTGATAACTGACGCACACGGTAGATTTTATTTCTACAACATACTGGTGCAACACCAAGGGTTGACTTTCTTGACCTTCATTTTACCCATGGGGAAATTGATGAAGTAGTGCCAACTTTTACTCTAACAAATAACCAAGTCCTAATGAGTTCGATGCTTAATTCTTGAAAAAAACTCTACATTGCTATTAAAAATATTTTTATCATCTATATGATTAATTTCATCAAGACTCTCCCTCCTTCAAAGCATCCATGGGTGTTTTTATTACTTTGGTGCCAAAAATTCTATGACTTTACTACTAGTATAATTGTTTATGCACAAAAGCACATGCGGATAAATGCCATATAAGACCGTACAATGGTGTTGTGGTAACAGCAATGTTCAGCACCAAATTTGCGCCAAAACGTGACGCAAAGTCAACAGCCGTGCTATAGATAGCCTATAGCTATATGTTGTTGAGCTACAAAAAGAGCCTCGGGTTTTTTAAGCGTCCCCTAACCTCAACCACGGCCTTTAGGCTTTAGGAGAGTGACTGAGCGTTAAAATGCTCAATGTAACTCCTACAATGTCGTAGTGATAATTCAGTATTTAGTGAAGCTTTTCAATGCTAGCTTGAAAATCGACATTATACTTAGTTTTTTTTAGCACAAAAGACAAGAGCTTTGCATGGCTCCAATCCCAAGCGTTGAAAGAAGTCTCCCTAGTTGCTCCAGTTTTCTCACGTATGCTGATGAGATGGTTAAGTTGGTGTTGATCACCCCTCGCCACTTACTAGCTCACTACATTGTAAGTCTATGAAGGGATTTTCAAAGAGACTGATAAATATATGCAAGGTGTTGCCATTGCAAAGGAGGAGACTTCACCACGATAGTGGAAAATGGGCCTTCCGTCCATAACACTAATTCCGGACGTGTTTGGGTCTAGAACTAATGATCACATTAGTCTCAGTTCCAACGGCTCCTAGCCTGTCAGCATTTGTCCCGGACCAAACGAGACCTTTAATCCCGGTTGGAGATACCAATTGGGATTAAAGGGGTTTTGACATGGCATGTCGCAACCCCTTTAGTTCCGGTTATTATCTTCAATTTGGGACTAATTAAAGATAGACCTTTAGTCCCGGTTGGTATCTTCAACCGGACTAATATCTTTCCTATATAAATATATTTGTCCCGTCCGAGCCATCCCTATTTTTTCCTCTGTTTCTCTCCTCTAGCTCAAGTTCATGCCCTTTTTCTACGTTTTTGTCAATATTTGGCGGCTCCCCATCTATCCAAGGGTTCTAAAGGGTTAATAACTTTATCCTTTCATCTCTAATTGCTAGTTTGGATCATTTCATGCTCCAGGTAGAGAGATTTATGAATTTTATTTTGGGAGTAATTATGTTGGAGTTCATTTGATTTATATGCAATGTGAGATAAAATTAACTTATTAGTTTGTGTAGGTGTTGTTTACTTAGTGTCATCCCGTCCCCGTCCTCACCGTCGTCGATCGCCCGCGTCGTCCGTCGCCGGCACCACCTTGGTTAGCCTCTTGTTCTTATCTTAAAAAAGATCTTATTTGTATGATTTAGATAGTTACTTGTATGATTGTTTGTTATATATAGTGTCATGGTTTTGATATCCGTCCCCATCGGTCCTCGTCCGGTTTATGATTTGGATATGGTATATTATTTTTTATAACTATTTGTTTTATTTCGTGTTTATGACAATTGTGCTCACCAACTTGACATAGATATTTTTATCTAGGAGGTATGTGAACCGGAAATTCCAACCGACCCTCTTGTCGAGAAGTTAAATTTATTTGAAAAAGGAAACAATGATTTGAAAGAAAAATTGGAAAGAATTGAAGAAGAGAAGATAAAATTGGAGTTGTATGTTGAAGATGTCGTCGATGATCACTAGATCAAGATGGATGCAATACGTTAGAAAGATTAGAAAATATGCCATTAACAAAGAGGCTTGGTATCATTATGTTGTTGGATCAATCATTACCTTAGTTGCATTTTGATCGCATTTGTCGTTGTATTTAAATGTTTTAGATAGTTGTATGTTGTTTAATGAGAAGTGTGTATGAACTTTATGTATATATTTTTGCATTAATAACATTTGGTCACTACTCCCTCCGTCCACAAATAAGTGTACATCTAGATTTGCACTTAGTCAAACTTTTTAAACTTTGACCAATTTTATAGAAAATTATAGCAACATATATGACATTAAAATGATATATTTTAAAACTTCATATCAAGACAAATATATCGATACTAATTTGACGCCATAAATACTAATACTTTTCCAATAAAATTAGTCAAAGTTGAATAAATTTGACTGACGAAAAAGGAAAAAATACACTTATTCGCGGACGGAGGGAGTACTCTATTTTGGTTTTAATGTGATGGACTTGTATTAATTTGGCCACTTCTCTATTCATGATATATATAATGAAGATGAGTCAGCAATGGATGTAGGATGACAGACGCTCTCCCGAGTACATTAATGGTCTGCGTTATTTTATCAGTGTGGCTGAGGCAAACAAGCGGAATGGTTTTATGTGTTTTCCATGTGGTGTCTGTAAGAATAATAAGGTTACTCTTCCTCAAAAACACTTCACATCCACCTGTTTCGGTTCAGTTTCATGTTCGGCTATAATTGTTGGACAAAGCACGGAGAAAAATGGGTTATAATGGAATACAATAAAAAAGAAGAGGATGATGACAACTATTTTAGGTTCCTTGAATACGGTGGTAGTCCAATGGGGGAAACTGAAGAAGAGGCACTAGATGAGCCCGCTGATGATGATCTTGGTTGGGTCATTGTTGATGCACTGCGAAAGTGAGAAGGATAGATTGAAGTTGGAGCGCATGTTAGAGGATCACAAAAAATTGTTGTACCCAAATTGCGAAGATAGCAAGAAAAAGCTGAGTATCACACTGGAATTGTTGCAATGGAAGGCAAAGAATGGTGTATCTGACAAAGGATTTGAAAAGTTGCTGAAAATGATTAAAAAAATGCTTCCAAAGGATAACGAATTGCCTGACAGTACGTACGAAACAAAGAAGGTTGTCTACCCTCTAGAATTAGAGGTGCAGAAGTTACATGCATGCCCTAATAACTGCATCCTGTAGCACGGTGAGGAGTACGAGAATTTGAATGCATGCGCGGTATGCGGTGCATTGCGATATAAGATCAGCCGGGATGACCCTGATGATGTTGAGGGTGAGTCCAGGAGGAGGGTTCCTGCCAAGGTGACGTGGTATGCTCCTATAATAGCACGGTTTAAACGTTTGTTCCAAAACAAAGAAAATGTCAAATTGTTGTGATGCCACAAAGAAGACCGTAAGAAAAACGCGATGTTGAGACACCCCGCTGATGGGTCGCAGTGGAGAGAAATCGAGAAAGAGTTCCCCCGGATTTGCAGATGACGCAAGGAATTTAAGATTTGGTCTAAGTACGGATGGCATGAATTCTTTTGGGGAGCAGAGTCAAGTCACACCATCTGGCATGTGACTCTATGTACCTATAACATTTCTCCTTGGATATGAGACAGTGAAGGGGAAATGACACTTGGAGAAGTAAGGCATGGTGTCATTCTATGGAGAAAGGAATGCATCGTGTTTCCAGACTCGGCGCCAAGACCACCAACCGGGACTAAAGGTGCTCCAGCACGTGACCACGGCCACGTGGAGGGACTTTAGTCCCGGGTTGTGACCAACCGGGACTAGCACCCGTTACCAACCGAGGCTGAAGGCCCGTTTTCCACTAGTGCCATGAAATATCAACCTGACCTAGTATGGAAATCCAACGATCATGTGAATCTTGGGAGTGATTAATCTGTCTAACTCAAAATGATTGCCTTCGAATGAAGTACCTTCACAGATTCTATAACAGGTATGACCTGCCATGGGTTCATATTATTTAGGAAACTTATTCGAAGTGCCCTGCCACCTGATAATTTTTTTGTGGAGAGATTGTCTGGAATCTCTATAGACCTATAAAACTTTGGTTACTTGCTCACTCTCTAATTGTAGCATTGCCATGCTATGGAAATATACTTAATTAAAACCTGCAACTTGTATGGCCTCGTTTGTTCACTTTTTGCTAAACAAAGAGAATATCTCAGTTCAGTGGGCATTAGTGCATTACTATAGCCATTTCCATCTCGGTCTATTTTACCCCTTTCCAAGGAAGCACTGTCCATCCTCCTATGCGTACTAGGCTTGGGAGGATGGAGATCAAGGCACACAGATCATAGAGGTAAAAGTATCATGACATTGTGTAAATCCTCACTGAGTCCCACAGCGCACCTCATAAACGAATTTTTTTCCGATTCTTCTTCCTCGCCTCCTTCACATTCGGTGTCAAAAATGAGAATTTGTCCCTGGTCTACTTCAGCAGAAACCATTTCATGGGAAAAAAGAAATAAAACTGACAACATAAGCCATATATGTTCAGCAGGACATGATTTCACAACAGTTAATGCTGCCAAACTGGCAAATCCACAGTACCATTCAGGAGATGCACACAGATGCTTGTTTACCAGTATAACAACTATTCAACGACCAAGAGAGTTTAGGAACTAAGCTAAGTTTGTCTCACGAACCAGCTATGAGGCAGGTGCACCAGATCCCAGCAGGATGAATTAAACAAGCTGACCATTCGCCAACTAAGCCAACTTTCGGTAAAATAGAATCGAGACATCAAATGGAGCAGATTATATCTAAGAAGAAGCATCTAAAGCAACCTGTATTGCCCGGTAGTTACTGCCTTCATCCAACCAGTATCACCCAACCCAACCCCTGACAATCAACGATAGACTGGTCCAACGTTCACTCAGCACACCGATGTTGTCGGAATGATGCCACAGAAGAGAAAGATGTCACTGACAGCGGAAATCTCTAGTGCCAAAGTTTGTAGCAAGGAACCTTTGATGGAGCAGGCTTCTCGTTGCTGCAGATGGCATCCTTGAATGCATCCATCAGTTGCGCCACCAGGCTAGCTGGCTCGCCGATGAAAACATCCACGAAGGCGCTCACGATGCGCCTGTCCGTTGACGATGCCTTCAGGCTGAACCAGGTGAGGAACTTCACCCGCAACTCCTTGTCCATGTGTCCTCCGTGCTCCAGCCATCTGATCACCTTCACACAGTACTCGTATTGCTGCTCCACATGGTTTTTGCAGGCTGAATCAGGGGTGCTGCTAAGCCAGTCCGGTTTGTTTGGAGCTTCCGAAGGAGAGGAGTTGGAGCTAGTGAACGGTACGATTTCTGAGGTTGGTGGCAGCTGGCTTTCATCATTGTCGCTTGCACCATCCAACCTTGCAATCTTTGCCCGTTTGCAATACCTATCAGGGGACTCATTGTTATCACTTGAGTTTGTAGAACCCTTTGGAGACTCATATTGGATAGCCCTCTGTTGCTTCTGCACAATCAACTCTTTTTTCTGATGCTGTGGCATATCCTCTTTGGCGCACAAGCTCTCAGAGTTTTGAGTTGAGCATTGGCTGCTGCCACGGCCGTCAAGGCTCCATGTAGAGCATCTTGCCTCATATTCACTGAACCCCTGTGTGCTTCCAAAAGGCAAAACCTTGAAGAAATATTCAGTTGAGGGGCTTAAACATGAAAAAAGTTTCCTTGTATTTGGCCTCAGTATGTGGCATGTGGGTTCTGCTGGATAGTTTAGCACTTTGGCACTTCGGTGCCAAACTCTGCAACCATCAATGTCCTCCTTACTGATATCATGATATTTCAATACAAGAACCAAAGAAGATGGAGTGATCTCCTCGAAAATGATTTGGGGTTGGGGACCTGTAGAGGTAAATACCATCTGTCAGCACACAGATTTATAGTCTGCAATATTTGTAAAGAAATCTTTAAAAAAATGCATTTTCAGATTGATGCATTCGCAGAGTGCAGCTGCTGTTGGAGTCAACCATACGAACTTACCTAGGGTTTCCCTATTATTGTTTGTCTCGAGCACTAAAGTGATTTCCAATGTAGAGTCCACTATTTCTAGTGCGGAAGAACAGAGTTTCTGAACATCAGCACCACAACTAAGCCGGTTCACGAGGCCCCGGCCAATGATTCCAGAGACTTGATCCAATGCACCCCCAATTTCTTTCTTAAGCATTTTCACAGCTGAGCTAATTACATTGGACAGTTCCCTGTAACGTTCAGACCCTTTCAACATTTTATGGCTCAACGATAGACGCTCACATAGTACATCAGCTCTTCTAGCTTCCCTTGCAACTGCTAGTTGTTTTCGCAGATTCCTGCAACAGGAGTGTGTGAAAAAACACATTTACTATTAGCGTACAATGCAAATGGCTATAATATTTGTAACTTGAGAGGTATTGACTATTGATAGTGTTTCACATCACCAATCTTAAGCCGCTTTCATTGTTTTCTTTTCCTATGAAATTTATCAACTGAAGGATGAAAAGTGTACAGACTGTCATGATAAAACTAGCAAAAAGAAGAAAAAAGTAATAGCCTACCACAACTTCTTAGCCCATAATTTAATGCATTGCCAAATATTTAACTGTCAGATTTTTGCATCGAAAATAAGTAAATAAATGTCAGGAGTATTGAGTAGATTGACACAACTCTGGCACAAATTACCCAGGGATATCACAGTTGACAATAATCTGGTTAAGAGCAAGCACCACACTGCACCTACTCATAGCATGAAGGATATTATTCTTGATTTAAAAATCATATCTATACCACTTTTATTCATACATGTTTAAATGAAAATAGCAGTTACCTGATTAGCCAGTTGATCTTCCCGCAGGAAACACAGTAGAAACTACCGTCTAACTTGTTGCATGCATTCTTGAGAATGCCAGCCTTTTTATTCTTTAGAGCACACCTTAGATGACATGACAATCCACATGAAAATCCACTATACGGATTATCAGAGCTGCAAACCAACCATAAGCTAGGATCCTTGTTTTCATCATATTTATGACAAATGCAGCAAGAGCAGCGCTTGCAATATGCATCTCCTCCATTTAGGGTGGCTTGACATGCAACATTTCTGCATATCAAACTACCAGCATGGGCCTCTCTGCATATTGACAAATCAGAGTTTACACTTTTAGTTAAATGATGTGGTTGTTCCCCATTTGCTTTCTTTTGCACCTCATCTTTGTTGTTCTGGCCCAATGATAAAGCATTTGAATTGTCATTCTTCAGCTGACTGTTCCTTTTTGAAACTAATTTTAACAGGTTGCAAATCATCTTGGATTTTGGAACATTGGTGTACTTCCTCTCCTTGCCCAGCTCAGCACAGATCAGCTCGAGAAGATCCCTACGACTCCAGCACTGAAGAATCTCAGCAGCACCTTGCGGAAACTTTGCAACTTCATACACTAATTCTCTCTTGTCTTTCAAACTCATCCCGTTTTGTTTTTGCAGATCCATCACAAGTTCTGGATGAAAGAATCATAAGTTGTAGCAACTAGTGATTATTTATTGATATAAAATTCATAAACAGATGTAAAAGGATACAAAGACACCAACAGAAATATAAAAAACATAAATGACATAATGTAATATAATAATGACAGACCCAGTGCATAGAGGCTCCCACACAAGATGGGGTCTGGGGAGGGATTATAGGAACCTAGTCTTACCCCTGCAAAGTGCAGTGCAGGGAGGCTGGTTCAAACCCAGGACCTCTTGGCACAAGTGGGGAGAACCTCACCATTGCACCAAGGCCTGCCCTCACATATTGTAATATAATGATGTGAATAAAATGAGCATTGACACCACTGCATAGAGAAATTGACACCTGTGTTTGCACACACTTCTAACACAAAACCAGGGCATGGATGGTCCCTTATTAGGTATCATTGGTTGAAGGGTGTGCAGTAGAAAGTTTTTTTTAGTTCCAGGTTAAAAATCAAACTCATGCCATAGTTAAGAGGTTAAAAAGTGGATCCCTTTTCAAAATTTTAAATCAGCTGACTAACAGTATCGTAGAAGGAAAACTACTTTCCTATAGCTAGGAGTTAGTATTAACCACAAGTTATACTACATGCTCCTTCTCTAACACTTGGCTACCATTCAGGAAAGCATCTGAAAGTTAGTTGTAACCATTTCTTACCTTTTAGCGTCTCAGTAGAAACAGGTGCCGAAATTCTTATGGTTTGACCAACTTTCCTCGGCAAATAGAAAACTAGGGCACCTAAAATCATTTCATGAGAACTGAGTGCTAGCGCAGTGGCAAGGGGCAGCGAGTGCGCGCCAGCCCGCCCGGGTTCGAGTCCCAGCTGAGGCATACTTGAAAAATCGAGTCCCAGGTGAGGAATACTCGAATAAACCGGGTGTCTAACCTACCTAACAATGTATAGCCAAGGGAGGGATCCTTCCCCCCTTGGCAACTTTTTTTTAAATCACTTCACATATTTTGAAAAGAAAACTCACAAAAAGAAAGGAGAGCAATACGGTCAAGTGGATATTGACTTTCTCACGCTGCTCCTATTCAGCTAACTTTAGATTTGACAGAATAATGATATTGGAATTCATTATACACTAAATTTCTCGCATGCTAGCAAAACAGAATGGAACATCAGGTAAAATTTAGACTTTTTACTTTCACTATGCACTTACGCGGCGCACCATTATTGTCCAGACAATTTTACAAGTCTACAATCTCTACACAAAATTTACCGCATGCTAGCAAAACAGAATGGAACATCAGGTCAAATTTAGACTCTTTAGTTTCACTATGCACTTATGCAGCGCACCATTATTGTCTAGATAGTTTTACAAGTCTACAATCTCTCAAAGGTTCCATTTTATCATGTCTAAAATTCAGAACGAGCTCAATTATTGCAAACTAAATACTCCCCCTGTTTCTTGAAGTAGGGTGTATAAGTTTGTGGCAAGAATATTAGAATATTAAGACGCGGAAATTTGGCATTTGGTGGACTTATTTGCCCCTGGAAAGGAGTCCGTAATAGTCAAAAACTGGAAACAATCCACTTAAAAAAAATGGAAACAATACTTCAATCCCTCCGTTTCGCGAGGTTAAAAAAAAGAAACAATCGGTATCTCGTATAATTTGTGATTGTCCATGACCAGCTCTTTTCGAATCTAAGGTACCCACAACTAAAAAGGGAAATAAAAGAGATACGTGTGATCCGGACTTAGCATATTTACATGCAGGATACGTGACCGATTATGCACTATTCTTATAACATTCCGTCTCACGTTTTTTTGGTTGATCACACGCAAGCTAGACGCGACGCCGGATTCTAACAAAAGCAATCGCATGACGCAGTTGGCCGCGAGACAATTAGTGATCAAACAAACTTCATAATTTGAGAGATTTCAGTCGTGACTGCATGCGGGGAAATCAGCAAAGAGGGGTAAATTTGTCCAACCCAGTGGTGGAACTGATATACACCCTATATTCCGAAATTTTCCACAGAGACAAATACACTTTCCATCAAGGAAGGGAGGGGGTACTCTACAAGGAGCTTAACACGGTAAGATTTCATTTCACTTACATTGGACATGCTATTCACTTCCTGCCAATCTTCGATCACACAACACAAAACACAATAGAGTTACCTACACCGGACAACGTTTTATTCTTGTCAACTCTTAAATCAACCAAAATTCAATTAGCTCAATCAATCTCGTTCGACATCTCATAAAATTCATTGATTGGTACTACAGCTTATAGATCCTCCGGATTTTCCAGGAAAACTTGAGGGTAATAAGGATCCAATTGCCCAACAGATCGAAGATTTCAAAAATTGTGAATCCCATGAAAATAGCGCAACACAGATGAAAACACAAACAAACGGAAGCGGGGAAAGGCAAAGAATTAGAGATTAGCATCACATTGGCCACCTTTGAGGGCTTAGGTATTTCCATCACCTCAACCGCCTTTCAGGGTGGATTTGGCACAACTCACGACTGTCTAAACCTACTTCCGTTCCAGGAGAACATGAGAAGTTCTTCAATGAATGAAATACTTATTGCTTCAGCGGCATAATGACGTAATCTTTTGGCAAGACACACAATGGCTAAATTATGTGTAAGTTTTCTTTCTTTTTCTTATTTTTAGGAATCAGATCGCTCCATAGGTCAGGTGTTTTTAGATTTTGGGAAAATTTTGTGAAATTTTCTCTATGGAGGGCACGAAACTTATGTTTTGGCAACAAAATGTTAATTTTCACAGAAAAAATCACTTCGTTCAGTAGTTGTGAAGCAGTTATCTACCATGTTATAGCTCATGGTGCAGTGGTAGACCTTTTCCACGTTATACTTGTATGAACCTCAGTTCAAACTGAGACGCATAATTTTTTGTTCTATTTTACTGACTGACATGTCAGTGGTGCAACACCCACTAGAGAAAGTAGACGAAATAATTGAATAGGTAGGGCTCAAATTCAAGACTAGACGATTGAAAACTATACAGCCATACCTTTAGGCTAAGCTACCTCCTTCATTTACATCACATGGCTTATCCAGCTAATACATTTTCGAGTGTCTTAATTTAAATTTGATGAAAAAATAGTTTTTTTGGGAAATTTCGGAGATTCAGGGAAATACCCCATTCTCACTGGGGATCAAAACAACTGTAAACCGAATTTTAAAACCTGACATGGATATTTTAAATGTTTTTCTCAACAAAGGTTTCTTGTTCCATTGTTGAAAATTCTCGCTTCCCAAATTGATTGTTTAACTGATACTATGGAAATAGTTGGGGGCTTAGGCTGCAAATGTGATTTCAAAACATAAACTTCAGATATAACTTCCAACTGAGTAACTATAATTACGGCCCATTACACATTACAAGCCTGCCTTATTAGGGTTACCTACTCTCTCTCGCTGTATCGCTAAGGGCTTTCGTTCTATTCATGCCGCTGCAACTCCTGCACATGGCATGCCAGCCCGTCGCCAGCCGTTCTCTACCCTCCTAGTCCTCTATCACTGCCTCTCCCCCTACAGTACTACCTTCTCTGAAGAGGAGGAAGCTCGAGGGCACTGGATCCCCGTGATGGAGAAGGCTGAAGATGAACGAAGATGTACATTTATATTTGGATTATCATAAGTGTATCGGGGAAGTACCGGGAATTTTTATAGAAAATGAATTAATTTAATAAGCCCAGATAGACAACAGTTTCGTATTAGTATCCAATAAGTAACACGGTACAGTTATGGTAGGGCAGCTGATTTAGAAATAAAGTTGAATGAAACCTCCCTATACACGAACTTCAACCTTGGCTATCAGGTCAGATTTTAATGGTGTAGATTGCTCGTGCCACTAGAAGGTGTTATGATCTGAGATTAAATGCAGAATAATCGAAGCGATCTTTTGAAGAGATATCATGTGCTGTTGTCATTTGCTCTTGGCCATCCGAACCTGACCCAGCGATCAACATGGTTAGTGCCAGTGCTCCTATATGGATAATTCTAATTCTATATTTTCCGTAGAATTAAAGGTAATTCTACGTGTGAACACTACAAGGAAAAACTAGAGGACTGAAAAAGGTGAGCAGAATAAATCAGAACTTCCAAACAAGTGGGAATGCGGCACGCAGTACTGCCAAACTATACTTAAGATGGACTTCATGATTATGTCCAACACGTGCAAACTCATCTGTCTCGGATACCTTACTTTTTATTACGAATAAGCACGGTTAGGGAGTAACGCAAATGGATTACAAGAAACTGCAGCAATATATGATAAGTTAGCAGCATTTCCAATGCGCAGAAACAAAATTACCAGTAAGGCGGGGACTACGAAACCAATCAGTGGCGTGCCTTTTCGCTGAAGTTGGATCTCTACATGAACAAAAATATCATGAATCGAAGTGTTTGGACACGTGCAAACATTTCGTATAGTCATACACAATAATTAGTAGTAGGAAATAAATCAATAACACTGGCAGAGAGAACGAGTGAATGGGCGTACCATGTGAAGCAGATTGGACGGTGTTTCTTCAGCAAATCCAGCCAACTTTGCTCGCCACAGGTTCCTCTACAATGAACAAAAGAAAAACAGAACACCACATCACCTTGTGCCCTTGGACGGTGCAGGGACATACATACTATAGTGTAGGAAGATTCAGACACCAGAAAGATGCAACAAACGACTGGAGGTTCAGAATTATAGAACAAATCCAGAGAAAATTACATCGTTTCCGCCCAGAAGAATCATAGAGGAGGCGAAAAAAAAATCAAATATGAATAAACTACAGCAGCAGCAGCACAACACACCAGGTCCTTCTTCCATAAACAAAACCCTGTGGACGCTAAGCACCACCCCTTTGGACAATTAGCAGCTAACAACAAGAACAACAACACACACACACACACACAAAAGAGCAAGAGCATTGCCTTAGCGATGCGTCCACATCCCCGCACGAAGCAGCGCAACCCTAGGGAACCAAGGGCATTGCTCCCCAACGGCTAGAATAACCCTAGATGTGGATGGCACTACACGCACGTCCTAGATGGGGGGGCAATAAACAAGGACCGGACACCAGGGCGCCCACCATCATTGCACAGTCCATCCAGCCTGACCCGAGGATCGGGAACCCTGGGACGAGGACGAGAATCCTACCTTCCGAAACACGCGAGAAACGGCGCCCGGGGAAGAGAAATCTCCGATGAAGAAAAAACTAGGGACGGATAAATAAAAATCGTGAGCGAGGGAGGGGCGAGGCTATGGCTGCAGCGGCGCCCTCTGCTGCTGCTCCTCCTCCTGCCGATGCGTTGGTGGTGGGGCTGGAGAGAGAGAGAGAGAGGAGAGAGGGGAGGGTGTCAGATGCAAAAGGCTGATGGGAGTGTTGTCAGGGCGTGGGAGCGGGGGCGAGGCCGTTTTGCGGGTCGTTTCCCCAAGTGGCATTGGAACGAGCGATACAAAACAATGCCAGATTTAGGGCACAGAGGAGGAGGATGGGCTGTATCATGTTCACGGCCCGGTTGGCCAGTTCAACTGAAGCCTGCTTAAACTCAGACCGATTCTGGCCTTACGGAAATCGGGCCAAACTATCTCGGCCTAGCCAAAATTCGGCTAAGGCATCTTGAAATGCTAACCATTCGGCCAAACTATCTCGGTCTAGTCAAAATTCGGCTAGGCCATCCCGAGATGCTAACTGAGGAAGACGTGAAAAAACAAGCGGTTGGACTACCTGGTCTCGCGACTAGGGTTTTCTCCTACCTCTCCGGCGATCTAGGATCCTGGCGGCAGGTCATCAATTCCCGCACTTCTGATATGTCCTTCTCCTTCCCTAGATCGAGGTACTCAGGCTGACTATGGGGTCAACTGGTGTTTGACTGCCTGGCCTTGGTTCTCCCGGCCTAGGAGTTGATAGATTGGATCGGACATGGTGGCGGCTTTGGAGAACGGAGAGTCCAGCGGTGAGGCGAGTCATGTGGTGACTGAACCAACATTGGAGGAACTGCTCACAAGTCTAAATCTAAAGGAGGAAGACATTGAGGGTTTCTTTGTTGCAAAAAGTGATGTGGATGAACTGATGAAGGAGGCGAAGTGGATGGCGGTGATGAGCCTTCTGACCACCAAACCCTTCAGTGCTACGTCTCTGAAGAAGACAATGTTGTTTGCGTGGACGCCAACAAAAGAGGTGTCGTTCCGCGACATTGAGACGAACAAGTTCCTGGTACAGGCAAACTGTTTGGGAGATTGGAAGAAGATAACGGAGATGGGGCCATGGCTGTTTAGGGAGCAAGGTCTCCTTATTGAGAAGTATGACGGAAGTTGCAGGGCCTCGGCGGTGTCTCTTCACCGGATCCATGCCTGGGTACGTGTCTATGATGTGCTTGAGCTCTACCGCAAGAGAGCACTCATCACCGGGCTGGCTTCGAGCATTGGCGAGGTCGAGGCAGTTGATATGAATAGTGCGGGTTCAGAGAAAGGTGATTATGTTCAAGCCAAGGTTTGGCTGGATGTCAGGAAGTGCCTTACCCGTTTTATGTCCTTTAAATCTGAGGGGTCAACGCAGGTGATTATGCGCGTGAAGTACGAGAAGATACCGCGTTTATGTGCGGTATGTGGGCTCCTGGGACACGAGGAAGAGGAATGCGGGATATGTGAGCATACACCGGGCGAAGTGAAGTTCGGGAAGTGGTTGTTGGATAATACCATCTGGAATCGAGCACGCCTCTTTGGTGATGCACGCAACCAAGGAGAGAGGGAGAATCAGGGTACTCTACAAGATGCACCAGGCCGGGGAGCGGGTCGGACTGGGCATGGTGGAGCTCGTGGCTCTCGCAATGGTGTCCGAGATGGTGGTCGTGACGTGGAGCTGTGCAGGATACAAGTGAGAACAGGAAGATGCCTTCTAGTGACGCACGTCTAGAGAGTAGCCCAGCGAAGCCTCCGCAGGATGCTATTCCAGCTACACCTCTGGTGCTCACTTGGAAGAGTCCGGGTGTGATTGAGGAAGTTCTGGAGGAAAGTGCAAAGAAGAAGCTAGAATATCTAGAGGGGAACGGTGACAAGGGGTATGTGCCTCGATCGGGCAGTCCACCTCCCCCCCCCCCATCTGCGAGGAGTCTAAGCGCCCAAAGAAACACTCAACCCCGGAGAAGGACAAGAAGATGATGGAACGGGCGGCCTCCAAGAGTGAAGACCGCGAGGCCCAATGAGTGTTTTAAGTTTAAACGGTTGTGGGATTGGCCGAGCCGCGGCCGTAAGAGATCTCCGCTTGTTGGCGGATCGCCATGCTCCATCTATTCTTTGTGTGGTAGAGACCCAGCTGCACAAGAAGAGAGTGGAGGCTTTAGCACATCCATTAGGTTTCAATAAAAGTTTTGGTGTTAGTAGTGTTGGTCGCAGTGACGTCATTGGCATGTTTTGTAACGATTCAATAAAAGTGTAAGTTTTACCCTACTCGCAGTATCACATAGATGTCGTTGTTACTGAGGAGGGGCAGGACCCGTGGCGGCTAACTGTTGTTTACGGTGTGGCACAAGTTCATGGGCGCCACAAAACGTGGGACATGCTCAAATTTATCCGTTCGTCCAATGATCTACCTTGGCTCTGCATTGGAGATTCAACGAGATCCTCCATCGCGGAGAACACCAAGGGGTAAATGAACGGAGTTGGAGTCAGATAGATGGTTTCAGAGACGCTATTGACGTGTGTGGTCTGTGTGACCTAGGATACCGAGGGGTCGATTCGAATTTTGAAAAGAAGGTAGCGGGAGGCAATTTCTGCCGTGTACGGTTGGATAGAGCTTTGGCATCGCCATTGTGGTGTGCACGCTTCATCGAGGCTGTGTTGCACCATCTCCCAAACTACGAAAGATCTGACCACCTGCCGATACTGCTCAAGTATGCGCCCGTGCAGCAAGAGGTGAGGAGAGAAAGCCTGTTTCGGTATGAAGTAATGTGGGAGAGCCACGAGAATTTTACCCGCATGCTTGCAGGCACATGGAATGTGGGGGTTAAGGGCTGTTTGGTAGTGGAACTGCAGCAAAAATTAGCGTCTGTCTCATCGAGCTTGGCCACATGAGGCAAGGAGACGTTTGGGAGCGTGCTAAATCAGATCTGTACCTTGAAGAGAGAGTTGGGGGTTTTGCGCAGCGATTCAGATGGGATGGGGCCGTCTTACGCCAAGATCAAGGTGGTCGAGAGACTGGCTGAGGTGCTCCACCGAGAAGAGGTGATATGGAGGCAACGTTCACAGATACAATGGCTCAAGGAAGGGGACAGAAATACACACTTCTTCCATCTTCGAGCCAGCCAGAGGAAGAAGAAGAACCGGATATCTGAGCTTGCCAGACCAGATGGGTCAAAAACAACAAATGAGCATGAAATGGGGAACTTGGTGAACTCGTTCTATCAAAACTTGTACAAGTCAGAGGGAGTCCCGAGCATGGATGAGGTGCTCCGACACGTACTGATGAGGGTCGACAGAGAGATTAACAGCCAGCTCAACGCTAGTTTTACTGAGAAGGAAGTGAAGACGGTGTTGTTCGATATGTATCCGACGAAGGCGCCGGGGCCAGTTGGCTTTCCTGCACATTTCTTCCAGCGGAATTGGGAGGTTTGCGGGGAGGAGGCGACTTCGGCTATGCTACGGATACTGAGGGGAGAGGATAGCACAATGTGCATAAACAAGACATTTATTGTTCTGGTCCCAAAGGTAGCAAGCCCAACTGAGCTAGGACAATTCCGGCCTATCAGTCTTTGCAATGTGATCTATAAAATAACATCGAAAGTGGTGGCGAATAGATTGAAGGCCATACTCCCTAAGATAATCTCAGAGGAGCAATCAGTTTTTGTCCTAGGGAGGTTAATCACCGATAATATCATCACAGCATACGACTGTCTGGAAGCGTACAAGGGCTAAAAAACACCGGTTATGTGCCCTAAAGATGGACACACGGAAGGCGTATTATCGTGTTGAGTGGAGCTACTTACAGGCGATTATGCTGAAGTTGGGTTTTAGCTCTTCTTGGGTTAACCTGATCATGAGACTAGTATCCACTGTATCATGATATGGGGTGGCCCGATCTTCTCTTGTGAGCAACTCGAAATTATGGTGGGTGTATGATAAGATAACTAGTGCTACACTGAAAACTCTCCTTGGATAATCCCTACTGCCAATGCAACAACAATCAACCTCTTTGGATATTCTCAACTACACACTCTTGCACAAGGTAGCCACTGACTACGAAGTGGTCCTGTATCCACTTATTCACAATGGAACAGCAGATAACACGTAGAATTTGCAAAGGAATACTTCTAGATGAATGCTTCAAGCAATATAAATCTAGAGGTTCTAGGGTTTTTGGTTTTAACGTAGTCTAATCTAATAATTTCGTGGTTCCTAGGTATATATGAGGGAGGGGGATGCCTCCCACGAAATTAGCCTATTCCTACTCGGTTGGACTCAACCAACTCGGTTACAAACTAACCCAACATGGGTCACATGGAGAGTTATGAAGCAAGTAATGAGGGAAAGATTTGTGCCAAAAATTACATTAGAACTCTCTATGACAAATTGCAGCAAGGTTCTAAGTCTGTGGATCAATATTACAAGAAGATGGAGTTGATCCTTCAAAGGGCTCGGGTTAGGAAAGAACCAGAACAAACGATGCAAAGATTTTTTTCAGGTTTACAATTCAAAATAAGAAGCATTGTGAGGCATGTGCAATATAATGATATGACTGAGTTGCTACATCAAGCTAGAGAGGTTGAAAAGAGGATGGCCGAGGAGGCTCAACTGATTACTAGGAGATGTTTTCCAACACGATCTGATGAGGACATCCCTAGTTCTTTACCACATGAGGAGGTTGTTATCCAAGATAAAAATGATGAAGTGAGACTTGGACCACGCGATAGCAAAACCAGCAGGAAACCGTGCCGGGCAGGGAATCTGATAGCAACTAGGAGCGCAGGCGGCAGGAAAACACGTGAAATTCTGCCATGCAGGATTCGAAGCGGAATTCGATGGTAGCAAGGAATTTGACAGCAAATAGGATGGAAATTTTTCGTGGCAAACCTAGACGAATCTGAGGCAACCACAAATCTTCTCCACGGCAGCAAAAGCAACTCGAGAACAAAATAAACCCACAAAGCAAATTGTAGTTATTGTTATCCTGAGAAAATTGCAAGGAGAAATAAGAACTCGAGTAGGAAACAAATTGATGGTTGTTTTCTCGAGAACTTATGAATCCCAACACACGGATAACAAGTATTTTTGATGAGATTTTCTGTTCATAACTAGATGAACCCTAACCCTATATAGAAAAAACTAAAAATAGAAAACAGGAACGCAAATCAACATAAAACAACAATGAGAGTAGCAATTTGGTGTTGATCTAAGCTCTGGCACAATCTAACCTAAATATTTTTTATGGCTTATTCTGGATAGGTAATAAAAAACAACTAATCTAGGGGATGGAGGAAACATGTGAATCTGATACCAAGATGATATGCGGTGGCCCGATCTTCTCTTGTGAGCAACACAAAATTTAGTGGATGGTAAGATAACTAGTGCTACACTGAAAACTCTACTCGGATAATACCTGTTGCCAATACAACAACAATCAATCCCTTTGGATATTCTCAACTACACACTGTTGCACAAAGTAGCCACTGACAATGAAGTGGTCCTGTATCCCCGTATTCCCAATGCAACAGCAGATAACACGCATAATTTGCAAAGGTATACTTCAAGATGAATGCTTCAAGCAATACAATCTAGAGGTTCTAGGGTTTTTGGTTTTAACGTAGTCTACCTCTCAACTCGCAGGTTGGAGAGTATTTAAGAGGGGCGGTGGTGCGGCCACAAGCTCCTTGCGGAGGCACCTATGCCAACTTGGACTGGACTCCTACTAGGACTCGAAGATAGGATACAAACCGACCCTTTATGGGTTTGGCCATGTAAGGACACACAGGCCCTTGCCTACTTGGAGTAGGAATTCTAATTATGGCGCATCACATCTTGTGGGGCGCCCTCCTTGCTTCTCCTTACTTGAGCATTTGTGGAAAACATCTTTCCTTTTTACTAACATGTGTATGCTTCTTTTCCACACTTGTATGCTTGTTTTCCACACTTGTATATTTGTTTTCCAGCTGGGAGACAATGTTGTCTTCATGTTCCCTCTTTTTTTTCTAGCATCTCCATCTTGTTTTCCAGCTTTCCCATGTTGTTTTCTCCATCCATGTTTGTGTTATCAATAACCCTGATCATATATAAATGCATAGACTTAGGTAGTATAAAGTTTCCATAAGCACAAACATCATATTAAACTAAGAGTGAGTTCACCTGTTGTTCTAGTAGTTTGGCCCTTGATCTTGTTATTGGTCCAAGTCTTACTTCATCATGCTTATCTTGGATAACAACCTCCTCATGTGGTAAAGAATTAGGTATGTCCTTATCAAGGTCTTCCTTTAATTGGTGGTACCCAAGATCCGATAAGCAATCACTCCATTTTCTCAACAACAAAAAATCAATTCACTCGGGATATTTTTTTTTTGGAAAAACAACGTATTTGGACTCCTAAGCTGCACGACCCACCCCCGCCTCCACTGAAGGACCTCAATGACACACTTGCCACGGTGGTGGTGGGCTCTAGTGCGGTTATATAACATTTCTATTGCCAACAAAACATTTATGCATAATTTTTTTTGGGGGAAGGGGGGGGCGGTATGCATATTTGTTCTAATAGTAATAAAGAGACATGCATCTAAATTCTTACTATTAATTGCATTTCTCGGTGTTATTAGTATTTTGGATCATATGGAACACGAACTGATCGAGCACAAAATCTGGATCGAATTCAACCGTAACCGCGTCCAACGGTGACCGAATTTGGCATCGGTTCCTTCCCATTCCAACGGTGAAGATCCATATGGAGTAGAATGTATTCTCCTTTTCGGTACGGCCACTCTCCTAAGAAAAATTATTCCAATATAAGTCTAGTATTAATTAATAGACATCTTACCCTGCCAAAAAAATAAAATAGTGCATTGATATGTTTAATCTTACACGTGTGTTAAAAAGTAGAAGATGTATACCTCGATTTATCTTAAATTCATTGATTAGAAAGGAGAGTAACACAATGGTGACCAAAAAATAGAAAGAAAAAAAGATCATTGACAAGACACTTAGACACACCTCAACTGGGATCAAAAGGGATAGAGGGACCAGCTAAGTTCCAAAATACCGCCTCATGACGAATCCTACTTACAGTGACCGCAGCCGAGAGCTCTTCTTTTTGAAAAAAATAATCTATTCCACTCCCTCAGAGCATCTCCAACCGGCGTCCTAAACCCTCCCTTATACGTCCGGCGCGCAGCCCGGGCAAGGTTTGGGCCAAAAAAAAAACACCACCAGCCATGGACTCCATAATTGTCCGGCAAACCCCAAACCCAGCCCATATGTAGGACGGATTTGGGACCACTCGGACGCGTCGGGGCGCTGCCGGCACGGAGAGACTGACTGCGCGGACCCACCCCATTTTCACACTAAATAGGTCGGAACCCTCTCCCCAGTGCTTTGATTTCACACTCCGCCGTCTCACAGTAGCTCCGCTTTCCGCCGCCCCTTCTGTGTCGCCGCCACTAGCCCCCGTCGTCGCACACATTCTCACGGCCAAACGTCCCCGACTAGAGAGTGGTCGTAGCCGAGCTCCGTGGCGGCATCATTTAGCCGGATCCACCGGATCTGAAGCTCGCCCAACAATGGTTTCATGGGACACGAATGAGTACTCTGCAGCGTCCTTCCTTCTATACGGGGAGGGCACCTCTTTCGACTCCACTAGGGTGTGTCGTAGATTTTCTTCCCATTTTGTGTTTATCCCCATATTGTTCCGGTGGAGTGTATTTGAGTTGCTACCTACAATTGTAGGATTCATCAAAAGCATGTTTTTGCAATGTCCGTTGTGTCGTATCCGAGCTGAACGAGTCCCTCCAAGGCAAATGCGCATTTTGAAGGATTTGGACTTCACCATTGAGAAAAGAAAAGGATTGAAGCAAAGTTTGAGCTTGTTGTACATACAAAAAGAAATTTGGAGGACAAGCTCAAGAAGATTGAAGGAGAATATAAGAGAATAGAAGAAGAGAAGATGAGTTTGCAAGAAGACAAAATGAAGATGGAGTTGCAACTCATTGACATTGTGGATGATTACAAAACTAAGTCGGATGCAACTCGGACAAAGATGGAGAAACAAATGACTTTGGACTTTGGATGTGTTCACGGAGTCATGCCTTTGGACTTTCAGTTATTTCCTCTCTTGATTATTTTTTTTCCTTTCCGAGCAAGACCGAGGTCGCTATATTTAAGCAACAATGTTGACAAAGACGGACCGTCCGTCGAAGCAACACGGCCAAAAGCGTCTTACGCGCGTGTTCGTTGGTTTCGGTCCGTCCGTGTACATCATTTCCATGGCCACCAGCAACATGCATGGCAAGCACCCATCGAGCATCATATTCCGTCCCTCTCACACCGTGTCGATCGAGAGGGCTGGACGGTAAAGGCACACAAATCCTTTGAAGCGATAAGCTCCGGAAGCTCAGCGTCGCTCACATGACACACATGGCTCGCGGCCCACTATCGCACCAGTAGGCAGTAGGTTCTATTCTGTATATCCATCGACGCCACAAAGCTTTGAGCTTGTGGTCCACACGCGCGCACGGCTGAAAGCCAAGCAAGAGCGACTCTAGCAGGATCGTCAAAAATTAATCCCTCGGATCCATAAAAATTGTCGCTTAGGTCTATAGCCAATTTAATCCATGAAAAATAATTGAGGTCCATTTCTGCGGAGCAAGAGAAGGGACTATGTAGAATTTAATCCCACATGGCTAGTTAAGAGTACACCTCTCTGTAACTCTCTAAGGTGTGAGAAGAGGGGTGACTACACGCTCGCTCTTCTCTTCCAACGCCCGCCTCGTGAGTGTCGTGTTTTGTGAACGACTCGGCATTAGGCCTATGCATATTGCGCTCTATTTTGTTGTTCACGGAAATTAATTGTGCTTACTTTAGTCATTAACGGAAGCATTATGTGTACAATTATTTTCGGGTTTTCTTGGGTTGTTACTGATTTGGACGTGGGTTATTTTTCGATTTATGTAGACTCCAAAAGATTCACAGATCATAAAAATACGGAAATTATCTTTCATGCCTTTCGGAGTTAAATAGCAATCGAATATAATTTAGTGCAAATAGCAAATCAAAGCGGTAGAATCAATAAAAACTATTATATTCCCGTCCGTCGACTAAAATTGTCGTGAGAAAACAACCTAACCCGTACAGGTTATACGTATAACTTCCGACATTTTTTCCGGCTCAGAGGGGGTATTAAACTTCAAAATGACTAGGTACGTTTTGTAATTGTCCTTGAGTATGTAGGATGACAAAAGAAAATTTTGAAGTTTAATAACGTCAAAAATGCTATGATCAAGTATATGAACCACTAAACGCTCTGCATCACTATATATTCTAATTTAGATAAAATAGCAGTAAGCGATTTCCATAGTAAATCTTAAATCATTCTCATCATGATATAAGAGTAACAACAATATCATGTAGTAAATCGCTCGCCCATACACCATGAAATAAAGATGCAAATCCGTGTAAGTGAAAGAGTGTAAAAGTGAAAACAAGGATGAGACTCTATAAGCTCTTGCAAAAAAGAGTTTTGACCTAACGTTCGGTCTTAAAATAAATTTGTAGAGACTTGCACCTCTTAACTATACTAAAACAATGGTCACTGGATGTAACGGTACATAGAGATACTATGTGTATATATTCACAAATGTCAGGTAAGAACCAAAAATTATCATGCACCTAAATTAGTCTAGGAATAGCCTCGTCACAGCTTGAAAATGTCAATCTAAAACCCATGGATCAAAATTCATCGAGTCACATCGAGAGTTGTACATTAAAACATGCATGACTTGGATTGTTCAAGCATTCAAGCCTAAGAAAAATTTGGACATAACCTATTCTAGAGCTTTTTTGGACACAAGATTTGGACACCTATATCACCGCTCGATGATATGTAGGCACGCCATGTCTGAACAACGAAAGGCATGCCGACGGTTGTTGTCTCCGGGACCGCTGCTGCACTCACTGGACTGGCTAGGCTGCCACCACGTACGCAAATGCATCATCTCTGTCACCCTGTTTCGATCTGTTCTTTTGCTGCTGATCGAGCCTTTTCAGCGTTTTTTCCATTCACGGTGGAGTAAGGGCATTCAGCCTAGAGATAGAGACTTATCATACAGTATATCTGTGTACATGCAACTATCACAATTGCATTTTTCTTTGACCGGAATTGCAAACTATAGCTTTCAAACAACATAGTACATGCATCTGTATGGAGCATACAAATCGAGTGTGCAGAACACATTTTGTTTCCACCAATCAGTCGTACACACTATAGCAGGCGTGCATTGCACGTATGCGCACTCATAAACGGTGTATCGATTTAATGGGTGAAAAGCTCACCTCTAATATTCAGAGCTCTAAAAGACATTTTTCTTTACAAAAAATAAATAGAAATTGCTATTATTTCGCGTCTGACATCCAAATAAATTCATCAGAATCACGGAAACTACAGCAACACATGATACTGATTGTGGTTACGAACGTGTAGTACTATTTAGACTTTCATAAGGAATCCTGGAAAACACAAAATTATACTATGATACAATAGTACTATGTGAACTGAAACTCTACACAGACACAAAATCAACTAACCATCTTATCATCAACTATGTATATTCACGGAGCAATCTAGTATATATATAGTAAGTATCCTAATTAATTATACTGGCATTGCATTTGCAAGACTAAGTGAGTATATATAATAAGTGTTAATGTGTAATCATGCATGACCGAACTTGCAATGATCCAACTAAATTTGTGAGCCACTAGATCAGATTTGAATGGACAGCTTATATTGTTTGAATTTCTCAATGATGACGTTATGCCGAATAGGGTATCTCTCGCCATAACCAAAAGCCGGAATGCCAGGGTGGTCCGCATGGTTATAAGGATAAGCCTTATAGGGCGGCCCAGCAGGCCGAAGCACCAGACGGTAACCTGCGTACGAAAGGCGGAAACGTAGAAGACTCCGACTTGGAAGAGAAGCCAGATAATCATGTCCGTCGGTAGCTAGGCTAGAGAATAGATTGTAGGCAACACTTTGTAAGACCTACCCTGGATTTCTATATAAAACCGGTTAGGAGGATCCCTAGAGAGGACCCAGAATCAATCTCATTGTAACCTATACACGGATTTTTACCCTCATAGTGGATCTTGCAGGAAGTAGGGAGCCGCCTCCGTCTAACCTGAACCTGGGTAAACCTGTGTCCCCCGCCTCCGGCAAAATCTCTCGACGTCCCTCCCCACATGTTCTTTCGGGACATTTCACCTAACAACATGTCTAAATCTACAAACCCCAGACAGTTGGCACCCACAGTGGGGCCAACTACGTTCGGAGTTACATTTCGAGCGGGATCTCAGGAGGAATCGCCGAAATCATCACCATCGTGCAAGCCGAATTCGACGAAACTGGCAGCTACATCACCGACGACAACTCCTACATGGCGAACGACTACCTCGCCAGTGCCTACATCTTCCCGGTCAGTGGCCACAACATCTTCATCGGTATGACATCGGGGATATGGATGAGAAAAGAGGACGCTATCGGTAACGAGTTTTATGTGTTAGGAACAAAGATTTTGATAAGATTAGATCACATAGTATCACGTGATATTGTTGGTATCATGAAGTTAAGGGAATAAGTGCACCGAGTAACTTATGAGGTTCCCTCGTTCTTCGGGAACACACAGGAGCCATCATGGGCGTCCACAATCCCACTATTGGTTATTGTTCGGTAAGTTCCCGAACATGTCTGTGTGTTATCGAGCCTTTACGGGTCACACGCTTAAGCCGTGCCAACCTTTTGATTGAGAGAATTAATATGTTGTTATTGGTTTTATGAATGTTCATGTCTTTACGATGTCACAGAAACAAGTCCAGTGTCAATCGGAGTGGTTTCAGGGAAGTTACTATTAGAGAGAAATTATGCCGGTGTTAGGCATAATTTATGTGAGAGGTAAAGGAGGGCATGAGATGTCCCGGGATGTTAGAAATATGTTTCTAACATCGTTAGATAATATAGATAATTTTATCTATAGGGTTTATGTGGTTCCAAAGGAGTTTCGGGGGCTTTCCATGTACGGCGGGAGTACCGGGAGGGGAGTTTTCTCCCTCATGGTTGCACCCTATTTTAGGGGGCTGCTAGGTGGGGCCCAGTGGCTTCACAAGTTGGTACTTGTCGTCCCGGATTTTTCCTGAAACTATTGGAGAGAAAAACCAAAAATAAAAAGAAGAAAAACAAAAAAAGGAAGGGAGGGGGAGGTGGAGTTGGACTCCACCACCCAATCCGAGTTGGGCTAGGGAGGGTGGTGCAGCCACCACCTCCTAGTTCAATTAGGACTCCCCTCTCCCTTTGGAAAGTCTCCTCCTCCCTCCCACCATATAAAGCACCTCAGGGCTCAAAGCAAAACACACAATTGGCTCTCAAGTCTCTCTCTCTAGTAGAATTAGAGGGTCTAATTAGAGCCCCTCTAATTGAATTAGAGCCTCTTCTAATTGAGTTCTGAGGTGTCCTCTCCTGATTAGAACTAGCTCTAATTCTAGTTTTCTCCCTTGTGTTGAGAACTTCCAGCTTAGTTTTCTACCTTATTTCCAATGGTAAGCCTTGTAAAAAGAAAATCTTCCAGCTAGAACACGATGAAGGAACAATCGTGGGCCAGGAAAACTTAAAAGTTTTTATCTCTGAATACGACAAAAAATTGTTTGGAGCATCGGCTCCTTTTTTTTCGTTATTGGAAACCAGGATAGAGGATCTACCTCAAGTTTCCGATGTTGAGAATGATTATTTAACTACTCCTTTCTCGGAGGAGGAGGTTTTTTCTGCTATAACTCAAATAAAACATAATAAGGCGTCGGGGCCAGATGGATTCCCGGCGTATTTCTATCAAAGATTTTGGGATGTCATCAAGGTTGACTTGATGGGCATGTTTACACAATTGCATTCTGGGGAGCTACCGTTATTTAAATTGAATTTTGGTATCATTACCTTATTACCCAAAAAATAGGATGCCAGTAGGATAGAGCAATATAGACCCATATGTTTATTGAATGCCAACTTCAAAATCTTTAGAAAGGTTGGCACCAATCGTATAATAGGAATAGCACAAAAATTCATCAGACCTTCACAATCGGCATTCCTTCCTGGAGAAATATTTTGGAAGGAGTGGTCGTACTACATGAAACCATTAATGAACTTAATAGGAAGAAGATGGATGGGGTCTTATTCCAAATTGATTTTGAAAAGGCTTATGATAAATTTGATTGGTCATTTCTCTAGCAGACTTTACGAATGAAAGAATTCTCCGCGGAATGGTGTGAATGGGTTGCGAGATTTGTTCAGGGGGCAGCGTTGGCATCCTTGTAAATTATAATATTGGTCACTACTTTCAGACTTTGAAAGGATTGAGGCAAGGGGATCTTTTATCCCCTATTTTTAACTTAGTCACGGATATGCTGGTTGTTGAGTGTTCATAGTGTGGGTCATGGCAGGGGGTGCCATAAGCCGGGAGTAGAAGGTGGGGTAGAACATAGGGAAGTTGCCGGTGGTGGAAATCTCGTTTTACCTAGGTTCGGTACATCGCGGCGGTGGCAACGTCCTACTCCTGGAATCTCACTAAATGAGGGCTAAAGCCTGAAGTATACGAAGTATAACATGGGTATGGATGTTTCTGTCCTTGCCCCTTGGGCTGCTCCCGTCTGGCTTTATATAGATAGCCGTACTATGGCTTACAGAAGAGGAATCTATTTTATTTTAGCAATCTATCTCTAAACTTCAAAGTTAAACATCCGACTTCTTCTCCAAGCCGAACGCCGGATCGTACCGCCTTTCGGGTATTCTAGAATACATCTCTTCTGCATGTTGGCTTGCTGGGCCGCCCGGAGAAGCCTCCTGCTTCTCCACCAATGGGCCACCCTGGCAGGCCGGCTTTCAGCCAATGATGGGTTATCCCCCCTATTTGGCATAAGTCCGACATAGAGCATGATCTGGACAAGGCCGTAAACATGAAACTAATTTTATCTATCTTTGAACAACTGTCTGGATTAAAAAATTAATTTTCATAAGAGTGAGATCTTTTGCTTTTGGAAAGCTAATGAGTCTATGGAGGATTACCGACACATTTTTGGATGTGCTTCCCTTTAGGTATCTTGGAGTACCTATCCACCATCAAAAATTTCTGAACAAAGAATGGAAACCAGTTGAGGATCGTTTTGAACAAAAACGCAGCTCTTGGATTGGGTAGTTGCTCTCATATGGAGATCAATCGGTCTTAATAAACTCTGTTCTAACAAGCTTGCCCATGTTTCTTATATCCTTCTTTGAAATACATATTGGGGCACGAAAAAGGCTAGATTTTTATAGATCTTATTTCTTCTGGCAAAGTGACCATCATATAAAGAAGTATCGTCTTAATAAGTGGAACATTGTATGTCGGCCTAAAGAGCAGGGGGCTGGGTATGGAAGTTATCAATATCAATAATAAATGTCTATTTAGTAAATGGCTTTATAAGTTATTAAGGGAGGAATGGGTGTGGAAAGAAATATTAGTCAATAAGTATATTCCCAGGTTGAGGCAAAATCCACATATTATCCTTTTCAGAAGGGGGTTAAAGGAGTCTTGTTTGAACATATTAACTTCATGGTTGGGAATGGAACATGGATCCTATTTTGGGAGGATCCGTGGTTAGGAAATATTCCTCTTTCCACTCAATATTCGGGGTTGTTTAGTATTGTGAGTCAGGAAAATTTTCTGGTCTCACAAGTTTTAAATCACGCACATCCAAATTTACATTTTAGACATCCTTTAGTTGGTTTAAGTGGGATGCATGACTACACTTGGTGGAGAGACTAATTGATGTTCATTTAACAAATGACGTGGATTCGTTCACGTGGAAACTGACACCACCGGGTGTGTTTCCCGTTTGTTCTCTTTACGGAGAAATGATGGATGGTAATGTGCGTTTCCTACATCGGTATCTTTGGAAGCTGAAGGTCCCTTTAAACATTAAGATTGTTATGTGTTTTATTTCGAGGAAAGAATTGTTGACTAAGGATAACTTGGCTAACAGAAGGTGGACATGGTGTAAGAATTGTGTCTTTTGTGATACAGATGAATCTGTGCAACATCTCTTTATTTACTGTGATTTTGGTAAGAAAATATGGAGACTTGTTCACTTCTCTATTAGTATTGTCCCATGATACATTGCAAACATATCTATAATTTTTTATGCTCCATGCTTGTTTTCTATCCAATGCCTTTATGTTTTCCACATGTTTTCCTTCGTTTTTGGATGTTTTCATAGACTAACCTATTAACAAGATGCCCCTGGCCAGTTGTTGTTTTCTGTTGTTTTTCTATTTAAGAAAAGTTCTTAAAAAAATATTCTCTGAATGGGCTGAAAATCCACGGAGTTTTTTTGGCCCAGAACGAAGACAAAGTCCAAAGAAGATCCGGAGGGGAGCCAGGAGGCCTTAAGGGTGTGCTAGGCGCGGCCCTACCTAGGTCGCGCCTGGTGGGCCCCTAGGCACCCTGGCCACCTACTCTCGTCGCCTCTTTGCCTATAAAATGTCGTTAGCCCTAAAAAGTTCGGGGAATGATTTATTATCCAAGAAACATACAGAGAGGCGACGTCACCTCGAAAGTCCAATCTAGGGCTTCTGCAGCCCTGTTCCGGCACCGTGCTGAATGGGGAATCATAATGGGAGATCTCTACATCGCCATGGTCACCTCCAGACAGATGCGTGAGTAGTTCATCTCGGGACTACGAGTCCATAGTAGTAGCTAGTTGGTTGGTCTCTCCATTATGCCTTTATGTTTAGAGTCACGTGAGATACCTCACATGATCGAGACCACCGTTATGTAATTTTGCCTGTTGTGTTTGCTGGGATCCGATGAACCATGAGATTATGATTATTTTGTTCATGTCAATCTGAGATGCTTCACTTATATTTGTAGAGATTTTAATGTTGTCTTGCAATTCTCTGTGATGTTTATAATTACCTTGGCCACGTAGTTGTTTTCACCTCCAAGAGAGGGTTTTATATGCTATATAGTGGGTTCACGCCTCTCTTACATATGTGCTCGAGTGACAGAAACGTGATGAATGGGGGATGTGCTGTTGCTGAACCACTGCTTACATTACGTATTGTTCTTAATGAATTTGTGTGTTGCACACAAAGCAATCACTTTGTTGCTGATTTGCTGGATAGCTTTCTTGAGGTGGACTTTTAGATATAGATGTATGCTGGATAGCAGTCCATATGCCTTGACGCAATTCCTACGATGTTAGAACCCGTTAACTATATCTCGTCATAGTAGTATTATTGTTATATGTTTATGATTTGTCAATTACCCAGCTGCAATTTGTTCACCCATCATGTTTATTTTCTTTGGAGAGACACCACTAGTAAAACTATGCCCCCCCGGTCCTATTTTCCTCATTATTGCAACCTTCTTTGAAGCACTTTCATCATTGTTTCCTCGTTGTACCATTTTTTACTTTTATTACTTTTCATTACTCTATACGATTAATTCTCAAGTTTTTAGCAAGACGAGAAGACTAAGAATCTTCTCGGAAAGTTAGGGACAAGAGAGAGTTTGTGTGTTGTGTGCCATTTCCACGCTTGTTGACGCACCAGACAACAAGTAAGCTGCTCCAAGACTTCAAAGTCCTAATGGTCGATAAACCCTGGTTCCACAATTGGGAAAAAATTCCTCTATACTACATCATACCTTCCTCTTGGGGTGACCCAACGAACCTGTGATCATGTCTGATCATCAAGAAATTTTCTGGCGCCGTTGCCGGGGACCTCAAGCTTGCAGCAAGTGGAGTCCCACACTTCCACTTTCTTTCTTTATTTTTGTTTTGTTCTTGCTTAGTTTACTTTTGTTTAGTCTTGTTTTTTTCTTTATCAAAACCCCCCAAAAAATAGTTCTCTAGTTTCTAGTCTTTTATTTGCATTGTTAGTTTATTTTGTTTTATCTTGAAAGAATGGCTACCAATGATACAACCAAGATTTGTGACTTTACTAGTAACAATAATAGTGATTTCATGTTCGGCGTGCTGCTACAGCAGATTCCTATGAAATTAAGCCTGCGTTGCTGAATCTTGTCATGAATGATCAATTTTATGGTATTGGAGAAGATGTTGCCTCTCATTTAAAAAACTTTGTTGAGTTATGTGACATGGAAAAATATAAATAGTTAGATGTTGATATTGTGAAATTAAGATTGTTCCCTTTATCATTAAGAGGAAGAGATGAAAAAATGGTTATTGTCTTTGCCTATAAATAGCATTTATTCTTAGACTAAATGCAAAGGTGCTTTAATTGGGAAGTATTATCCACCTGTAAAAGTTATACAACTAAGGAATAACATTATGAACTTTAGACAAAATGATACTGAACATGTTTCCCATGCTTGGTAAATAATGAAAACTATGGTTAAGAATTGTCCCACACATGGACTAACTACGTGGATGGTTGTCCAAACTTTTTATGCTGGATTAAATTTTTCTTCAAGGAATTTATTGGATTCAGCTGCGGGAGGAACCTTCATGAACTTCACTTTAGGTGAAGCAAACTAGTGCCTATAGATCCTAATAATGTTCCCTTGAAATCTCTGGTTTCTAATGAGAATGATCAAATTTATGCGAATTTTATTGCTAGAAACAATTTCAACAACAGTGCTTACAAGAATGATTTTGGTGGTACCAACTATAGGCCATATCCTAATAATAATGGTAATTCATATGGAAATTCTAATGGCAATGCTTACAGGAATTCTAGAAGTTCCACCTCTGATCTTGAAAACATGCTTAGAGAATTTATTACTTCACAAAAATATTTCAATAAAACCGTCGATGAAAGGCTTGCAAAACTAGATAATCTTGTGCTGAAAGTTGATAGTCTTGATGATGATGTAGAAATTTTAAAAATTAGGACTACACCTATTGAGCACAATAAAACTGAATATATAAATCCTATACAAGTTCAAATAAATGAGAATATGATAATATTAGCTCAAATCCGTGCTAGAAGAGAAAGAGAAGCCAAAATTGCTGAAAAAAACTGCTAAAAGTGAGCCTGTTAAAATTTGTACCATCCAACCCTTTGAAGAAGTGAAAACATTTAGTACACATGAGTATCCTAATGCTTCTAAACATGTTGATGTCAAAACAAATGGGATTGGAGAGGTCTTGACTTTTAGGTAGAAGGAGTCCCAAAAATTTGGAGATTGAAATTTTTTCTAGTGAGAAAATTGTTGGAAGTGGGTTTGATGATAATATGAATTTAGGAGAAACTTTTCCTTCCATGTTTGATGATGATAAACTTGACTTTGATAATTTCACCATCTCTAATATTGTTAAGTTTCTACAAAATAAACTAAAGATCCTAATGCTAGTAAGCTAAATACTGCTTTCACTAAACATATGATTAATGCTCTTTTTGAAGCTAAGGAAGAAAGGCTCAAACTTGAAGCCTCTATTCCTGGGAAACTACAAGATGGTTGGGAGCCCACTATTATAATAAGAGTGAATGATTTCTACTGCAATTCTTTGTGTGATCTTGGTGCAAGTTCTTCTATTATGGCTAAAAGTTTATATGATATGCTTGATTTGAAACCACTGGATGAGAGTAATTTGGGAGTGCATCTTATAGACAACACTGTTAAAATAACTTTGGGAAGGGTTGACGATGTTCTTATTATTACTAATGATAATTATGTCCCCGTTAATTTTCTTGTTTTGGATATTGAATGCAATGCTTATTGTCCTATCATTTTGGGAAGACCTTTTCTTCGCACCGTTGGTGAAATTATTGATATGAAAGAGGGAGTTATAAGATTTCAGTTTCCCCTCAAAAAGGGCATGGAAAATTTCCCCGTAGAGAGAATGATGTTACCTTTTGAGTCCCTTGTAAGGACTACCCACAATTCTATTGATAATAATTGATTCTTCTTCATGCCTAGCTAAAAGGCGTTAAAGAAAAAACGCTTGTGGGAGGCAACCCAATTTGTTTCCTTTTGTTTTCTTTCAGATTCTTTTGTTTTATTTGAGTCTTGGAAGTTGTTACCTCTGTAACAACCGCTCCTTATCCTTTTTATTTCATTTTTGTGCCAAGAGTAACCTCTAATAGAAAGGTAGTGTGATTTGGGAAACTTGCTGTTTTCTGTCCAGATTTTGGTGCTTCACCAAAAACCTCGGTTCTCTCACCCAGAACGCAGAGGATTTTTTATATTTTTTGGGAACCTGCCCCAGGTTGTTATCTAAATTTTGTTAGTTGACAACTTTTTTTATTTTATCAACATTAGATTGTCAAAAAAAATCATCTACAACTGTTGTTCTGTTTTGACAGATTTCATTTGCCTCTTAATATTCTTCTTTTGTGATTATTTTAGGGGGAAGAGACTTAAAATAAGTTGTGACAGTAGGTAATGTTTTAAATGGAGCGTTAGACTTGTATTGAAACTGAACCAAGTGCATTTATTATTATGATGCACTAACATTGCTAATGAAGATTGTGAGAAGTTTTAGGTGGAGGAAATTTTCAAGTGTAGGGAGAGAAGGATGATATGAGGAGATGAAGGATGGAAACAATATCAAGCTTGGGGATGCCCATGTCGCTCCAAGACATATCCAACAAGTACAAGCGTCAAAGCTTGGGGATTCCCAAGGTATCGTCTTCTTCATCAACAAAAATATCAGGTTTCTTTCAAAACACTATATTTTTATTCCTTCACATGATATGTGTTATTTTAGTTTGGGGGGAGTTGCGCTCCATCTTGATTGTCTAGAACACTCTAGTTTCACTTTTATTGTTCTGTGAGTGTTCAATTTTTGCTAGTACTGCGTTTAGCTCTTATTTTTTCACTCGAATTTTGTTCAGAGCTTGTTGGTTTGCTTCAGTTATATATGATTAGCTCTATGGTCTTTGATGATTATTTGCTTTGAGAATTGTTTCAAATAAGTTGATTGGTGTTGGAGAAGAGTAAAATATTTCATGCTTATAGTGGTGCAATATGAAGCTTGTTTTGACCGTGGCTTGGACTTTGGCATGTCATGTTAGATGTTATTATGATGTATCATGAGTTCATGACTAGTCTCAAATAGCTGAGAGTGCTTCATGTGCCATTGAAATAAAATCATGTGTTGTTTCCTCATAATGAAGCATGGCATTGTGGTATTCTCCTTTGAATGATTTATATGGATTGACTTGGTGCATGCTCACACCATGTGATGACTATAAACTAGTCACCTTTAGCCTTCATGATCAATTAGTTTTTCAACTTGTAATATCACTTCATGCTTTTATTAATAATGTTTTGTCTCTATGCATGATTATGACTGTTATTGCTCTCTTAGTTAGTCGCTCCCAGTCTCTTGCTAGCCTTCACCATGTACTGAGTATGAGCTCTACTCGTGCATCAAACTCCCCAAAACCAAAGTTTTCCTATGTGTCTACCATACCTACCTATATGTGGTATTTCACCGCCACTCCAAGTAAATTTCTTGTATGCTACCTTTAAAACCTTTAAAATTATTAAACTTGTTTGTGTTCCCTTTTTAGCTCATGAGGAAGTATTAAATGATTTATTATTTGTTCATGTTTGGTGGCTTCACACTTGACTAGCATGAATAATGTGCTAGTCCCTAATATTGCAAAAAGAGCAGGCATTTGGGTTTCCAACCCACAAAAGATAAGCTACACCAATAACATTAAAATCTCCTCACACTATGGACTTGAGAAATCATGAACTTAGCTTGTGCAAACAAAGGAGAAAGGGGAATGTTATGATTATCCTATGGGAGCCGCTCTTGAAGCCATTAAACATGAAAATACGATAAGTCATTTAATAGCATTCATTCACATAGACATACACCTCTCTCAAAATTATATTTTTGGTACCTCTGTTTTATTAAGTAAAAAGCTCTAGCACATGAGTAGTACCTGCTTCCCTCTGTGAAGGGCCTTTCTTTTATGCCGAGTATTCATCTTCTTAGTTTATGCACCAATTAAGAGAGCATAATTGTCATTCTGAGTATAATGTGCATAGTCCCAAATTTTATTATTGATTGATTCATGATTATGGTATTGCTTGCTCTCAAATTATTTGTATCTAGTCACCATTTAAACTTTGAAGGTGTCCTGGCATTTATATTTTGCTATCACATGAAGGAAACAAATGTATCACTTTCAATGCATTATTACGCATTGTCATTTATTTGTGTTACTTTTCATGTGCAACATAGTTGCTATGTTTACATTAGTTCAAATAATATTTATCATTACTTTGTTAAAGTACTTTGATCTCGGCTAACATGCTTTTACATAACATTGATCAAGATTGTGTTGGCTTCATGTCACCTGAAAAATTATTATTTTTATCACTTACGTACAAGAGGACGAGCGGAAGTTAAGCTTGGGGATGCTAATACGTTGCAAACATATCTATAATTTTTGATGCTCCATGCTTGTTTTCTATCCAATGCCTTTATGTTTTCCTTTAGTTTCCGCATATTTTCATAGACTAAACTATTAACGAGTTGCCCTAGGCCAGTTGCTGTTTTCTGCTGTTTTTTCTATTTCAGAAAAGTTCTTAAAGAAATATTCTTGAAAAGGGCTAAAAATCCACTGAGATCGTTTTTCACCCGGAACGAAGACGAAGTCCAAAGAAGTGCCGGAGGGGAACCCGGGGAGCTCTAGGGGGTGCCAGGCGTGGCCCCAATCTAGGCCACTGATGGAGTGTAGACACACGCTCATTGGGAGACCCCAAGCGTAAGGTGTGAAGAGTGCAGCAGCGAGTTTTCCCTCGGAAAAGAAACCAAGGTTGAATCGACCAGTAGGAGGAAGAAGCACTTCTGAAGGTTGATGCAGCTGAGATGGTAGGGCACACTACCGGTTCAGCAGCAATGTGGAACCTACACAACACAACCAGTTCACTTTTCCCCAACGTAGTAGTGAGGTTGTCAATCTCACCGGTTTTGCTGATAAAAAAGAGGTTAGATGTATGGTGTGGAAAACAGTATGAGAACAATATGAAAGCAGTAGTAGAAGTGTGAAAACAGTGGAATAGTGATTGCAGTGGTTGTATTATCAGAAATAGAAAATGGACCGGGATCCACAGTTCACTAGAGGCGTATCTCCATAAAAGATAGCTAACATGCATGGTGAACAAATTACATCTGGGCAATTGATAGATAAAGCAACATGAATGACATAAAGATTACTATGAGAATCATGCGGGCATTACAACAAAATACATAGATCGTCATCCAACTACATCTATGACTAATAATCCACCCTCCGAATATCATCCGAACAAACGTTGGGTATTAAGTTGCAACTAGCAGATTATCGCAGTAAGAAAAGTGTGTAATGTAAACAATGTAAACGAAGTAAACATCGTTGTTTTCTCCCTAATGGAAACAACACATCCTTGATCTTTCAGGTTTCTGTCACTCGAACACAGATGCAAAGTAGGCATGAACCCACTATCGAGCATAAATACTCCCTCTTGGAGTCACTAGCATTGATGGGGGGATAATAACCCGGTAGGCCAACTCCAAGGCTTAACCCGGCCCAAAGAACACGGTGCGCAATCTGGTTAAGAGTAATGAAGCTTCTGGAAGGCCCAAAAGTTTGTAGGCTTCGTGACCCGGATTGTGGGTTACGGTAAGGAAAGTTAGGGTTTGTAAGCGGTGTCCGGGTAGGATTCAAGCTGCGCCTTGGGGAATAGGGCCAAGGGGGTACGGGTGCTTTATAAACCGACCCCTAGGTCTAGTTTAAACAGAGATCTAAGAACCCTAGCAATATCGCTTGATATCGAGCATCTCGTGTAATCCCAGAGTTGAGTTATTATATCAAGATCGGAGACTCGGCGACTTTGATTGCCGGCTACCAGATCGAGTTGCACCATGTTTTCCTCTGAGCTAAACCCTCTCCCAAACGCCTGTGTCGTCTTGCCCCAAGATCAGTTACCCCCGGTAACGTCTGCCGTGATTATCCCACGACAGTTGGCGCCCACCGTGGGGCCTGCGTCCAAAGGTGTTTACATCACGGGAGAAGCTCGGAAGAACATGGAAAATCTTGTCGTGGGCGAGATCTACATCGACCGCGAAGGAGAAAGGATGGTGGACGATTCCGGCTGGGGGCCAGAGTCGGATCACCTCGAGTCCGGATCTATGGTGACGATCGGCCGGATCAACATCTTCGTCGGTATGGTACGTACGCCTGATTTAAAAGGACAATATCATGTGCATACTACAGGAACTTCTAGCAGGAACAAAGAGACATTAAAGCAAGCGGCAAACTCGGTTTCGTCGGCCGCGCCGGGATACCTTAGATGGGCGGAACAAGAGGTAACGTGGAGTAGAAGAGATCATCCGGAAAAAGTAGAGCGTCCAGGAGTCTTGGCATTGGTGGTTGCTCCACAGGTTAATGGTTACGAACTGAAGAGGGTCCTGATGGACGGTGGAAGTAGCATCAACATCCTTTATTGGGAAACCTTCTTACGGATGAGTCTCAAAGAGTCCCAGTTACAGAAAAGTTCGACAATCTTTCATGGGATCGTGCCAGGTCACTCGGCGAGCCCCGAGGGAAAGATCACCTTGGAGGTTGCTTTTGGAGAATCGACGGATAATTATCGAGTTGAGTGGCTCACGTTCGAGGTGGTCAAATTGCGCAGTCCTTATCACGCGCTGTTTGGAAGACCGGCTTATGCCAAATTCATGGCTAGGCCGTGCTACGTGTATTTGCAGCTAAAGATCCCGGGTCCTAAACGGACCATCACCATACATGGGAACCGGGATATAGCGGCCGAGTGTGACGAAGGAGATTCGGTTATGGCCGAGCAAGCATGCAGAAAGGAAGAACTCGGATATTACCGGTCTCAAGTAAATCCGGATGATAGAACAGCCTTGAAAAAGCCGAATACTGAGGATGAGAGAGCAAAATTCAAGGCAGCACAAGACACCAAGAAGATAGATTTTGTCGAAGGTGATTCCACTAAGCAGTTTACCATAGGGTCTAACTTGGGAAAAGAGCAGGAGAAAGCACTTGTGGAGTTTATTCGTTCAAATGCAGACGTGTTCGCCTGGACACCTAGTGACATGCCGGGTATCCCTACAGAGCTGGCCGAGCACAGTTTGCATGTGGATCCCAAGTCCAGGCCCGTGAAGCTGGGTTTGAGGAAAATGAATGAGGAAAGAAGGAAGGCTATAGGCGAAGAGATCGCTCGGCTATTGGCAGCCGGCTTTATCATGGAAGTATTTCACCCGGATTGGTTGGCAAACCCGGTTCTAGTGATGAAAAAGACCAATGAGTGGAGGATGTGCATTAATTTTACGAGTCTCAACAAACATTGCCCAAAGGATCCGTTCGCGCTACCAAGGATAGATCAGATTATAGACGCAGTAGCTGGAAGCGATCTATTATGCTTCCTGGACGCATATTCCGGGTATCATCAGATTAAGCTCAAGAGGGAGGATTGGGAGAAAACATCATTCATAACCCCTTTTGGGGCCTTCTGTTATAAAACTATGACGTTTGGATTGAAGAACGCCGGTGCAACTTACCAACGGTGTATTCAAAAGTGCTTCGAGGACCAAATTGGACGCAACGTCCATGCCTATGTGGATGATGTGGTCATCAAGACCAGGAAGGCGGAGACATTTATCGATGATCTAAAGGAGACGTTCAAAAACTTGAGGAGGTACCAGATGAAGCTTAACCCGACAAAGTGCGTGTTCGGAGTTCTAGCCGGGAAATTACTCGGCTTTATCGTTTCCGAGAGAGGAATCGAGGCAAACCCGGATAAAATCAAGGCCATCCAGAGTCTGAAAAAACCGGAAAATATGAAGCATGTTCAAAAGCTCACGGGCTGCGTAGCAGCCTTGAGCCGATTCATATCCAGACTCGGAGAAAAGGCAATACCCTTGTACCGGCTCTTGAGGAAGTCAGATAAATTCGTATGGGATCAAGAGGCGGATGAGGCGTTTGAGGCACTAAAGAAGCAGTTATCTGAAGCACCAGTACTAGCGGCCCCGGGTCCTAAAGAGCCTATGTTACTCTACGTGGCAGCCGGCCCCCGAGCCGTCAGCGCGGTAGTTGTGGTGGAGCGCAAAGAGGACGAGAAGGGTTACCCGGTTCAGAGACCGGTTTATTACGTCAGCGAGGTATTATCAGAAGCAAAGCAGCGCTATCCGCATTGGCAAAAGTTGGTGTTCGGGGTCTTTATGGCTAGCCGGAAGTTGAAGCCGTATTTCCAAGAACATCCCATAACAGTGGTTAGTTCAATACCAATGTCGGATATCATCAGAAACTCGGACGCGACAGGAAGAATAGCCAAGTGGGCAATAGAGATGGGGGATTATCACATCAACTACGAACCCAGGTCAGCAATCAAATCCCAAGCTTTAATTGATTTCGTTAACGACTGGACACATACAGGCATGACTACGACGGTTCCAAATTCCGAATCATGGATCATGCACTTCGATGGATCTAAGCAATACGAGGGATCAGGAGCTGGGGTGGTGCTAACGTCACCCAAAGGAGATAAATTAAGTTACGTACTACAAATTCACTTCGACTGTTCCAACAACGTGGACGAGTATGAGGCCCTATTGCACGGCCTAAGGGCAGCCAAGGAGATGAACGTCAAGAGGATACGGTGTTTCGGAGATTCGGACCTTGTGGTACAGCAGGTGTCAGGAACTTGGGATAGAAAGGACGCAACTATGGCAGCATACCGCAGGGAAGTTGATAGGGTTGCAGGATGTTTCTCCGGGTATGAGGTGGAGCATATAGACAGAAGAAAGAATGAGGCAGCCGATGCGCTCGCTAGACTCGGCTCGCGCAGAGAGCCGGTTCCACCTAACGTTTTCCTGGATGAATTATGGCGACCATCAGTTAAAACCGAGTCAGAGGAGGAATTGGCAAATCAAGACCCGGATTCAGAACTTGTGGCTACTGTACGTACTGTTCCCGAATGGACAGAACCGTTTTTGGCCTACCTATCGCGAGGCGAGTTACCACAGCAGGAGGTATTAGCAAGGCAAATTTTGAGGCGAGCAAAGGGATATTCTATCATCAATGGGGAATTATATAAGAGAAGCATAGCAGGGGTCTTTTTGCGCTGCGTAGCGCCAGAAGAAGGCCGACAGATTCTCAAGGAAATCCACGAAGGCGACTGTGGACATCATGCGTCCACAAGATCTCTCGTGGCTAAAGCTTATCGACACGGGTTTTTCTGGCTCACGGCTCTAGCAGACGCAGAACGATTGGTAGCAAGGTGTGACGGATGTCAAAGGTACGCTCGCCAAACCCATGTGCCGGCTATGGAGGTACGGACCATCCCGTTAACTTGGCCGTTCGCTGTCTGGGGTATGGACATGGTTGGCCCATTTCATATGTCACCATGCAAGAAGACACATCTTTTGGTGGCTATTGATAAGTTTACCAAATGGGTTGAGGTTATGCCAGTTACTAATTGCGAATCAGCCACAGCAGTCAAGTTCTTGAAAAGGATTATCTACCGGTTCGGGTATCACCACAGCATAATTACCGACATTGGAACCAACATGTCCCTTGGTGAGATGGAGAAGTTCTGTGGCAACAATGGAATCCGGCTTGATGTCGCATCAGTAGCTCATCCGCAGGCCAATGGACAAGTGGAGAGGGCAAACCAAGAATTGCTTCGCGGATTAAAACCACGATTACGAGTCCCCTGTATCAGGGCAGCTGGCGCATGGGTCGAAGAACTTCCTTCTGTGGTTTGGGGTATCAATACCACGCCTAATAGATCTACTCAGATGACACCCTTCTTCATGGTCTATGGCGCGGAGGCAGTACTACCGAGTGATATTATTCATGATTCACCACGAGTATCAGCATACGTCGAAGTAGAGAATGAAAAAACCCGGCAAGATGCTGTGGATATGTTAGAAGAGCAAAGGGAACAAGCCCTGGAAAGATCAGCCATATATCAGCAGGATTTACGAAGGTATCATAGCCGGCACGTGAAAACCCGGGTCTTCCAGGAAGGGGACCTGGTTCTGCGCCTGGTACAGTCGAACGAAGGAAAGCACAAGTTATCACCACCCTGGGAAGGACCGTTTATCATAAGCCGGAATTTGCATAATGGGTCATATTACTTGATAGATGCAAGGGAAGAGTCGACCACAGTTAATGACACCGCTCACACCACTTCATCTATGCAAGAAAGAGACAGACCGTGGAACGTGGCTCAGCTACGTCCATATTATACTTAGCAAAAATTATGTTGGCATTATGGAATTGAACGATGTAACAGGCAGCAGGTTTTTAGACGTACTCTTTTCCTATCCAGGGTACCCTTGGGGACTGGACGGGTTTTTAATGAGGCGGCTTGCTGACCTAGATTTTTCATATCAAGTAAAGAGGTGATTATCAAGAAAAGAGATGCTTATTATCAGGTTCTGTACTCTTAGTATGATGCGTATATCTAGGTCTTGGGGGCTGGTCGCTTGAATAGCACAGTTACGAACTCAAAGACCCGGCCACGATGCCTATGAGTTATAAGGGCCGACTACTTGCAAACGAGTACGGCTACAATCTTATAACCGGACAAAGAAGTCCAAATTTCTTGGCTATTCTTACTTAAGCTCGATGTGACTCGCACTAAAGTGGCATGATTTGTTCGCTTACGATTACAGTCAGCCATGAAACCCGACGGGGCTTGACTGGCCACGTTTTCGTATGGATGTAACAACATGGTATCCCCGCGAAAGCCGGCTTACAGTACAAGATAGTCAAAAGGGTCATCTAAACCACAAGTTATGCAGAGTACAAGGCTAAACAGCTGGAAACTCAACGATTATTAAGCATAACTTCAAATCCTATGTGAAACGACTCTGGGATCTTTGTGAATTTAGCAGTAGGCAACTTGTTCTCCTTTCAAGATCAAGTGTCCTAAACTTGGAGATCCGGGTCCGGGTGACTTGAAATCTTGAAAAGAGAAAAAATTGCTTACTTGTAGAATTCCAAAAACCCAAATATCCGAGTCTTGGGGGCTTGGGGACTTAGAAGCAAATCCGCTTGTCAAACACCCATGAGACCCGGAAACCGAGTTTCACAAAAGAGAACAATAAAGAAAGCCGGATATCGAGTGCAGATGAGTTCAAAAGTGGATAAATTTAAAAAGCCATAAAGGCGCAAGAGTATATCAAGACCTTATCATACATCACAAAGTCCTGGTGAAAGACATCAAAGGTGCACAGGCGCACCATCCAAAATATAATCGTTTAAACAAATGCATCATAAGAAGAGGCATCAAATGTCAGGTCTCACTCGGCGTTCATCTTGGCCTTGCCCTTGCCATCGATGGTGGTAGCGGCAGCGCCCGGGTCAGTGGTACCAGCCCGAGCAGGAGGTGGAACGGCCGGTGTCGAGGTAGCGGGGGCAGAGCCGGCTTCAGCTTGCTTCTTGGCAGCCTCCGCCCTCAACGCAGCAGCTTCCTCCTTCCACCGAGCCAGCATATCATACGGCTTGGGAAGGTCCGACTTAATTGCTTCACCAGCAGCATCATATGCAGGAACAAGGATATTAACATCCAGGTCGTCAGCAATTACGCTGGCCGGGTAACGAACCTCCTTCTGGACAGCCTGAAAATCCTTCACCGAGAACTTGGACCCATCAAGCTTGAACTCTGGGAAGCCGCCCATAAGCTTCACTAGCTCGAGCTTGGGAAAATAAGCCTTGGCAAGTGCAAGCCCCCGGGTCACTCCAACCCGGCAAGACGAGCGTTTCCAGTGCCAAATCCACTCAGGAACAGTGGAGAAGGCATCCAGCATCCTCTTCAGATCAACATGTCCTTTACCCGGCCACCGTAATTCCTGAAGGATCCATTTGGTTCCGGCACATAGCTGCCGGATAACGCTCTTCATAGTTTTCAGCTTGGCAATGTCATCCTCATCCGGCATGGTTTCGTCCGGGCCTGAAAAAATGGAAACATAAGTCGGGAAAACTCTTGCTGTCTATCAAAAGGATAAACCCGGAGGAGGAAACGTACCAAGTAAAGCACGATATGTGTCAGATATTTGGACAGAAAGGCTTGTTAGATCATCTTCTGCTTTGTGAGCCCTTTTCCTATATTTCCTCATTATCAGCCTATTCCTCCTGGCTTCAGCCTCGGCTGCTTCACGCAAAGCTACCTCCTTTTCAACGAGCTTGGTAGCGTCTGCCAGTTTCTCCTCAGATTGAGTCACGAAAGACTGCATGGATGCAAACAAGGATTAGTCGGGTAAAGGGGCGAGTTATCAGTCGCTTGTGTAATAAAGTCCCAAGCAAATTATGAATCAATTCACTCGGAACTTGGGGACTGGATAAGGGCACAAGCAATATCAGTCGGATTTACCTCGTGTTTGGCTATTAAAGCCCCCAAGATGTTTTCTTCATTAGCCCTTAAAGTGCGCAGGTTTTCCAGCATCTGGGCAAACGTTAGTTCCTCGGGTCGAGTACCGGAGCCGGCAGCCTGGTCGCCTGGTGGGGGAGCTCTCCCCGCCCTTGGGGTCGAGACCCGGATAGTTTGAGTACCCGGGTTGGGAGAACCCATCCTTGTATCCAGAACCTCGATCTCCTCGTCCACTGGTTCCGATGAGGAAGGAGATCCGGCGGTTCGGGGAAGCGGATTGTTCAGAGGGCCTTGTTCCTGGTTATTCGCCGTATCACCGCCAGTCGCGGCGTCTACGTTCTCAGTCGGCTTCTCTGCCTGATGGTTATCCGCCTCTACATTTTCCGGGTCACTGACGGTGACTTGAGTGCTGAAAGAAAGATGAGAAAAGGCAGTTATTAGTGATGACGGTGGCTTGAGTGGAAACTTGTCAGACGTAAAAGGAAATCATGTAGCAAAAACTTACCCGGCATTCACGGTATAGTCCGGCAGGAGCTCGCCACTGGAAGCAGATGAGGTCGTCACAGGGACCACTAACGGAACCCGGAATTGCCCGGCACGTGGATGGTTAGGAGAAGGGTGGCGCCGAGGAGAGTCGGAAGGATGGGACGGAGGAACGCTGGCACGATGGACCGAGGGGGTAGAGATGCCCGGGTTAAGGGGATCTTCACCCGGGGAGCTCCGAGTTACTCTGCGCTTGGCTGGGAAAGAATCCTTCAAGCACGACGAATTTGATAATTGATAGTTAAGTCGTCGCATGGCGTCAAAGGAGTAAGGTTCAGAGGATAATGAGGAAAAAGGAACCTTGGACACTGCCCCCTGGCCTTCCTCTTGGCTCCAACTGTTGCTTCTTGGTCAGACTCGGTTGCCTCCGGGTCATCCTCGTTGGTCTCACCTTCGTCCTCCAGCCCTGCGAACCGGGTGTGTGTTCGTTGGAAAAAAGGTAAACGGGAGGAAAATAATACAAGTAAAGATATACAAATTCTGTGCAAATACCTTCACTATCATCAGCCGGCTCGTCCTCTTCTTCCGGGTCTCTGGAAGGGGGGGAGGGTTCAACTATCCAGAAAGGGTCATCAGCCTAAGTCAAAAGAACGAGATTAAGGGTCAGGAGTTGTATCAAGTCAAAATGTGGAGATAAGTTATGAATATCAGATATTACCGCTGGAGCCGGGTTTTCCCGAGTGAAGGGGGGTAACCCGGTGATGCCCTTTATCACCTCTAGCTTCTCTGTCAAGAAGCCCTTGATGGTCTTGTTGGTATCGCCGGTCGCAAAGCTCTTCGTGGAGTATCGGAGTGCATCTGTGGTGTGCCCCGAATACTCGCACATCAATTTGGTGCGGATGGAGTTGGGTTGGATCCGAAAATCAACCCATGTTTTTACTAAATTTAGCCCGAGGAGGCCTTGGGCTGAGAGGATGGCTATCTTGGCTAATGAGGGAAGGATCGCCTCGCTGTTTGAGTCTGGTGCAAAGGCATTGAAAGACTCGGAAGGTTCGAGGAGGCTTTCCGAGTAACCCGACAGTTTCTTTTCGCCGTCTGGGGAGGTATCGTGACAATAAAAGAAAGACAACTGCCAATGTTTGTCATGGGAGTTTAAATTGAGGGTTGGCATCGGTGAATTCTTGCGGCGTTGGATGGATACCCCGCCACAAGTAAGAAGTGCTCCGTCACCACTTTCGCGGCACGGCTTACACTGGAATAGTTCGATGAAGAGAGTCAAACTTGGCGGCACGCACAAGTACGACTCGGATAGAACGATGAAGTGGGTAATATTCAACATAGATTTAGGCCCTATGTCGAATACCCGGAGGCCATAATGGCTTAAGACCTCCCTGAAGAAAGGGTGACCCGGAGGACGGAATCCCCGGGTCACATGCTCTACGAAGCAGATTACCTCGTTATCGGCGGGTGTGGGCCGGGTCTCGTTGCCCGGCGCCCTCCAGTGAATGTCCTTCTGAGAAGGGAGAATTCCTAATTCGGCTAGCTCGTCCAACTTGGCCTTCGTAGCTGTGGAACGCCCCCAGTTGGCGGATATGGTTTGGGTAGTCCTCGCCTGAGTCGGCTGTTTTCCTTGTCGTTTGGGACCCATGGGATCAGCCTGCAAAACACAAGAAAAAGAGGCATAGGAAATAAGACCCGGAAGTGTTGGATTGTCCGAGCATAAGGTATCAAGAAAAGATGAAGCTAAGAATTATCCGGGTATCACGCTATGAAGTGGAGATTATAAGGTATGGAAAAGCATTTGGGGAAGATGGATGGTTGCCCATGTGTCTACTGCAAGCAAAATAGCTGGAAAAGGAGGATTTTCCGGATGTTAACGCAATGAGCGGAAAATCGAGGAGGAATGGATCCAGATGGGAAAGTTTGCGAGCGATTCTACAGGAGATTTGGTGATTAGTAATGGTAGGAGGATGAGTTGTAACTATCTAGCAGGTGGTTAAAGGAGTTGGCGAGCATCGAATCGATCTAACTTGATGTAGTCGGAAGAAAGACTCACGGGTTGACCTAGATCCGATCGTGGATGAATTGAAAAATTGCGGGGCTAAATTAAACGGCTGCAAGAGGCTTACTGGAGAGATTGGAGTCTAGCACGACGGCGGCGAGCGGCGTGGCTCGAATGCCCCTTCGCGGCTCTTGGCGCGGGGAATGAAGGTGCGACAGTGAAGCTTGACGGCGGCGCGAGATGGCTCGAGGGCGAGCGCGGCCGGCGGCGGCCTAGCTTCGATGGCGAGCGCGAGCTTCTTGCGGTGGCGCTGCGAGGTTGTACGGAGCAAGGAAGGAAAGGGGAAGCTGAGGCGTAGTGATGGGTTTAGGGTTACCCTCTGAGTACTATTTATAAGGTGAGGGTGATTCTATCTCAACGGCCAGAAGCCGGAAATTGTGGGGGTGATGGTTATCCACGCGGATTCTGCAAGATATGCGCCAAGTATTGTGCAAAGCATCTGGACAAGAGAAAGAAGGAGATCCACCCCGTGATGTCAGGATCGGTCACCGAGTTCGGGATCTTGGCATTTTTATTAGGGTTTGGACCTGGAAAATTAAACCAAAGTGTTTGGGGGAAAACCCGGGTTACTATATGGCCACCATGGAGTCAGGCCTAGCCATCTATCAAAGCACCTTAACCCGGCCTCCATATGCCTGTGTGTTTGATATCTTTGCAGGGAATAGCGAGCGCTTCAAGGAGGATCCGTGAAGCCCAAGCTATTCTGGGGACTACTGATGGGGGGATAATAACCCGGTAGGCCAACTCCAAGGCTTAACCCGGCCCAAAGAACACGGTGCGCAATCTGGTTAAGAGTAATGAAGCTTCTGGAAGGCCCAAAAGTTTGTAGGCTTCGTGACCCGGATTGTGGGTTACGGTAAGGAAAGTTAGGGTTTGTAAGCGGTGTCCGGGTAGGATTCAAGCTGCGCCTTGGGGAATAGGGCCAAGGGGGTACGGGTGCTTTATAAACCGACCCCTAGGTCTAGTTTAAACAGAGATCTAAGAACCCTAGCAATATCGCTTGATATCGAGCATCTCGTGTAATCCCAGAGTTGAGTTATTATATCAAGATCGGAGACTCGGCGACTTTGATTGCCGGCTACCAGATCGAGTTGCACCATGTTTTCCTCTGAGCTAAACCCTCTCCCAAACGCCTGTGTCGTCTTGCCCCAAGATCAGTTACCCCCGGTAACGTCTGCCGTGATTATCCCACGACAAGCATCTACTTGGCCAGAGCATCTACTAACAACAGAGAGCATGCAAGATCATAAATAACATACACATGAAGATAACATGATAGATTGATAATCAAAAGACATAGCATTCAATAATCATCGGATCCCAGCAAACACAACATGTAGCATTACAATAAGATGATCTCGATCATGTGAGGAAGCTCACGAGATTCAAACATAAGGCACAAAGTGGAGAGGACGACCATCTAGCTACTGCTATGGACCCGTAGTCCGGGGATGAACTACTCACACATCACTCTGGAGGCGGGCATGGTGGTGTAGACCCCTCCGGTGATGATTTTCCCTCCTGGGAGGGTGCCGGGGAGAGCTCCAGAACCCTCCTGATCTCGGGTTGACGGTGACGACAACCTCGGGTGTTTCTCGGGGAAACGTGGTATCATTTTAGGGTTGATGTATCAGGGGGAATAAATAGGCGAAAGGGCGATGGCGGTGGATGCCCGAGGGGCCCACGCCAGCCGTAGGCGCGGCCAGGGGGCGCACCGCCCTATGGTGTGGCCCCGCCCTCCTGGCCTCTTCGGGGCTCCGTGGAACCTTCGGGAATTTTAAGACTTTCGGGCTTCGGATTTTACAATTCCGAAAATATTTCTAGAACAACTTTTCTGAAACTAAAAACAGGAGAAAACATGGAACTATAAAAATGATATCACTTTTTGTATCTTCGGGCATTTATGTTTTGCTAGCACACGAAGGACTACTCGGATACCACTTTTTTACGTTTCTCTTTATGATTGAAACAACTTTATCACTTTTAATGTTTCATTATTCGTTTTCTTTTGTTTCTGTTTCTTTTCATGTGCAACATGGTTGGTAAGTTTACATTAGTGGAAATAATATTTATCATGCCTTTGTTAAAGTACTTTGATCTCAACTTTGCCATGCTTTTACATAACGTTGATCAAAATTTGTGTTGGCTTCATGTCACCTCAAAAATGATTTTGTTATCACTTACCTACTCGAGGATGAGAGGAGTTAAGCTTGGGGATGTTGATACGTTGCAAACGTATCTATAAGTTTTGATGATCCATGGTTGTTTTCTATCCAATACCTTTTGTTTTCCACATGTTTTTACATGGTTCATCGGATCTCAGCAAACACAACATGCACAATTACATAACAGTGGTCTGATACGTCCATTTTGCATCACTATTTTATATCATATTTTTCTGTTATTCATTGATATATTTCATATTGGAGCATGATACTTATGTTATTTCACCTATTTTGAATGTTTTCTAATAATTGGAGAGTTGAACCCCAGAGTCAAAACTCTGCTGGAAAACGGAGCGTTAGGATACCATATTCGCGAATATCAAAGCACCCCGGAAATCATCGGAAAGTTCCTATTTCACCCGAAGACGGAGGGAGCCAAAAGGGGAGCCGGAGGAGGGCCACCAAGATCCCTCACCATGCCCAGGCGCGGGCCCACCTCTGGCCACGCCTGGGGGTGGTGAGGAGGCCATGGCCCACCTCTAGCTTGCCCCTTCGACGTACTTCATCCCCCGGGAACTCTAAGACACATGGAATCATCGAGGAGTCTTTCCACCGCCTCTGCGGGGCGGAAAACAACAGAGAGAGAAAAGCTCTCTGGCAGGGAGAAATCTGCCGGGGAAATTCCTTCCCGGAGGGGGAAAATCATCAACGTCGTTACCGTCATCGAGCTGGACTTCATCGGGATCATCATTGTCATCATATCCACCATCATCACCCTCATCTCCACTCCGTTCCTCTGTAACATCTAGGGTTGCATCTTGTCTATTTCATAGGGAGAACTTTCTCGGTGTTGATTACTAATTGTAGTTGACGCTATTGACTGACACCATTGGATTAGGTTTATGTCCAAATTGTTAATCACCATTATATCACCTCTGATCATGATCCATATGATGTCTTGTGAGTAGTTCGTGTTGTTCTTGAGGATATGGGAGAAGTCAAGTTGTTGGTAGTGAAGTAATGTTGAGTAATATTTAATGGTTTGATATTTAAGTTGTGTTATTCTTCTAGTGGTGTTATGTGAACGTCGACTACATGATACTTCACCATTTATGGGCCTAGGGGAATGCATCGTGTATTTGGCTACTAATTGTGGGGTTGCCGAAGTGACAGAAAGCTAAAACCCTGTTAGGAAACCATTGCACGAGGGAGCGTAGAATCCTGGAGTTTAAAGTTGTGGTTAGATTTATTTCTTAATTACTTTCTTGTAGTTGAGGATGCTTGCAAGGGGTATAATCACAAGTATGTATTAGTCTTGGATGGGAAGGTACATTAGCATAGGTTCACCCACACAACACTTATCAAAACACTAAAGATTATTCAGCGGCATGAAACAAAAGCACTTGACAGAAACCTCCCGTGTGTCCTCGAGAACGTTTTTTAGTAATAAGTAAACCGACCGGCTTGTACTTTGCTGAAGAAAGGATTGGGCCACTTGCTGCAATTATTATTTCTGCATTTTATTTACTCGCACTTTATTTATCTGCAATATCAAAAACCCCTACAAATTTATCTTTTAGTATTTATAGTTATTCCTTCATCAAAACTGCTTGTCAACACCTTCTGCTCCTCGCTGGGTTCGACACTCTTATTTATCGAAAGTACTACGATACACCCCCTATACTTGTGGGTCATCAAGACTATTTTATGGCGCCGTTGCTGGGGAGCTAAGCGCTATTGGGAAGTTGAATTGATAAAGGAAGCTTCTGCTGTAAGTGCTGTTTTTATTACTGTCTACTGCTTTATTACACTACGTTTGGATCTCCTTTTGAGTCCATATTTGCGGGCACTGCTGCCACTGCTAGGGTAGTAAGTGACCCACCGCTTGATGATTTGGATCCTTACAAAATACCTATAAATATTGTTAAACATGTTATGAATAACTGCTATTCAGGTGATGGAACTGTCCATCCTGATGATCATTTGCTCTTTTTACATGAATTATGCGAGTTGTTCAAGTGTGCAGGTATTACAATGGGCCAAGTGAAGAGGAAATTATTCTCTATATCATTGACAGGCCGAGCCGCTGAATGGTTCAAACTGCTGAAAAATAGCCAGACTATTGGATGGGAGGAAATTGTGCCTCTCTTTTATTCCAAATTCTATCCTCCCAGTGAAATTCATAGAGATCGGAATTATATATAATTTTTGGCCTCATGACGGAGAGAGTATTTCCTAAGCATGGGGGAGATTGAAGTTACTAATGCTCAAATGCCCCATTCATGAGCTCCCCGGTAATATTGCTATTAATAATTTCTATGCAAGGCTTTCTCTTCATGATAAGGATTTATTGGATGCTTCTTGTTCTGGATCATTTACACGTATGAAGGCTGAAGCTAAATGGGATCTTCTTGACCGTATTCAAGAAAACACTGAAGGATGGGAGAATGACAAAGGTAGAAATTCATGTATAAATTATGATTATGAAGTCACTAAAACTTTTATGTCATCCGATGATTTTCATAATGTTAGTATTGTTTATGGCCTTGATTCTCAAGTTGTTGCAAACTTATATAAGGCTTTTGCTTGTTATATTGATATTCCCAAAAAGGAATGGGATAAGTACCATGCACCTTATAAATTAATTGTGTTCCTGCTAGAGATATAGAAGTTCATATCGTTGATTCTATTGTGCCTGAACCTTATATTGAGAAAATGCCTTTCCCTGCTAAGGTAAAAGAACACTCTATGTTAGCTAGTGTGGTTAATAAAAGTGCAAGGAAACATGTAGAACCTGAGGAACAAATAACTGTAGAACCTACAGTAGCAATAGTAAAGGACCTTGTTTCTGGAAATGTAGAAGAGGGACACATTATAGTTTGTGAAGATGCTTCTAATATTGTCTCTCATCCTAGTAAATCTAGGAAACCTAGTGTTCCTGTGCTATCTGTTAGGATAGGTGATCATTTCTATTATGGTTTGTGTGATATTGGTGCTAGTTCTAGTGTTATTCCTTATGAGCTTTATAAAGAAATCACACATGAAATTGGTTCTTGTGAACTTGAAGACATTGATGTGATTATTCAACTTTCTAATAAGGAAACTATTTCTCCGATTGGAGGTCTTATGTGGTAAAACTAAATATCCTGCTGATTTTCTAGTACTAGGAACTTCATCTAGTGATACTTGTCCTATTATATTTGGTAGACCTTTCTTAAACACTTGTGGTGCTGTTCTAGATTGTAAAAAGGAGAAAATCCTTACAAAGTTTGATGGAGAGTCTTATGAATTTAATTTCTCTAAATTTGCTAAAGCACCTTATGAAGCTTAATTACCTAATGAGAATTATAGAGTTGAACAATTGGCTGCTATTTCTCTTTCTCCTAACAATCCTTTGCAGCAATACATGGAAGACCATGAAAGTGATGTATTTATGGAAGAAAGAAATGAAATTGACGAGATTTTCCTACATCAGCCAGCGATGCTGAAACATAATTTACCGGTGGAAGACTTGGGTACCACATTACCACCCAAGGAGGATCCTGTTTTTGATTTAAAGCCTTTGTCTGACAATCTTAAATATGCTCATATTGATGATAAGAAATTATATCCTGTTATTATTAGTTCTAAACTTTCTGGTAAAGAAGAGGAGATAATATTGGGAATATTGAGGAAACACAGAGGTGCTATTGGTTATACTCTTGATGATTTGAAGGGGATTTCTCCTACTATATGTCAGAATGCTATTAATATTGAACCTGATGCAAAGCCAGTTGTTTAACATCAACGCTGTTTAAATCCTAAGATGAAGGATGTGGTAAGAAATGAGGTATTGAAACTCCTTGTCGCTGGTATTATTTATCCTATTGCTGATAGTAGATGGGTTAGTCATGTGCATTGTGTCTCCAAGAAAGGAGGTATGACTCTTGTGCCAAATGAAAATAATGAACTTATTCCTCAAAGAGTAGTGGTTGGTTATAGGATATGCATTGATTTTAGGAAGGTTAACAAAGTTACTAAGAAAGATCATTATCCTTTGCCTTTTATTGATCAAATGTTAGAAAGGTTGTCTAAGAAAACTCACTTTTGCTTTCTTGATGGTTATTCTGGGTTCTCTCAAATTGCTGTTAGGAAGCCTGATCAAGAGAAAACAACTTTCACTTGCCCTTACGGAACTTATGCTTATAGACGTATGCCTTTTGGTTTATGTAATGCTCCTGCTACATTTCAAAGATGCATGTCTGCTATCTTTCATGGTTTTTGTGAAGAAATTGTGGAAGTCTTCATGGATTATTTCTCCGCCTATGGCACTTCTTTTGATAATTTTTTGCAGAATCTTGATAAAGTTTTACAGAGATGTGAGGAGACTAATCTTGTTCTTAATTGGGAGAAATGCCACTTTATGGTAAATGAAGGAATTGTACTTGGACATAAAATTTCTGAAAGAGGTATTGAAGTTGATAGAGCTAAAGTTGAAGCTATTGAGAAAATGCCCTGTCCTAGGGATGTCAAAGGTATTCGTAGTATTCTTGGTCATGCTGGTTTCTATAGAAGGTTTATTAAAGATTTCTCTAAAATATCAAAGCCTCTTACTAATCTTCTTCAAAAGGATGTACCTTTTGTTTTTGATGAAGATTGTAAAGAAGCTTTTAAAATTTCAAAGAAGGCTTTAATATCTGCCCCTATTGTTCAACCCCCTGACTGGAATTTACCGTTTGAAATTATATGTGATGCCAGTGATTATGCTGTAGGTGCTGTTCTTGGACAACGGGTAGATAAGAAGTTAAAGGTTATTCATTATGCTTGTAAAAATCTTGATGCTGCTCAAAAGAATTATGCTACCACTGAGAAAGAGTTCCTAGCTGTAGTTTTTTCTTGTGATAAATTTAGGCAGTATATTGTTGATTCTAAAGTTACTATTCATACTTATCATGACGCTATTAAGTACCTTATGGAAAAGAAAGATGCTAAGCGTAGGCTTATTAGATGGGCGCTTCTCTTACAAGAGTTTGATTTATATATTATGGATAGGAAGGGTGCTGAAAATTCTGTTGCTGATAATTTGTCTAGATTAGAAAATATCTTAGATGATCGTATTCCTGTTAATGATAGTTTTCCTAATGAACAGTTGACTACAATAAAAGTGAGCTCTCAAGAGAGTCCATGGTATGCTGATTATGCTAACTTTATTGTTTCCAAGTATTTGCCTCCTACCTTTACAGCTCAGCAAAGAAGAAAATTCTTCTATGATTTGAGGCATTATTTTTGGGATGACCCACACTTATATAAAGAAGGTGTTGACGGTATTATGCGAAGATGTGTTCCTGAAAATGAACAACGAGAGGTATTGAGAAAATGTCATAGTAGTGCTTATGGAGGACATCACGCTGGAGATAGAACTGCACATAAGGTTCTACAAGCAGGTTTTTATTGGTCTACTCTCTTTAAAGATGCTAGAAAGTTTATTTTATCTTGTGATCAATGTCAAAGGGTTGGAAATATTTCTAGTCGTAATGAAATGCCTATGAATTATTCTCTTATTATTGAACCGTTTGATTGTTGGGGTTTTGACTTTATGGGTCCTTTCCCTCCTTCACAAGGCTACACTCATATTTTTGTTGTTGTTGATTATGTTACTAAATGGGTAGAATATATACCTACTAAAAGTGATGATGGTGAAACCTCATTAAAAATGCTTAAAGACATTATTTTCCCTAGGTTTGGTGTGCCTAGATATCTTATGACTGATGGCGGTTCTCATTTTATTCATGGTGGTTTTAGAAAGACTCTTGCTAAATATGATGTTAATCATAGAATTGCCTCACCCTATCATCCTCAAACTAGTGGGCAAGTAGAATTATCAAATAGAGAGATCAAATCTATCTTGCAAAAGACTGTTAACAAATCTAGAAAAAATGGGCTAGTAAATTAAATGATGCTTTGTGGGCTTATAGAACTGCTTATAAAAATCCCATGGGCATGTCTCCTTATAAAATGGTTTATGGAAAAGCTTGTCACTTGCCTTTAGAATTAGAACACAAAGCTTATTGGGCAGTGAGAGACCTTAATAGAGATTTTAAACTTGATGGTGAGAAAAGGTTGCTTGACTTAAATTCTTTAGATGAATGGAGAAGTGAAGCATATGAAAATGCTAAGCTCTTTAAAGAGAAAGTTAAAAGGTGGCACGATAAGAGAATTATTAAAAGAGAATGGCATGTTGATGATAAAGTGCTATTGTATAGGTATCGTCTCAGATTTTTTGCAGGAAAATTACTCTCGAGATGGGAAGGACCTTTTGTTATCGAAGAGGTATATCGTTCGGGGGCAATTAAAATCGTTTCCCTTGAAGAAAACACTTCACAAGTGGTGAACGGCCAAAGACTCAAGCATTATATTTCTGGAGATCCTTGTAATGAAAATGTTGATTGTATTCAAGCCATGATCCCGGAGGAATTTATTAAGAAGCATATTTCAGAAACTGCACAGTCATTTTTCGAATATGTATCAGTTTTGGTAAGAGAACGTTCATGAATCATCTTCCAACTTTTATTTTTACTGTTTTTGGGAAAATATGAAAAATTATGAGCCGGAAACGAGGCGGAGACGGAGCCCGGAGGCTCCTCACCATGCCTAGGCGCGGGCCCACCCCTGGCCGCGCCTGGCTATGGTGAGGACGCCTCGGAGTCCGTCTCTGACCCGGCTTCACCCAGTACTTTCCTTTCGTTATGAAACTTTTTGCTATATAATCCCTCGGACCCCCCGAGGTCCGTATATTGTTTTCTCGTCGTGTTTTTGTTTTAAGCTGTTTTCTGATAGGAAGTGCTCTTAGTTTTAGAAGCACCATGGTCTCCGACAACAACGACAGGGGAAAGGAGCTTAAGGAAGATGATCCACAAGATCCTAAGCCGGAGGAGGAGATGAAGAGTGAAGCTGAAGAAGAAGTGGAAGAAACTCTGAGTGCGTACCCTTGCGCTACCTCGTCATCACCACCAAAGAAATAATTCGTCATTGGTTTACCCTCGGCTTGTTCCAAGCTTGGGGGAGTGCCGCGGTATCACATCACTATATTTCATATTTTTACTTTTTCAGTAGAGTCATATCATGAGTAAAGAAGTTATCATATAGGATGGTTTGCGATATGGAAGTATCTCTCCTTAGTTGGTTATCGTTGTATCCCTTGGTGTGAGTTGCCGGTTTGAAATATTAATTTTTTTTTTTGAAGATTGTACCGTAGGGAAAAATCCCTACGGTTAGATTTTCAAAATTAATAGGGGCAAAAGCCACCAAAATTACAAAGTTATTACAATGAGTAGATCAAGGGGGCAAAAAAATTATCCTACAATACATCTTATGTAACAAGAGTCCTAACCCAAGCAATGAGGGGTTCCCTAGCAGAATCCTTAGGTCTGTACTGATGGATCATAACATCTGAGCAGAACCTAACATGCCATCCCATAAAAGTAGCCTCTTTGAACTGAAAAATGAGATCATTCCTAGCCTTCCATATGTTCCATGTAGCACATGCCATGATCTCCATGAAGCAAGGCCCATCAAATAGTGCCATAGCCAATGTGATCCTATCCAGGATGGTTTTGGAAAGATCCCAGTGAATGCCAAGTGTCGTCCAACAATCCCTGGCAAATTTGCAATCGAAGAAAAGATGATCAATAGACTCACATGAGTTACTGTCACAAAGGACACAGGTATATCCCTCTGCCAGATGCCAATGTCGGCGGCACATAAGGTCTCTAGTGTTCAATCGATCATTAAACATGAGCCATAAGAACACTTTCAGTTTAGGGAGGCATTTGGAGGCCCATATAGCCTTGATGAGGGGATGTCATTGGACATTAGCAAAAAGGAATTTATAAAATCGTGCAGAGCTGTATAGGCCATTGCCCCAGCAATAATGCACTTGATCATGGCTACAAGAATCAATCTCAAGCTGATCAATTTCCTGTGATAAGCTATGATATTCCTCGAAAGCTTGAACAGATAAAGGCAGTGCAAATGTGTCATGTAGACTATGTGAGTCACACATATGGGCAACAGATGAGTCCTCATTAAGGACGAAGGAGTATAGCCTAGTCCAACGATCACATAATGTTATGTTACCCCTCCAAAAATCTTTCCAGAATAATGTATTAACACCATTTCCAATATGGAATCGAGCAATGCTGCGATAAAATGGGATGAGCTTGAATATATCCCTCCACCAGAATGATCCCTTAATAGCTTGAGCATGTGGTGGCGAGTTTTCATATAAATTCCACACAAGCTTAACCCAGGGAGTATCGTAATGGTTAAAGAATTTGTGTAAATATCTGATGAGGAGTGCATTATTTTGTAGTTCTAGATTCATGATCCCAAGGCCCCCATGCTTTTTAGGCCTACATACCATCTCCCATGCTGCCAATGAGTGAGGGATCGCATGTCCTCCATCCTTAGCCCATAGACAGTGTCGTCTGATTCGATCAAAAGAACGAATAATAGTTTTAGGGAGCTTGAGTGAGCCCAAATAATGGGTGGGGAGCGATGATAAAACAGATTGAATCAGGACTAAGCGACCACCATAATCCAGAAATCTAGAGCACGCATTTAATCTCCTCTCCATACGATCTGCAAGTGGGGCTAGATCAGATATCGTAGGTCTGGTGGTACCAAGTGGGAGGCCTAAGTAGGCGAACGACATGACACCAGTCGAACATCTGAACTCATTGGCCAAGTCTACTAGTTGAGCTTGGGTAATATTGAGTGGCATTATGCATGATTTGGAGTAGTTAACCGTCAGACCAGTAGCTTTAGCAAAGACAGCGAGGAGATTTTTGAGAACGGAGAGTTGTCTAGTGCATGCCTTGGTGATCAATAAAGTGTCATCTGCGTATTGCACAATAGGGTAGTCAGAATCTGGTATGGGAAGGGGTGCAGTGAGCTCCCCTTCGTTCATCAATCTGTTGACCATAGATTGGAGAAGATCAGCCCCTTCCACGAATAAAATGGGTGAAAGAGGATCGCCTTGACGAACTCCTCTTTTACATGCAAATTTCTTGCCAGGGACACCATTGAGCAGCACAACAGATGTACCAGTGTTGACAATAGCCTGAATCCAACTAATCCATCTGTCATCAAATCCACTGGCCAAGAGGATGCATATCAGAGCATCATGTTCAATAACATCAAACACTTTACTGAAATCAAGTTTAATTATAACCGCCTCAGCTCCAGATGCCTTGACCTGGTGGATGTATTCATACGCCCAAGCAATGCAGTCCTGAATATTGCGGTTTTTAAGAAAACCATATTGATTCTGGTGGACAATAGAAAAAATGTGCTCTTGTAAGCGATTAGCGAGAATCTTGGTCAATAGCTTAAAGGAGGAGTTTAAGAGTGAGATGGGCCTGTAATCATTCGCATGGATAGGTGCACTAATCTTGGAGATCATAGTGAGGAATGCATCGTTGATACTCTGCAAGTTAACTGATCCATGCCAAAAATCATCAAATAATCGATAGTAATCCTCTTTGATAATGTGCCAGCAGCTTTTTATAAATTGTCCATTGAAACCATCAGGTCCCGGAGCCTTATCAATAGGTAAGGTTCGCACCATAGCATCAATTTCATCTCTAGTGAATGGACGGGAAAGGCAGTCTAAACCCTCATGATGTGGGAGGTACTGATCAAAATTAAAATCATGATCGATGCCCAATGAAATCCCTAACCGCGCTTGAAATGTGCTGCGTAGCAATGCAGCCTTCTCGCGATGATCAAAAGTAATGGATCCATCCTCCCTAACGAGTGATGCAATGTTGTTGGATCTATAACTGATGGTGGCCATAGAATGAAAAAACGCTGTGTTCTCACTGCCATTCTTAGCCCAGTGGGCCGTACATCTGTTCTTCCAATAATCCGTTTTGCAGCGAAGAAGATGGGCTAGCTGTTCTTTGAGCACATTTCGAAAGTTCCATTCAGAGATATGCAGTGGCCTAGCATCCTTGAAAGAATCCAAAAGAAGAATAGTTTTATTACAGTTGGAGATAAAATGGTTAAGTGTCGAGATGCTTTGTTGCCATTTCCTCAATCCTTTCCGCAGTAATTTCAGTTTAGAAGAAATGCACTTAGCACTATCCCCTGGACAATGTATATCCCAAATAGTTTTAACCGTATCAAAAAACCCAGGCATCCTAATCCAGTAGTTTTCAAATCGAAAAATTTGAGCTTTGGGGATGGTAGTACCAATGGATAACACACAAGGGATGTGGTCAGATGTGGGTCTAGCTAATGGAGTGACCATCGAGTTGGGATATTTAGTGGTCCATCCAATAGAGGTAAAAAACCAGTCTAGTTGGGTAAGCAGTGGATCCAATTGCATATTACTCTAAGTGTGATTTCTACCTTTGATGGGGAGTTCAATAAGTCCATGATAACTAATAATTTCATTGAAAATCTCCATATCCTCAGTATTAGCGCCTGGTTTGTTCCTACTATCAGAGAAGCGATAGAAGTTAAAATCACCAATAAGTAACTAGAGAGCGTCATCCGATATGTCCAGGATAAAAAGCCAAGCCACAAAATTTTGTCGTGCAATACCCTCGCAAGGTCCATAAACCACAGCTAAATGGAAAGTTTCCATCGAGGCTTGAGCTGTGAATTGCAACACGATACCGAATTGTTCAAATATACAAAACCTCGCCCCTAAATTGATTCCCAATCCAAAGAACAAGGATACCTCCCGAGGCTCCGTCAGATGGAATAAATTCGAAGCGATCAAAACGTTTAGGAGCGAATTTTTTGAGAAAATGGGTGTCAAATTCACCACTTTTCGTTTCCTGGAAACAGATAATATTAGCCATACTCTCTTCAATCTTATTCAGTATAAGGGGCCATTTCTCAGGGCTGTTCAAACCCCGAATATTCCAGCATAAGATACGCCAAAATTTTAGATCATATGTTGATGGCGTCATAATAAATAAGTATTGGGATAATAGAGCAAAAGCTAGCTGATCGCAAACTGCAAACGCATAGAATATGCATCAAACAAGCACACGACATAATACTAGACTGAGAATAAGATGTTCTCAGCGCAGAAAGTATACTGCTAAAATCCATACAAAAGAACCGATAATATGCCAACGATAAAGTAGCCTGCACCAGCCCAACTAATGGAGGAAACCATAGATGGGACTGCCATAGAGCCCACCATAATAAAAGGAGCATGAAATTAAGCAGATGGATCGCGGAGCAGCCTCTCATCAGTAACTTCTTCAGGTGCCAGGCCGCACTCCTCGACACCGATACACTGCATTTCAGTTAACTGCATCTGAGCAGGTGGCATCGCACGGGGGACAGATGAGCTACGGCGTCTAGGAGCCTTATCTGGCAGGGCAATGTGCATAAAGCCATCGTTGTTATTACGTGTACAACGTCTGACGAGGCTAGCAACAGGTGGGGTAGAAATCTTACTCGCACGAGTCCTGGCCCGGGTCATGACCTGCATAGAGGGTGAGGATATCGTCGAGGAGCCTGGGAGAAGACTCCAAGATGGTTCCACCTGTGACGTATCGGGAACAAATCCCAGGTCTGCTCGAACCAACTCCATGGTGTCAGGGAGAGAGTGGTCCGTGAGCTCCACAGAGGCAGCTCCCATCACATCAGATAGATAGTTGTGCAGAACAGGGGAAAGCTCCACTGTCAGCAAAGATGCAGGATCAGATGGAAGCTGTGGCAGATGGAGCACAACACGGGTGACTGAAGACGTCACAATGGTTGCAGGAGACCCATCTCTGATAAAACATGCCCACATATGTTTCATACCCGCCGATAAGATCGCGTCCATCAAGTGCCGCAAGTATAGGCAAACATCCATGGGTGAGGAAGGAAGAATGGCGTGGGTGTACACCTGTCGCATGAGTGTACCGTAGAATATCCAGTAATCTGCACAGTCCTGGACCTCAAGATCAGTCCTGCGCCCACCAGCACGACGGAAGAGAAGTGCACCTGAAGGATGTCCAAGAATGACGTCTAATGAAGCCCTCTCCACCTCTTCCACGTGGTCGTTCATGGCATCCATGGCATCATTAGAAAGGTTGTCAGAATTGGCCACACCATCCATCAGCGAAGGACCCTCGTAGCCCAAATACTGCCTCATGTCCATACCCAGGTAGATCTGTGGAACTGCAGGCCATTGTCCCCAGCCCTCCTGTCGATCCTCCTGGTCCATCATGTTACCCTGCTAGTTGGCCTCAACTTTCTGTTCATTGAATCGCTGCACATCCAGATGATATTGCTGCATGACCATCAGATATGGAAGTTCATATGGGTGGGGTGAGGCATTCATAGGTGGGGGTGGTTCTTCGGTGTCGATGAGCCCCGCCAGATTCTGACGACTATTGAGCACATATACAGGTACAGTCCAGGAAACTCCATGTCCGGGCAGAGAAGAAACCCTGGTAACGATGAGGCTGCGGGGCACCTCCCGAATATCTCGCAGAAGAACACGCATAAGCACCCTCGACCTGCTCGCCTCCGGACGGTGCCAGAGCTGGAGCTTCCCAAAAAGAGACACATCCTTGTTGATGTAGTATTCTGTCAGGTAATCAGTCGGAAAAGCCAGAAAAAGAATCCATGCATCAAGATTGAAGACCGGCCTGCGCATGTTCATCCCCTCATCGTGACGAATGAAGGTAAAGGTGGACTCCTCATCAAAAACATCAAATGGATGTGGGCTATCCCGAACCATCATATCACGGATTTCAGCAGATGAAAATTGTACCAGACCCACCCCCAAGATGGAAATCTCCTCATCAGTGATAATATTATCATAATCTTCATTGACCGAAGCCACAATCTGATCAAGAACAGAACGACGGAGATTGTCCATGACAGGGGGATTTACCAGAACAATGGCGCAGTCCTCATTGATGCGAGGGGGATCACCAACCACCAATCTAGCATGTTGGAGACGATCGTCGGGCCCAGGATCTATGTTGGAGTGGGCGGAAACAAAATCAAAAGGTCTCACTGGGAAGTTCGCCATTGCCGTGCTCTGTGCTGGCAGGGGAGCGGAGGTGTCGAGAGGAAGCAGAGTAGCTAGGCGTTCTAGTTCTCCTTCGTGGTCTAGGGAGGTCAAAGCCAGTGCGGGCCCAGAATGTGAAATGACCACCGCCCCAGTTGCCAAATTAGGAGATGTACTTCCTTTTGGTACCCACAATAACCGCTGACGGCAATCTGTAGATTGATGACCCTGCTGTTTGCAACGCCGACAAATAATCTTCGGACAATCAGGAATAAAATGATCCGCTGCGTGACAAAATTTGCAATATACCTTAATAGGGCATTTTCTGGCCAGGTGGCCCCAACCAAAGCAATCAAGAAATTTTATATCATTTTTGCAATCCTTCCTAATATGTCCTAATTCCAGGCATCGGAAGCAGCAGGGAAGGGGCCCAGTGTCAGAAATATCCCGGAGAGGTGCCAACGGGCTAGCGTCATCTGCTGGGCCAGATGCGTTAGGCGGCCCATAATCTGCTGGACCAGAGAAAGTCTCCGAGGAATCACAATCCACACACTTAAATCCAATAATCTGACAGTGCGGGCAAATGCCGGGGCAGTTGCTATTAATGATAAGTTTCATCATTTACTTTCTGCACACCTTATTTTAGTTTTTAATTTTTGTCATATGGTTGAGCTTGTTGTTAGTATTTGGTGTCACTCTGGAGATCATCAAGTTAATCTAGTTGGTTTTGGAAAACTTAGCTTGGGTCAGTAGAAATAATATTTTGAGATGCTTGTATAAGAAAGATGAATTTTCCTATTAGCTCATAAACTTAGTATTCACAAGTTAAGATCGTTTGTGCTTTCAATGAAGATTCCATGATTGGTTTTATCATATGTATATTTGTTTGTTTTCCCTCAACTCTTATGCTTGCTACCCAGCCTTGCTAGCCAAACGCCCTGTACTGAGTATGAGATCTACTCGTGCTTCCAACCCTGAACCAAAAACCTGCCATTTGTGTCCACCATACCGTCCTATACGTGGTATTTCACCTCCACTGCAAGTAAATTGTTCGTGTGCTACCTTTAAAACCTTGAAAACTATTAAACCTGTTTTGTGCTCCTGTTTTAGCTCATGAGGAAGTAGTGTTAAATTTATTATGTCTTATGTCAAGAAAGGTTCTTCTCCCCTTTCACCCAGATGAGTATGAAATCTGTGCTCGCCTTAATATTGCCGAGAGCTGGTACCAAATATCATGAAAAAATAAATATAATGGATGAAAGGCACTTCCCCATGGATTGATGATTGATTGGTCGGCACCCGAGGATTCGGTTAACCATGGATTGTCTAAGCAAAGGTGGGGGGAAGTGCCAATGATGTGGAAAAGAGAAAAAAGTATGAATGGAAACCGCTCTCAAAAGACCGACAACCTTGCTTGATATGGGATATGATAAGTTTTTCGTTGCCATTCCTTGACATAGACATACACCACTCTCAAACTTTATTTCCATTAGCTCTGATTCATTTAAAACAAAAAGCTCTAGCACATGAGTGATCCCTGCTTCCCTCTGTGAAGGGCCTATCCTTTACTTTTATGTTGAGTCAGTAAACCCATTCCTTTCTGTCTCCAGCAAGCATTTGAGTTGTTGTGATCTCACCATCTATATGTTGATTTATTCAATCATGTTTTCTATCCTTCTTTGTTTATCACATGCTTTATTATCTGAATGAATATTAGTTTGAAAGCTATGAATCACTATAAAAGGATTGTTATAATTAAACATGTTAAGTTCTACAATATAAGACTTGTTATGAAGACTTCACCTAAGATAAGTATGATATCATTAAATGTTCTCTGACCAAGAAAGAAGTTTGCCACCACCAATTTTGATTTTCTCTTTTGCATCTTTGTTTGTGCCTCCCATTACTCGTTTCAAGTTAAGTTATATGAGAGGAAGTTGTTGTCTATAATGATTGGTGCATAGATAAATGTGACGCTTCTTGTCCGTATTTTATTTATCGACTCTTCACTCCATAAACCTGTGGTCATGTTTACTGAGTTCAGTTTCGCTTGGGGACAAGCGAGGTCTAAGCTTGGGGGAATTGATACGTCCATTTTGCATCACTATTTTATATCATAATTTGCTATTATTCATTGATATATTTCATATTGGAGCATGATACTTATGTTATTTGACCTATTTTGAATGTTTCCAATAGTTGGAGAGTTGAACCCCGGAGTCTGAACCCTGTTGGAAAACGAAGCGTCAGGATACCATATTCGCGAAGATCAGAGCACCCCGGAAGTCATCGGGAGTTCCTATTTCACCCGAAGATGGAGGAAGCCAAAAGGGGAGCCGGAGGAGGGCCACCAAGGCCCTCACCATTCCCAGGCGCGGGCCCACCTCTAGCCGCGCCTGGGGGTGGTGAGGAGGCCCTAGCCCACCTATGGCTTTCCCCTTCGACGTACTTCATCCCCCGGGAACCCTAAGACACAGGGAATCATCGAGGATTCTTTTCGCCGCCTCTATGGGACGAAAAACAACAGAGAGAGAAAAGCTCTCCGGCAGGGAGAAATCTGCCGGGGAAATTTCTTCTCGGAGGGGGGAAATCATCGCCATCATCACCGTCATCGAGCTGGATTTCATCGGGATCATCATCGTCCTCATCATCATCATCTCCACCATCACCACTCTCAGCTCCACTTTGTTCCGCTGTAACATCTAGGGTTGCATCTTGTCTATTTCATAGGGGAAACTTTCCCGGTGTTGATTACTACTTGTAGTTGATGCTATTGAGTGAAACCATTGGATTAGGTTTATGTCCAGATTGTTAATCACCATTATATCACCTATGATCATGATCCATATGATGTCTTGTGAGTAGTTCGTGTTGTTCTTGAGGACATGGGAGAAGTCAAGTTGTTAGTAGTGAAGTAATGTTGAGTAATATTTAATGGTTTGATATTTAAGTTATGGTGTAATTCTTCTAGTGGTGTCATGTGAAAGTCGACTACATGATACTTCACCATTTATGGGCCTAGGGGAATGCATCGTGTATTTGGCTACTAATTCTGGGGTTGCCGGAGTGACAGAAACCTAACCCCCCGTTAGGAAACCATTGCACGAGGGAGCGTAGGATCCTGGAGTTTAAAGTTGTGGTTAGATTTATTTCTTAATTACTTTCTTGTATTTGCGGATGCTTGCAAGGGGTATAATCACAAGTATGTATTAGTCTTGGATGAGACGGTACATTAGCATAGGTTCACCCACACAACACTTATCAAAACACTAAAGATTATTCAGCGGCATGAGACAAAAGCACTTGACAGAAACCTCCCGTGTGTCTTCGAGAATGTTTGTTAATCATAAGTAAACCCACCGTCTTGTCCTTTGATGAAGAAAGGATTGGGCCACTTGCTGCAATTATTATTATTGCATTTATTTACTCACACTTTATTTATCTGCAATATCAAAAACCCCTACAAATTTATCTTTCAGTATTTACAGTTATTCCTTCATCGAAACTGCTTGTCAACACCTTCTGCTCCTTGTTGGGTTCGACACTCTTATTATAGAAAGTACTACGATACACCCCTTATACTTGTGGGTCATCATGGTCTCGACCATGTGAGGCAGCTCACAAGACTCTAAGAATGGAGGCATAAGGGAGAGAACAACCATCTAGCTACTGCTATTCACGCATCTGTTCGGAGTTGATCATGGAAATGTAGAGGCCTCCGGTGACGACCCCCCTCTCTGGTAGGGTGCCGGAGCAGGACTCCAGACGCCCTAGATTGGAATTTCAAGGTGTCGGTGCCTCTCTGTATCTTTCTTGGAAAATAACTCTGTCTCCGTGATTTTTAGGGTTGAAGGCAATTTATGGGCGAAAAGGGGACGTGAGGCGGTGCGCGGGGCTCCCAGGGGCCCACCAGGCGGGGCCAAGGGAGGGGCCACACCTGGCACCCTCCTAGTGGCCTCCGGGCCCCCTGCGGATCTTCTTTGGACTCTATATTCATTCCGGTAAAAATTGATCTTCGTGGATTTTCAACCCTTTCCGAGAATATTTCCTTTAGAACTTTCCTAAAATAGAAAAATAGTAGAAAGCAAAAAACGGCCTGGGGCATCTTGTTAATAGGTTAGTCCGTGAAAACATCCCAAAAATGAAGGAAAATGAAAGAAAACATGTGGAAAACAAAAGGTATTGGATAGAAAACAAGCATGGAGCATCAAAAAATTATAGATACGTTTGCAACGTATCAACCACATCGTCCACGTATATCGAAATGTGATGTGGTAGTCAATGGGGAGAAAACGGAGGGAGAAGGTGAACTGATAGTATGGACACCTAGAGGGGGGGTGAACAGGTTCTACGACCAATTTTATTTTTTCTCCATATTAAGGCTTGACTCAAAGGTAAATTCTCTAGATATGCACCTACGGTGAATTTACATATATGACAAGAACAAAAATAAACAACGTGCAAACACAAAGTAAAGGGTGAGGGAACGAGGTAACCTATAACGGAAGCACGTGGAGACAAGGATGTAATCCCGAGTTCCTCCTTTTGAGGGTAGTACGTCTCGTTGGAGAGTGTGAGTTTCGCCACGAAGGCCTACTCAACGCCACAAAGGTCTCACCCTATTATCCGATGAACCTTGCCACAAAGGCCTAGTTCACCTTCCAGTATTGATTCCCTTTGAGGAAGAAACCGAATCCTTTACAATACTTGAGGCACACACCCACAACCAAATTGGGGTCTCCCAAAAATCACAAACAATCAACGATTGAGTAGTAATGGGTTCTAGGTTTTCCACAAAGACTAGATTCCCTCAAGTGTATGAGGGAAAGTGAAGAACATGTTGGTGAAGATGTAGATCAGGGCTTTCTACTTCAATCCTTCAAAGATCAACTAATTTGGGTTGATGGATTGGGAGAAATCTAGCATTTGATGAGCTCAATAAATGAGGTCTTTAATGGTGGACGAGCTACCTCTTGGGGAAGAAGGGGATGGGCTATTTATACCCGTCCCTCAAATCTGACCGTTTGGGCATTTATTTCCTCACCCGGTAATACCGGACGGTGTCCTGTAGTACCGCTCGTTCATTTCTTCACCTGGTCAACGCTGGATCAGCAGGCTGCATTCCCGTGTGGTAGTACTGAATTCTGCTCTCGAAATATTGGCGATTTCAGTACAAACCTTGAATAATATGGTACTACCGCACGGCACAGTAGTATTTGGCAGTACTACCAGGTCCATCCGGTAGTACCGCTCCTCAGCCACACCACAACTTCAATGGGGCTTGGTCTTCTTCCACGCACGGTACTACCAGGCAAGGCCGGTAGCGCCGAATTCTACCAAACCTAAAGCTGCGATTCCAGTACCAAAACCATAAAAACTCTGGCACTATTGGACTCCTTCTGGTAGTATCGCGTTTGACAAAAAGCCCATAATATGCTTGTTTCTTCAAAGTGAATTCAACGAGGGTTTTCACTAAATCATATAATATTAATATATAGATATTAAGCACCAATATTTCCTGCAACACTTAGCACACATTAAGGCTCTAATTGTGTTGTCAAGAAACATCAAAACTTATTACGTGGAAATGCTCTTTGAATCTCCCCCTTTTTGGTGTTTGATGACAACAGAATTGTTGAGCAAGGATTTGAGAGCACAAGTGACTAAACCAAACTAGCAAGTAGATCACAATAAGATATAATAGTTAGGATAAAGACTTTCCATAGATAATAAGTACTTGACAGGATAAATTGCATGTCTTACACCATGCTCCAACTCAAAGTTCAATACCAAATGGAAATAAAGTTCAAGTTTCAACTAAAAGGAGACACAAGCAAAGAAACATCAAAGATAGCAAATGCTTGTGAATCGACTCTACCCATGCAAATCCCGAATCAACCTAATATACTCATTCTCCCCCTTTTTCATAAAATTCCAAAAAGGGAGAAGAGGCTAACGTCCCAGAAGAGTCACTCCTCCTCTTCGACATCGTGGTGAGCGTATGAGGAAGGAATGTCGGGGTCGCTCCAAGTGATGTGCTCGGAGATCCACTTCTTCCTAGGAGTGATATATTCTTCGGACCCCAAAGACACGGGCAATCCCATCTTCTCCATCATCTTCTTCTGGCGGTCTGCAACCTTCTTATGATAAACATGCGCATCATACATGCGCTCTTGGATATCGAGCTTGACGCAAAAGGCCTTCTTTGCCTTAATCTGAAACTTTTTGAACCAAGATGGCTCATCCATAGTGGTAAACTCATTGGACGGTGCCCCATTCCTCACACCAATCCAGGAGGCGGCTTCCTTCTTATCTGCAGCCGCTTCCAATTCCGCGGGATTCAAATGCTTCTTCACTCTAGGCTCCTTCACTGGATGTTGGGCCACGGGGCTACCATCCTTCATGATATCTTCCTTTGTGGCTTACAACCATTTCTTCCTTACGAGCTTTTATACAGCTCCAACGTATCTATAATTTCTGATGTTACATGTCGATATTATGCCAATTGCTACATGTTTTCTATACACTTCATAACATTTTTATGCATTTTCTGGGACTAACCTATTGATAAGATGCCACAGCGCCAGTTCCTGTTTTCTGTTGTTTTTTATTTTCGAAAAGCTGTTCTGGAAATATTCTCGGAATTGGACGAAACAAAAGCCAAAGTCCCTATTTTCTGTCACGTACACGGAGTCCGAAGGAGACCCCAAGGGGGCCAGGGAGGTGGCCACACCATGTAGTGGCGTGACCCTGGCCACGCCACCACGTGGTGTGGGCCTCCTAGGCGCCCACCGACATCGCCCTTCCGCCTATATAATGTCTTCCTCGAGAAAACCCTAAAGACCCGATCCTCCATCCACGAAAAGTTCTGTAGACGCTGCCGTCGTCAACCCTAGTTTGTGAGGGTTTTGAAGCTCTCCCCGGCACCCTGCCGGAGAGGCGAATCATCACCGGAGGGCTCTTCATCACCATGCCTGCCTTGAGAGTGATGCGTGAGTAGTTCATCCTTGGACAACGATTCCATAGAAGTAGCTAGATGGTTGTATTCTCCTCTTTTGTGCCATCATGTTTAGATCTTGTGAGCTGCCTAACATGATCAAGATCATCTTATTGTAAGGCTACATGTTGTGTTTGCTGGGATCCGATGAATATTGAATACTATGTCAAGTTGATTATAGATCTATCATATATTCTATTTGTGATATTGCATGTTCTCCGTTACTAGTAGATGCTCTGGCCAAGTAGATGCTTGTGATTCCAACAGGGAGTATTTATGCTAGATAGGGGGTTCATGCCTCTAGTAATCTCGGAGAGTGTCAATAACTTCTAAGATTGTAGATGTGTTGTTGCCACTAGGGATAAAAAACAATGCTTTGTCTAAGGATAATTGTATTGCTTACATTACGCACTTTACTTAATGCAATAATCTGTTGTTTGCAACTTAATACCCAAAGTTTGCTCGAATGACGTCCCGAGGGTGGATTATTAGTCATAGATGCAGTTGGATGACGGTCTATGTATCATGTTGTAATGCACAAATGAATCTCATAGTTATCATCATGTCATGTATCATTGTTATGCATTCTCTATTTGTAAATTTTCCGGCTGTAATTTGTTCACCCAGCATGTTATTTATCTGTTTGGAGAGACACCACTAGTGAACTGTGGACCCTAGTCCGTTCTTTTACACTGATAATACAACCTTCTACAAACATTGTTCTTTTTCACTCCAAACATTGTTCTCATTTCATTCACTGCAAACAAACATCATTTTCCACACTATATGTCTAATCCATTGTTTTCATCAAAACCGGTGAGATTGACAACCTCACTAATTCGTTGGGGGCAAAGTCCCTTGGTTGTGTTGTGCGCATATTACACGTTGCTGCTGAGCCTGGTAGTGCGCCCTGCCAACATTAGCTGTCAACAACCTTCAGAAGTGATTTCTTTCTCCTACTGGTCTGATTAAACCTTGGTTTCTTTCTGAGGAAAAATCTTGCTGCTGCACTCATCATACCTTCCTCTTAGGGGTCTCCCAATGAACGTGTGTTCACACGCAATCAAGATCTTTTCTGGCGCTGTTGCCGGGGAGGAAGATGATTTTTCAAGGGGATCCTCTCACCTCCAATCTTTTTACTTTATTATTGTTTTGCTCAGTTTATTTTATTTTGTCATGTTTGCTTCTTTATATCAAAAACAAAAAAAAAACTACTTCTTATTATAGTTGTTATTTTTGTTATATTGTTTTAATATTGCTAAAATGAGTAACCCTAAGAACACTAATGTGTGTGGCTTTACTAGCACAAACAACAATGATTTTATTTGGACAACTATTGCTCCACCTGGTCCTAATGCAGATTTTTATGAAATTAAGCTTGACCTGTTAAATCTTGTTATGAGAGAGCAATTTTCTGGTGTTAGTACTGATGATGCTGCTGCTCGCCTTAATATTTTTGTTGAACTTTGTGAGATGCAAGAGTATAAGGATATAGATGGAGATACTATTAAACTGAATTTTTTTCTTTCTCTTTGAGAGAAGAGCTAAAGAATCAAAATAGTATTGATTCTTAGACTAAATGTAAAGATGCTTTCATTGGAAAATGTTATCCTCCTGCTAAGATTATATATTTAAGAAGTAGCATTATGAATTTTAAACACTTTGATAATGAGCATGTTGCTCAAGCTTGGAAAAGAATGAAATCTTTCGTAAGAATTGTCTCACCCATGGACTGACTACTTGGATGATCATCAAACCTTTTATGCACGTATGAATTTTTCTTCAAAAAACCTTCTGGATTCAGCTGCTGGGGGTACCTTTATGTCCATAAATTTGGGTCTTGTAACAAAGCTTCTTGATGATATGATGATAAATTATTCTGAATGGCACACTGAGAGAGATCCACAAGGTAAGAAGGTAAATTCTGTTGAAGAAACCTCTTCCTTGAGTGATAGGACTGATACTATTATGTCTCTGCTTGTGAATGGTAAAACTCATGTTGATCCAAATAATGTTCCTTTAGCCTCTTTGATTGCTCAAGAAGAGCATGTTGATATGAACTTCATTAAAAACAGCAATTTCAACAACAATGCTCATAGAAATAATTTTGGTAGTAACAATTATAAGCTTATCCTTCTAATAGTGGTAATGGTTATGTCAATTCCTATGGTAATTCATACAACAATAATAGAAGTGTACCCTCTAATCTTGAAATCATGCTTAAGGACTTTATTAGTAGACAAACTGCTTTTTAATAAATATATTGAGGAAAAGTTTGGCAAAATAGATGTTCTTGCTTCTAAAGTTGATAGCCTTGCTCTTGATGTTGATCTTATGAAAATAAAGGTTATGCCTCATGATGTTAAAGAAAGAAAAAGTTTGAATGCCATTCAAGTTAGAATTGATGACAATGTTAGGATCTTGGCTGAATTGCATGCTAGGTGGGAAAGAGAAGATGAACTTGATAGAAATAATAATATAGCTAAAGTTTGTACTATTACCACCGCTAGTAATGCTGAAGATTCAAATGCTAGTAAACCTCCTACTATTAATGGTAAAGTAATTGGTGTTGGCATTCTTCTGTTAAACGTTTAAAATTTCCTAAAACCACTGAAACTGCTCCTGATAAAGAGTTGAATTTTTTAGAAATATGGGAGACAATGGTCCCATTACCTTTGATAATAATGATTTTGATTTTTATGGTTGCAATATATATGAAGTAATTATGTTCCTACAAAAGCTATATAGAAGTCCTAATGCTAGTTTTATAAATATGGCTTTCACGAAACATATTACAAATGTTCTCAGACAAGTTAGAGAAGAAAAGTTAAAACATGAAGCCTCTATCCCTAGGAAGCTAGATGATGGTTGGGAACCCATCATTAAAATTAAAGTGAATGATTTTGATTGTAATGCTTTATGTGATCTTGGTGCTAGTATCTCTGTTATGCCAAAGAAACTCTATAATATGCTTGATTTACCACCTTTGGAACACTGTTATTTGGATGTTCATCTTGCTGATAATACTAAGAATAAACCTTTGGGGATATTTAATGATGTTCTTATTATGGTTAAAAATAACCGTGTCCCCGTTAATTTTGTTGTTATGAATACTGAATGCAATGCTTCTTGTCCTATTGTTTTGGGAATACCTTTTCTTAGAACTCTTGGTGATGTTATTGATATGAAAGAGGGGAATATTAAATATCAATTCCTACTCAAGAAAGGTATGGAAAACTTTCCTAGAAAGAGAATTAAGCTACCTTTTGATTCTATTATTAGAACAAATTTTGATTTGGATGCTTCTTCACTCGAAAATACTTGATTCTTTCTTTTTGTGCCTAGTTGAAAGGCGTTAAAGAAAACCACTCTTGGGAGATAGCCCATGTTTTATTTCTAAAAAAATTATTTTGTTTTCTTTGATTCAAGGTGTTGTTTACTTGTATAAAAACTCCTTTGTATCTTTACTTTTTTGAATTATAGTGCCAAGTAAAGTCTCTAGTGGAAAGTTGATGCTAGATTTGGATTTCTGCGCAGGAACAAATTTTTGCTGTCCACCGTTTAATTCGTCATATATTCCAGAAAAATCTAAACATCCTGAAATTTTTTGTGTGTGATCCTTAGATATGTACGAAACTTTTCTTTGTTATGAGTTTCTGATTTGAGGAGCGTAATTTCCTCGAAAAAATTCGTCTGTATGAACTATTCTGGTTTTGACAGATTATGTCTTTTACTTTGCATTCTCTCTTTTACTATGTTGAGTGGATTTCTTTGCTCCACAAAACATTAGTGGCTGTAGCTAATTTTTAGAAAGTATTAGTAACATTTGTGACAGCCTGTTTCTCTGAAAGGGGAGTGGTATGAAGCCGATGGAAGACATGTCGTCTAGTTCTCCGTTCACCAACTTGGAGCGTAACCATTCCACATTGTTAGACCCCAAGGAGGGGGGTTGGGCCGGGCGTGCCATTCCCAGTGAGGACCTTGCACATAGAAGAGAAGAAGTCAGGGGTGCGCCATGCCTAGCCTTAGTCTTTCCCTCGCCTTCATGGAGCCGAAGGTGGAGGGAGGGGCTTGGGCTTGAAACAAGACTTTTGGGCGGCAGGCGCTTAGCATAGCGCGAAGGCCAACCATGGTTGGCACATGGCAGGTGTGCCGCGTGTGGTGATTCGAGCTGGCGCAACCGACGAGATGGAGGGCACGGGTCAGTAACTTGCAACGTTACTGCCCCACGCCCGGGGGCTACTTTCGGTGTAATGCCTTCAGGGGTCCCCCGGTCGTCGGATGGACGGGATAGGCCGTCGCGGTGGCGTGTCCTGATTGAAAGCTATAGTCAACTGCCTCCCCCCGAGAGGGTGCACCCCGGGTGCACGACCGACCCACGGCCTCCCGTCGTAGGAAGGAGGCAGCGCGTGGCGCGTTGATGGGGGTGGTGGTTACACGTGGCAGGCTGTCCCTCTGCCTTCCGCCTCCACGCGTAACACTCCGCGGAGTAAATACTGCGCGTGTACCCCCGCCCCAGGAAAGAGAGGGGAGGGAAGGGTGCAGGAGTATAAAAGAAGAAGAAGGAGAAAAATAAAAGAGAAAGACGCAAAGAGGAGAGGAAGGGGAGAGGAAAGAGGCAGAGAGAAGAAAAAAGGAGGAGAAAGAGTAGCACTTTTGCCATTGTAACCTACACCTCAACAAGATAATTCCAGATGAGGCATGCAGGATTTAGGGATCCATCTTGCGATATCCTAAACCTCGGTAAAAAACCGTGTTAGAGTGTTGTGCTTTTGACTCCCCCTCCCCCACCCATTTCCTCAATCTAGGAGAGAAAGTGCAGAAGTCTCCCTCGCCCACTGCCAAGCAAATTAGGGGGTTCAGAGTGGGTCACTCCCGGTGTCCATGTTTCGACACGCGATAGTTGGAGAAGTCGATGACAGTTTGTTGAGTCTCACTCTTCAACTTGAAGAAATAGACCCATGTGTATCTTGAGTAGTCATCCACGATCACCAAGCAATACTTAATGCCTCCAAGAAATGCCTCGGGCCCGGCACCAAAGAGATCAAATGGAGAAGTCCAAGATCGTCTTTGTTTAAATGATTGTCTTGCTCTTATGAGAGGCATCGGATACGTCTCCAACGTATCTATAATTTCTGATGTTCCATGTTGATATTATGCCATTTGATCCATGTTTTCTATATACTTCATAGCATTCTTATGCATTTTCTGGGACTAACCTATTGACAAGATGCCACAGTGTTAGTTCCTGTTTTCTGTTGTTTATGTATTTCAGAAAAGTTGTTCTAGAAATATTCTCAGAATTGGATGAAACAAAAGCCGAAGTCCCCTTTTTATGTCACATACACGGAGTCCGAAGGAGACCCAAACGGGGTCAGGGAGGTGGCCACACCATAGGACGGTGCGCCCCCCTTGGTCGTGCCACCACATGGTGTTGGCCCACTGACCGCCCACCGACATCGCCCTTCCGCCTATATAATGCCTTCCTGGGGAAAACCCTAAGTACCTGAGCCTCCATCCACGAAAAGTTCCGTAGCCGCCTCCGTCGTCAACCCTAATTCGGGAGGGTTCCGAAGGTCTTCTCAGAACCCTGCCAGGGAGGGGAATCATCACCGGAGGGCTCTTCATCACCATGCCTGCCTCCAGAGTGATACGTGAGTAATTCATCCTTGGACTACGGGTCCATGGCAGTAGCTAGATGGTTGTATTCTCCTATTTTGTGCCATCATGTTTAGATCTTGTGAGCTTCCTAACATGATCAAGATCATGTTATTGTAATGCTACATGTTGTGTTTGCTGGGATCCGATGAATATTGAATACTATGTCAAGTTGATAATAGATCTATCATATATGTTATTTGTGATCTAGCATGCTCTTTGTTGCTAGCAGATGCTCTAGCCAAGTAGATGCTTGTGACTCCAAGAGGGAGTATTTATGCTAGACAGTGGGTTCATGCCTCCAGTAATCTGGTAGAATGACAATAACTTCTAAGATTGTGGATGTGTTGTTGCCACTAGGGGTAAACAAGTAATGTTTTGTCTAAGGATAATTGTGTTGTTTACATTACGCACTTTACATAGTGGAATAATCTGTTGCTTGCAACTTAATATCCAAAATCTTCTCGGATGACGTCCTGAGGGTGGATTATTAGTCATAGATGCAGTTGGATAACGGTCTATGTATCATGTTGTAATGCCCAAATGAATCTCATAGTAGTCATCATGTCATGTATATGTGATACGTCCAAAACGTATCTCCTTTTACGAACACTTTTGCTATTGTTTGCCTCTAGACTTGTGAGTTTTGGATACAACTAACACGGACTAACGATGTTTTCAGTAGAATTACCTTGGTGTCTTATTTTGCGCAGAAAAATCAAATTTCAGGAAATTGCCCGAAAAAGATCATGAAGTCCTTATTTTACCCGAACACCTCCGGAGCCAGATGAAGAGCCGGAAGGGGGCAAGGAGGGGCCCACACGATAGCTGGGCGCCCCCCTAGGACGTGCCGCCTGGTGGTGTGGCTGCCCCAGGCACTCCCTCGGGCCCCCCTTTCGACTACATAACCCATGTAACCCTAAAATAGAGGGGGGTTCGTCATATTCCATAGAAACACCACAGAGCGCCACCGCCACCTCGAAACTCAATTCGGGAATCAGAACTTTCTGTTTTGGCGCCCTGCCGGGACGGCGATTCGGAGGAGATCATCGCGATCGTCACCGCCACTACTTCTCCATCAACCATCCATGATTCCCCCATCCATGTGTGAGTAATACCCACTGTAGGATGAGATCGATGGAAGGGATTGGATGAGATTGTTCATGTAATAATGTCAGATTGTTAGGGAGTAGTGCCTAGTATCCGTTGTTAGTACTATATATCGTTGTTGCAACTTGTTATTCTTAATGCTTGTCACTAGGGCCCGAGTGCCATGATCTCAGATCTGAACATGTTATTGTTTCATGAGTATAATTATGTCTCTTGATCATAATTGCAAGTTGTTTACACACATTATTGTCTGGAACCCGAGGCCTAGAAGAGACATCAATTGGGACAACCAGAGGGGATGGTTGCGATGTGAGGATCACATGTGTTCAGAGAGTGTAAATGCTTTGCTCTGGCGCTTTATTAAAAGGAGCACCTTAATTACCAGTAGTTTCCCATGAGGCCCCGCTGCAAACAGGCTGGTAGGACAGAAGATGTTGTGCAAGTTTCTCATTGCGAGCACGTACGACTAAATTGGAACACATGCCTATGGTTTGCCTAGAACTTGGATGCTTTATTATTTTCTATCTGCAACGCCCATGTTTTGATTATTATATGAACTATCTTATCCATGCAACCACCATTCATCTATCCCTGTGCCTACAGTATTTTAAACCTGTGTTGTTTTCCTGCAGCTGCTACTGATGTTACTATTTTACTCTTTCTGCTATATTACTACCGCTGCTGTTATAAAACTGTTACCACTGATAAAATGTTGCGAGCAAGTCTACTTTCTGGTGCAGCTGAACTGACAACTCATCTGTTAAGCATTATAAATATTCTTTTGCTCCCCTTCTGTCGAACCAATAAATTTAGATTTTACTTCCCTCAAAGACGGTTGCGATCCCCTATATTTGTGGGTCATCAAGACTATTTATGGCGCCGTTGCCGGGGAGCATAGCTTTATTTATTTGCTCACTTGAACGTGATATTGTTCGCTGCAAGCCTTTCATCATGGGTAAAACTTGTGATGGAAAGGTCCCCATATTACCATCCACTACAAGGAGAGGTACAACTCTGAACACCTTTGTTGCTCTTGATTCACCATCTGTAATGAGTAAGCTTCTAACACCACCACATGCTACACACGCTGATACTTCTGCTGAGTCTGAAAATGCTTCTGATACTTTTGATGATGCTTCTACTGTGCTTGATGATACTGGTTCACTAGGTCCTTTCCTAGTTGCTACAATTGCTAGAGCTAAACAAATTGAAAACACTGATATTCTTGTTGAAAATATTCGTACACCTGTTAATTCACGTGAGTTTAGAGAAATTCCTAGAGATGATCTTGAGGAAACCTACATTGAACTTAATGATAACTTTATTGAAGAAGTTTAAGCTACTACTAGGGAAAGTTCTCTTAAGAGTCTTCCTGCAAGACATGCTGTTAAATATAAATCTTCTCATGATGCTAGGTTTGCTACATCTCCCATATACATTAAAGATAAGGATTATGATTTCTCTCTAGATTTATCCTAAATATCTATTGTTGAGAAAGAACATTTTTGTGGTACTGAAACTAAAAGTGATATGGAACATATGAATGAACTTTCATCTTTGAGTAGTTTATTTTCTGATGATATTAAGAAACACACTTACTTTGTTACTAAGATCTTCCCTTTCTCATTGATATATTGATAGTCCTATGGGTTTGGTTAATGCTTTCTTTCAAAAATATTTTCCTGCTACTGATCAACATGCTGCTTTGTAGAATATTTTAACTTTAAGAAAATTGAAAGAGAGAAACTTCCTGAATCTTGGTCAAGGTTTTGTTCTTTAATAAGAGCTAGATATGGAAATCCATTACATAAAAATGAGCTCCTAGATATATTTTATAATGGACTAACTATTGAATCTAGGACATACCTGGATAGTTGTGCTGGTTATGTTTTCAGGAAAATAGCGCCAAAAGAAGATGGGGAATTATTGGCTAAAATAGCCAAAAATCATGATGATTACACTATACCTGAGCCTACACCAACACCAGAACCAACACCAATACCAATACCCAAGAAGAGGGGAATGATTGAATTAAATGATTAAGTGATGAGGGAAGCCAAGAAATCTCTTAAAGAGAGCGGTATTAAATCTGCAGATGTGAAGAATCTACCACCTATAGAAAAATTATGTAAGCTAACTTCTCATACACCCACAGTTGAGGTACACTCTCTCCAATATTTTGATAATAGAGATATTCCCCATCATAAACCACCTGATCAATGCTTAGATGAATTTGAAAATTATGTTGTTAAGCAAGATAATTTTAATATGAGAATACATAATCATCTAATGGAAAACTCTAGACCTATTGATAATCTGCATGGTATTATTGAGAGAACCTCTAATGGTGTTAAAATGCTTGTTAAACATTTCCATATGGTTCAAACTCAAATTGATCAGCTTACTAAAGTGAAAAAAATATTTGCTAGCTAATGCTTCTAGAGAAAAAACATGTTTGTGAGATAATTACTAGAAGTGGTGTTTCTACTCAGGATCCCTTGTATCCTGAGGGACATTCTAAAAGAATTGAACAGGATTCTCAACAAGCTAAAGGCAATAGTTCTCCTTCTAAGAAAAAGAAGAAGAGACATACAACTGTTGTAGAATCTCCTGAACCCGCTAAAGTTCCTAACAGTATATATATATATCTAATGTTGAAACTGAAAGTGGTAGTGATAAAAGTGATGCTTCTAAAAAATAAGAAACTAAAGTTGAACCTGATAAGCAAACTAAAACGGCAAAGTATACTAAGGAGGATTTCATTGCTAGTAAACATGGTAATGAAAGATAACCTTGGGTACAAAAAGCAATGCCTTTTCCTAATAAGAAACACAAATCAAAGGAGGAAGAACATTATAACAAGTTTTGTGAATGGATGAAGCCTTCGTTTTTGCAAATTCCTTTGATTGATGCTATTAAATTGCCTCCTTATTCGAAATACATGAAAGATAGTGTCTCTAACAGAAGGAAAATTCCTAATGATGAAATTTCCACTATGCTTGCTAATTACTCTTTAAATGGCAAGGTTCCAAAGAAGCTTGGAGATCCTGGTATTACCACTATTCCTTGTTCTATTAAAAATAATCATGTTAGAACTGCTTTATGTGACTTGGGAGCAGGAGTTGGTGTTATGACTTTTTCTCTTTATAAGAGGCTCTCTCTAGAAAAATTGATACCAACTGATCTATCTTTGCAAATGGTTGACAAATCTACTGCTATTCCTGTTAGTATATGTGAGAATGTTCCTTTTCAAGTGGCTACTAATTGCTCGATATTAACTGACTTTGTTGTGTTGGAAATGTCTGAAGATGATAATGTCTATTATTCTTGGGAGACCTTTTCTTAACATTACAGGGACTGTTATTGATCGCAACCAAGGAAAAGTAACTTTTAATGTTAATGATAAAGAGCACACCGTTTATTTTCCCAAGAAGAGTGATAGGAAATATGGTCTAAATTCAATTGAAAATATTGAGACCATCAAGATTGGAGAATTCTATTGTCCTATTCCAGTGCGACCGAAAGGATATGAAATTATTATGATTGGGACTATGTCTATCAAAGTTTAGGTAACATAATCATTTAGTGATATACAAAGTTTTGCTTCATAAAAATTGTTTTGGTAACAAGACTTGATCAACATTGTTAACAAAGTGATTTGAAATGAAGGAAACAATGTTTTCACTTTGTTTTCACCATTCCCACCTTTGTTTTCACCATATTACACATGTTTCCATCATCCATGCTTTTGTTTTCACCATGTTTACCTTTGTTTTCACCATGTTATGTATGTTTTCACCACCCATAATTTTGGTTTTACCACTTCCACCTTTGTTTTCAGTGGTTATTCACACATTGGAGTGTCTTAGAACCTCTATACTTCCATTTTTGGTTTTTTCCACCTTCCTACATTTGTTTTTCTGGTTTGTAATTATATATTAAATTCTGAAAATACCTTCGAAAATAAAGTTTCTCAAAAAATTCCACGAACATTATATTAAATTTCTACGTAAAAAATAAGGTAAAGAGGCACCTAAGAGACCCCAGGGGGACCCACCATGCAAGCACACCACCAGGTGGCGCGGCCAGGCCCCTGGTGGCGCCAGCACATGGTGCGGGCCCCCTGGCCCTCCACTTGCTCTCCTCCCTGCGAAACACTCCACTCTCTCTCTCCCAAACTCAAAAACATTCCTAGAACCCGATCTCTTGTGTTCTTCTTCGCGATTTCTCGATCTCTTTACTTAGCCTATCTTTGTTGCTGAAATTTGGTGCATTTTCTCTCCGGTATGTGACTCCTCCGATTATCCAAGTAGAATTTTATTTGGTGGAGTATTTCTTGAGTATTTTGGTACTGTAGGTGACAGGTTGTATGAGCTAGCATGCTTGATTTGTGTGAATTATTTTAGTTTTGATGCATGTTTAGCCCTCCTACAAGTCTCTATAGTAGTTCCTATCATATAGTTGCTTGAAATCAATTTTTGTGATGCTTGTTTAAAACTTCAGAAATGGAGTACAATGCAAACCAACTTGACTAGCATGAGTTGGAATTGTATGAGGTCATGCCAGTACACCGTGAAGAAAGAGTATTTCCATCCATTTATCCATGCCAGGAATTCATGCACGCTACAGGAATTCTGCAAGGTTTCCAAACTCTTGTGGCTAATGCAGGATTGGAACGTTTTATTGAGGTTGAGCCTACCCAAACTATTAAACTAACTATGTCTGTGTTGCAGGATTTTCTCTTTAGATGGTCCTCGCCTAACCCATGGTCCATTATAAAATTTATAATAAAGCTGTCAACTTGCCCTTCGATGATTTTTGTGTAGCCATTAAAGTGCCACAATGGTGATCACGTGGAAAGATAAGAGGGCAGCCCAAACCATTGATCGATCTATATGAAGAAATTTGCCAAGGCAGGAGCTTCACATGATAGAGTGGTAAAATTCGAGACATTTAACTCTCATCTATTCGATATTTTGCCTATTATATTGCCAAATGTGTGCTTGCTAGAAAAACTACAAACAAGTTATCTGTGTATGATCTAGATTTTATCTCAGCTGCTTTGAGGCATGATAGGTCTTATAATTTTTGCGCTTTAATTGCTTTACGTCTCACACTTAACCGTGAGAAGGGCGGAATTTGTGGAGGTCTCATTGCCTCTCGTTTGCTAGCTTTGCATGGTGTGGAGCCACATCATTTAGACCTTGAGTTTCCCGTAGAGAGGCTAGGTCTTAATTCCATGATACAACATAAATTTGTTTCCACCTATGCTAAACTGAACAATTTATCCTATGAAATAACTTCCTCCAAGAAATCAAGGTGGAGAGTGACTAAATTTGATAGAGTAGTACTTTTGCCTGCACCTATTTTGTTTAACCTTAATGGCAGGGAAGGATAGACACTCTCAGAGAGTGAGTTAGATGCATACATTGAGGAGCATCCCCAACATGTAGAGGATGCTGGAGAGGGGGACAAAAATGATTTCGTCCAGCCCTCTGACGCTGCGAGATTTCCATACCAGCACCCCTGATCATGATTATGCGCCCGATGCTTCATTTTCTTCATGGGCGCCTGAGTACGACCATGCTAGGGACGACCCACCAGCATGGGGTTACTTCCCGCGCCGTGATTGATCTCACTTAGGCCAAAAGCCTAAGCTTGGGGGAGGTATGCCGACATCACGCTCATCTATATATCACGTTTTTGTCGGTTCTTTGTATATCCATGTTTTCGTTTCTTTCGCTTATTTTTGTTTTTATTGTTTTTTTCTTGCTTTCCAAAACACAAAAAGACCAAAAATATTTATGTTGTTTCTCTTTATTTATTTCTTTAGTTTCTTTCATTGGTTTTCTTTGCTTTCTATTTCAGTTTTATATTCGAAAACCAAAAATATTTGTTGTTCTTCTTTGGTTTTGTAAATTTGTTGTAGAGTTCATCGGTCTTCTGTGCATCCATTGGAGCTTGGTTATCATTTTATATCATTCGAACCACACAAGTGAAGAGCAATAATGACGAGTTACAACAATTCAAGTTGTGATGAGAGGCTGGTATGAACTCTATTTGTTTTTATTTTTGTACATATACTCATCCATGTGGACATGCTTAGTTTGTTCATGTAAGGTGTATGTTATTTAATGGATGCTCAGTAGTTCGTGCTCTCTCATGTTTAGTTCCAACTTACTAATATTAGATAGCATGTCGTATAAATGTTTGCTTGCATTTTTTTTATTCATAGAAGGATATGACATTGTGGTATTTTCCTCTGAATGTTTCGCTTGAATTGACTTGGCACATGCTCACGCATGCATAACACTGAAAACAAAAGGTAAATTAAGCCTCGATGATTTATTTTGCTTCAAAGTATTTGTATCACTTTTGTGCCCCCGTTAATTTTATTTTGTCACAAGCATGATTATGACGGTTATTGCTCTCTTGATTGTCGCTCCCAGTCTATTGGTAGCCTTCACCTGTACTGAGTATAAGCTCTACTCGTGCATCCAACTCCCAAAAAACCAAAGTTTGCCAAATGTGTCCACCATACCTACCTATATGTGGTATTTCATCGCCACTCCAAGTAAATTTGCATGTGCTACCTTTAAAACTTTCAAAATACTTCTCGTTTTGTGACACTGTTTTAGCTCATGAGGAAGTAGTAGTTGGGTTTGTTGTCTTCCATGCTAATTAGGTACCCTAACTTGCATGCTTCATCTGCTCGTCATTAATTTTGCAAAGAGATGGTTAGACCATTATAACATCAAAAATCTAAACAACTAAATAGGCACTCCTCCATGGTATGAGATTGCTGGCAGGCACCCAAGGATTCGGTTAGCCATGATTTGTGAAAGCAAGGCGGGGAGGAGTTTCATACTATATAAATGCATGCTATAAATGCTTAATATAAATAATTCAGAACCGCTCTCAACCTGTTGAGTATGGAAGATAACAAGGACTCTATTACCATTCGTTGACATGAACAACCACATCTCAAAATCATTTTACTTCTCTTTTTTTTCAGTAAAATAAAAAGCTCTAGCACATGTTGATCCCTGCTTCCCTCTGCGAAGGGGCCTCCTTATACTTGTATGTTGAGTCTTCACCTTCTCACTTTACGCACTTTCTTGAGAGCATAATTGTCATTCTTAGTGTAATGTGATTGTCCCAGGATACGGTTAATTGTGGTATAACTTTGATGCTCTTATCTTTGATATCTTTACTTCTAGTCTTCACTTGAACCTCAGAGGTGCCCTGGCATTTATGTTTTGCTCCACTATTAAGGGAAAGCGATATACCGCTTTATCATACCCTATTATGAACATTGCAATCATGTGAACTGATATATTTCATGTTGTGTTTATTAGTGTGTTGGAATCTCTTCATGGTTTGTATAACTATTAGGTGACTTTATTTTGAATACTTCCTATTATGAATTTCCTAAGCACTTGATCATATAGGGATAATATTTACATCATATGAAACATATGTGTTCGTGAAAGTTATTTTATCACACTCAGTTGTTAACTGAATTGCTTGAGGACAAGCGCTAAGCTTGGGGGAGTTGATACGTCCAAAACGTATCTCCTTTTCCGAACACTTTTGATATTGTTTCCCTCTAAACTTGTGAATTTTGGATACAACTAACACCGACTAACGTTGTTTTCAGTAGAATTACTTTGGTGTCTCGTTTTGTGCAGAAAAATCAACTTTCGGGAAATTGCCCGGAAAAGATCCTGAAGTCCTTATTTTACCCGAAGACCCCCGGAGCCAGAAGAAGAGCTGGAGGGGGCAAGGAGGGGCCCACACCATAGCTGGGCACCCCCCCTAGGTCGCGCCGCCTGGTGGTGTGGCTACCCTAGGCACCCCCTCGGGCTCCCCTTTCGACTACATAACCCCTGTAACCCTAAAACAGAGGGGAGTTCATCATATTCCAGAGAAACACCACAGAGCTCCGCCGCCACAGTGAAACTCAATTCTGGGATCAGAATTTCTGTTCTGGCGCCCTGCCGCGACGGGGATTCAGAGGAGATCATCGCCATCATCACCGCCACCACTTCTCCATCAACCATCCATGATCCCCCCATCCATGTGTGAGTAATCCCCACTATAGGCTGAGAGGGATGGAAGGGATTGGATGAGATCGTCATGTAATAATGCCAGATTGTTAGGGCATAGTTCCTAGTATCCGTTGTTAGTGCTATATATCATTGTTGCAACTTCGTATTCCTAATGCTTGTCACTAGGGCCCAAGTGCCATGATCTCAGATCTGAACATGTTATTGTTTCATGAGTACAATTATGTTTCTTGATCATATATGCAAGTTGTTTACACACATTATTGTCCAGAACCCGAGGCCCTAAGTGAAAACAATTGGGACAACCGGAGGGGGTGGATGTGATGTGAGGATCACATGTGTTCACGAAGTGTTAATGCTTTGCTCTGGTGCTTTATTAAAAGGAGCACCTTAATTACGAGTGTTTGCCTTAAGGCCCCGCTGCAAACGAGCTGGTAGGACATAAGATGGTGTGCAAGTTTGTCATTGTAAGCACGTACGACTAAATTGGAACACATGCCTATGGTTTTCCTAGAACTTGGATGCTTTATTATTATCTATCTGCAATGAACATGTTTTGATTATTATATGAACTATCTTATCCATGCAACGCCCGTTCATCTATCTCTATGCCTACAGTATTTTAGTACTGCTGTTTCCGCAATTGCCACTATTGTTACTATTTTACTACTGTTGTTATATTACTACTGCGGCTCTTATAAAACTGTTACCACTGATAAACTGTTGTGAGCAAGTCTACTTTCAGGTGCAGCTGAACTGACAACTCATCTGTTAAGGCTTATAAATATTCTTTGGCCCCCTTGTGTCGAATCAATAAATTTAGGTTTTAATTCCCTCGAAGACTGTTGCGATCCCCTATACTTGTGGGTCGTCAATATGCATTATGGTGCATTCTCTATTTTGTCAATTGACCATCTGTAATTTGTTCACCCAGCATGTTATTTATGTGTTATGGAGAGACACCACTAGTGAACTATGGACCCCGGTCCATTCTATTACACTGATAATACAACCTACTGCAAACACTGTTCTTTTTCACTATAAACATTGTTCTCATTTCATTCACTACAAACAAACATCATTTTCCACACTATACGTCTAATCCTTTGTTTTCAGCAAGACCAGTGAGATTGACAACCTCACTGTTTCATTGGGGCAAAGTATATTGGTTGTGTTGTGTGCAGATTCCATGTTGCTGCGGAGCCTGGTATTGTGCCCTGCCAACATCTAATGTCAACAACCTTCAGAAGTGATTTCTTTCTCCTACTGTTCCGATTAAACCTTGGTTTCTTACCGAGGTAAAATCTTGTTGTTGTACTCATCATACCTTACTCTTGGGGTCTCCCAATGAACGTGTGTTCATACGCCATCAATCTCTTCTCTGGCGCCGTTGCTAGGGAGAAAGACGATTTCTACAAGGGGGGTCTCTCACCTCCAATCTTTTTACTTTGTGTTGTTTTGCTTAGTTTATTTTATTTTGTCTTGTTTGCTTCTTTATATCAAAAAACACACAAAAATTAGTTTCTATTTCTAGTTTTCGTTGTTGCTATCCTACTTTTAGTTTATTGTTCATCATGTTACTCACTAAGCACACACCGAAAGACTTATCAATAGGTAGTGGTTCTATAATTGGAAAGGATAACATTGAAGAATTCTTTAATCATGTTAGTAAGCATAAATATTTTGAGGATAGATCCTTAGCAGAACTTGCTCCGAATTATAAAACTACTATAGCGTCTTTAGTTCACATGTTAGAGGCTCGGTTTGTTAACCTTAACCCCATAATGCAGCAAATGTTTCTTACCCTAAATGATGTTGAGGATATTGAAAAGATAGATTTTATTATGGAAACTTTGCTTAAAGAATTTGGTGACGTTGCTGTAGAGGCTAGGAAAGTCTTTGATCGTTTTAAGATGCTAGTCTCATGTGTAGATGTTATTGGTGATCTTGAAAAAATGGACAAAACCCAACCTAAAATGGGGAAGAAATCAAAATACCAATACCTTTTAAACTTGTAGGATTGCATGAAGTTTTGGAAAAGAATTTAGATTGGATTGTTCCTGAAAACCCATTTGATGAAAGTAGTGAATCCAAGAGTGTTGAGAGAGGGTTATCTGAAACTTATATAGATAAAATACAATGCATTGTTGAGAAGGTTTCTGTTCTTGATTTGGATGCTTGATTCTTGCTTTCTGTGCCTAGCTGAAAGGCGTTAAAGAAAAACACTCTTGGGAGATAACCCATGTTTTATTTCTGTAATTTTTTTTGTTTTCCTTGAGTCAAGGTGTTGTTTACTTCTGTAACTACTCCTTTGTATCTTTACTTTTTCGAATTGTTGTGCCAGGTAAATTCTCTAGTGGAAATTTGATGCTAGATTTGAATTTCTGCGCGGGAACAGATTTTGTTGTCCACCGTTTAATTCATAATAAATTCCAGAAAAATCGAAACATCCTGAAAAGTTTTGCGCGTGATCCTTAGATATGTACGCAACTTTTCTTAGTTCTGGATTTTCTGATCTGAGCAACGTAAGTGCCTTGAAAAAATTCTTTTTTACGACTGTTCTGGTTTTGACTGATTCTGCCTTTTATTTTGCATTCTCTCTTTTACTATGTTGAGTGAATTCTTTGCTCCACAAAACATCAATGGTTGTAGATAATGTTTAGAAAGTATTGGTAATTCTTGTGTCCATGCAGAACATGTGAGTTTTTTTTTATTATGCACTAACACTCTAATGAGAATTACTTTGAGTTTGGTGTGAAGGAAGTTTTCAAGGGTCAAGAGAGGAGGATGATATAATTTGATCAAGAAGAGTGAAAATCCTAAGATTGGGGATGGCCCCATGGATCATCCCAGAAAATTTCAAGTAGACTCAAGCGTCTAAGCTTGGGGATGCCCAAGACATCCCCTTCTTCGTCAACAACTTATCAGGTCATTTCTAGTGAAACTATATTTTTATTCGTGCACATCTTATGTACTTTACGTGGAGCATCTGTTTGTTTTATTTTTTTTTAAAACTTGGTTGGATCCTAGCATTCTTGTGTGAGAGAGAGACATGCTCCGCTTTTTCTTACGAATACTCGTATTCTTTCATTTCTTGTCTAGCTGCTGTAATTACTGATCTAAATATTTAGAGAGCTGGTGGGTACCCGTGAACATGGCTAGCCCTGATTTGTGAAAGAAAGATGGGGGAAGTGCCAAACTAATAAACAATGGAAACCGCTCTCACAAGTATAAACACTTTGCTTGACATGAGTTATGATAAGTTTTTCATTACCATTCGTTCACATAGACATACACCTCTCTCAAAATTATATTTTCAATAACTCTGTTTTATTCAAATAAAAATCTCTTGCACATGAGTGATCCCTGCTCCCCTCTGCAAAGGCCTTTCTTTTACTTTTATGTTGAGTCTTCATCTTCTAACTTTATGCACCAATTAAGAGATCGTAGTTTCCATTCTGAGTATAATGTGCATAGTCCCAAAATTTATTATTGATTGATTCATGATTATGTTATTACTTTTTCTCAAATTATTTGTATCTAGTCACCACTTGAACTTTCAAGGTGTCCTGGCATTTATGTTTTGCTATTCTACGAAGGACAAGCTGAATACCACTTTGCTATGTTTTCTCTATGCTCGAAACAAACGTGTCAATTTCAATGCATTATTATTCATGATCTTTTGTTTGTGTTAATTTTCATGTTGCAATATAGTTTCTAAGTTACATTGTTGGAATTATATCTATCATGCTGTCGTGGTGGTATCACGGCAGATGCCATGGGATGGCTAATGTTTGGGGCCGATGGACACTGGAGGTGCTCGGGGAGGGATCACACGGCGAGTAGCCGCGTGTGGGAAGTCACAAGCACAGCTAACAACAGGATCTTACCCAGGTTCAGGGCCCTCGTGTGGAGGTAACACCCCTACTCCTGCCTTTCTCTCTATATGTGTGTTACCGAGTAGCCACAGTACAAATCAGGCCTTCAGCCGAGTAGCCACTCTTCTCTCTAGTTCTCTCTATATGAAGTGAAGCAATCCAGAGTGTCGACCCTCGCACAGGAGGGGGCAGGGCACCTTATATACTGGTGCCCAGCCGAATAGAATAAGACTAAAAGGTACAGCTGATGTGACAGGAGCGCTGCAGAACAGAGCATGCTTCCGGCTTCTCGCTGACGCGAGCGCCGTAAGTCGTCGCACCGTTCGGAGATGGGACCTGTCCACCCTTGTCAGTGAGATAGGGTAGGCCCCTAGCCCTGTCCTGTCCCCTCTGTCAGTGACAGGACTTGACAGGCGCCTACCGCACCGTAGCCACGCCGTAGCGCGGATAATCACGCGCTCCGTAAGTTGAACCGCACGCCGGTACAGACGCAGGATACGTGGGATCCCTTGTTATAACGGCTCCATTGACTTCTGGCCCGAGTAGGAACTCACTCCCTCTACTCGGACCAACTTCTTTACTCGGATGAACATAACTTGCTTGATTTCTCCTCTGGGCCATTGGTGGGTACGGCCGGATAGAAACCTACCGGGTAGCGAGTACCGGGTAGCCATCTACCCGGTCAAACAGCACCTTTGACCCTGCCTTTAGCACTGGCCTTACCCCTACTCGGGGGTAACCCCCCGATATTTGTCCCCGAAGCTGGTAGAGTCTTGCGAACTCGTTCACTGGGCTCTGCCAGCTTAAAACAACCCTTCTCTTCATAACTGAAAGGGGCCGAGTAGCACCTCTACACGACCCTTCAACTCTTGCTTGCATCTCTGCTTCTCCGAATAGCAGTATTCTTCCTCTGTGACGCCGAGTAGAATGACTTAGCGAAATCTCGAACACAATCCCGCTCAAACGGTGCAAATCCACCTCTGCGTGTCGCTACGGGGCACGTGTCACACCCCTGTGCCCCCGACGCCTCGGTGCCTGGAGTACAGCAGGCCACGTGCCAATAATTGCACCCCCGACCCACTAGCCTGTTAAGTCACTTCAACCGCACTAAAGTGGCCACGATCTCGACGTGGGATTAACTGCGCCCGTTACGCGCGCGATATGCGCTGTGTGCGTTTCTAACCGGTGCGCAGCCCACGCCGCACGATCTCTGTGCACGATCAATCTGCGAATAATCCGCTGGTAACGGCAACTCGAGGGGGAGAGATAAATACCCCCTCGACGCCCTCTTCTTCTCTTTCCAGCCATTTCCAATCTCACGCCCCCTCGCCTCTCCGCCGCCGTCGAGCACACCGCCACCGCAAATCCTTGCTGCGCCGCTGCTCCACGCGCCGCCAGAGAGACCGAGAGCAACTCCTCCACTCAATCTCCAACTCCAAATCTCGCACAAATCTTTCCGCTTCCATGGCTCGCGGAGAAGACGATGCCGACGCCCACGCCGGATGGGAGGGATCGGAGGTCATGACGGAGGACTGCCAGTGGCTCGTCAACACCCGCCGCGTCCCTCCCGGCATGAGGTGCAGGCAGCCAGGAAACGAGATCATCCCCACGACCGAGAAAGATGAGTTCGTCGTCTTCCTCGCGCACTTCAAGCGCGGATTTGGCCTCCCAATTTCCGAATTCTTCTCCGAGTTCCTCAGGAACTTTGGCCTCCAAACACATCACCTTCCCCCCAACGCCATGGTCATGCTCTCCATTCATGCTGTGGTCTGTGAAGCTTTTCTCGGCGTCTACCCAACTATCCACAGTTGGGCACGCTACTTCTTCTTCCGCAAACAGAGCATCCCCAACCCTGGGCACACCGAGAGCGCCCGCGCGATGACGCAGACGGGATGCGCCATGATGCTGCAACGCACCACTGGCCATCACCCGCGCGTCAAGGGACTGGAGACGGTGCGCAAGTGGCAGCGCAGCTTCCTCTACGTCAAGAACGTCGCCACCGAAGAGGGGAAGCCAATCCAGGACCGGATAGGGCTCCCGAAGTGGAAGAATGCAAGGCCAAACCAGCAGAACTAGGGCTACAATCCGAAGAGCAACATCGAGGATGTTGTCTAGATCGAGCGGCACCTGGCCGAGTTGCGGGACGAGGGATTCTGCCGAGATGATCCCATCCCGTGCTGGATCTCACGCCGAGTGCTCCCGCTCTAGCGTCGCTCCCACAAGATGTGCTTCATGGGAGGAAGCCGCGACTGTACGAGGACCACCACCTTCGAGCTCAGCAAAGCCGAGGTGGCCATCTGGGCAAGATCCATCATGCAAGCCTCGCTCTCCGACACCTGGCTGTATGGCTTTGAGCCGTATAGCCGCATCAAGCGAATCGAACAGGTTAGCCTTCTATGCTTTGCTTCTGCACTTTGATACCGAGTAGATGGCTTCTCAGCTTTGTATGCTTAGTCTTTGCATGCTGCGCCGAGTAGGACATCATAAATAGCTTGTTGGCTTTATATGCTTTGTGTTTGCACGCCATGCCGAATAGAAATCCTTAGCTGAATATGCTTTGTGTTTGCACGCTATTCCGAATAGAACTCCTTAGCCTTATATGCTATGTGTTTGCATGCTATGCCGGGTAGAACTCCTTGGCTTGGAACTCAACTTACTTGTGCCATCTGTTTACCTCTACAGCACATCGATCGCCAGGGAGAGGAAGATGTCGAGGTCTTCGAGGGCAATTGGTCAGATGACCGATAAGAAGATGACGAGACCGCCTACGACACCCATGACACCCTCTGCATCCCTCACGCCCATCAGCCTGGTAACCACCAAGTTGACGCGTCTATCCGGGACTGGTTCGAGGATGACGAAGGTGACCAAGTTCACCTCTCTGACCGCGAGTAGCGCACTCTGACTTCCTTTTCTGTTTTTCAATTCCTTTTCCCTTCTACTCCGCAGAGGACCCTGAGCTGAACGATGATGACGAGGAGCCCATCGATGTCCAGCCTCTATCTGTGGCTGCTCCCACAACTCGGAAGAGGACGGGCAGTGGTTCCCAAGAGCCTGCTGCCAAGAAGACCAAGAAGACCGAGAAGAAGAAAACCACCACTGCCAGAAGAAAACCTCCCACCACCAAAGGGTAAGTCACTTCATCCGAGTACCACTTTGTTGCTGTTCCTCTCTCTCTGCTTTTCTCCTTCTCCATTTCTGAACCATTTCTTTCTTCCAGCGACCCTTTGGACGCTGATGCTGCAGCAGCTCCCCCTCGCTCCAAGAGGAAAGCCGTCATGGACCTCGAGAAGCTCGTCGATCTCTCAGACAAAGACGATGAGCCAGCTCAGCAGGATAGGACACACGTGTCCTCTCCTGTTAAGCTAGAAGAAGACACTGGCGCCGAGAACACAAGCGCTGGTGAAGAAGATCTAACCACCGAGCAGCAGGAGCCTGACGCGCAGCAGACCGCGCAGGATACTGCTCGTGACGAGATGCCCCCCTCTCACCCATCTGCATCATGTCGGGGGGATACCCCCGAGTAGGGTAAAGGCAAGTGCTAAGGGCAAAGATCAGAAGAGACGTTTGGCAGAGTAGCGGTTACCCGGTACTCGCTACCCGGTCGTCCGCTATTCGGCCGTACACACTGAAGGCCAGGAGGAAGAATCAAGGAAGTTATTCTCCTCCGGGTAGAGGAATTGGTCTGAGTAGAAATGGCGGTTTCCTACTCGGGCCAGAAGTCAAAGAAGCCGTTCTGACACAGGATCCCGCGTATCCCGGGTCCGTACTTTGGCACTGTTCATCTACAGAGCGCGTGCCTGACCGCGACAGTGTGTCAGCAGGGCGTCGCAGGATAGGGGGACCTACTCTGTGTTCGTGGCAGTGATAACAGATCGGTTCCTTGGTTTTGCACAACGACTTTACACATGAAGACAAGCTAGGAAGCCAAAGTGGTCAGCGAGAAGCTGGAAGAGTACGGTGTGCACACTATGTCGACATCTTGGCTGTATCCGGCTGGGCACCAGTATATAAGGTGCCCAGCCTCCTCCTGCGCGAGGGACGACGCTACATCCGAGACTTAGTTCACTTTCTTGACCTAGTTCATCACGTAGAGAGCAGAGTGGCTACTCGGTAGTAGGCAACACTTGTACTGTGGCTACTCGGTGAGACCCGGATATAAAGAGAGAAAGGCATGAGTAGGGGTTTTACCTCCACACGAGGGCCCTGAACCTGGGTAGATCTTGTTGTTTGCAGTGCTAGCTTTACACTCACGCGGCTACTCGCTGCGTGATCCCTCCCCGAGCGCCTCCGGCGTCCATCGTCCCCACAACTTTAGCCATCCTATGGCATCTGCCGTGACACCACCACGACAGCTGGCGCCCACCGTGGGGCAACCAGCGGCGCTGGCTGGAGTTTCCGTTCGGACGGGATCGATTTCTGCTACCAGAGAGCGCGTGGTCTGTGGCCTCGTTCACAGATTCGGCTCCTTTGACTTCGTCACCGACAACGCCGGCGATTTCGGCGGCAGGGCCATGCCGGAGGGCGGCTCGGTGATCTCCTTCGGCGCGCACCTCGTCTACGTCGCCACCGTCATCGACCGCGAGTACCCCGAGCAGGTGCATGTCGCGGAAGATCCTCCTGCCGTCATCTCTGCACGCGGGAGGCCGGTGGGCCGCTCTGCGGACGTCGCGGAGGTGATGATGACCGGCCCTGCTGCTGACGCCGGGAAGGGCGCGGCTGCTACCGCCGCGGGCGTCATCGAGGATCTCGCTGGCCCGAGTGCCGGCGGGAAGACGCACAAGCCTTACGAGAAGGACTGCAACCTTGCTCCCTCCACTACTCCGACAATACCCGCGTCCGCCGTGCGGATGGGTATGCCGCCTCCCACTGATCTTGAGCTCTTGTCCATGAAGGCCCAGCTCGACCGGCAGCGCCAGGAGCTGCTCGCCGAGCAGGCGAAGTTGGAGAAGATTAGGCTAGAGCTTAGTCTAGATCAGAACGAGTACAACAAGGCTCACGGTTTTACACCAGTTGTTAGGAGAGCTAGCAAAGTAGGTGCTACACGTCCCAACTTAGGCGCCAAGATGGCAACGGTTGTAGAGGCTCCCAGTCAGTCCGCCACCGCAAACACCTCCACCAGACCCAGATACAGTACCACCGCCAAAACCCTTAGAGCTGCTGAGGCTGTAGCCGCAGAGTTGCCGCATCTCGACGGCGACGCGCGCGTTAGGCAGCAGGAGAGGCTCAATGAGCTGGTGCTAGAGGCTGCTAGGCAGAACGAGGAGTTCCGGAAAGCCAATCCGGGTGATGGGGCTTCTCAGGTGGTGCACTCGCATGTGGCTAGATCTAACGATCAGGCTTCATCTCCGCATCCTAGTCGCGAGAGGGACCGAAGTGGGCACTCCGGCAGAGACAGGCAGATGCAGGTGTACGACCCGGCTGTCGCCGCGAAACAGCTCGCTGTGCCGCGACAGTCCGGTCAATAACACAACACTGCAGGAGCAGGCTATCAAGCCCAAAAAGCTCACAGCCAGCCGCGGGATGGAGAGCGCCTAGGACCTTCTCGGCATCAGGTTGCTCCGCCTACTCGGCAGAGGCAACAGCCGCGCGCAGTCGCGCCAGCCGCCAACCCGGTGGAGCAGCCTGCAGTTGTGCAGGTGGACAGATATGATGATGGCTACTCGGCCATGGGGTTGGCTGGCTATGACATCCTGGATCGCGTGTGTGAGCGCGTGTTGGAGCCCAGCGATGCCAGGCACAAGCTGGACCGGATTTCTCTGTCCGCGCAACTCGAGAGCAAGGGGCCGCCTGGCCCAGAGTGCTTCGGTCCCCGCATCATGACGGAGCCATCCGTGAAGCAGTTCCAGCTCGCTAGGGGGACCAAGTGGTATGACGGCAGCACCAAGCCGGAAGATTGGCTTAATGACTATGTCACAGCCGTGCACATCGCAGGCGGCAACCGGAGGTGGGCCGTGCGGTACATCCCGCAGATGCTCGAGGGACCGGCAAGAACCTGGCTCAACAACTTGCCCAAGCACAACATCAATTGCTGGCTTGACTTCGCGGAGGCATTCGTCAGCAACTTCACCAGCACCTAACGGAGGCCGAATAGGCCGCAGCAGCTATCCGCTTGCAGGCAGCGGGAAGAGGAGACAGGCCGCGAGTATCTTACTCGGTGGAGCACTCTGAGGAACACCTGTGAGGGTGTGAATGAGGCCCAGGCCATCACTTGGTTTGCGCAGGGTTGCAGACATGGCAGCATGTTGTGGCAAAGGCTCCAGAGGGAGATGCCGAGTACTCTTGCTGAGACCATCCGGATTGCGGATCAGTACGCACTCGGTGACCCGACACAGCCTCTTCTTGATGCTGCTGAGCCGAGAAGGAACTACAACATCAACACTAGCAAGCGCAATGAGTTCCGCAACAAGCGCAGAGGTGACCGGATTGATACCCGGTACGACCCTGAGGAGGTGAATGCTGTGGCAACCGGGGCTGGGAGTAGCCAGAGGCCAAAAACTGCTGGAGCCCAGTACGGGCAAAACCAGAATCAGGGCCAGGGCAAGAAGAAGCCATACAGCGCTTCCCGGCAGGGTAGCGGCAACTCGGGTCCGGCACCGAATTTTGTCTTCAAGGACATGAAGGATGGCCCATGCAGTTTCCACACTCGGCATCCCGCAAGACCTGCCAACCACACTACTCGGCAGTGCAGTTGGTGGGATGAAATCAAGAACGAGGGCCTGCCTCCTCCTCCTCCTCTGCCAGCTGCGAATGCCGCTGCACAGCCTGCTCGCGCACCCGCTGCTCGGCCTCCAGCCTTCCCGAGAAGAGAAAATGTGAACCAGGTGGCTTTAGGAGCCAACCGCTACTTCAACAATGATGGCTACCGCAACAACAACAACAACTACTACTACTACTACACCCGCAACAACAACAGAGGCAACAACAACAACAACAACAACCAAGGTAACAACAACAACGGCAACAATGGTGGTGGAGACCGCAATCGGTACCAGGAGCACCACGAGAGCTACATGATCTTCACCTCTGAGCCTGTCGACAAGAAATCCCAGCACATGCGTGCCATGGAGGTCAATGTTGTGATCCCTGCTGTTCCTCACTATATGCATTGGTGCAACCAAGAGATCACGTGGTCCCGAGTAGATCATCCCAAGGTGATGCCCAACCCGGGTAGCTACGCCTTGGTGCTGGATCCTACCTTCTTGGGTCCCGAGAAGAATGTGAGGTTCAGCAAGGTACTGATCGACAACGGCAGCAACATTAACATTGTGTACAGAGACACACTCGAGAAGCTTGGTATGGCCGAGAACATGCTGCTACCTAGCAAGACCACCTTCCATGGCATTGTGCCCGGAGTCTCTTGCAACCCGATTGGCCGAGTATGGATAGATGTGCTATTCGGCACCAGGGAGAACTGCCGCACAGAGAGCCTGCAGTTCGAGGTGGTTGATCACCAGAGCCCCTACCATGCCCTACTCGGCAGGCCTGCTCTGAGCAAGTTCATGGCTTCTACCCACACCGCATATCTGAAGATGAAGATCCCTGGTCCCAATGGCGTGATTACCATCGCTAGTGATTACAAGAAGTCCATCGAGTGTGCCTCTGCTGGCTCTCATCTGGCGGAATCCATGGTGATTGCTGCCGAGAAGAAGAAGATGTACGAGGTGGTGGCTATGGCGCAATCCGCGCAAGCTGGTGCGCCTGGCGTGCCGAGTTCCCAGCACGGAACGGCGTTCCAGGCATCTCAGAAGACAAAGAAGATCCAGGTTGACCCTGAGTTTCCCGACCGTGTTGCCATCATTGGCTCCGGGTTGGGGGAGAAATAGGAAAGCGAGCTCATCCACTTCCTCCGTGAGAATCGGGATGTGTTCGCCTGGTCCAATGAGGATTTACCAGGTGTCCCGAGGGAGTTGGTTGAGCACTCGCTACATGTGCGTCCTGACGCCAAACCAGTGAAGCAGGCTATGCGCCGTTTCGGAGATGAGAGGAGGAAGGCCATAGGTGATCAGATCACCAAGCTGCTGATAAGCAATTTCATCATGGAGGTGCTGCACCCGGACTGGCTAGCCAACCCGGTCATGGTCGAGAAGAAGAAGGAGGATCCCAAGGCTGCTACCGCATGGCGTATGTGCGTCGACTACACCGACTTGAACAAGGCATGCCCCAATGATCCTTTTCCGCTACCTCGCATCGATCAGGTGATCGATTCCACTGCTGGTTGTGAACTGCTGTCTTTCATAGATGCCTACTCTGGTTTTCACCAGATAGCCCTCAATCCTGCTGATAAAATAAAGACTGCTTTCATTACCCCGTACGGGGCTTATTGCTATCGTGTCATGTGTTTCGGGTTGCGGAATGCGGGTGCCACTTATCAGAGATGCATGCAGAAATGCTTCCATGATCAACTCGGCAAGAATGTGCAGGTGTACGTAGATGACATTGTCATCAAAACGAATAAAACACATACTCTGCTTAGTGACCTTGAGGAAACTTTCGCTAACTTGCGCAAGTATAAGATGAAGCTGAACTCGAGTAAATGCACCTTTGGCGTCCCGGCTGGCAAGCTACTCGGCTTCTTGGTATCCAGTCGGGGCATTGAGGCCAATCCTTCAAAGATTAAAGCTATTGAGAGCATGTCTTTGCCGAGATCCCTGAAGGATGTGCAAAAATTCACTGGGTGCTTGGCATCACTGAGCCGTTTCTTGGGCAGAATGGGCGAGAAGGCCCTGCCTTTGTATCAGTTGATGAAGAAAAGTGACAAGTTCGTCTGGACACCGCAGGCGGATGTGGCATTCAAAGAGCTAAAGGCAATGCTGGGTAGCGCTCCTATCTTGGCTAGTCCGCTACCCAAGGAGCCAATGCTGCTATACATTGCTGCTACTAACCGGGTAGTGAGTGTGGTGATTGTGGTGGAACGAGAAGAAGAAGACAAGAGTGTGCAGAGGCCGGTGTATTATCTCAGTGAGGTGCTGTCCAGCTCCATACAGAATTACCCTCACGACCAGAAAATGACTTACGGCGTGTACCTGGGCGCCAAGAAGCTGAAGCACTACTTCCAAGAGCACCCCATCACAGTGGTGAGCTCAGCTCCCATCTCGGATATCATGGGTAACAAGGAAGCAAGTGGCAGAATAGCCAAGTGGGCAATCGAGCTAGCCGCGTACGCTCCCGCGTATGCGAGAAGAGAAGCCATCAAGTCTCAGATCCTGGCAGAATTCCTGGTGGATTGGGCTGAGGTGCAATATGAGCCTCCCACTCCGGTATCCAACTACTGGAAGATGCACTTTGATGGCTCCAAGATGAAAGAAGGCCTTGGTGCTGGCGTAGTGCTTACGTCACCCAAGCGAGATCAACTCAAGTACGTACTGCAAATCCACTTCAAGGCATCCAACAATGTTGCAGAGTACGAGGCCGTGGTACACGGCTTGAAGGTGGCAAAGGAAGTTGGTGTGCAACGCATCATATGCTATGGTGACTCGGATCTAGTCGTGCAGCAGGTTTCCGGCACTTGGGATGCTCTGGATGCCAACATGGCGTCATATCGCTTCCTGGTCCAAACCATGACAGGATTCTTTGAAGGTTGCGAGTTCCAGCATATCCACCGAGCAGAGAATGAAGCAGCTGATGAGCTGTCCAAGTTGGGATCTTCTCGGCCGTACATCCCAGCTGGGATTGCCTTGGAGCATTTGAGAAAGCCATCCATCAAGCCATCCCCGAACTCGGAGTCCATTTTCGTTCCTTCACTGCATGATGAAGAAACAGTTCCAATGGAGATTGACTGGGAAGGTGCAAAAGGAGACCCGGGGACTGCCGTCTCCATCCCGGGGACTGGCGCCTGCAACCCGGGGACTGCCCCTCTCTACTCGGGGACTGCCCCTCCCTACTCGGGGACTACTCCTCCTTACTCGGGGACTGCTCCTCCTTACTCGGGGACTGCCCCTCTCAGCTCGGGGACTGTCGCATTCCTTGAAGAAGTCCTTGCCAACCGCTCGGGGCTGCAGAGAGTCAACCCCAACCCAGAAAGTGATGCAACAGTGCCTGTTCCAATGGAAGTGGACGAACCAGTGCTTCCCGCGCGGGAGACGCCGAGTTGGGCCATGCCCATATTATCCTTTCTAAAGGACGACACCCTGCCAGATGATGAGGTTACCGCAAGGCAGATTCAGAGAAGATCCAAGGGCTACACCATCTTCAGAGAAGTGCTACACAAGAGGAGTGCCACTGGCGTGCTGCAGCGCTGTGTGGAACCGGAAGAAGGAGAAGAGATTCTGGTAGAAATACACCAAGGGGAATGCGGGCATCACGCCTCTTCTCGGGCCCTAGTCAAGAAGGCTTTTCGGCATGGCTTCTTCTGGCTCACTGCTTTGAAGCAAGCTGAAGACATCGTGAGAAAATGCAACGGCTGCCAGAGATTCGCAAGTAAGATCCACATGCCTGCTTCCGAGTTGAAAAAAATTCCAATCACTTGGCCGTTTGCCGTTTGGTGTCTGGATATGGTTGGTCCCTTCAAACCGGCTAGAGGCAACATGACACACATCTTGGTCATGGTTGACAAGTTCACCAAGTGGATTGAAGTGAAGCCTATTCGGAAGTGTGATGGAGCTACTGCTGTGAGTTTTCTGAAGGATGTGATCCTGAGATACGGCTACCCGCACAGCATCATCACAGATAACGGCACTAACTTTGCTGAGGGAGCCATGGTGAGATTCTGCAGAGATAAGCACATCCGACTAGATGTCGCGTCTGTCGCGCATCCCGCGTCCAATGGACAGGTGGAAAGAGCAAATGGCATGCTGCTTGCAGGCATAAAGCCAAGGCTGATTGAGCCGCTGCTGAAAACACCAGGGTGTTGGCTAGACGAGTTGCCAGCAGTGTTGTGGAGTCTAAGGACTAACCCTAACCGGTCAACCGGCTACACACCATTCTTCTTGGTTTACGGGGCTAAAGCCGTGTTGCCAATCTACCTAGAGCATGACTCCCCCCGAGTAACCCTCTACACGGAGGCGGAGGCGAGAGAAGCTCGAGAAGACGACGTTGACCTGCTAGAAGAAGCAAGAGAGCTTACTCTGTCACGTTTGGCTGTTTACCAGCAAAACCTGAGGCGTTATCATAGCCGAAAAGTAAATCCAAGGGTTTTCCGAGAAGGAGACATGGTCCTTAGGCTCGTGCAGCACACAGCCGGGATGCACAAGCTATCCCCTCCGTGGGAAGGGCCGTTCATTGTGAGCAAAGCTCTACACAATGATGCGTACTACCTTGTAGATGCGCAACCAGCACAGAAGAACAGGCCGGATAAATCTGGGGAGGAATCCAAGCGCCCCTGGAATGTAGCTGTACTACGTCGCTTTCATTCATGAGCAAAAGTGTGTATGTACCCTCTTATCCGAGTTAAACTCCTACCCTGCAATCTGAAATTGAACTCGGGGACTGCCCTCGTCCAAAATTGCTCTAAGTGTTTCTACTTTGTTGTCTCTTTGTCTACTCGGTTGTTACGCTTAGAATTTCAAAAGCATACAAAGTAGTGTGTTTATACTCACCGGACACTCTGCGACTCTGATGCTGTCCGCAAACCGGCTTCATGGCAAGCCAGAGAACAAGCCAAAGAGTCAATGAACACATGAAAAATTGCAAAGGGAAGGAAGCGTGTGGCAACCGAATAGAGCGTTTTTTGCTGTCTGTTGTTATCCTTTTCGGCTATGTGGTGGGTAGCGTTACTATGACCGTTTCCTAGTGGCTAAGTATTTGAAACCTCAACTTTGAACTCTTGTGACTCGAATACCAAAAAAGCAACAAGTTGCAGGTAAGAGCTGAGATAAAAAGGAAGGGTGGATGAAAAAATGCAACTCGGGGACTCGCATGATAACGCAACCCGGCATCAAGCCAAAGCTGCTCAAAATACTAAGTATAAAAACTTCAAATGAAATAAAACTGAGTAGCAACGGGAAGATAAATTGTTCAGTACATCTGCACCCGGCATTCCGGGGATTTGATAAAAGTTTCAAACATAAGTGTGGCAGGACATAATCAGGTGGAGGTAGCAGCATTTTCAGTGTTAGTCTTGGTGGCATCGGCTTCGGGGGTGGCCTTGGCAGCGTCAGCTTCCGGGTTGGCGACATCCGCTTCCGGGTTGGTGGCAGCCTGATCAGAAGTGGCTGTGGCCACCGAGATGGGATCCGTCGCCGAAGTGGAGGCAGCAGATTGAGCGCGGAGTCGCGCCGTGTCATCGAGGGCTGCGCCTGATGAAGTGCCGAACTCAAGGGCCGCGGTGTCGATGGTCATCTCCACGCTTTTGGCTTCTTCGTCGCTATCCGCGACGGCTACGCCCTTGCCCTTCTCGGACTTCTCATCGGTGCTGGCGAAGAAGCTCAGCCCGTCGGACACAGTGGCCTCCTCGTCATCGTCTTCATCCTCGTCGTCACCCTCGCCCTCCACATCCGTGTCGGGCTCGGTGAGGCCTTCGATGTAGCGCGCGGTATCCGCGTAGGATGCGATCTCGTACGCAACCAACTGGCGGCGAGCCACGAGTCGGGATCCTTCTCCCAGCTCGAATCCCGGCGCATCTCGAGGATAAGGTTGAGATCAAGATTATCGTACCAGCTGCAGACGAAGAGGAGCAGCATATCAGCACCTGCCCGAGCTCCGGATGCCCGCCACTTCTTCAGCTCGGCTTTCACGCCATTCAGCTTCTCGGCGAGCCCACTGATGGTTGCTGGCGCAGAGTCTCGAGGCCAAAACAAGTCATGGAGTTTGAAGGCAGTGGACACCAGATCGGTGCCCACGCCCCTTAGACGCTGGAGCTGCCCCTGCATGTTTGTGAAGCTGTCTTCGATCGAGGCTTTAGTATCCATGGGCTCGCCCTTCTCGGTGTGAGCTGCTTGGGCCTTTGACAGAGCAGGTTTGCAAGCCGAGCTGAGGTCGGGGAAAATTTCAGAAAAAGCTATAAAAAAGATTAGAGACAGAGGCAGAGAAGAGAAGCGAATCAAGCAACAGAGAAGCAAAAGGAGACAGCGAAGCGCAGAGAAGCAGGTACTTACTATTCAGCTCGCAAAGTAGCGACTGCAGCTTCTTCTCCCATGACTCCTCATCAGCAACGTGCCTTTCTTCCACCCTCCGGAACTGGGCCAGCTGGAGCATGAGATCTGAGTTGCTCTTCCTCAGCGTATCGCACTCCATCTCAAGAGCCCTTTTCTCAGCCTTGGCAGCTGCCTCAATCTTGTCCTTCTCGGCAGCTATCTTGTTCTTCTCGGCAGCTACGTCAAGGGCATATTGAAGGGCAGCTCGCAGCTGGACTTGGAGAGGTTCCAACTCGGTGGCGTGCTCTTTCTTCAGTTCTACAGCCTGGCTCTCCAATTGCTGCTGCACCTCGGCGGGTTTGAGGCAGTCGAGATGCTCTTCAACAAATTTCTTGTGATCTTCTGCGGAGAGAGGAACAAGGTTAGCAGAGTAGCAAAGAAGAAAGAAGAAAGACAAGCTGAAAATACGGCAACTCACCTTCCATTTTCTTGATGGTGGTCTCAGCATTCTCAACAAACACATGGCAGTGCTTGTGTTCATCTTCCAGCGCCTTAAACTTACCTGCAGGGTAAAATCAGTTAAAACAGAAAGCATAAGCGGGCGTAAACACAAAACGCATGAACCGCGTAGCTAAAAGCTTACTTTCGATCTCGGAAATCTTGAGAGTACGAGCCACGGCCTCCTTCTCTGTCACGGCATCACTTTTATGCTCTGCTTCTAGCGCCTCAAGGCGCCTCCTTGCAATGCTGTGATTCCAGAGCAGCGACCGGTACAGATTTGTTCTCTTCAAGAGGCTATTCTGAGAGGCAGAAAGAAAAGGAATCAGACGAAATTTTGAAGATTCAACCCGAGAAGACGGCAACTCGGTTGAGTATCCGTCTACTCGGCCCGAATCTCGGGGACTGGGTGATGGATAAGAAGAAGGGGAAGAGTAGAAGAGAAGAAAAAAGCAACTCGGAATAGACAAGCAAAACTTACCGCGTAGGTTTGCTCGATGTCCTCTGCAGTTTTGCGGTGGACGAACAGCTTCGCGGCAAGCGTACTGGTGGAAGACGAGATGGTCATGGGATTGTAGCCCATGTCCGCCTTGTTCCAGTCAATGCGCCAGTGGTCCAGCTTGCCCAAGGCAAGGCCGTGCCAGGGCTCGTTGCCAAGGACGTCGCTGTTCCAGTCAGCTTCAATGAAGCCTACCCGGTCGATCATCTGCTCAAGCCCCGTGGACGTCACCTCGGTCTCCTGGACCTCGCGCGAGAAAATTGAAAGGGCTCTGTCCTTGTTCTTGGTTGGCGGCTTGGAATCCACAGCCTGGGCCTGTTTGCCTCTGGTAATAGCAAGTTTCTTCTCGGCCGCGCTTAGCGGGATGCTGTATTGCTTGCTCGTCTGCAACATGTAAGGCGGGTAGGAAGGCGGATCGCGAAGGCTTGATCCAGCAGGTATGCCTTCAGCGCTGCCGGAAGCACCAATAGTGAGCTGCCCACTCTTCACGGCAGGCTTCGCCTTTGGTTTAGGTGGCAGCATCGCGGCAGAATCTTGCGCAGCGCCACGAGGAGGATTCCTGCGGACGGTGGCATCTGGCTGGCCAGCTTGCTTCTCGGCGGCCTGCTTCTCGGATGCCTTCTTCTCAACAGTTTTCTTCTCGGTGTCTTTCTTCTCGGCGGCTCTCTTTTCGGCGGCCTTCTTCTCAGCAGCCTTCCTCTCGGCCGCATCCTTCTTAGCTGGAGGGCTGGCTGTGATCTTGGTCTTCTTCACTGGCGAGGAGCTCGGTGTGGTGGATGAGGTGCCCTGCTGGGTAGGCGGCACCAAGGGTTTGCTACCCGGCGCAGCGTCCGGCTGCGCGTGGCTCTGCAGGTCTTGCTCCATGTCAACTGTCTCAACCTGCTGCTCGGCAGCAGGGTCTGGTTGTGCTTCTTCTTGTCCTTCTACCCGCGGCTGGGCCGCGGGGTCGTCTTGGGCAGCAGTGTCAATGTCCTGCTGCTCCTGGTTTTCTTCCTGCCGCTCAAGGGCGGCACGGTCTTGTTGCTCGGGGCCTTGTTCTGTGTTGTCCCCGGTTGTGGCAGACGGGGGAGAAGGTGGTCTCTCATCATGAGCAGCATCCTGCGCTTCCTGTTCTGCGCGGGCCTGCTGCTCCTGGTCAGCATCGTGGGCACCAGTATCCATGTCCTGGGCGTTGTCCTTGTCTTCTCCTTTGACAAGAGAGGGCGCGCGCGCCCTGTGCCGTGCTGCGATCTCGTCCTCGTCGGAGAGATCGATGAGCGCATCGAGGTCGATGGCGGATCTCTTCTTGGACTTGGACTTGGTAGGTGCGGCAGCAGCATCAGCGTCCAAGGGGGCGCTGAAGAGAAGAGAAAATTCAGAAAAAGAAGAGAGAAAGAAGAAACCGAGAAGCAATAGCGGAATAAGGAGTTCAGAAAAAGCAGCAACAACGATGCGCAACTCAGAAGAAAGTTACTTACCCTGCACGAGAATGGGGTAGCCGTCTCCCCTGCTTGACCTTCTTCACGGCTTGCTTGGGCTTCTTGCTAGGGGGCTCTTGGGCACCGCTGCCCGTCCTCTTCCGAGTGGAGGGAGCGGCCACTCCAACCGGCTCAACGTTGAGGACATCCTCGTCCTCAGCCTCAGCATCAGCATCATCTGCAGAGTAGAGGAGAACAAAAGGATTGAGAAACAGAAAGAAAGGTTAGGTCGCGCTATTCGCAACTGGATAGGCGAGCTAAGTCACCTTCTTCGTCGTCTTCTGACCAGTCCCGGATGGACGTGTCGACATGATGCTTACCCGGCTGGACGGCATGGGGGATACAGAGGCTGTCCGCGGTGTCGAAGGAGACCTCGTCGTCCTCTGTCCGATCCGCGTGCCAGTTGGCCTCGAAGCGCTCCTCGCTCTCAGCGAGCTGGCGAGCAAGGATCTGGAAATGGAGGCAAGCATCGCAAGTGAGTCGAGTAGCATAAAGGCATTCTACTCGGCATGTCGTGCAAGCACAAAGCACATGAAGCCTAACAGATCCTAGCAAGTGCCCTACCCGACATGGCGTGCAAGCACAAAGCACATGAAGCCTAGCAGATACTAGCAAGTGCCCTACTCGGGATGGCGTGCAAACACAAAGCATATGAAGCCTAAGGAATACCGCTAAGTGTCCTACTCGGCACGGAGTGCGAATACTAGGCATACTAAGCTAAGAAGGCTATCTACTCGGGATTATGAGACAGGAAGCAAGATGAGAAATACTAACCCGCTCGATGGGCTTCTTGCGGCTGTACGGCACGAAGCCGTACTGCCAGTGGTCGTGGAGGCCCGTGCTCATGATGGAGCGCGCCCAGGTAGCCACGTCCGCGTTGCTGAGCTCGAACGTGGTCCTCCGAGTGCAATCTCGATGGCCGCCCATGTAGCACATGAGATGTGCGCGGCGCTGCAGCGGAAGCACTCGCCTGGAGATCCAGCAGGCGATGGGGTCGTCACTCTTGAGCCCCTCCTCGATCAGCTGGGCGAGGCGCTCGTCCATCTGCTTCAGGTCGCCCGCCAATGGCGGCTTGTTTCTCCAATTCTGCCCGGTAGGAGCCGTATCGGTCCACCTGGGCAGATTGATCTGATCCACCACGGGGGCTCCCTTCTCGACGGGGATATTCTTCACATAAAGAAAGGTCTTATGCCATTTGCGAACAGAATCCAGGCCTTTGATGCGCGGGTGATTGGTCCCGCCGCGCTGCACCATCATGGCGCTGCCGGTTTGAGTCACGCCGCGGCTGCTGTCCGCGTTATCCGGCTTGGACTTGCTCTGCTTCCTGAAGAAGAAGTACCGAGCCCAAGTCGTTGGTGTGGGGCGCACGCCCAAGAATGCCTCGCACACCACGGCGTGGTGTGCGAGCATGACAATGGCGTTTGGCGGGAGGTGGTGCGGCTGCAGGCCGTAGTGATTGAGAAAGGAACGGAAGAAATCGGAGGCAGGCAGCCCGAATCCTCGCACGAAATGCGTGAGGAACACCACGTGCTCGCCCTCCTCCGGAGTGGGGACGAGCTCGCTGCCAGGCTGCCGGCAGCGAACACCGGGAGGAACTCGCCGGGTGTTCACTAACCACTGGCACTCCTCCGCTGTGACTCCAGATCCGGCCCAGCCGGCGCAGGCGTCGTCGTCGCGAGCCATCGTGTTGAAGAAGAAGTTTCGCTAAAGGATTGGTGGAATTGAGTGGCAAGGCCGGCTTTTCGGCGCGGTGAAACTCGCAGCGGCGCGGTGAGATGCGCGGCGGCGAGGTGCTCGGTGGCGGCGGAGAAACGAGGAGGCGAGGGGAAAGTGAAAGCAGGAAGAGGATGAAGGAGTTACCGAGGGGGTATTTATACCTCCCCTCGGGTTGCCGTTACGATTGAAGGTAGTGGGATCAATCGTGGCACAGATCGTGCGGCGTGGGATATGTGGGCCGGTTAGAAACGCACAAGACGCAGAACGCGCGCGTAACGGCCGCAATTGATCCCACGACGCCATCGTGGGTAATTACTGCGCTTGATGGGACTTAACGGGCTAGTGGGCCCAGGCCGTGAAAACTGGGCGCGTGGCCTGTCAGATCCCGGGCACCGAGGCGTCGGGGGTACGGGAACGTGACACGTGCCCGGTTGCGCTGCCGAAAGCCGGATTACGCTCTGCCACGCAGAGATTCTGATTGGCAATCTCGCCAAGTCATTTTACTCGGCGACAGGGAAGAGAAGTGGCCCTATTCGGAAAAGAAGAAACTTGAGACAGAATAAAGAGCTACTCGGAGGTTCTACTCAGCAACCAAAGGCTCAAAGGTAAGATTGGTTTTTAAGCTGGCAGAGCCCAGTGAACAAGTTCGCAGGACTCTACCAGTTTCGGGGACTAATGTCGGGGGGATACCCCCGAGTAGGGTAAAGGCAAGTGCTAAGGGCAAAGATCAGAAGAGACGTTTGGCAGAGTAGCGGTTACCCGGTACTCGCTACCCGGTCGTCCGCTATTCGGCCGTACACACTGAAGGCCAGGAGGAAGAATCAAGGAAGTTATTCTCCTCCGGGTAGAGGAATTGGTCCGAGTAGAAATGGCGATTTCCTACTCGGGCCAGAAGTCAAAGGAGCCGTTCTGACACAGGATCCCGCGTATCCCGGGTCCGTACTTTGGCACTGTTCACGGCACTGTTCATCTGCAGAGCGCGTGCCTGACCGCGACAGTGTGCCAGCAGGGCGTCGCAGGATAGAGGGGACCTACTCTGTGTTCGTGGCAGTGATAACAGATCGGTTCCTTGGTTTTGCACAACGACTTTACACATGAAGACAAGCTAGGAAGCCAAAGTGGTCAGCGAGAAGCTGGAAGAGTACGATGTGCACACTATGTCGACATCTTGGCTGTATCCGGCTGGGCACCAGTATATAAGGTGCCCTGCCTCCTCCTACGCGAGGGACGACGCTACATCCGAGACTTGGTTCACTTTCTTGACCTAGTTCATCACGTAGAGAGCAGAGTGGCTACTCGGTAGTAGGCAACACTTGTACTGTGGCTACTCGGTGAGACCCGGATATAAAGAGAGAAAGGCAGGAGTAGGGGTTTTACCTCCACACGAGGGCCCTGAACCTGGGTAGATCTTGTTGTTTGCAGTGCTAGCTTTACACTCACGCGGTTACTCGCTGCGTGATCCCTCCCCGAGCGCCTCCAGCGTCCATCGTCCCCACAACTTTAGCCATCCTATGGCATCTGCCGTGACACCACCACGACACATCAGCTGGGGAGAATGCCGAAGAAGGCGCCGAGATCCAAGACCGTGACGCCCTGGAGCGGCAAGAAGACAATCCCAAGTAGCATGACGAACAAGCTGCAGCTCAAGATGACCCCACGGCCAGGCCGCGGGTAGAAGAAACAGTAGACACAACACCTGATCCCGCTGCCGAGCAGCGGGTAGAGAAGACAGTGGTGGAGCCAGTCCTCCAGAGCCAAGCGCAGCGAGACGCTGCGCAGGGTAGCCGGCTCCCTGTGCCGCCTACCCAGCAGGCAACTCCCCCGACTGCGCCAAGCCCTCCACCAAAATAGAGTACCTCCAAGACCACTTCTCACCAACAGCCTCCATCCGCTTCACGCCAAATGCCTCCGTTCGCTTCTCGGACGGACCTTGTGCCCAGCCCCAAGAAGATCAACAAACCTGAAGCAGCGCCTACCCGGAAGAATCCAGCGCGCAAGGCTGCATAGGGTGGAGATCTGATGCCACCACCCAAGCCACCGCTTGTGCCTGCCGGGAAGCCGACAGCAAAGAGCAAACAGCTAACCCTCAGCGGGCCCACCTCTAGCAGCAAGATGGCTGCTCCTGGATCTGCTGGCCCTGGCGAAGGGTCGAGTGCCGGAGATGCCGTCCGCGCACAAGTCAGCTGGCCGCAATACCTGCTTGAGGCGTCCAAGCAGTATGAGATATCGCTGTCCAAAGGCGAGAAGAAGCTTTCTGCCTTGAAGGGAGGCCACGCCAAGGCTGTGGACGTCAAGTCCAAAAGCAAGGAACCAAAACCAGCCCCTGAGTTCCACTCGCGCGAGGACGACGAGGACGAGATCGAGTCAGAAGGCCTGACCGCGGTCCTGGACCGGGTAGCCTTCATGGACAAGATTTGGGAGAGCGATGCTCATGGCGTCCCGCAATGGAATGGCCTCACGCTGGGTCTAGTCGATCATTACCGGGTTGAATGGAACAAGGCCGACATCGGCGCTGTTCCCATGACTATCGCCTCCCCCACATGCACACTCGCCGGGAAGCTGTTCTGCCTCCGCAAAGCCGCTGAGGACGTTGAACAAACATATGCTGTAAGTGTTCTCTCTTTTCTCGCTTTTTCCGAGTTGCCATTTCTCTGTTCTCTTCTCTTCTTTTCCTTTCCTTTCCTCTTAATCACTTTACCTCTTAGCCATTCCCCAGTCCCCAAGATTCGGGCCGAGTAGGCGAAAACTCGACCGAGTTGCCGTCTACTCGGGGCAAATCTTCCAAAGTACTCAGACCTTTTCTCTTCTCTTTCACAGAATAGCCTCCTCAAGAGGACAAAGGTGTTCCGCCGGCTGCTCTGGAACCATCGCATGGCCAAGGACCGCATCGCGGCTCTTGAAGCCGAACGAAAATATGGTGCTGCGATGGAGCAGGCGGCGCTGGACCGCGCTCTCCAACTCTCCGAGATAGAAGGTAAGCCTTTAGCTATTCGGTTTGTGCGTTTTTGGTTTACGCCCGCGTTTGCTTTTTGCTATAACCATGTCTACTCTGCAGGCAAATTCAACGAACTGAAGGAGCAGCATGAACACTGCCACGTCTTCTCTTTCTCTGCTGAAAGCAAAATCAACCATCTGGAAGGTGAGTTGCTGGCCACTCTGCACTTGTGCCTCTTCCTTCACTTGGTTACTCTGCTAATACTGTTGTTCTTCTCGCAGAAGAATACAAGAAATTCCGGGAACAACACCTTAACTGTCTGATGCCCGCCAAAGGGCAGCAGCAGCTGGCCACCCGAGACGCGGAGCTCCAAAAGGAACGCGACGCAGAGCGCGCCGAGTTCGAAGAAATGCAGGTGAAGCTGAAATCGGCTCTTGAGGATGCTCTCGAACAGGCTGCCGAGAAGGACAAGGTCAAGACAGCTGCCAAGGCCAAAGAGAAGGCGCTTGAGATGGAGATATCGGTGTTGAAGAAACACAACGAGCAGATCATCCTCCAAATCTCCGACGCACACCGCATCGAAGATAGGCATATTGCCGACGAGGAGGACTGGAAGATAAAGCTGGATGCGCTGCTGGTGGATCTCAAATGTAAGTCTTCTCTTCTCTACACCTGGCTGTTTCTCTTCTCTGCCACTTTTCTATCTGGTTTTCTCTCTTCTCTGCCTCCCTTTCCAACTCATATTGGTTTTTCTTTCAGATATTTTCCCTGAGCTTCGCGCCGCTAGCATGCCTGCTTTGGAGAAGGCCAAGCAACTCCGAGCTGCATCCGGGATGCCCATCGATACCAAGTCCACTGTCAACGACAATCTTCTGAGCACCAAGACCAACTCCGCCAACTCAGGGGCCTGGGCACCACCATGGTGTCCACAGCGTACAAACTCCATGATCTGTTCTGGCCGGATCAATCTGCGCCAAACAGCTTCAGTGCGCTCGCCGAGAAGCTACACGGCGTGAAGGCCGAGTTGAAGAAGTGGCGTGCCTCTGCAGCTCGGGCAGGAGCTGACGAGCTGCTCCATTTCATCACAAGCTGGTACGAGAACCTCAACCTTGACAGGATCCTCGAGAGGCGCGAAGACTCCAAGTGGACCAAGGATCTCGACTGCGTCGCACGCCGGAAGGAAGTGCCCTACGAGATAGCGTCTTATGCCGACACCGCCAACTACATCGACGGCCTCCCCGAACCAAACACCGAGCCTGAGGACGAGGATGAATATGAAGGGGACGATGACGATGACGCCGAGTCGAAGGGCTTGAGCGTGTTTGAAGAAGATGGCACTGATGAATCCGCTGAGAAGGGGAAGGCCAAGGTTGACGCCGACGCCGAGAAGCCGCAACCCAACAGCGAGGAGACCACCATCACCACCGAGATGGTGATCCAGCAAGCGGCTCCCAAGTTGGGCGCAACCAGCAGCTTCCCGATGCCCAGCTTCCAATCTGCTGCATCCACCTCGGCCACGGATCCCATCTCCGTCGCCACTTCAACTTCAGAACCAGCCGCCAACACTGAAGCTGATGCTGACAGCGCCAAGGATGATGTTGATGCCGAGAAAGCTGAAGTTGACAACACTGCTGCGGGCAACACCGATGCTACCTCCAAGTGACTCCTGAAAAAACTTATTCTCTAGAACTTTTATCAGATCCCCGGGATGCCGGGTGCAAATGTGTCAAACTATTAAGTTTTTGTTGCTACTCAGTTTTATCTTAGTTGAAGTTCTTAGCAACTCTGGCTCAATGCCGAGTTGTGTTAATATGCAAGTCCCCGAGTTGCATTTTTTATCCGCTCTTCCTTTTTATCTCAGCTCTTACCTGCAACTTGTTGCTTTTTTGGTAGTCGAGTCACAAGAATTCAAAGTTGGAGTTTCAAATACTCACCCACTTAGAAAAATCATAGTAACGCTGCCCACCACTTAGCCAAAAAGAAAAAACAGTAAAAAACACTCTATTCGGTTGCCACACGCTTCCTTTCCTTTGCAATTTTTCATGTGTTCATTGACCCTTTGGCTTGTTCTCTGGCTTGCCATGAAGCCGGGTTGCGGACAGCAGCAGAGTCGCAGAGTGTCCGGTGGGTTTAAACACACTACTTTGTATGCTTTTGAAATTCTAAGTGGTTCAACCGAATAGACAAAGTAAAACAGAGTAAACACAAGGAACAATTTGGACGAGGGCAGTCTCCGAGTTCAATTTTAGATTGCCGAATAGGAGTTTAACTCGGATAAGAAGATACATACACAGTTTGCTCATGAGTGAAAACGTCGAAGTAGAGCTACATTCCAAGGGCGCTTGGATTCCTCTCCAGCCCTATCCGGCCTGTTCTTCTGGGGTGGCTGTGCGTTAACTAGATAGTAGGCATCATTGTGCAAGGCCTTGCTCACAATGAAAGGCCTTTCCCACGGAGGGGAAAGCTTGTGCATCCCGGCTGTGCGCTGCACGACCCTAAGCACCATGTCTCCTTCTCGGAAAACCCTTGGGTTCACTTTCAGGCTATGATAACGCCTCAAGTTTTACTGGTAAACAGCTGAACGTGACAGAGTTAGCTCTCTTGCTTCTTCTAGCAGGTCAACGTCATTTTCTCGAGCTTCTCTAGCCTCTGCCTCAGTGTAGAGGGTTACACGGGGCGAGTCATGCTCTAGGTCAGTGGGCAATACGGCCTCAGCTCCATATACCAGGAAGAATGGCGTGTAGCCGGTTGACCGGTTAGGGGTAGTCCTTAGACTCCACAACACCGCTGGCAACTCGTCTAGCCAACACCCAGGTGTTTTCAGCAGCGGTTCAATCAGCCTTGGCTTTATGCCGGATAGCACCATGCCATTTGCTCTTTCAACTTGCCCATTGGAGGCGGGATGCGCAACAGATGCAACATCTAGCCGAATGTGCTTATTTCTGCAGAACCTTGCAAAAGCACCCTCAGCAAAGTTTGTGCCATTATCAGTGATAATGCTATGCGGGTAGCCATATCTCAAGATCACATCCTTCGGGAAACTCACAGCAGTGGCTCCATCACACTTCCGAATAGGCTTCACCTCAATCCACTTGGTGAACTTGTCAACCATAACCAAGATGTGAGTCATGTTTCCTCTAGCTGGCTTGAAAGGACCCACCATATCCAAGCACCAAACAGCAAATGGCCAAGTAATGGGAATGGTCTTCAACTCGGAAGTTGTCATATGAATCTTACTTGCAAATCTTTGGCAGCCGTTGCACTTTCTCACGATATCTTCAGCTTGCTTCAAGGCAGTGAGCCAAAAGAAGCCATGCCGAAAAGCCTTGTTGACCAGAGCCCGAGAAGAGGCGTGATGCCTGCATTCTCCTTGATGTATCTCCAACAGAATTTCTTCTCCTTCCTCTAGCTCTACACAGCGCTGCAGCACACCAGTAGGACTTCTTTTATGCAGCACATCTCTGAAGATTGTATAGCCCTTGGATCTTCTCTGGATTTGCCTCGAGGTAACCTCATCACACGGCAAGGTGCCGTCCTTTATAAAGGATAATATGAGCAGAGCCCAACTCGGTCTCCCGGATGGGACACACTGGTTCGTCCAGTTCCATTGGATCAGCCACCACTTCTTCTTATGAGTTGGAGACGAGTCCCCGAGCACTCGGCAAGGACCCCCTCAATGAATGCGACAGTCCCCAAGTTAGGAGGGGCAGTCCCCGAGTAAGAAGGGACAGTCCCCGGGTTGCAGGTGCCAGTCCCCGGGATGGAGACGACAGTCCCCGGGTTCTCTTTTGCAACCTCCCAGTTAATCTCCATGGGAACAGCTTCCTCGCCGGGCAGAGAAGGAACGAATATGGATTCCGAGTTGGGGGATGGCTTGATAGATGGCTTTCTCAAATGCTCCAAGGCAATCCCAGCCGGGATGTACCGCCGAGAAGACCCCAACTTGGACAGCTCATCAGCTGCCTCATTCTCTGCTCGGTGATGTGTTTGAACTCGCACCCTTCAAAGAATCCAGTCATGGTTTGCACCAGAAACCGATATGATGCCATGTTGGCATCCAGAGCATCCCAAGTGCCTGAAACTTGCTGCACCACCAGATCCGAGTCGCCATAGCATATGATGCGCTGCACGCCAACCTCCTTGGCCACCTTCAAGCCGTGTACTACGGCCTCGTATTCTGCTACATTGTTGGATGCCTTGAAATGAATCTGCAGCACATACTTGAGTTGATCTCTCTTGGGCGACGTAAGTACCACGCTAGCACCCAGGCCTTCCTTCACTTTGGAGCCATCAAAATGCATCTTCCAGTAGTTGGCTACTGGAGATGGAGGCTCATACTGCACCTCAACCCAATCCACCAGGAAATCTGCTAGGATCTGTGACTTGATGGCTTCTCTTCTCGCATACGCAGGAGCGTACGCGGCCAGCTCAATCGCCCACTTGGCTACTCTGCCACTTGCCTCCTTGTTGCCCATGATGTCCGAGATGGGAGCAGAACTCACCACAGTGACGGGATGCTCTTGGAAATAGTGCTTCAGCTTCTTGGCGCGCAGGTACACGCCGTAAGTCATCTTTTGGTAATGCGGGTAGTTTTGTTTGGAACTGGACAGCACCTCACTGAGATAGTATACTGGCCTCTGCACACTCTTGCCTTCCTCTTCTCTCTCCACCACAATCACAACATTGACCACTCGGTTGGTCGCAGCAATGTACAGCAGCATTGGCTCTTTGGGTAGCGGACCAGCCAAGATGGGAGCGCTACCCAGCATGGCCTTCAACTCCTTGAATGCTACATCAGCTTGCGGTGTCCAGACAAACTTGTCGCTCTTCTTCATCAATTGATACAGAGGCAAGGCCTTCTCGCCCATTCTGCCCAGGAAGCGGCTCAGAGAAGCCAAGCAACCAGTGAATTTCTGCACATCCTTCAGTGATCTCGGCAAAGACATGCTCTCTATAGCTTTTATCTTTGAAGGATTGGCCTCAATGCCCCGACTAGATACCAAGAAGCCGAGTAGCTTGCCAGCCGGGACGCCAAAGGTGCATTTAGTCGGATTGAACTTCATATTGTACTTGCGCAAGTTGGCAAATGTTTCCTCAATGTCACTAAGCAGAGTATGTGTTTTATTCGTTTTGATGACAATGTCATCTACGTACACCTGCACATTTTTGCCAATTTGATCATGCAAGCATTTCTGCATGCATCTCTGATAGGTAGCCCCAGCATTCCGCAACCCAAAGCACATGACACGATAGCAATAAGCCCCGTACGGGGTAATAAAGGCAGTCTTTATTTGATCAGCAGGGTTGAGAGCTATCTGATGAAAACCAGAGTAGGCATCTATGAAAGATAAAAGCTCACAACCAGTAGTGGAATCGATAACCTGATCTATGAGGGGTAGCGGAAAGGGATCCTTGGGGCAGGCCTTGTTCAGGTCGGTGTAGTCCACGCACATACGCCATGCGGTGTCGGCCTTGGGGTCCTCCTTCTTCTTCTCAACCATAACCGGGTTGGCCAGCTAGTCCGGATGCAATACCTCCTTGATAAAGTTGCTTATCAGCAACTTGGTGATCTGATCACCGATAGCTTTCCTCCTCTCATAACCAAAGCGGCGCATAGCCTGCTTCACTGGCTTGGCATCATGCCGCACATGTAGCGAGTGCTCAACCAACTCCCTCGGGACACCCGGCAAATCCTCATTGGACCAGGCAAATACATCCCGATTCTCACGGAGGAAGTGGATGAGCTCGCTTTCCTATTTCTCTCCCAACCCAGCGCCAATGATGGCGACACGGTCTGGGAACTCAGGATCAACCTGGACCTTCTTTGTCTCCTGGGATGCCTGGAACACAGTCCCGTACTGGGAACTCGGCATGCCAGGCGCACCACCTTGCGTTGCTTGCGCCATAGCCACCACCTCATACATCTTCTTCTTCTCGGCAGCAATGACCATGGATTCCGCCAGCTAAGAACCAGCAGAGGCACACTCCAAATACCTCTTGTAATCACCAGAGACGGTGATGACTCCATTGGGACCAGGGATCTTCATCTTCAAGTATGCAGCATGGGTTGAAGCCATGAACTTGCTGAGAGCAGGCCTACCGAGTAGGGCATGGTATGGGCTCTGATGATCGACTACCTCGAACGCCAAGCTCTCAGTGCGGCAGTTCTCCCTGGTAACGAATAGGACGTCTATCCAGACGCGGCCGATTGGAGAGCAAGACACTCCCTGCACAATGCCATGGAACGTGGTCCTGCTGGGTAACAACATGTTCTCGGGCATCCCGAGCTTCTCGAGTGTGTCTCTGTACACAATGTTGATGCTGCTGCCGTTGTCGGTCAGGACCTTGCTGAATCTCACATTCTTCTGAGTACCCAAGAAGGTGGGATCCACCACCAAAGCATAGCTACCCGGGTTGGGCATCACCCTAGGATGATCAGCTCTGGACCACGTGATCTCTTGGTTGCACCAGTGCAAGTAGTGAGGCACGGCAGGGATCACAGCATTGACCTCCATCGCGCGCCTGTGCAGAGACTGCTTGTCGGCGGGCTCGGAGGTGAAGATCATGTAGCTCTCATGGTGCTCCTGGTACTGGTTGCGGTCCCCACCACCATTGTTGCCGTTGTTGTTGTTGCCTTGGTTGTTATTGTTGTTGTTGTTGTTGTTCCTGTTGTTGTTGCGGGTGTAGAACTTGCGGTTGCGGTCGCTGTTGTTGTAGTTGCGGTAACCGTCATTGTTGAAGTAGCGGTGGCTTCTAAAGCCACCTGGTTCACATTCTCTCTTCTTGGAAACGCTGCAGGCCTGGGATCAGGTGCCCGAATAGGCTGCACATTGGCATTCGCAGCTGGCAGAGGAGGAGGGGGGGCAGGCCCTCATTCTTGATCTGTTCCCACCAGCTGCACTGCCGAGTAGTGTGGTTGGCTGGCCTAGCCGGATGCCGAGTATGGAAGCTGCATGGCCCATCCCTCATGCTCCCAAAGACAAAGTTCGGAGCAGGATCCGAGTTGCTGCTACCCTGCTGGGGAGCATTGTACAGCTTCTTGATGCCTTGGCCCTGATTCTGGTTTTGCCCGTACTGGGCTCAAGCAATTTTTTGCCTTTGGCTACTCCCAGCAGCCGTAGTCACAGCATTCACCTCCTCGGGATCATACCGAGTATCAATCCGGTCGCCTCTGCGCTTGTTGCGGAAATCATTGCGCTTGTTGCTGTTGTAGTTCCTTCTCGGCTCAGGAGAGTCCATCAGAGGCTGAGTTGGGTCGCCGAGTGCATACATATCTGCGATCTTGATGGTCTCAGCGAGAGTACTCGGCATCTCGCGCTGCAGCTTCTGCCACAACATACTGTCATGCCTGCAGCCCTGAGCAAACCAAGTAATGGCCTGGGCCTCATTCACACCTTCACAGGTATTCCTCAAGGTGCTCCACCGAGTAAGATACTCGCGGTCGGTCTCATCTTCCCGCTGCTTGCAAGCGGACAACTGCTGCGGCCTATTCGGCCTCTTGTAGGTGCTGGTGAAGTTGCTGATGAAGGCCTCCGAGAAGTCCAGCCAGCAATTGATACTGTCCTTGGGCAGATTGTTGAGCCAAGTCTGAGTTGGACCCTCTAGCATCTGCGGAACATACCGCACAGCCCATCTCCGGTTGCCGCCTACAATGTGCACGGCTGTGACATAGTCACTCAACCAATCTTCTAGCTTGGTGCTGCCATTGTAGCACTTGGTCCCCCTGGCCAGCTGAAAGTGGTTCATGGATGGCTCATTCATGATATGAGGGCCAAAGCATTCTGGGCCAGGCGGCCCCTTGTTCTCGAGTTGCGCGGACAGATTAATCCGGTCCAGCTTGTACCTTGCATTACTGGCTCCAACATGCGGTCACCCAAACGGTCAGCAACATTTCTTGGGCCAGCATAGCCGGCTAGCCCCATCGCCGTGTAGCCATCATCATATCCGTTCTCCTGCACAACAGCGGGTTGCACCACCGGGTTGGCTGCTGGCGCAGCCGCGCGCGGCTGTGCAGCAGCTGGCTGCTGCGTCCTCTGCCGAGTAGGCTGAGCAGCAGGATGCCGAGAAGGGCCTGCACGATCTCCATCCTGCCTCTTACTGTGAGCTTTATGGGCTTGATAGCCTGCTCCTGCAGAGTTGTGTTTCTGACCGGACTCTCGCGGCACAGCGTGCTGTTTTGCGGCGAGAGCCGGGTCATACACCTGCATCTGCCTACTCTTCCCAGAGTGCACACTCTGGTCCCTCTCGCGGTTGGGAAGCGGCGATGACGCCTGGTCATGAGATCCCGCTGCACGCGAGTGCACAATCTGAGAAGCACCAGCACCCGGATTGGCTTTTCGGAACTCCTCATTCTTCCTAGCAGCTTCTAGCACTAGCTCATTGAGCCTCTCCTGCTGCCTAGCGCACGCGTCGCCGGCAAGGTTTGGCAACTCAGCAGCTACAGCCTCTGCAGCTCTAAGTGTTTTGGCGGGGGTGCTGTATCTGGGCCTGGTAGCAGTGTTCACAGTGGCAGACTGGCTAGGAGCCTCACCAACTACTGCCATCTCGGCGCCCAAATTGCGATGAGTAGCGCCTACTTTGCTAGGCTTCCTAACAACAGGAGTAAAGCCTTGGGCCTTGTTGTACTCGTTCTGGTCTAGGCTAAGCTCAAGCCTAACCTTCTCCAGCTCCAGATGCTCGGCGAGCAGCGCCTGGCGCTGCTGGTCGAGCTGCGCCCTCATGGTCATGAGCTCAAGCTCGGTGGGAGGCGGCATGCCTATCCGCACGGCGGATGCCGGTATCGTCGGTGTTGTGGAAAGAGGCATGTTCGAGTCCTTCTCGTAGGGCTTGTGGACCCTCCACTCGGGCCAGCAGGTTCCTCGATGACTCCCGTGGCAGCAGCCGCGCCCTTCCCGGCCTCGATAGCCGGGCCAGTCACCATCACCTCCACGCTGTCTGCAAAGCAACCAGTTGGCCTTCCGCGGGCAGCGAGCACAGCAGGAGGATCTTCCGCGACCAGCGCCTCCTCTGGGAACTCGCGTATGACGGTGGTGGCAACGTAGACGAGGTGCGAGCCGAAGGAGAGCACCGAGCCGCCTGCCGGCATGGGCCTACCGCCGAAATCTCCGGCGTTGTCGGTGACGAAGTCGAAGGAGCCGAATCTGTGGACAAGGCCACAGACCACGCGCTCCCCAGTAGCAGAAATGTGTCCCGTCCGAGCATTGACTCCAGCCAGCGCCGCTGGTAGCCCCACGGTGGGCGCCAACTGTCGTGGTGGTATCACGGCAGATGCCATGGGATGGCTAATGTTTGGGGCCGATGGACGCTGGAGGTGCTCGGGGAGGGATCACACGGCGAGTAGCCGCGTGTGGGAAGTCACAAGCACAGCTAACAACAGGATCTTACCCAGGTTCAGGGTCCTCGTGTGGAGGTAACACCCCTACTCCTGCCTTTCTCTCTATATGTGTGTTACCGAGTAGCCACAGTACAAATCAGGCCTTCAGCCGAGTAGACACTCTTCTCTCTAGTTCTCTCTATGTGAAGTGAAGCAATCCAGAGTGTCGACCCTCGCACAGGAGGGGGCAGGGCACCTTATATACTGGTGCCTAGCCGAATAGAATAAGACTAAAAGGTACAGCTGACGTGACAGGAGCACTGCAGAACAGAGCATGCTTCCGGCTTCTCGCTGACGCGGGCGCCGTAAGTCGTCGCGCCGTTCGGAGATGGGACCTGTCCACCCTTGTCAGTGAGATAGGGTAGGCCCCTAGCCCTGTCCTGTCCCCTCTGTCAGTGACAGGACTTGACAGGCGCCTACCGCACCGTAGCCACGCCCTAGCGCGGATAATCACGTGCTCCGTAAGTTGAACCGCACGCCGGTACGGACGCAGGATACGCGGGATCCCTTGTCAGAACGGCTCCATTGACTTCTGGCCCGAGTAGGAACTCACTCCATCTACTCGGACCAACTTCTTTACTCGGATGAACATAACTTGGTTGATTTCTCCTCTGGGCCATTGGCGGGTACGACCGAATAGAAACCTACCGGGTAGCGAGCACCAGGTAGCCATCTACCTGGTCAAACAGCACCTTTGACCCTGCCTTTAGCACTGGCCTTACCCCTACTCGGGGGTAACCCCCCGACACATGCCTATGATTTGATTACTTTTATCTCAGCTTGCAATGCTTTTACAATAATGTTGATCAAGATTGTGTTGGTAGCATGTCACCTCAGAAATTATTTTGTTGTTGTCGTTTTACCTACTCGAGGACAAGTAGAACTAAGCTTGCGGATGCTTGATACATCTCCAATGTATCTATAATTTCTGATGTTCCATGTTGATATTATGCCATTTTCAACATGTTTTCTATATACTTCATAGAATTTTTATGCATTTTCTGGGACTAACCTATTGACAAGATGCCGCAGTGCCAGTTCCTGTTTTCTGCTGTTCTTGTATTTCAGAAAAGTTGTTCTGGAAATATTATCGAAATTAGACGAAACAAAAGTCGAAGTCCCTATTTTTCTGCACGTACACGGAGTCCGGAGGAGACCCGAAGGGGGCAAGGGAGGTGGCCACACCATAGGGTGACGCGACCCTCCCCTTGGCCACGCCACCAAGTGGTGTGGGCCCCCTGGCGGCCCACCGACATCGCTCTTCCACCTATATAATGCCTTCCTCGGGAAAACCCTAACTACCCGAGACTCCATCCACGAAAAGTTCCGTAGCCACCGTCGTTGTCAACCTTAGTTCGGGAGGGTTCTGAAGCTCTTCCCGGCACCCTACCGGAGAGGGGAATCATCACCGGAGGGCTCTTCATCACCATGTCTGCCTCCGGAGTGATGCGTGAGTAGTTCATCCTTGGACTATGGGTCCATAGTAGTAGCTAGATGGTTTTATTCTCCTATTTTGTGCCATCATGTTTAGATCTTGTGAGCTTCCTAACACGATCAAGTTCATCTTATTGTAATACTACATGTTGTGTTTGCTAGGATCCGATGAATATTGAATACTATGTCAAGTTGATTATAGATCTATCATATATGTTATTTGTGATCTTGCATGCTCTCCGTTTCCAGTAGACGCTCTACCCAAGTAGATGCTTGTGACTCCAAGAGGGAGTATTTATGCTAGATAGTGGGTTCATGCCTCTAGTAATCTAGGAGAGTGACAATAACTTCTAAGATTGTGGATGTGTTGTTGCCACTAGGAGTAAAACAACAATGCTTTGTATAAAGATAATTGTGTTGTTTATATTACGCACTTTACTTAATGCAATAATCTGTTGCTTGCAACTTAATACCCAAAGTTTGCCCGGATGACGTCCTGAGGGTGGATTATTAGTCATAGATGCAGTTGGATAACGGTCTATGTATAATGTTGTAATTCTCAAATGAATCTCATAGTAGTCATCATGTCATGTGTATGCATTACGGTGCATTCTCTATTTTGTCAATTGCCCAGCTGTAATTTGTTCACCCAGCAAGTTATTTATCTGTTATGGAGAGGCACCACTAGTGAACTATGGACCCCCGGTCCATTCTATTACAGTGATAATACAACCTACTGCAAACACTTTCACTACAAACACTATTCTCATTCATTCACTGCAAACAAACATCATTTTCCACACTATGCGTATAATACTTTGTTTTCAGCAAGACCGGTGAGATTGATAACCTCACTGTTTTGTTGGGGAAAAGTATCTTCATTGTGTTGTGTGCAGATTCCACGTTGCCGCTGAGCCTGGTAGTGCGCCCTGCCAACATCGGCTGTCAACAACCTCTAGAAGTGATTTCTTTCTCCTACTGGTCCGATTAAACCTTGGTTTCTTACTAAGGGAAAATCTTGCTGCTGTACTCATCATACCTTCCTCTTGGGGTCTCCCAACGAACGTGTGTTCACACGCCATCCGCATCATGCATCTTGCCTTCAACACAAGCCCTACACACATGATCTTTGGCAAAGGAAATTTTTTCTTTTAATCCAAGGATATGACCACCCTTGTGAAGACTTTCCAAATTTCTCATGTTGACATGGTATAAGCGGCGATGCCACAACCTCCCAATGTCGGCCTTACCAAAGAGACGCATCGTTTGTGTATTGGTTGACTCCGAGAAGTCTACCACATACAACTCATTTTTGACATGCCCAACGTAAGCAACATCGAGAATTGCTCCACATGATGATCACCTTGTTAACATCAAAGAAGATGGAGAAACCCATATTCCCTAATGCATGAACTGAAATTAATTGAAACCAAGGGATTCGACAAGCATGACATTTTAAAGGGTGATATTTGGAAAAACAACCACCTTGCCAAACCCCGCCACCTTAGAATTGGACTTATCTCCGTAAGTGACGGTTGCTTGATTTATACTTGGTTGCAACTCCGCCATAATTTCTTTGCCTCCGGTCATATGACTTGTACACCCACTATCAAGTATCCATTTTGCACCACCGGAATCATAGTCCTACAAGGAAACATTGACTAGAGTTAGGACCCGAGGAGGGTCCTCTCATGTTAGCAACAAGGGTCTTTGGGACCCAAATAGATTAATCACTCTAATCCTCAGTAGTACCAACAAATTTATCTCACACAACACCATAATAATCAACAAACAAGAAATAGTGTGTATTATTAGTTCCCTCATAGTTGCTATGAGTAGTGTTGTCCCTAATGACACTACCACTCGCACCAAAATTCGTCTTAGGTTGTGTGGGCTTGGGCTTGTTCTTATTCTTCTTCTTCTTGCTCTTGGCAACATAGCCAAGACCTTTCTTGCCATTTTGTGGTCTAGGAGCAACCACTTGTGGCTTGGGAGCCACAACCTTCTCAATACTAGGGCCCTTGCCCTTGATTCTTGCTCTCTCTTCCTTCAACCTAGAATTCTCCTCAATAATATTTGCATGATCACAAGAAGAAGTAGAAGTAATAGGCACATTCAATTGATCAAGTCGAGTTTGAAGTTGTTCACAAGTCTTGCTGAGGGCAGAGTGTTCACTCTCCAAGGCCTTGTGAGCCTTGGTGAGCTTCTCTAGCTCCTCGGTTAGATTTTCATGACCAACACCAAACTCAACCTTATTATTTTTAGTTCTTTTGTATTTAGCAATTGAATGGTCATGTTCTTTAGTGAGATTGGAAATTAACTCGTTATGAGACTCTTCAATAGATTCAAGTTTCTCCTCAAGAGATACTCGAAGCTCATGTTCCTCCTCAAGAGCATTTGAGAGGGAAACTTTCAATGCATTCTTTCCTATCGATTTCACATTTCTTCTCAAGAGCCTCTTGGGCCTCTCCCCATTGACGCATGAGAAGATCAAAGTACTTCTTGTTCTCACCTTTTAAGTTAGTCCTATATAGGTTCAAAGAGGCAATTTCATCTTCAACACTAGGATTAGCAAGTTTATTCATTTCACTTTGAGTATTAGTGGAGGAAGAAGATGATACCTTGATGGCCCTTTCCATGAAGCACTTTGCGGAGGGTTGAGGAAGATTTTCATTGGGGGATTCAAAGAGTGATGGAGATGATGAGGAAGCAATAGCAATAGCAGCCACTTCACTTGTGGTTTTTTCTTCTTCATCGTCATCAGAATCATAATCTTCTTGAGTCACAAACACATATCTTGATGATGGCTTATTGTTGAAGGGTTTAATCTTGAATTGAGGCTTCTTGTTGGGGAGATTTGACTTATCCTTGAGGACTAGATTTCCTCCATGATTTTCCCTATTCAAGAAGGGGCACTCGGCAAAAAAATGATACTTGTCTTGACAATTGAATCAAGCCCTCAAATTTTGAGTCCCTTCTTTGCCATAGCTTGACTTGGTCTTCTCATATGCCTTGGCCTTGGGAGTGTTCTTCCAAAACTTTTGCGCTGCAAAAGTAACATAATCCTTAAGCACGGGATCATATTCTTGATCTTTGAGCAGAGACAAGTTTTCTTCCAAGACCAGCTCTTCTTGTTGATCCACCATCTTGGTCACCACCTTGGCCTTCAAAGCAAAAGAGGCTTCTTTGTGCATTACAATAGCACGAGCACGAGTGACATGAGCAAGCTTTGTTTGCACTTTGAAGGATTCCATCTCTTGCATCACTTCGGTTGAGGTCATGAGGTGAAAGTTGTGTGTCTTCCTTGAAGGATCTTCAAGTCCATGGGCTCAAACGGTAAGAGTGCATCCACGTCCTCTTGATCCAAGTATTATCCACATATTTGGCACCAAGGCCACTAAAGGTGGTAGCTATGGTCTTGAGTCTTTGGTACATGTCCTCATGGCTCTCACCATCAAGCATATAGAACCATTCAGCCTCATTGCTCAAGGTATCATACCTATTCATTTGCATGCTTTCATTGCCCACAAACATGACGACAAGAGCATCCCATGTTTTTTGGCGGTAGAATATTGTTGAAGATGGGGCATGTGGTTTGGACCCACGACTTGTTGAATCATCGACAAGGCGGTGTAGTTGAGTTGGCAATCTACCCCTTCTCTTCTAGTCAAGTTCTTGTGAGTCACGGGGCTTGTATCCTTCTTGTGTGACCCTCCAAAGCTCAATACAAGAGGAGTTTTCATATAATAGTGCCATTGATCAAAAGTATGTGCATAAATTTTAGGAGGTTCGCCTCTAGGATTAATATGAGGATGTGGGATAGGAGGATCAGGAGAGTACCGTCCTTCGAAATTGTGGTACTCGCCTTTCTCATCTGATCCCTTAGAAGTTTTGTTCTTAGAGGGAGGATATTCAATTTTATTTTCTCCACCATGTTCCCTCTCATCTTCCTTATTCTTCGGAATTTCTTCCGGTGGAATATACGAGGAGGAGTCTGGGCCCTTGGCTTTCAAGAGTTGTAACATTAGATCTCGCAACTCCGTCATTTTGACATCCATGGATGAGGTCAAGGAATCTTTCCTTGAGATCATCCATAGTGACTTGCATCGTGGGCTCGGCAGCTTCCCCTCCGTTGACCATACTATAAATCTTAGGCGGTTAAGTTCGAAGTAAGAGCCGAGGCACTGATACCAATTGAACGGATAGTATGGGCACCTAGAGGCGGGGTGAATAGGTGCTATGACCAATTTTAATTTTTCTCCAAATTAAGGCTTGACCCAAAGGTAAATTCTCTAGATATGCAACTACGGTGAATTTACCTATATGACAAGCACAACAATAAACAAGATACAAACACAAAGTAAAGGGGAGGGAATGAGGTAACCGATAACGGAAGCACGCGGAGATAAGGATGTAATGCCTAGTTCTTCCTTTTGAGGGGAGTACGTCTCGTTGGAGGGGTGTGAGTTTCGCCACGAAGGCCTACTCAATGCCACAAAGACCTCACCCTATTCTCCGATGGACCTCGCCATAAAGGCCTAGTTCACCTTCCACTATTGATTCCAGGAAATCGAATCCTCTACAGTACTTGAGGCACACACCAACAACCAAATTGGGGGCTCCCAAGAATCACCAACAATCAACGATTGAGTAGCAATGGGGTCTAGGTTTTCCCCGAGAAAACCCTAGACTTGATTTCCTCAAGTGAATAACGGAAAATGAAGAACGAGTTGGTGAAGATGTAGATCGGGGCATTCTCCTTGAATCCTCCAAAGATCAACGAGTATGGGTTGAGGGATTGGGAGAAATCTAACTTTTGGTGAGCCCAATAAATGAGGTCTTTAATGTTGGACGAGCTACCTCTTGGGGAAGAAGGGGATGGGCTATTTATACCCGTCCCTCAAATCTAACCGTTTGGGCATTTATTGCGTCACCCGGTAGTACCGGACGGCGTGTCGGGGGGTTACCCCCGAGTAGGGTAAAGGCAAGTGGTAAAGGCAACAATCAGAAGAGAAGTTTGGTCGAGTAGCCGCCTACCCGGTACTTGCTACTCGGTCTCACTAAAAGATGACCAGAAGGAGATATCAAGCAAGTTATATCTGTTCGAGTAGAAGAGTTGGCCCGAGTAAAACTGGCGGGAACCTACTCGGGCCAGAAGTCAAAGGAGCCGTTCTGACACAGGATCCCGCGTATCCCGGGTCCGTACTTGGCACTGTTCACAGCACTGTTCATCTGGGGACGGCGTGCCTGACAGCGACAGTGTGTCAGCAGGGCGTTGCAGGATAGGGGGGACCTACTCTGTGTTCGCACAGTGATAACAGACTGGTTACTTGGTTTTGCCCAACGACTTTCTGCATCAGGACAAGCTTAGAAGCCAAAGCTGTCAGCGGGAACTCGGAAGAAGGACGGTGTGCACACAATGTCGACACTTGTTTGTATTTGGCTGTATCCGGCAGGGCACCGGGTATATAAGGTGCCCAGCCGCCTCCTGCGCGAGGCACGTTCACAAGGGAGCATTACGATAGCACCCGTAGAGATTCTTGACCTAATTCTACCCGGAGAGAGAAGAGTGGCTACTCGGTAGCAAGAACATTTGTACTGTGGCTACTCGGTGAGACACCAGAATACATAGAGAAAGGCAGGAGTAGGGGTTTTACCTCCTCACGAGGGCCCTGAACCTGGGTAGATCGTGTTGTTTGCAGTGTTTGATCTTCACCTCACGCGTCTACTCGTCGCGTGATCCCTCCCCGAGCGCCTCCAGCGTCCTTCGTCCCCACATCTTTAGCCATCCTATGGCATCTGTCGTGACACCACCACGACAGTTGGCGCCCACCATGGGGCAACCAGCGGCGCTGGCTGGAGTTTCCGTTCGGACGGGATCGATTTCTGCTACTGGAGGGCGTGTGGTCTGTGGCCTTGTCCACAGATTCGGCTCCTTCGACTTCGTCACCGACAACGCCGGCGATTTCGGCGGCAGGGCCATGCCGGAGGGCGGCTCGGTGATGTCCTTCGGCGCGCACCTCGTCTACGTCACCACCGTCGTCGCCTGCGAGTACCCCGAGCTGGTGCATGACGCGGAGGATCCGCCTGCCGTTATCGCCGCACGCAGGAGGCCGCTGGGCAGCTCCGCGGACGTCGCGGAGGTGATGGTAGCTGGCTTGGCTGCGGACGCCGGCACGGGTGCTGCTGGCGCTGCGGTCGTTGCTGAGGACCATGCTGGCCCGAGCGCTGGTGGCAGGACTCACCGGCCTTACGAGAAGGAGTGCAACCTCCCGCTCTCCACGACTCCGACGATCCCTGCGTCTGCTGCGCGCCCGGGCATGCCGCCTCCCACCGACCTCGAGCTCCTGAGCATGAACGAGCAGCTCGAGCGGCAACGCCAGGAGCTGCTCGCCGAGCAGGCAGAGTTGGACAAGATCAGGCTAGAGCTTAGCCTAGATCAGCTTGAGTACAACAAGGCTCACGGCTTCACGCCAGTCACTAGGAGAGCTAGCAGAGTAGGTGCCACGCGGCGTAACCTAGGCGCCGAGATGGCAACGGTTGTAGAGGCTCCCGCTCAGTCCGCCACCGCAAACACCTCCACTAGGCCTAGGTATAGCACACCCGCCAAGACACTTAGAGTTGCAGAGGCCGTGGCCGCCGAGTTACCTCATCTCGACGGTGACGCGCGCGTTAGGCAGCAGGAGAGGCTCAACGAGTTGGTGTTAGAGGCTACTAGGCAGAATGAGGAGTTCCGAAAAGCCAACCCGGGTGGCGGAGCTTCTCAGGTGGTGCACTCGCACGCGGCTAGATCTAACGATCAGGCCTCATCTCCGCACCCCAGCCGCGAGAAGAGCCGCAGCGGACGTTCTGGCGGAGACAGGCAAATGCAGGTGTACGACCCGACTGCTGCCGTGAAACAGCTCGCTGTGCCACAGCAGCCCGGTCAGAAACACAACGCTGCAGGAGCAGGCTCTCAAGCCCATAAAGCTCAAAGCCAGGTCCGAGCTGGAGACTGCCCAGGACCTTCTCGACGTCCCGCTGCTCAGCCTACTCGGCAGAGGCAGCAGCCGCGCGCAGTGGCGCCAGTCGCCAACCCGGTGGAGCAGCCTGCAGCGGTGCAGGTGGACAGGTATGATGACGGCTACTCGGCCATGGAGATGGCTGGCTATGATATTCTGGATCGAGTTGGCGAGCGCGCGTTGGCGCCTGGAGATGCAAGGCACCAGCTGGACCGGATCAGCTTGTCGGTGCGGCTGGAGAACACGGGTCCTCCTGGCCCCGAGTGCTTTGGCCCGCGCATCATGAACGAGCCGTCCGTGAAGAACTTCCAGCTCGCAAGGGGCACCAAGAGCTACAACGGCAGCACCAAGCCGGAAGATTGGCTCAATGACTATGTCACCGCGGTTCATATCGCGAACGGCAACAGGAGATGGGCGGTGCGCTATGTCCCGCAGATGCTAGAGGTCCAGCTCGCACTTGGCTCAACAACTTGCCCAAGAACAGCATCAATTGCTGGCTGGACTTCTCGGACGCCTTCATCAGCAACTTCACAAGCACCTACAAGAGGCCGAATAGGCCACAGCAGCTGTCCGCTTGCAGGCAGCGAGAAGATGAGACGGACCGCGAGTACCTTACTCGGTGGAGCACATTGAGGAACACCTGTGAAGGTGTGAACGAGGCCCAGGCCATCACTTGGTTTGCGCAGGGTTGCAGACATGGCAGTATGCTGTGGCAGAGGTTGCAGAGGGAGATGCCAAACACTCTGGCAGAGACCATCAAGATTGCGGATCAGTACGCACTCGGTGATCCTACTCAGCCCCTGATGGACTCCTCTGAGCCGAGAAGAAACTTTAGCAACAGCAAGCGCAACGAGTTCCGCAAGAAGCGCAGGGGTGACCGAATAGATACTCGGTACGACCCTGAAGAGGTGAATGCAGTGGCTGTTGGAGCTGGGGGTAGCCAAAGGCAAAAACCTGCTGGAGCCTACGGGCAGAACCAGAATCAGGGCCAAGGCAACAAGAAACCATTCCGTGCTCCTCAGTCGGGTAGCGGCAACTCCGAGCAGCCGAGGAAGTTCGTCTTTGACGACATGAAGGATGGCCCATGCAGCTTTCACACTCAGCACCCTTCAAGGCCAGCCAATCATACTACCCGGCAGTGCGAGTGGTGGGATCTGATAAAGAATGACGGCTTGCCTCCTCCTCCTCCTCTGCCAGCCGCAAATGCCAATGTGCAGCCTGCTCGCGCACCCGCAGCTCGGCCGCCAGTGTTCCCGAGAAGAGAAAATGTGAACCAAGTGGCTTTAGGAGCCAACCGGCACTTCAACAATGAGAGCTACCGCAACAACAACAACAACTACAACCGCAACAACAACAGAGGCAACAACAACTACCAGGGCAACAACAACAACGGCAACAATGGGGGCGGAGGCTCCAACCAGTACCAAGAGCACCACGAGAGCTACATGATCTTCACCTCTGAGCCAGTCGACAAGCAATCACAGCACAGGCGTGCCATGGAAGTCAATGCAGTGATCCCTGCTGTCCCTCACTACATGTACTGGTGTGACCAAGAGATCAGGTGGTCCCGAGTAGATCATCCCAAGGTAATGCCCAACCCGGGTAGCTACGCCTTGGTGTTGGATCCTATCTTCCTGGGTCCCGAGAAGAACGTGAGGTTCAGCAAGGTGCTAATCGACAACGGTAGCAGCATCAACATCGTGTACAGAGACACACTCGAGAAGCTTGGCCTGGCCGAGAACATGCTGCTACCTAGCAAGACCACCTTCCATGGCATTGTGCCGGGAGTCTCGTGCAACCCGATTGGCCGAGTGTGGATAGATGTGCTATTCGGTACAAGGGAGAACTGCCGCACAGAGCGCCTGCAGTTTGAGGTGGTTGACCATAAGAGCCCGTACCATGCTCTACTCGGCAGGCCTGCTCTGAGCAAGTTCATGGCTTCTACACACACTGCATATCTGAAGATGAAGATCCCTGGTCCCAATGGCGTGATTACCATTGCTGGTGATTACAAGAAGTCCATGGAGTGTGCCTCTGCTGGTTCCCAGTTGGCGGAGTCAATGGTGATTGCCGCCGAGAAGAAGAAGATGTATGAGGTGCTGGCTATGGCGCAATCCGCGCAAGCTGGCGCGCAGGGCGTACCGAGTACGCAACACGGGACCGCGTTCCAGGCATCTCAGGAAACCAAGAAGGTCCAGGTCGACCCCGAGTTCCCCGACCGCGTAGCCATCATTGGCTCCGGGTTGGCGGAGAAATAGGAAAGCGAGCTCATCCACTTCCTCCGTGAGAATCGGGATGTATTCGCCTGGTCCAATGAAGATTTGCCAGGAGTCCCGAGGGAGTTGGTTGAGCACTCATTACATGTGCGTCCTGACGCCAAGCCAGTGAAGCAGGCTATGCGCCGCTCCGGAGATGAGAGAAGGAAGGCCATTGGTGACCAGATCACCAAGTTGCTGATAAGCAATTTCATCATGGAGGTGCTGCATCCGGATTGGCTAGCCAACCCGGTCATGGTCGAGAAAAAGAAGGAGGATCCCAAGGCCGCTACTGCATGGCGCATGTGTGTCGACTACACCGACTTGAACAAGGTGTGCCCCAAAGATCCCTTCCCGCTACCTCGCATCAATCAGGTGATCGATTCCACTGCCGGTTGTGAACTGATGTCTTTCATAGATGCCTACTCTGGTTTCCACCAGATTGCACTCAATCCTGCTGATCAAATAAAGACTGCTTTCATTACCCCGTACGGGGCTTATTGCTATCGTGTCATGTGTTTTGGCTTGAGGAATGCGGGTGCAACCTATCAGAGATGCAGGCAGAAATGCTTGCACGATCAGCTCGGCAAGAATGTGCAGGTGTACGTAGATGACATCGTCATCAAAACGAATAAAACACATACTCTGCTTGCCGACCTGGAGGAAACCTTTGCTAACCTACGCAAGTATAAAATGAAGCTGAATCCGAGTAAATGCACCTTTGGTGTCCCGGCTGGCAAGCTACTCGGCTTCCTGGTGTCTAGTCGGGGCATTGAAGCCAATCCTTCAAAGATAAAAGCTATTGAGAGCATGTCTTTGCCGAGATCCCTGAAGGATGTACAGAAGTTCACTGGTTGCTTGGCATCTCTGAGCCGTTTTCTGGGCCGAATGGGCGAGAAGGCCCTGCCTCTATACCAGCTGATGAAGAAAAGTGACAAGTTTGTCTGGACTCCGCAAGCGGATGTGGCATTCAATGAGCTGAAGGCAATGCTGGCTAGTGCTCCCATCTTGGCTAGTCCGCTACCCAAGGAGCCAATGCTGTTGTACATTGCTGCCACTAACCGAGTAGTCAGTGTGGTGATTGTGGTGGAGCGAGATGAAGAAGGCAAGAGTGTGCAGCGCCCAGTGTATTATCTCAGTGAAGTGATGTCTAGCTCCAAGCAAAACTACCCGCATTACCAGAAGATGACCTACGGCGTGTACCTGGGCGCCAAGAAGCTGAAGCATTATTTCCAAGAGCATCCTATCACGGTTGTGAGCTCTGCACCCATCTCGGATATCATGGGCAACAAGGAGGCGAGTGGCAGAGTAGCCAAGTGGGCAATCGAGTTAGCCGCGTATGCACCCGCGTATGCGAGAAGAGAATCTATCAAGTCTCAGATTCTGGCGGAATTTCTGGTGGATTGGGCCGAGGTGCAGTATGAACCTCCTGCTCCAGTTTCTAATTACTGGAAGATGCACTTTGATGGCTCAAAGGTGAAGGAAGGCCTTGGTGCTGGCGTAGTGCTTACGTCACCCAAGCGAGATCAACTCAAGTATGTGCTGCAGATTCATTTCAAGGCGTCCAACAATGTAGCAGAGTACGAGGCAGTGGTGCATGGTTTGCGAGTAGCCAAGGAGGTTGGCGTGCAGCGCATCATATGCTATGGAGATTCAGATCTGGTGGTGCAGCAAGTCTCTGGCACTTGGGATTCTCTAGATGCCAACATGGCATCATATCGCTTCCTGGTACAGTCTATGACTGGATTCTTAGAAGGCTGCGAGTTCCAGCACATTCACCGAGCAGAGAACGAAGCGGCAGACGAGCTGTCCAAGTTGGGGTCTTCTCGGCAGTCCATCCCGGCGGGGATTGCCTTGGAGCACTTGAGGAAGCCATCCATCAAGCCTTCTCCCAACTCGGAATCCATATTTGTTCCTTCTCTGCCAAGTGAGGATTCTGACCCCATGGAGATTGACTGGGAGAATGCTGCAGGAAACCCGGGGACTGCTGCTCCCAACTCGGGGACTGCCGTTCTCTACTCGGGGACTACCACTCCCTACTCGGGGACTGCTACTCCCTACTCGGGGACTGCCACTCCTTACTCGGGGACTGCCACTCCATACTCGGGGACTGCTGTCCTTAACCCGGGGACTGTCGCATTCATTGAGGAGGTCCTCGCCAATCGATCAGGGCTCCAGAGAAGTGCTCCCAACCCTAAAGAGCAACCAGAGGTGCCTGTCCCAATGGAAGTGGACGAACCAGTGTTTCCCACACGGGAGACACCGAGTTGGGCCATGCCCATATTATCCTTTCTAAGGGATCGTACTTTGCCAGAGGACGAGGTGGTCGCAAGACAGATTCAGAGAAGATCCAAGGGCTACACTATATTCTGAGATGTGCTGCACAAAAGAAGTGCCACCGGCGTGCTGCAACGCTGTGTGGACCCTGAAGAAGGAGGAGAAATTCTGCTGGAAATACACCAAGGATAATGCGGGCACCACGCCTCTTCTCGGGCATTGGTCAAGAAAGCTTTTCGGCATGGCTTCTACTGGCTCACAGCTCTGCAGCAAGCTGAAGACATCGTGAGGAAGTGCAACGGCTGCCAGATGTTCGCGAGTAAGATTCACATGCCTGCTTCCGAGCTGAAGACAATTCCTATCACATGGGCGTTTGCCGTGTGGTGCCTGGATATGGTTGGCCCATTCAAGCCGGCTAAAGGCAACATGACACACATCTTGGTCATGGTGGACAAGTTCACCAAGTGGATCGAAGTGAAGCCTATTCGGAAGTGCGATGGGGCTACAGCTGTGAAATTCTTGAAGGATGTGATCCTGAGATATGGCTACCCGCACAGCATCATCACCGACAACGGCACAAATTTCGCAGAGGGGGCAATGGTGCGGTTCTGCAGAGATAAGCACATCCGACTAGATGTTGCGTCTGTCGCGCATCCCGCCTCCAATGGACAAGTGGAAAGAGAAAACGGCATGGTACTGGCAGGCATAAAGCCAAGGCTGATTGAGCCACTGCTAAAAACACCTGGGTGTTGGCTAGACGAGTTGCCAGCGGTGTTGTGGAGTCTAAGGACTACCCCTAACCGGTCAACCGGCTACACGTCATTCTTCTTGGTATACGGGGCTGAGGCCGTGTTGCCAATAGACCTAGAGCATGACTCCCCCCGAGTAGCCCTCTATACTGAGGTGGAGGCGAGAGAAGCTCGAGAAGACGATGTTGACCTGCTCGAAGAAGCAAGAGAGCTCACTCTGTCACGTTCGGCTATCTACCAGCAAAACCTGCGGCGTTATCATAGCCGAAAGGTGAACCCAAGGGTTTTCCGAGAAGGAGACATGGTCCTTAGGCTTGTGCAGCGCACAGCCGGGATGCACAAACTGTCTCCTCCATGGGAAGGGCCCTTCATTGTGAGCAAAGCACTGCACAACGATGCATACTACCTTGTAGATGTGCGCCCATCACAGGCGAACAGGGCAGATAAAGCTGGAGAGGAATCTAAGCATCCCTGGAATGTAGCTCTACTCCGTCGTTTTCATTCGTGAGCAAAAATGTGTATGTACCCTCTTATCCGAGTTGAAATTCTATTCTGCAATCTGAAATTGAACTCGGGGACTGCCCTCGTCCAAAATTGCTCTAAGTGTTTCTACTCGGCTTTACCTTTTGCCTATTCGGTTGCTCTACTTCAAAATTCAAAAGTACATTGAATACTGTGTTTAAACCTACATGCCAACTCTTCGACTCTGCTGCTGTCCGAAACCCGGCTTCATGGCAAGCAAGAGAACAAGCAAAAGGTCAATGAGCACAAGAAAAATTGCTAAGGAAGAAAAGAGTGCAGGAACCGAGTAGGGTGCATTTACTTTTATTCTCTGTCTTTTCTTTTCGGTTAAGTGGTGGGCTGCGTTACTATGATTGTTTCTAAGCGGCTAAGTATTTGCAGCTCTACTCTTTGACTCTTGTGACTCGAATACCAAAAAAGCAACAAGTTGCGGGTAGAGCTGAGACAAAAAGAGAGAGTGAATAAGAAATGCAACTCGGGGACTCGCATGATAACGCAACCCGGCATCGAGCCAAGGCTGAACAAAATGATTAAGTTGAAAACAACAAGTGTGAATAAAAATGAGTAGCAACGGCATAAGTAGTCTGATACATTTGCACCCGGCATCCCGGGGATCTGATAAGTGTTTGAGGAATGAGCTGCAGGACAGATTCAGGTCGAGGCGGCGTTCTCGGTGCTGGCCTTAGTTGCCTCATCTTCAGTAGTGGCCTTGGTCGCGTCTGCCTCCGAGCTGGCGTCAACAGTCTTCGCAGCTTCGTCCTCGGCCCTGGCCTGGGTCGCATCCGCTTCCAGGTTGACGGGGACGGTCTTCGCTAGCTCGGCGTCGGGCTCGGTGGCTTGGGCGCGAAGGCTGACGGTGTCGTCGAGGGCAGCTCCTGACGAGGTGCCGAATTCGAGCGCGGAGGTGTCAATCGACATCTTCTCGTTCTCGTCCTCTTCATCGCTATCCGCGACGACCGCGGCCTTCCCCTTCCCGGTCTTGCCACCAGGAGACTCGAAGCAGCTCAGGTCCAGCTCCTCTGTGTCCGTCTCTTCGTCTTCGTCCTCCTCCTCGCCTTCGTCCACCTCGGTGTCGGGCTCGGTGAGGCCGTCGATGAAGGTCGCGGTATCAGCATACTGAGCGACCTCGTGAGCGACCAGCTGGCGGATAGCCACGCAGTCGGGATTCTTCTCCCACTTGGAGTCCTGGCGCATCTCGCGAACAATCTGCAGGTTAAGGTTTTCATACCAGCTGGTGATAAATAGAAGCATCATGTCCGCGCCGGGCCGAGCTCCCGATGCGCGCCACTTCTTCAGCTCGGCTTTCACGCGCTGCAACTTCAAGGCAAGTCCGGAGATTGTTGTTGGCGCAGAGTCATCAGGCCAGAAAAGGATGTGGATCTGGAAGGCGACGCGCACCAGCTCGGTGCCCACGCCCGCTAGCCGCGGAAACTGCCCTTGCATAATCAGGATGCTTTCCTCGATTTCAGCTCTAGTGTCCAGAGGCTCGCCCTTCTCAGCGCGAGCTGCTCGGACCTTCGCCAGGGCAGGCACGCAAGAATACTCGAGGTCGGGGAAGACTCCTGCAAGAGCTATCGAGAAGATCAGAAACAATAACAGAGTAGAAATAAGAAACGAGTAGCAGAGGAACAAGAGGAAGCAGTGAAGCAGAGAAAAGAGAACACTTACTGTTCAAATCATGGCGCAGCCCTTGCAGCTGGGTCTTCCATGTTTCCTCGTTGGCTAGGTGCCTCTCTTCAATCAGGCGGAGCCCGTTCAGCTGAGCAAAGAGATTAGCATTGCTTTTCTTCAGCACCTCGCACTCCTGCTCGAGGGCTTGCTCCTTGGCCTTGGCTGCTGTTTCGCTCTTTGCCTTCTCGGCGATTATTCTATCCCTCTTGGCATCAATGTCGATAGCATCCTGGAGCGCAGTGCGCAGCTGGACTTGGAGCTTCTCCATCTCGGTAGCATGTTCTTTCTGCAGCTCGACAGCCTGGCTGGACAACTGCTGCTACACCTCAGCAGGTTTGAGGCAATCTTGATGTTCCTCAGCAAATTTCTTATGATCTTCTGAGAAGAGCAAAGCACGGTCAGCAGAGTAGCGGAGAAAGAAACACAAAGACAAGCCGAGAAGACGGCAACGTACCTTCTAATCGTTTAATCGTGGCTTGGCCACTCTCGACAAAGGCGCGGCAGGTTGAGTGCTCCTCCGCCAGGGCCTTTAACTTCCCTGCAGAGTAGAAGTGCTTAGCGCAAAAAGCAGAAGCGGGCGTAAACACCAAACGCAAGAACCGCGTAGCTAAAAGCGTACCTTCAACTTCAGAAAGCTTAAATGTGTTGTTCATCACATCCTTCTCGGCTGCCTCGCCGTCTGCGCGTTCTCTTTCCAGAGCCTCAATGCGCCTCTTGGCAATGGCGTGGTTCCAGAGTAGCTGACGGTGCAGGCCAGTCCGCTTCAGTAAGCTATTCTGAGAAGCAAAAGGAAGAAGAATCAGGCAAAGTAATAAAGATTCAACCCGAGAAGGCGACAACTCGGGAGTGTATCCGCCTACTCGGCCAGAATCTCGGGGACTGGGTGATGGATAAGGAAAAGAAGAAGAGTAGAAGAAAAGGGAAACGCAATTCGGGGAGGATGAGTAGAAGCTTACCGCGTAAGATTGCTCGAGGTCTTCTGCGTTCTTGCGGTGGACGAACATCTTGGCAGCAAGCGTGGCAGAGTTGGATGAGATAGTCATGGGTTTGTAACCCAAGTTCGCCTTGTTCCAATCGACACGCATATGGTCCAAGTCGCCCAAATCCGTGCCGTCCCAGTTCGAGTTGCCCAGCACCTTGCTGTCCCACTTGGCATCGATGAAGCCGACCAAATCGAGCACTTGCTCAAGGCCCTGAGATGTCACCGCCTGGTCCTGAACCTCGCGCGAAGAAATGGAGAGGGATTTGTCCTGATTTGGGGCCGGGGGTCTGGAGTCCACTGCCACGGTTTTCTTCCCTTTCCGAAGAGCAAGCTTCCTCTCCGCGGGGGTTAAGCCAACCTCGTGTTGCTGGCTCATCTTCACCATATAAGGTGGGAAGCTGGGCGGATCCGAGACACGGGATGCGCCAGCGGCGTCAGCAGCCGCGCCAGGCTCGCGGATAGCCAGCTGAGTGGACTTGGTGGTTGATGTTGGCGGCGGCATCACGGCTGCATCTTGACCGGCGCCACGCGCCGGGTTCCTGCGAACAGTGCCCTCTGCCGGGTCTGCTGACTTCTCGGTAGCTCGCTTCTTCGAAATCTCCTTCTGGACAGTTGGCTTCTCGGTGGTCTTCTTCTCGGTGGTCTTCTTCTCGGTGGCCTTCTTGGCCTTCTCCTCGGCGGCCTTCTTCTCGGCAGCTTCCTGAGCGTTCTTCCTCGTAACAGGCTTGGCCGGAGGGCTGGCGGCAGTGTTGGTTTTCTGCACCAAGGAGGAGTCTGGTGCAGTGGGCGGCGCTAGTGGCGCGCCACTCGGCGCGGCATCTGGTTGAGCGCTACCCTGCGCGGCGCCTAGTTGCGCGTCGCTCAGAGGGTATTGTTCCGCCTCGTCGACTACTTCTACCCGCGGCTGGGCCGCGGGGTCTTCTTGTTCAGCAGCTCCTGTTGCGGGCTGCTCTTCTTCTTCTTCCTGCCGCTCAAGGGCGGCGTCGTCGTGCATCTCGGTGTCTCTTTCCAGGTTCTCCTCGGCCGTGGTGGCCGGAGGAGAAGGTGGCATCTCTTGGCGGGCAGCGTCCTGCGCCTCCTGCTCGGCGCGGGATTGCTGCTCCGGCTCGACGTTCTGGGCATCGGAGTCCTCTTCGTGGGCTGCGGTGGCTTCATTCTCATCGTCGTCAAGGTTGATGAGCTTATCAATGTCAATGGCGGTTTTCTTCTTGGTCTTCGTGGGCGCACGAGCGGCATCCGCATCCAAGGGGGCTCTGAAGGGAAAATTGCATTCAGAAATAAGAAGAGGGCAGAGGAAACTGAGAGGAAACAGCGAAGTAAAAGGATTGAGAATCAATCGAGAAGGAACTTACCCCTTGCGGGTAGGGATCGCTGGTCTTTTCCTCTTCACGACCTTCTTGGTCGTCTTCTCGGTCGGCTTCTTCTTCTTCGCGGGGGGCTCTTGGGCGCCGCTACCCGCGCGCTTGCGGGTAACAGGAGCGGCAACTGCAAGAGGATCGACGACCAGGGCTGCCTCGTCCTCGTCCTCGTCCTCGCCGTCATCCTCAGAATCAGCACCATCTGTGACATAGAAAGGAAGAAAGACAATTCAGGAGCAGGAAGCAATTAGTTGGTGCTGCTCGCGATCAGACGGGATGAAATCAGTTACCTTCATCTTTGTCCTCGGACCAGTCACGAAGAGACGCGTCCACGTGATGCTTACTCGTCTGTGCGGCTTCAGGAGGATCAAGCTTGTCCGCGGTCTCGAAAGAGACCTCATCGTCTTCCTCTCGGTCATCTGACCAGTTGCCCTCGAAGCGCTCACTGCTCTCAGCGAGTTGGCGATCAAGGACCTGAAGAATAGAGAAACATCGCAAGTGAGCCAAGTAGCATGAAGGCATTCTACCCGATTAGGCGTGCAAACAACAAGCACATTAAGCCTAAGCGATTCGGCTAAGTGTCCTACTCGGCAAGGCGTGCAAACATCAAGCACATTAAGCCTAAGTGTTTCTCCTAAGTGTGCTACCCGAATAGGCGTGCAAACACTAAGCACATTAAGCCTAAGCGACTCGGCTAAGTGTCCTACTCGGTAAGGCGTGCAAACATCAAGCACATTAAGCCTAAATGTTTCTCCTAAGTGTCCTACTCGGCAAGGCGTGCAAACATCAAGCACATTAAGCCTAAATATTCCTCCTAAGTGTGCTACCCGACAAGGCGTGCAAACAACAAGCACACTAAGCCTGAGCAGTTCCGCTAAGCGCCCTACTCGGCGCAGAATGCGAATGATAGTCGCAGCAAGGAGAGGAAGCTATCTACTCGGATTGCATACAAAAGAAGCAGATTAAGAAGGACATACCCGTGGAATCGGCTTTGTGCGGCTGTAGGGGATGAAGCCGTACTGCTAGTTGTCCCGAAGGCCAGTGGTCAGAATGGACCGAGCGTAAGCGGCGACATCCGCGTTGCTGAGCTCGAAAGTTGTCGTCCGAGTACAGTCACGAGGACCGCCCATGTAGCACATGGGGTGGGAGCGGCGTTGCAGAGGCAGCACGCGGTTGCGAATCCAGCAGGCGACTGGATCGTCGCTCTTGAGCCCTTCCCCGATCAGATGGGCGAGTCGCTCCTCCATCTGCACCAAAGTCCTGCTGTTGGATGGCTTGCTCTTCCAATTCTGCCCAGTAGGAACTCGGTTGCTCCAAGGGGGCAGATTGATGCGGTCCTCGATCTTGGCCTCCTTCGTGGCGGGGATGTTCTTCACGTACAAGAAGGACTTCTGCCACTTGCGGACAGAATCCAGGCCCTTGATGCGAGGATGATTGGTGCCCGGGCGCTGCACCATCATGGCGCTGCCGGTCTCGGTTACCCGGCTGCTGGTATCCGCGCCATCCTTCTTGCCCTGGCTCTATTGGCGGAAGAAGAAGTACTTCGACCACGTCTCCGTCGTGGGGCGAACGCCGAGAAAAGCTTCGCACACCACTGCATGGTAGGAGAGGAAGACAACTGCATTGGGAGGAAGATGGTGCATTTGGAGACCATAATGATCCAGGAAAGAACGGAGGAAATTGGATGCAGGAAGGCCGAATCCTCGCGCGAAGTGCGCGAGGAAGACGACGTGCTCTCCCTCCTCTGGTGCCGGGACGATCTCGCCGTTAGACGGCCGGCAGCGAACACCAGGAGGAACCCTCCGGGTGTTCACAAGCCACTGGCAGTCCTCGGCGGTGACGTCGGAACCGGCCCAGCAGGCGCGAGCACTATCACCGCGAGCCATGGCGGCAAGCAGGAAGTTGGGAGGAGATTGGAAGGAATTGGTGGAGTGGACGAGCCCGCGGCGGCGCAAAGAGTTGCGCGGCGGCGGAGAGCTCTGAGACGGCGGAGGATCGAGGAGACAGAAGGGGAAAATGAAGCGGAAGGAGAAGAGGAAGTTACCGAGGGGGTATTTATACCGCACCCCGGGTTACCGTTACGAATTGGAGTAGTGGGATCGATCGTGGCAATAAATCGTGCGACGTGGGGTCTGTGGCCGGTTGGAGACACACACAGCGCGGAACGCGCGCGTAACGGCCGCATTAGATCCCACGACGAGATCGTGGGCGATTACTGCGCGTGATGGGACATTACGAGGTCGTGGGCCCGCTCCGTGAAAACTGGGCGCGTGGCCTGTCAGGTTCTGGGAAGCGAGGCGTCACGGTCCTGGATGCGTGACACGTGCCCAGTTGCAGCACGGAAAGCCGGATTGTGCTCTGCGCTGCAGAGATTCGATCGAAGAAATTCCCTAAGTCTTTTTACTCGGTTACAGAGAAGGAGGCTAGCCCTATTCGGAAGGGAGGAAACTCAAGGTACTTTTCAAAGTGCTACTCGGAGGTTTTGCTCGGCGTATTGAGATTCAAGGGCAAGGTTGCCAAGCTTGGTTTTAAGCTGGCAGGGCCCAGTGAACGAGTTCGCAGGGCTCTACCAGCTTCGGGGACTGCTGTCGGGGGGTTACCCCCGAGTAGGGTAAAGGCAAGTGGTAAAGGCAACAATCAGAAGAGAAGTTTGGTCGAGTAGCCGCCTACCCGGTACTTGCTACCCGGTCGACTGCTACTCGGTCTCACTAAAAGATGACCAGAAGGAGATATCAAGCAAGTTATATCTGTTCGAGTAGAAGAGTTGGCCCGAGTAAAACTCGCGGGAACCTACTCGGGCCAGAAGTCAAAGGAGCCGTTCTGACACAGGATCCCCGCGTATCCCGGGTCCGTACTTGGCACTGTTCACAGCACTGTTCATCTGGGGACGGCGTGCCTGACAGCGACAGTGTGTCAGCAGGGCGTCGCAGGATAGGGGGGACCTACTCTGTGTTCGCACAGTGATAACAGACTGGTTACTTGGTTTTGCCCAACGACTTTCTGCATCAGGACAAGCTTAGAAGCCAAAGTTGTCAGCGGGAACTCGGAAGAAGGACGGTGTGCACACAATGTCGACACTTGTTTGTATTTGGCTGTATCCGGCAGGGCACCGGGTATATAAGGTGCCCAGCCGCCTCCTGCGCGAGGCACGTTCACAAGGGAGCATTACGATAGCACCCGTAGAGATTCTTGACCTAATTCTTCCCGGAGAGAGAAGAGTGGCTACTCGGTAGCAAGAACATTTGTACTGTGGCTACTCGGTGAGACACCAGAATACATAGAGAAAGGCAGGAGTAGGGGTTTTACCTCCTCACGAGGGCCCTGAACCTGGGTAGATCGTGTTGTTTGCAGTGTTTGATCTTCACCTCACGCGTATACTCGTCGCGTGATCCCTCCCCGAGCGCCTCCAGCGTCCTTCGTCCCCACATCTTTAGCCATCCTATGGCATCTGCCGTGACACCACCACGACACGGCGTCCGGTAGTACCGCCCGTTCATTTCTTCACCGGGTCAACGCCGGATCCGCAGGCTGCATTCCACAGTCGGTACTGCTGCACGGGGGCGGTAGTGCCGAATTCTGCTCTCGAAATATAGGCGATTCCAATACCAAACCTGGGATAATACGGTACTACCCCATGGCGGTGGCAGTACCGCGACCCCGGTACTACCGAGCCATCCGGTAGTACCGCTCCTCAGCGACACATCAGCTTCAATGGCAGTTGGACTTCTTCCACACACGGTACTACCGGGCAAGACCGATGGTGCCGAATTCTGCCAAAACGAAGTTGTGATTCCAGTATCAAAACCAGAAAAACCCCGATACTACCAGACTCCTTCCGGTAGTACCGCCTTTGACAGAAAACCCATAATATGGTTGTTTCTTCAAAGTGAATTCAACGGGGGTTTTCACTAGATCATATACTATTAATATATAGAGATTAAGCACCAATAATCCGTGCATCACTTAGCACACATTAAGGCTCTAATTGTGTTGTCAACAAACATCAAAACTTAATAAGGGGAATGCTCTTTCTGAATGTCTTCAGGAACGGCCTTGTCGAACATGACCTGAAGTACCTCCATGGTTGTGCTGAAGAGTAGTGGGGAGCGGATCACCTTGACGAAGACCACACACGTTGAAGGCGACGCTCCCAACAATGTCGTTAACCACCCGCGTGGAGGCCGATCTAAATAGGCCGCATATCATTGCCCAACCACCGTCTGCCAAAACCAAGTTTGGCAAGCACCTCCAACAGGAAGGCTCATTCCATGGTGTCAAAAGGCTTAGTGATGTCTAGTTTGAGCGTTTCAAAATCCTTTTAATGTCTAGTTTAAGCATGACAGGGCTCCTCCCGTTGTTGTGCATCTTCCAAGCTGTGTTGCGCATGAGTTTTTTTGCAAGGTAATAGTTTCCCATTCATAAAAAAAGATCCGGTTACAAGAAACATAAACACCGACATTACAGTCAAAAAACCAGCGCCCGTCCCTCTCCTTCGGCACGACCGAAGCGACCACCAAGAGAGAGAAGACATATCACCTTTTTACCTCAGTTCAACGTGGCCCCATCGTTGATCTGCAGCTTTACAAATCTTCAAAGTAGTTTGCCATAAGCAAAACCATTGTCGTTGAACGAATTAGACTGGGGTAACGTAACCCCGGACACACCATCGAACCCCAGAACTGATATCCCTGCACGATTACAACGTCGGAGGACAAAAACAGATCTGTCAACCTGCAACCACAAACCCAGCACCAGATGCACTATCTTCCGGCTGTTAACTGAGCAGACAGTCGTCTACGCGTACTCCTGGATGGTAAAACCTCCCTGCTCCACCATGACGTCGGAGATGACGCCGCATCAATGGGGACATAACAGAAGGAGAGACACACCTGATGGGATTGCTGCCACCGCCTCGCCGACACCATCCATGAACCCAAACGCTAGCGATATGAAAGATCAGCAAACACACGGTGCCATCAACTCCGAGACGTCGCCATGAAGGACGCCACCGGTGTGGGAGTGGAATTGAGATAGATTTATTCGTCGGGGCGCCTCACCCACCACCCCAACGATGCACCAGAACCTACAAAACCAAATCCTAGCTACAGAATGGAGGAACAGGGTCTCCCCTTCCTCCTGTCGCCGGAGCAGCAGCCGGAGGGAGAGGGAACCAGCTGAAAGTGCAAACGCGCTTAAATCATCTTGTTTTGGTGTTTGTTAACAACACATGTACTCTTAAGTGTGTTGATGTATTTCAGGGCTAAACAACATATTTGATATGGTGGTGTGATGTTGCAAAAAGGGGCAATTCACTAGGAATTCTGTCTGCTGGAGTTTTCTCCAGGCCGGAGTGGCTCCAAACTCTCAGACCTGAGTCTCCGGTGTGGAGATTTCATCCATCGCCAAGTCTTTGGATTTTCTGGTGTCGCGCACTGCATCCACACCGGAGTCTTACCGGAGACTGTCCGGAGTCTCCGGTGTGGGAGCTGCCTCTGAAGAAACGGCTAAGGAGTTTTTGGTGTCGCGTGTTGTACTCACACCGGAGTCTTACCGGAGACTGTCCGGAGTCTCCGATGTGACTAGGTTCTGTTAAATCCGCTCGACCCCAGACACTCTCTGAGTCAATCCGCAACGCCAAGACCGGAGTCTCCGGACTGAAGAATCCTGGAGCTTTCCCAAGTGCTGCCCACTTGGTGTCGCATGTTGTATCTAGTCCGGAGGGACACTGGAGACTGTCCGGAGTCTCCGGACTAATGCTCTGCGAAAAAGTTCAGACCGGAGTCTCCGGCCTTTACACCGGAGTCTCCGGTGTGAAGTTGGCAGAAAAGCTCCAACGGCTCTTAGACTTTATGAGGGGTATAAATACCCCCTCCCCTCCACCTAGCTCAGGTCAGCTCGTCCAGAATTAAAGTCACCATTGTTGGAGCTCCCCACCTTGCTAGATCTACCAATCCATCCACCCAAAAGCCTTGATCTTTGGAGGATTGAAGGAGAAGGCCCCGATCTACGTCTTCACCAACCGGATTTCATTTCCCCTCTCTTTTGCTTGAGGGATATTTGCCTAGGGTTTCCTCTTGTGGAGAACCTAGGATTCTTGCTACTCTTGGTGATTTGTGAGTGTTGGGAGCCCCCAATTTGATGAGTTGCGCCAAGTCTTAGCGCAACTCCTCAAAGCCAAAGGACCGGAGGTAGCCGAATCTACTCCTCCGGAAACTAATCCGGAGGGCGCCAAGAAAGGGGTAGATGGTGATCCATCTAAAATTGTTTCCGCCGAAAACTCCACTAAGACGGGTACGGAAGGAAGCAGAGAATTTCACGCCGTTCCCACAACTTATTCTCCCGATCCTCCCGTTCCCCATCCTCATATTATCCCTAGAGGAGATCCACCTAAAATTGATGCTTTTTTCTTTTCGTGAATGGCAATATTACATGGAGACTCACTTGAAATCTTCTTGTATAGATCTTTGGAGGATCACTCGTGATGGATACAAGCCATTTGATCCCAAGAACCTAACAGGAAGGGAAGCCGTAGATTGCCAACTCAACTACACCGCTTTGTCCATTCTTCAACAAGCCACAAGCCGTGGGTCCTAACCACATGCCGCATCTTCAACAATATTCCACCACCAAGGAAACATGGGACGCTCTTGTCGTCATGTTTGTGGGAAATGAGAGCATGCAAAGGAATATATATGATGCCTTGACCAATGAGGCCGAAGGGTTCTATATGCATGATGGAGAGGATCATGTGTACATGTATCGGAGACTCAAGACTCTTGACACCGCCTTCTCAAATGTTGGTGCCAAGTACATTGATGGTGCTTGGATCAAGAGGAAGTACATGATTGCCATAATGCCATTTGAGGGCGCGGACATGAAGAGCATTCAAGGAAGACATGATTTCTCTTCCATGACCTCAACTCAAGTGATGCAAGAAATGTGCTCGTATAAAGTGCAAACCAAGAATGCTCTTGACAACCGAGCTAGGGCCATTGGAATGCACAAAGGAGCATCCGTTGCTTTGAAGGCCAAGGCTTTGTCAAGAGAGGTTGAGAATGAAGAAGAAGGAGAAGAGGCATTGCCTCCTTTGAAGGAACAAGACTATGATCCCGTTCTAAATGATCTCATTGCTCTCACCGTGCAAAAGTTTTGGAGCAATCCTCCCAAGGGCAAGAGATTTGTCGAGGAAAAGACCAAGTCTCGCTACAAAAATGATGGGGCTCAAAAAGTGAGGTCTTGCTTAAATTGCCAAGATAAGCACCAGTTCATTGCGGAGTGTCCCTATGAGAATAGAGAGCTCCATAGTGGCAAGCTCATTCGCAAGGACAAGTCCAAGGTTTAGTACAATAAACCTCACTTCAAGAAGAAATCATTCGACAAGAAGTCTCCAACCAAGTTTGTGCTCTTGACTCAAGAGGAGTATGATTCCGGGAGTGATGAAGAAGAAGAAACCACAAGTGAAGTGGCCGCTCTAGCTATTGCTTCTACTCCATCATCTTCATCCCTCTTTGAATCCCCCAATGACGATCATCCTCAACGAAATGCCAAGTGCTTCATGGCTAAGGCCACGGAGGTATCTCCTTCTCCCAACTCTAAGACCCCTACTGAACTAGAACATCTTGCTAGTCTTAGAGAAGAAGAAGAAAGGGTCTCCTTGGACCATTTTATGTCTAACATGCAAGGGGAGACCAAGAAGTACGTTGAGTATCGCATGAGGCAATTGGGAGAGGCCCAAGATGCTCTTGAGAAGAAAGGTGAGGTTGAAAGAAGGGATGCGGATGAAATTGCATCCCTCTCTATGACTCTTGAGGAAGAGCATGATGGTAGAGTGTCTCTAGAGGATGAACTTGAATCTATTGAATTAACTCATAATGAACTTGTCTCTAACATCACTAAGGAACGTGATCTTGCTATTGCTAAATATAAAAAGGCTAAAAAGGATAAGGTCGAGTATGGGGTTGGTCATGGTAAACTAACCGAGGAGTTTGAAAAGCTAACCGAGGCTCACAAAGCTTTGGAAAGCCAACTCTCATCCCTCAAAGAGTTGCATGAACAAATTCAAACTCAACTTAATCAACCTAACAATCCTAGCACCTCTACTTCTTCTTGTGATCATGCAAATATTATTGAGGAAAATGCTAGGTTGAAGGATGAGCTAGCAAGGCTCAAGGGCAAAGGCCCTCAAGTTGAGAAGGTTGTGACTCCTTCCCCACAAGTGGTTGCCCCGAGCTCTAATGTGGTCATTGCTAGACCACAGTTGAGTGCTCCAAGGAAACAAGTGGGAAAGCAAGGTCTAGGCTATGTTGCCAAGAAGAAGAACAAGAAGAAGACCAACAATGGTGCTTCAGGTGGTATTGTAATTAGGGACAACACTACTCTTAGCACACCCGCTCGAGCAAACAATATTGCCTCAAGTAGTAGTGTCGTGAGGGACAACACTACTCGTAGCTCCTCTGCGGGAACTAACAATCCACACCATTTCTTATATGTTGATTATTATGGTGTTGTGCAAGCTAAATATGTTGGTCCTATTGAGGGTTTCATTGACTATACTATTTGGGTTCCAAAGACCCTTCTTGCTAACATGAAGGGACCCTCCTCGGGTCCTAACTCTAGTCAATGATCTCTTGCAGGACTATGCTTCCGGTGGGACTAAATGGATAATGATAGTGGATGCACTATCCATATGACCGGAAGCAAAGAACTAGTGACGGAGTTGCGCCCAAATGACATTCAAGCAACCGTCACTTATGGAGACTCGTCCTCGTCTAAGGGGATTCGGCAAGGTTGTGGTTGCTCCAGATATCACTATCGTGAACGTCATGCTTGTCGAATCCCTTGGTTACAATTTACTTTCCGTCCGCTCTCTTGGAAAGATGGGTTTCTCCGTCTTTTTTTATGTTGATATTGTGGTCCTTTTGAGGAGCAAGACTCTTGACGTCACTTACGTGGGACATGTTGAAAATGAGTTGTTTGTGGTGGACTTTTTGAAGTCTACCAACACTCAAGCAATGTATCTTTTCGGAAAGGCGGACTTGGGATGGTTGTGGCATCGCCGCCTATCCCATGTCAACATGAGAACTTTGCAAAGTCTTCACAAATGTGGCCTTATTGTCGGACTAAAAGAAAATGTTTCCTTTGCAAAGGATCGCGTTTGTAGGTCGTGTGTTGAAGGAAAGATGCATGACAAGGTGCACAAGGCCAAGACTATTATTTCATCAAAGAGGATCTTGGACCTTCTCCATGTTGATCTCTTTGGTGCCGTGCCCGAGGCAAGTCTTGGTGGCAAGAAGTATTGCTTGGTGATTGTCGATGATTATTCAAGATACACTTGGGTTTATTTCTTCAAGTGCAAGAGTGAAACTCAACAAACCATCATCGACTTCTCCAACGAAGTGCGACGTCAACACAATGTGCAAATCATGGCCATTGGGAGTAATAATGGTTCGGAGTTCAAGAACTATACTTTGAATGAATTCCTTAGTGAAGAAGGCATTCGTCATCAATACTCCGCCACTTACACTCCTCAACAAAATGGTGTTGCCGAAAGGAAGAATCGCACCCTCTTGGATATGGCAAGGACCATGTTGGCGGAGTACAGTTCTCCCCAATATTTATGAGCCGGGGCCATATCCACCGCATGCCACTCCTCCAACCGCCTCTACATCCGCAAAGTCTTGGACAAGACTCCATATGAGATACTCACCGGCAACAAGCCCAACGTCTCCTACTTCCGTGTATTCGGTTGTAAGTGCTTTTATTTGATCAAGGGTGTTAAGTTGTCTAAATTTCAATCCAACACTATTGAGGGTATATTTGTTGGTTACGGTGCCGAATCCCACACTTATAGAGTCTTTGACAAAGCCTCACGGATTGTCATAGAATCTTGTAGTGTGGCTTTCGAGGAAAATGATGGCTCCCAAGTGGCTTTCGAGGAAAATGATGGCTCCCAAGTGGCGCAATTTCATGTTTCTAATGTAGATGTTGAAATACCTCAAGAAGCCATAGGAAGGATGGGTGTGGGATTTTTCCGCCCCATTGAAGGACACCTTATGGCGACTCGAGAAGGACTATGCTATGCTCAAGTGGAGCCCTCCTCTATAATAGAAGAACAAGCCAAGGATCCAAGTATTACACCTAACCAAGAACATGTTCAAGACCCTCCTCTCATTGACCAAGACACTACGCAAGTCGTACCCACTCCTACTACTAATGCGAGTGAAGGTCAAGGCCAAGATCTACTATCCTCTTCATCCTCTCCTCGAGTTGAAGCAAGTGTTGAAGATATTGTTGTTGATGACGATGATGATGATGATCAAGGCCAAGTTGGTCAAGATGGGGACCCAAATGATCAAGATGATCAAGTGATCCCTCCGCGCAATAATGTGGAGATCGAAGCCCGTTGTGTCAAGAGGTTAAGAAGAGCTTTGAAGCAAATTGATGCCCAAGACAACAAGGTCTTAGAGGATATTCAAGCTAGAAGATCCACAAAAAGGCAATTGGCACATTTTAGTGAGCATCAAGCTCATATCTCTATGGTGGAGCCTAAGAAAGTGTTTGAAGCTCTTCAGGACTCCGATTGGGTTGAAGCTATGCATGATGAGCTCAATAACTTTGAGCGCAACAAACTTTGGAGATTGGTTGAGAAGCCCAAAGATTGTCACAATGTTATTGGCACTAAGTGGATTTTCAAGAACAAGCAAGATGAGCATGGCCTTGTCATAAGGAACAAGGCAAGATTGGTTGCTCAAGGTTACACTCAAGTTGAAGGCATTGACTTTTATGAAACCTACGCACCCGTGGCTCGCCTTGAGTCCATCCGTATCCTCCTTGCTTATGCATCTTCTCATAATTTCAAATTGCAACAAATAGATGTGAAAAATGCTTTCTTGAATGGTCCACTAAAAGAGGAGGTATATGTTAAGCAACCTCCGGGGTTCGAAAATCTCAACTTTCCTAACCACGTTTACAAACTTGACAAGGCTCTCTATGGTCTCAAACAAGCACCTCGTGCTTGGTATGAGCACCTTAGGGAGTTGTTAGATGATCGTGGTTTCGAAGTTGGGAAGATTGACCCCACTTTCTTCACCAAGAGAGTAAAGGGAGAGCTTTTCATATGCCAACTATATGTGGACGATATCATCTTTGGCTCAACTAACCAAGCTTTCAATAATGAGTTCTCTAAGCTTATGACTGACAGGTTCGAGATGTCTATGATGGGTGAGCTTAAATTCTTTCTTGGCTTTGAGATCAAGCAATTGGCTCGTGGGACTTTCATTTCTCAAGCCAAGTATACCCAAGATATTATCAAGAGGTTTAACTTCCAAGATGCTAAGATCAAGACATCTCCTATGCAAGTCAAGTGCCACCTATCTCGTAATCCGAAGGGTAAAGATGTGGATCAAAAATTGTATCGTTCTATGATTGGTTCTTTGCTCTATCTTTGTGCATCTAGGCCCGATATCGTTTTGAGTGTAGGTGTGTGTGCAAGGTATCAAGCGTCTCCTAAGGATAGCCACTTAGAGGCGGTCCATAGGATCTTTCGTTATTTGGTTCATACCCCAAGATTTGGTTTGTGGTACCCAAAGGGGGCACAATTTTCTCTCAAGGGATACATGGATTCCGATTGGGCGGGTGATCAAGATGATAGTAAGTCCACTTTCGGGTCTTGCCAATTTCTTGGTAGGTCCTTGGTGAGTTGGTCTTCCAAGAAGCAAAATTGCATATCTCTCTCCACTGTCGAAGCCGAGTATGTAGCCGTCGCAAGTGCTTGCACTCAGTTTCTATGGATGAGGCAAACTCTCAAGGAATATGGAGTTCATTTGGATAAGGTGCCTCTTTTGTGTGACAATGAAAGTGCCATCAAGATTGCATACAATCCCGTGCAACATACAAGAACCAAGCACATTGAGATTCACCATCACTTCATCCGAGACCATGTGGCAAGAGGGGATATTGCACTATCTTATGTGTCCACCAAGGATAATCTTGCAGATATTTTCACGAAGCCACTTGATGATGCAAGATTCTTGTTCTTGAGGAATGAGCTAAATGTCATTGATTCTAGGAGTTTGACTTGAAGATCTTGCACACACCCCTATAGATGAAACGTGTTCGAGTTTAGGTGTAGGCATGGACATAGGGGGAGTGTTATCCTAACACATTGGGTTCTCCCTCCCCCCATTATGCCCAAAGCGAAAATTCATGTTATCTCTATTTTTCTAATGTTGAATTGTGATCTTCAATGTTTAGTAATGGCAATGCCCCCAAGATATATCTTCGCGGTTGCATACCATGAACTCTCACATGGTGGCCTAGGCCACTAACCTCTTCTTTGAAGAGTTGGTTCTTATTTAAGGGTTTTGGCATTTTTCGGATGATATACTCAAATTTGATTTCCAAATGGTTTCTCGACTTTCTTGAGTATAATATCCCCTTCTTGATTTTGTTTTTACCTTTCCTTGCCAAAACACACCTTTCAGACAAGTTTTTATTGATTCTTGCATTTCATGTCCTTTTGGGGAAGTTTTTCTGGCATAGGTGCGGAGACTCCGGTCTGCCACACCGGAGACTCCGGCCAGTCCGGAGACTCTGGTGTTAAGACTGGAGACTCCGGTGTGGGTTCCGCAGTATAAAAACTGGGGGCTGAGGAAAGTTAGGGTTTCATTCCCCACTTCCCCCACGCCCCCAAGACCTTGCTGCGCCGCCGCCGTCGCCAGGAGCACCTCCCCGGCCGTTTCCCACCGCCGGGAATTGCCTCCCCCGCCTCCCCTTGCCTCTCCCATCTGAGGGAGGCACAATGACCGGCCAGGGCGACAAGGGTACACCATCTCCTCTTCTCCTTTGATTGTTTTTCTTCTAGATCTAAGGTCTAGGCATTTTCTTTGAGGAGAAATTGTACCTGCTGTTGGTAGCATCATCCTAGCCTGTTGAACCATTGTAGAAACTGATAGAATCATCTTTGGAACCAGTTGTGTTAGATCCATATTCACTATTGACGCCCAGTCCGGAGACTCCGGTGTGCCAGGCCGGAGACTCCGGTGTGAATATTCCAGAACTGTTTTTTTTAATGGTTCTGTTTTGTTTCTGCACTTTTATTGGACATGTATGCTCATTTGGTTTTGTCTCTGCTGTTGTGTTTCTGGTCTTTGTGTGTGCTTTCAGGAAAAAGGGTGAAGTCAAAGACCTCAAATCCCAACAAGCGTGCCTACCGTGCTCACTCCCGCAACTATCTTCTCACTGGTGAAGCCTCAGGTAGAATTGGTCAGAAGAACACCTTTGAGACTGAGAGGCGTCAGAAAGAGAAGCATGAGGCTAGGCAGAGGGGTGAAGTGGCGAAGAAGGCCAAGTATGACAGGATCACCTCTGTGGTCTCCCTGAGCAAGAAGGAGTACAGGATTATGCGGGCTCGCCCTTTCTTCACCATGGCCCGCACTGCTGAGACTTCTCATTATTGGAGGAGGGAGTCTGAGTTGATCATGCGTGAGATCTACTCCCAGTTCAGGCAGACTGTATGTCCCCAGAAAGTTCTAGACTTAGAGGCTCTCGGCAGTTCTCAGTACTTTGAGAAGGCTATCTGGATCAAGAAGAAACTGGGTCTTGAGCATCTTGTTGGCATTCAGCAGAATTACAATGCCTCTATCATTCAGCAGTTCTTTGCCACTGTCACTTTTGGTGAAAATGATGATGTTACCTTGAAGTGGATGTCTGGGTCTGTTGAGTGTGAGTCCTCTATGAGACGCTTTGCTGAGCTTCTTGATTACCTTTGGGGAGAAGGGAGTGGCCACCGCATGCACATTCACGGAGTGGCTTATGACAAGAAGCGCATGTCTCCGATGTATGAGAAGCTATCCAGCACCGGCACTGCTAAGGATCTCAGAAGGGTTTACAACATCTGTCTTCGCCTCTTTCGCTGCAACATTGCTCCCAAGGCCGGGAATGTGGATGCTATTCGTGGTGGCCTTGTGAACCTCCTCTACCAGGCCTTCCAGTGTCACCTTGCTGGCCCTGATGGTGAGGGTTTCGAGATTGATGTTATGCACTTCATCAAGGAGGAGATATACTCAGCTATGATCGAGATCAAGAAAGTGCCTGTGTATGCTCCTTATGTGATGATACTCATCCTTGATCAGTTTCCTGGCTTGGCTACCGAGACTGAGCACCCAGTGGGTTCTCTCCAGATTCTGTCCTCTCACCTTCCTGATGGTGACACACCCATGGGGGACGCTGAGGCGCCTCCTCGCTCTAGGAGGAAGAATGCTGACCCTCCCACTCGCCGCTCTAGCAGGGAGGAGATTCAGGATGAGATGAAGAAGCTTACTTGGTTCCAGCGCAACATTTTGTGCATGACTGTTGCAGTGCACAAGGAGAACCATGTGGCCTATAAGGAGAGGCGTGAGCTGAAGAAGAGGATCTCCAAGCTGCATGATCACGCTGGACTTGGAGCCACTCCTCCTATGGGTACCCCTCCCACTACTCCACCCACTCCTCCCACCGCTTCTGTGACTATGTCATATGAGGAGTGGAACACTGATCAGTTTCCGTGGGGTGACTTTGCGGATGTCACCTCGGCTTCTTCCTCTTTGACCCACCGTGCCAGGGCCCCTGAGATTGATGAAGAAGAACATGTTGAGGATCATCCTGAGGATGATGAGGAGGACCTTGAGTTCTTCAACTCTGGTACTGATGCTGAGGATGATGAGGGAGATGATGAGGGAGATGAAGGTGATGATGATGATGAGGCCACGGACCCGGTGGATGATGAAGACGAGGATTATGAGGACGATGACTGAGTCCTTGGGTTGCGTAGTGCTCTTTGGCCTTTTTGGTGTCTCGATGCCAAAGGGGGAGAAGTAGCTTTGTCTTCTCCGGGTTGCATGGGTTTCTTTGCTTTATTTGCTTCGGAACACAAGTCTTTGAACTTGATTTTCCTTTTATGGCTTGTGTTCCCGTTATCTTAGTTGCTTTGCTTTTCTAGTGAACAATGGTTGTGTTATGTGTGTAAGACCACGTGGTGAAGCTATCCTTTCATATTATTATCTGTTATTGCTTTATCTATTGTCTCTATGCATGTTTGTATTATTGTTCACTAATGGTTGCTCTAGAGGGTTTTGTTTGTAAAATATAGGGGGAGCTCACTTTGTGAGTGCTCTATCTTTTTCAAACATAGCCTAGCTGTGATTTTATTGCAAATATGTGTGATGTCATCAAACACCAAAAAGGGGAGATTGAAAGTGCAAACGCGCTTAAATCATCTTGTTTTGGTGTTTGTTAACAACACATGTACTATTAAGTGTGTTGATGTATTTCATGGCTAAACAACATATTTGATATGGTGGTGTGATGTTGCAAAAAGGGGCAATTCACCAGGAATTCTGTCTGCTAGAGTTTTCTCCAGGCCGGAATCTCCGGACTCTCAGACCGGAGTCTCCGGTGTGGAGATTTCATCCATCGCCAAGTCTTTGGATTTTCTGGTGTCGCGCACTGCATCCACACCGGAGTCTTACCGGAGACTGTCCGGAGTCTCCGGTGTGGGAGCTGCCTCTGAAGAAACGGCTAAGGAGTTTTTGGTGTCGCGTGTTGTACTCACACCGGAGTCTTACCGGAGACTGTCCGGAGTCTCCGGTGTGACTAGGTTCTGTTAAATCCGCTCGACCCCAGACACTCTCTGAGTCAATCCGCAACGCCAAGAACGGAGTCTCCGGTCCCCCCGACCGGAGTCTCCGGACTAAAGAAACCTGGAGCTTTCCCAAGTGCTGCCCACTTGGTGTCGCCTGCTGTATCCAGTCCGGAGGGACACCGGAGACTGTCCGGAGTCTCCGTACTAATGCTCTTCGAAAAATTTCAGACCGGAGTCTCCGGCCTTTACACCGGAGTCTCCGGTGTGAAGTTGGCAGAAAAGCTCCAACGACTCTTAGACTTTATGAGGGGTATAAATACCCACTCCCCTCCACCTACCTCAGGTCAGCTCGTCCAGAATTAAAGTCACCATTGTTGGAGCTCGCCCACCTTGCTAGATCTACCAATCCATCCACCCAAAAGCCTTGATCTTTGGAGGATTGAAGGAGAAGGCCCCGATCTACGTCTTCACCAACCGGATTTCATTTCCCCTCTCTTTTGCTTGAGGGATCTTTGCCTAGGGTTTCCTCTTGTGGAGAACCTAGGCTTCTTGATACTCTTGGTGATTTGTGAGTGTTGGGAGTCCCCAATTTGGTTGTGTGTGTGTGCCCCAAACTTTTTTGTAAAGGACTCGATCCCCGCCTCAAAAGGGGTTCTATAGTGGAAGGTGAACTAGGCCTTTGTGGCGAAGTTCATCGGAGAATAGGGTGAGGCCTTTGTGGCGTTGAGTAGGCCTTCGTGGCGAGCTCACACCCCTCCAACGAGACGTACTCCCTTAACAAGGAGGAACTCGGGAATACATCGTGTTTCTGCGTCCCCCATCGGTTACCTCGTTCCCTTATCTTTTACTCACTTGTACTAGTTGCATTAATTGTTGTACTTGTTGTATTAGTTGCATTTATTGCTATCCTTGTCATATAGGTAAATTCACCTTAGTTGCACTATCTAGAGAATTTACCTTTGTGTCAAGCCTAAATTGAAAGAAAAATTAGAATTGGTCGTAGCACCTATTCACCCCCCCTCTAGGTGCCCATACTTTACTTTCACCGGCGCCCTGGCCGGTGGAGATCGGGGGTAGAAGGTCCTCTCTCTAGGCGCCTAGCTCCTGGCGGTGGCAAGGTTAGAAAAGCGTACGAGCCCTGATAGAGAGAGTTCAATTCGCCTCGATTAGATTCTCGTAGAATGTGCCGCGCATGAGCTTAGTCACCAACTCGGCCACGGTGTGAATCAGACTGATGGGCCTAAAATCATTATTCTCCACCACATCAACATTCTTAGGAAGTAGCTGAGATCACACCTAGTTAATCGCACGAAGGTCACGGCAATCACCTCTCCACAGCGACTCAAAGGACACGACAAGCACTTTTATTTTCTGTGCTTTACCACATATATGTTTTTGCCTAACCCATAAAATCTCAGTACGCCGTTGCTTAATTGTGTTGATTAATCTACTAGTACGAAAATTAGCTACGGAAAGATGTTTTAGCACTTTCTAGACAAAACGAATCTATACATATTTTAGTGTAAGATTCATATGCATTTTACACTAAAACATGTGTAGATACATGTTGTCTATGAAATGTTAAAACATTTTACATTTTGAAATGGAGGGAGTACGAAAATAATCCACCCAATGCCAAATGAAACCTAACAATTTAATTCCGCGGCTGAATTTCGAAAGGATTAGTTGGGTGGGCAGTCACAGAACATTCTTTTTTGTTCTTTTGCGTGGGACCAGTAATGCGGCATTTGATGCTGCGGTCGTGTGTTTTCATGCGAACAGGAGTTCAGTGTTGTGGGAAAAAAAGGATACGAACACAAATCTGTCACGTGGTCTCTTTCTCGGCCTCCAGCCCTCCACCTCCGAAGAGTCGAAAACGAAAGAAGAAAAACGATACGACAGCGCAATGCCTAGCCGTGTCCCGTGTATCGATCACACAGACAAACATGTGCGACTGGACAAATATTTCGTCCAGGCATGTTTCACACTGGACCCAACAGCGCCACTGTTCATACTCACACACCCCACGCCGCAAAAAAAAACTAGAGTAGTAGTAAAACCGTAGCATCCGTCTCGGCCCCGACCCGCGTAACCGCTGACGTGAGCGCTCACCCAGCCCGACGGTAGCCCACCCGTCAGCGAGGCGCGGGGCGGCTATAAAGCGCGCCGGGCCTCCCTGTGTCCGTCCTCAACATCTTGCCTCATTGGTCACCCCTACATTGCAGCACTCCACAAAGTACACGACCGATACGATGGCACCCACCGCGGCGGAGCAGCACCCGAAGAAGGTGGTGGGTCTGGCGGCGCGCGACGCCTCCGGCCACCTCTCCCCGCTCGCCATCACCCGGAGGTACGCGCGCCCTCCCCCTCGATCGCCCCGTGTAGCCGTACCTAGTGTCCGTCCGGCGTGGCCACCACGCGAATCTGCTAGGTTTCTCGCCGTCGATACCTCCGTGCGAGGCCAAGGCCGCGCCCCGCCGGCCGTCGTGCGAGGGCGGGTCGGATCCGGACACTGGCGGTGCTCTGCGCCGTCCGATCCGGTTGGTGTTGGCTAGTTTTCCCCCCATAGTTCCTGGAAAGCGTACGTACCGGTACCGCCCTGCATGCTTCCGTGGAATAATTTATTCTCGACAAGTTGTCGTCTAGCGGCCACGATGGTTAATCGTCTCGACATCGCAAAATTAATTTAGCGAGATTTCGTCTCAAGCAAATCCTCCGATATCCTCAACGTGACCCCCTATATATGATTCTAGCGGATTTGCGTGACCAATAGTCTTGCAGGAACTGTCACAGTATGTTCAGATTTTTTCCCCCTCAAGATTCAGATGGTGACTATTGAATTGTCTTACTAGCTAGCGCATGAGCCAAACGCACGGTTCGAGACTCACCCCCGGCCGGGTTCCTCACGAGTTTTCCTTTCTTTTTTTAGTTATTATCTAAAAGAGTATGTCATATACCCATCATGTATATTCTCGCCACACAATGAATTATGCTATATGTGTCTACTGCAACCAAATTTACATTAGCAGCACAGTTTTTGGGGGAATCTTTGACGCCTCTGTTGGTTATGAAGACATGTCACCCTCACTTACCTTTCAGTCGGTGCCAGCTAGTACTACACTCGTACTACAACCGTTTGCTCTTTCTATGTGTGGTATGAATTGAGTGGCTCATGTGGGCAAACCTCAACTGCACGCCCGTTTCAGTGCCTGAATTATTGAACCGTAGGAATTGACATGCTTGCACTGCTCCCCACAGAGGTTGCGACTAGTCTTCGGTAAAGAATGATTTTTTGTGCAAATAATTAGAGATCATGAAGGTAGGTTATATCTCAACCTTGGCTGTTAGCCCAAATTTACAAGGGAAATCCTTCATTTCTACAAGCGGGCAAACCGTGTCCATTATGTAGCCCTACTTTGCAGTTGGAAAGCAAAAGCTGGTGTAGTTTGTAGATGATGCTAAGCTTAGGCTGCTAGCAGTTTCGTATCGCTATCACGGGACAGCGGTGCCAGTGTGCAAGGTGGTTGATGGATGGGTCGGAGTAACAAACTAAGAAATGTCAACTTTGGTTTACCGAATTATGTCTCCTGGTGTACTTCGCAGAAATAGTGCTTCTTTTCACGGCGTTCCTGTTTTCGCAAATTTTCAGGAGCACCGGAGACGACGATGTCGCGATAAAGATTCTCTACTGCGGGATCTGCCACTCCGACCTGCACAGCATCAAGAACGACTGGAAGAACGCCAGGTACCCGATGATCCCTGGGCACGAGATTGCCGGCGAGGTCACCGAGGTGGGCAAGAACGTGACCAAGTTCAAGACCGGCGACCGTGTGGGCGTCGGGTGCATGGTGAACTCGTGCCAGTCGTGCGAGAGCTGCGACAAGGGCTTTGAGAACCACTGTCCGGGCATCATCTTCACCTACAACTCGGTCGACCGCGACGGCACCGTCAGCTACGGCGGCTACTCCAGCATGGTGGTGGTGCACGAGCGCTTCGTGGTCCGCTTCCCCGACGCCATGCCGCTGGACAAGGGCGCGCCGCTGCTGTGCGCAGGCATCACCGTGTACAGCCCCATGAAGTACCACGGGCTGAACGTTCCCGGGTTGCACCTCGGGGTTCTGGGACTGGGCGGGCTGGGCCACGTGGCTGTCAAGTTCGGCAAGGCGTTCGGGATGAAGGTGACGGTGATCAGCTCGTCGCCAGGGAAGAAGGAGGAGGCCCTCGAGCGGCTCGGCGCCGACGCGTTCATCGTCAGCAAGAACGCCGACGAGATGAAGGTATATTATGCTGGTTACTCCGATGGTTCAGATTTGCTTTGTCTATCCAGTGGAGATTGAAGAAGAACGGGCGAGCTCATGTTTGTTTACTTTGTTGATCGATATCTTTGCAGGCTGCAATGAGCACCATGGATGGCATCATCAACACGGTGTCTGCGAACATCCCCATGACCCCTCTCTTCGGCCTGCTGAAGCCCAACGGCAAGATGATCATGGTCGGCCTCCCCGAGAAGCCTATCGAGGTCCCTCCCTTCGCTCTGGTTGCTAGTAAGTCCGCAGTAGTCTCTTGCAATCACAACACACCATACATTGATCCATCAGAGGCATGAAACAGCCGCATTCTGTGCGTAACTGACGCACACTGTGCGTGTTGCTATGTTGTTTACAGCGAACAAGACCCTGGCGGGGAGCTGCATCGGCGGCATGAGCGACACGCAGGAGATGCTGGACCTCGCGGCGAAGCACGGCGTGACGGCGGACATCGAGGTGATCGGGGCGGATTACGTGAACACGGCCATGGAGCGCCTCGCCAAGGCCGACGTCAGGTATCGCTTCGTCATCGACATCGGCAACACCCTCGACAAGGCCGGCGCCGCAACCACCGAGTGACTTGCCCCTAAACCAGCCGACGTACTCACCGCTGCTTACCATCTATTGCTGTTAGTAGTAAGAATAAACTATCTAAAATCCTTGGCAGTGTTGTTTGGCGTGTTGTTGTAGACATCGTTGTTTGTGATGAGACTGGGATGGACATGTTTGCTATTGCTGTGATAATGATTGCCCATTTTTTTACAAACACGGCCCCTGCTGGATCTTGTTGCCAAAAATAACCGCCTTCAAATTTTATCGTCGAAAGTGTCCTCTCTAGAGAGTGAAAAAAAGCGACGCGTGGACTTGCCGCCAACTCAGTGGACGCAAAGTCACTTCCCACTGCCTCGGTCGGCGGAAGGTGCACCCTCTCAGCACAAAGTGTCTTTCCGCCACACCACTGGGCGGGATGTGGCTTTTTGCCATCTCAGTTGGCAGGAAAATATGTGTCGTTTTTTCTACTTTTGACAGTAAAATTTGGAGAGGGTTATTTTTGACAATAAGATTCGTGAGGGGTCATATTTGTAAAAAAATCAATGATTGCCTTTCTACTCTTTTTTATTAGATATATATAAAAGGCAATTTAATGTCCAGCTTAAATTAACAAAGTCTCAGAGTTTTAGCATCAAATTACATCATGTTGAACAAACAACTTAGAGGAGACGGGATACAAGCAAAAGGAAGGATAAACAGCTTGAGCCTCCAACGTCATAGACCAACAATGCACACATCCAGGAAAGCATCAGGTCCACGAGTAGACACCAAAGGAAGCAGGACGTCGTCGTCTTCACCTGGCCGCACCTAGCCCCAATGTCTGCCGTCTTCGCCGCCAGGCGCGCACAGTCGGGGGCGAAGAGAGTTCACCCGAGAACACCGGGGGAGAGGTGGGGGCGAGAGAGCTAGGATATCGGAGAGGACGAGAACAAAAGCGCTCTGGGAGCTACATCCACGACCACTCCACCGCAGACGTGGTGCAACACCGGGCCGAAGGTGCACCGAAGGAGAAACGAAAAAAGAAGACAGCCATGCCATCGCCGTGAGCAGGACCACCGAAGCTTGGAAGATGATCGGCAAAAGGTGTCATTGTTGCCATAGAGGGGAACCCTTTTCCCTCTCGCCTAGACTCGTGGGCGTCCACCCGAGGCGAACAGGGACAACAGGGCAGCAAGGAGCACCAAACCAGGGCACCAGCTTGACCACACGATGAGACGCCGCCACAAAGCAAGATAAACCGCCACGGGCATCCCAGCAAACGCCAAGCTTGAACACCTCCCCTGCATCCCTAAGACGGCGCCTCCAGAGAGGGAAGTGACCATGGAGCATCGCCGCCGGCCAAACAGGGACTAGGCTTTCGCCAAGCAAGGGAGACGATGAGAGGGGGAAAGTACCTCGACGAAGCCTTGGAGAAGGAGGACGATGCCCATGGTGTCGCCTTCGTCGTGGCCAACACCGCTGGCCAAGGGTTTCCCCTGGTGTCGCGACGCCTCTCACCAACCACCCCGCACAACACCCAATGCCGACGAGAAGATGGCGTGGTTCTGGATCTAGCGGGGGGACACGTGGGACATGTTGGGGAGACTTCATCTTCAGATTTGGAGCAGGAACAGGCGAGCACCCCGCGTCGCGATCTCCTACCTCGTCCCCTCGCCTCCCACGTGACCACGGGCAGGCCGCACGCACCATGATCATCACCCTCCGCCGGGTAGACGCCTCTTACTCCCGAGGTTGCCGCCCCGATTTGAAGCCTTCCGCATGAGGCGAAGCGGTGAAGCCCCATTGCCACCTTCCTAGACGTCACTCAGGCATTTGCCCTGGAGCGCCTCTAGTGGCAGCGAGGAGGCTAGGATGGGAGGGGGGAAGGAGGTGCTAGGGTTTCGTACCCGAGTCACCTCCAGGGAGACGATGCGAGGGAGTGGGGATCTACCCTTTTGAAAGTGCACCATGGTCAACTAGAGGGGGGGTGAATAGGTTGACTACCAATTTTTCTTTTCTTTTCCTTTTAGTAGGGCTAAGCAAGATAAGATAAGGTTCTCTAGATGTGCATCTAGGTGAGCAACCTATGTGAACAAGATAATATACGCAACGAAAGTAAAACGAAAGGTAGCAAGATAAACCACACGTGTAAACAAAGATACAAGGATATGATTCCCGTAGTTCCTTCTCAATGAGAAGTACGTCTATGTTGGAGAGGTGGGGAGCCACCTAGGCACTCCTCAATAGCACGGTTGTGCACACCTTATTCTCCTTGAGCTTCTCCGGTGAGGGAGATTCTCGTTTCCACTATGAGGTTGACTTGGAGACGTTGACCAAACCTTTACATGAGCTCGAGGTCACTCCACAAGATGGATGGAGGCTCTCAAGCAATCTGAAGCTTCTTGCAACAAGGTGGAAGCTACAAGCACAAGATCTACTAAGGTTTCTAGGCCTCAAGTAGGATTCCAGATCTACTAGGTTGTGGTGGATGGATTCGAAATTCCTTTGGTGGAAGTGTGGATCTAGGTCTCCTCTAGCTCTCCACAAAGTATGGGAGTGAGCGGGTGGACGGAGAGGGAGATATAGGTGGGTGAAGCTTTCATTAATGGCTAGAAGAGAGAGAGTGGAAAATCTTGGCATTTATGAGGAAGGGGAAGGGGTATTTATACCCCTAAATACCCCTTCCCACGAGTGGCCGTTGTGCAGTCTTGCACCGGAGGCTCCGGTGGTTTCACCGGAGGCTCCGGTGGCCTTCTTCTGTGCGCAGCCGCGCAGCCCAAATTTGATCTTTTGGTTGGGCCAAGGGGGCGGAGGCTACGCCCACCGGAGCTGCACCGGAGGTTCCGGTGGAGCCTCCGCCCTTATCCAACAGAACGCAGTTTTGGCGGACCCACCACCGGAAGCTCACCGGATGCCTAGCCCCTAGCGTGCCAGTTTGAGAGGGCGGAACCTCCGGTGGATACACCGGAACCTCCGCCCACCGGACCCGCACCGGAGGCTCCGCTCGTATCGAACAGAACGCAGTTTTGGCGGAGCCAACACCGGAGGCGCACCGGAGGCCAATCCCTTAGAAGGCCAGGTGGAGGTGGCAGAGGCTCCGGTGGATTCCCCGGAGGCTCCGCCCACCGGAACTCCACCGGAGGCTCCGTCCTGGCCTCCACTCGTATGCGCCAGAGGGAGGTTTGGGCGTACCCAGCACCGGACCCGCACCGGAGGCTGAGGCGTAGGTTCCGGTGGTTTCACCGGAGCCTCCGCTCCATACAAAAACCGCCTCCTCAGTTTTGTCTCTTCTAGCTCTTTTCATTTCAAACAAGTTTGTAGCCCATAGAATTTGTATCCTTGATGAACCTGGGCATTTTCATATATCAACTAAACATTAGTCCAATAGGTATGTTGTCATATAATTACCAAAACGGACGATGATCTTTCATTCCCCCCCTCCTTTTGGTAATTGATGACAACATCCCTATTTGCATAATCAAATACACAACATGAACGGAGATCCCCCTAAAGGTATGCTCCCTTCATGTTGAGAGAATTTAGATGCAATGGTTATATGAGCAATATGAACAATGGTGAGCACACAACACATAATATAATAAGTTCATAAGCTCACGAAGCATAATACGAGGTTCACGAAGCATAATACGATACGACGAGGTTCACGACACATAAAAATTTAAAAAACCAAAGTTTCCAAATGAAAAATCAAACTCCCTCAAGCAAGAGAAAGATGCAAATCGAAAGGTATGCTTGAGGGAGAACCATGCAAATACCCGCTCCTAATAGATAGATGTCTCTCCCCCTTTGGCATCAAGATACCAAAAGAGGGAGAAACCGATGCTAACGCCCCTAAGATCACCCAGAGGAGATTTCCATGTCCGGAGAGGGGGCACAGCGACGAGAACTGGTGGCTTCTTCTCCTTCTTCCTCAGACCACTCAATCAATTTGCCCTTGGAGTCTTTGGCTTGCCACTTGTCCCGGTCGGTGATGCTTGGAAGAACCGGGGAGTCCACGGATTCTCCACCATCACGACGAAGCTGACGAGCTGCCTATGCTCTATTGCGATGCTTGAGCTCCTTATCATAGTGGGCTTCCCATTGACGTTGCTCGATCTTCTTGTTCAACTTGAACACCTTCTTGAGGGCCCGAGCCATCCACTAGAATACATTGTTAGAAGGAGGAGGACGAGATGGACCGGCTTCTTCTTCTTCCTCATCAACGATGACACGAGGTTTGGCCTTGTTCTTGCGAGGAGCAGGAGTGGGATGCTCAGGAGGCTCGGTGTGGTCCTTGATGAGGAGTCTCCTCTCCATGTGAGGAATCCATTTCTCATCATCAAATGGCTCATCCGGGAACTTGTCCGCCCACACATGCAAGATGATCTTCATAATGTAAGGCCCAAAGCAAGCATTCTTGCGGTTGATAACCACGTGCCAAAGCTTGTTCCATATGTAGTCAAGCACATCAAGCTTCTGAGTGGAACCGACAAGCCGCTTCTGATGAGTGAGGAGCATGAGATTCTTCAGAAAGCCTTGGATCTCATCAACATTTCCCGCCTTTGGGTTCATGGTCTCTCGATAGATGCGGAGCATGATATCATAAGTGGGATGGAGACCTTTGACAAACCCAACAACGAATTTCTTCCAGTGGTACAGAGGGGTGAGTTGATCCTTGGCAAGAGATGGAGTGTTGATGTGGTGAACACGGAACCAACCATTGTTGAACTCGTCACCATCTGCAAACGGTCCAAAATCCGGGTATCCTCCAAGAATAGTTCCAACCTCAGACCATTTGATTGTCAGCTGCCTGCCCTGTGTCATCCAAATAAGATTACGCTCGGTCTCAATGGCGAGATGAACAGTGGCCAAGAACTGACAGACGAGGTCTTCATCGTAGTCTTGCTGGATGCTCATGATGGGAGAGAGTCCAAACTTCTCAAAAAGCTCAAGTGCCTCCCCAAAATAATTGGGATTCCTTTCCATATGCCAAAAATTAATTGCATGTTGAGGATAAACATTCTCCTTGGGCTTCCTCATCAAGATCTCATGGTATATTTGGCACTGAAATTTAGTGTGGAAGCGAGCATCCTTACCCCAGAACTGTGGCATCAAGCGGTCGCGGTCAATGACATAGGGGTTCTCGCGACGTTCCTTCAAGAATGCAGCCTCAGACATCTTGGAAACGGTCTTATCCTTACGAGACAACATCTTCTCGGTAGCCGGGAATCTCTTGCGCTTGGGCTGAGATGGGTCCAAAGTTTCTTCGATCTCATCGACCCGAGGAGTCTTGCGACGACCCGTGCTCTTGTAACGAGTGCCCTTGCCTTTGGAGCCGGAAGCATCTAAGAAAGAAATGGCAAGGATAGCATGAAGAAAAGGGAATGCTCAAGTTTATAAAGACGCACAAATCCAAGGAACAAAGATGTAGATGGTATTAGGGTTGAATAACTAGGGTTAGGTCATACAACAAATCCACCCTAAAACCGCAACGATTCAAGCCTAATACGCACTATCTAGGTTGCTAGGGTTTGTACTCGTGATCTCCTACCCTCAAAACTCCAAATCCACACATCTAGATGTTAAGAACATGGAACTCTTATACATCCCCATCCATCAACTAGATGAGAGAGAGAGAGAGAGCACATACCCGCATCATCCATGGTGGAAAGGAAGGAGGGAGAAGACCCCGGGCTGACCCAAGGCAAGGAGGAGAGCTCCCGGCGGTGGAGCACCCAAATCCGGCGGCAGGGACCTTGGGGGTGGCGGCGGTTGGGAGGGAGAGAAGAGGGCGAGTGGGGGGAAATGAGATTGGATCTCGTTGACCCCCGCTCGCCCTGGAACTTATCCCGCAGAACCGCCTCGGGCGGAGCCTCCGGTGGTTTCACCGGAGCCTCCGCTCCCTGCCCAGCGGAGCCTCCGGTGGTTTCACCGGAGCCTCCGCCCCTTGTCCAACTAGCCCACCAAAATACGGTCCGCTGAGCAATTTGCGCCAGCGGAGCCTCTGGTGGGGTCCGGTGGACATGGGCAGCGGAGCCTCCGGTGGTTTCACCGGAGCCTCCGCGCGACCAAGTTTTCGCGCGCCAAGATCATGAAAACAAGAGCATTTAGAGTGGAATAAGGTTTTGGGCAAAGGATGGTTGGGTTGGAAATTAGTCATTGATATACGAGAGACATTACTCGAGGGGGTTCGCATGATGCAAAAAGATTGAAAAACCGAACCCGCACGAGTTGTCAAGGGGGGAGTATGATACGCGTGAAAAAGCCAAAAATACCAAGGGTCGGTGGCCGAAGCCACCATGTTTGAGTGTGTATTTTGGCACGCGAAGATATATCTTGGGTCCAAAAATACTACTCACAATTAAGCACAATAAGTCAAAAATTGACTAGATATGCAATGATGAATTGATTTTCGCATAATAGGAAGAGTGTGTACTCATGAGTTGAGTAACGCTCCCCCTATGTCCATGCCTACATACACACCTAATAGCAAGCATAACTAAGGTGCATATGCAAGGTTTCAAGTGAAGTTAGAAGAATCTATGACATTTAGTTCATTCCTCAAAGCTCGAAATCTTGGTTCATCAAGGGCCTTCGTGAAGATATCGGCAAGTTGATCCTTGGTGGGAACATATGAAAGATCAATATCACCTTTCTCAACATGATCCCGAATGAAGTGATGACGGATCTCAATGTGCTTCGTCTTGGAGTGAAGAACGGGGTTGTAGGCGATCTTGATAGCACTCTCATTATCACAGAGAAGAGGAACCTTGTCAAAATGAATACCATAATCCTTCAAGGTTTGCCTCATCCAAAGAAATTGGGCACAACAACTTGCCGCGGATATATAGTCGGCCTCGGTGGTGGAGAGAGCAATGCAATTCTCCTTCTTTGAAGACCAACATACCAAGGAGCGGCCAAGGAATTGGCAACCCCCGGACGTGGACTTCCTATCCGTCTTCTCTCCCGCATAATCCGTATCCGAATATCCAATGAGCTGAAATCTCGAACCCTTGGGGTACCAAAGACCGAAATTTGGGGTATGAACTAGATATCAAAAGATTCGTTTCACATCTTCCAAACGACTTTGCCTCGGGGAGGCTTGAAACCTTGCACATTTACCTACGCTATACATGATATCCGGTCTAGATGCACACAGGTAGAGCAAAGAGCCAATCATGGAGCGGTATACCTTTTGATCTACCTCTTTACCGTTGGGGTCGGGTTTCAAGTCGATGGTTGTGGACATGGGAGTCTTCATAGGCTTGGCATCATTCATATTAAATCTCTTGAGCATGTCTTGAGTGTATTTGGCTTGTTTTATGAAGGTTCCTTCATGATATTGATTCACTTCAAAGCCAAGGAAGAACTCCAACTCTCCCATCATAGACATCTCAAACCTATCGGTCATAAGCTTGCAAAAATCCTCATTGAACAAGGTGTTAGTAGACCCAAAAATGATTTCATCCACATAGAGTTGGCACATGAACAAGTCACCTACAACCTTCTTGGAAAAGAGGGTGGGATCGATTAAACCAACATTAAACCCACGATCCACTAGGAACTCTTTAAGGTGCTCGTACCACGCACGTGGAGCTTGTTTAAGTCCATAAAGCGCCTTATCAAGTTTATAGACATGATCGGGGTGGTTGGGATCCTCGAAACCCGGAGGTTGCTTGACATATACTAACTCATTAATGGGACCATTAAGGAAAGCACTCTTAACATCCATTTGTTGTAACTTCAAATTATGATGAGATGCATAAGCAAGTAAGATGCGAATGGATTCAAGACGAGCTACGGGGGAAAAATTTTCACCGAAGTCAATACCTTCGACTTGGGAAAAACCTTGATCCACCAATCTTGCCTTGTTGCGAATGACAATACCATCTTTATCTTGCTTGTTCTTGAACACCCATTTTGTGCCAATAACATTCTTGCAATCCTTGGGTCTTGGCACTAGTTTCCACACTTTGTTGCACTCGAAGTTATTGAGTTCATCATGCATGGATTCAAGCCAATCTTGATCTTCGAGTTCTTGATAGACCTTCTTGGGCTCAATGAAAGAGACAAAAGCATGACCTTGCTAAAATCCGCCAATTTCCTCCTAGTGACCACTCTCCCACGAACTTGTCCTCCATGTGACCAGCTCGTTCAAGGTTCTCTAGCCTTCTCTTTTCTCTTTGTGCTAGCATCTCCTCCAAATATTCTTTGGATATAGATTGAGAATCACCTTCTTCATCGGAGACATGTCCATCTTCATTTTGTTCTTAATCAATAATGGGTGATCGATCACCACTAGGTTGAGCGCTCTCAACAATGATGGAATCTTGATCATGATTAAGATGAGTCGCTTGGCCTTGGTCATTAGCTTGGCCTTGATTGCGTGTTTGACTTTGATCATTAGCTTGAGGGCTTGGTGCATCTTGTTGAGTATCTTGATCATCAATGGGTGTAGTCAATGGCTCCACTTGAGTGGGGCATAGTCCTTCTCCCTCCGTCATCCGGTAACCCTCAATGGGAATTATTTCACCAATCCCCATTCTTCTTATGACGATGGGAGGAATCGCATCTCCTACAACACCATGATCTATCCGCCCCCTTGGGAGCCGTTATCCTCATCAAACACCACGTCTATAGCTTCTTCAACTTGTCCGGTGGACTTGTTGTAGACTCTATAGGCGTGAGCGTTTGTGGCATAGCCAACAAAGATACCCTCATAAGATTTGGTCTCAAATTTTGACAACCGTTTACCTTTCTTGCGAATGAAGCACTTGCAACCGAAGACCTTGAAGTAAGATACATCCGGTTTCTTGCCCGTGAGAATATCATAGGGAGTCTTGTTCAATACCTTGCGAAGATATAACCGGTTGGTAGCATGACATGCGGTGGAGATGGCTTCGGCCCAAAAGTTATAGGGAGAAGAGAACTCCGCAATCATAGTCCTAGCCGCATCCATCAAAGTCCGGTTCTTTCTCTCCGCAACACCATTTTGTTGAGGGGTATAAGGAGTCGAATATTGATGAGCAATGCCTTCTTCACTAAGAAAACCCTCAACGGTATAGTTTTTGAACTCCGAGCCATTATCACTCCGGATGGCCAATATGGTAGCATTGTGTTGGCGCTCAACTAGAGTGATGAACTCGATGACTCTCTTTTGAGTCTCACTTTTCCTTTTGAAGAAATACACCCAACAATATCTTGAATAATCATCCACGATCACCAAGCAATACTTCTTTCCTCCGAGGCTATCATAGGATAGTGTACCAAAGAGATCTAAGTGAATGAGCTCGAGAATTCTTGTGGTGGAGATAGTTGTCTTGGTTGGGTGAAGTTCTCCATGTTGCTTCCCAAAGGCACAAGAGCTACACACACGATCTTTAGCAAACTTAGCCTTGGTTAGTCCTAGAACATGATTGCCACTTTGGAGGTCATGCAACATTCTCATATTGGTGTGGGCTAACCGGCGATGCCAAAGCCACCCCACATCAACTTTAGCCATTAGGCATGTCGCGGCACACGTGTCTCCTTTAGAGAAGTCCACTACATACATGCCGTTCTCGACAAACCCAACAAAGGATACTTTAAGAGATGTTTCCCAAGTGACAATCACACTCTCTTTATTAAAGAACGAGGTAAAGCCACAATTCGCAAGTTGAAGAATGGACATCAAGTTATAGCCAAGGGACTCAACAAGGAGAACATTCTCAATTGATAAATCATTTGAGATAGCCACCTTGCCTCGTCCCAATACCTTAAGCTCGGACTTGTAACCAATAGTAACACAATTGAGATGAGGTAATGGAGGTTCAATATTACTCATTGCGTCATAGCTTCCGGTCATGTGTTGGGATGCACCACTATCCACTGTTCATCTACCTGACCCGGAAGCACTTCCCTACAAGAGATCAATTTCTTGATTTAGGTACCCATCCTTCAATGGGTCCTCTTTTGTTAGTAACAAGGGTCTTAGGAACCCAAATAGTCCAATGATAATCATCACCATAAGAAGTACCAACGTATTTAGCATAAACATGTCCATCTCTAGATTTCATAAGAACATAAGATGGGTTATATTTTCCGGCAAAGTCATTGTGAGTGATGCTACCCCTAGAGGTATCACCACCCACAATGGCGTTGGTCTCCTTCTCTTTGGTCACCTCTCCCTCTTTCACAAAGATAACATTTTGAGAGGGAGAAGTGACACTCTTGGATTTCTTCTTTGACTTGGAAACAAAGCCAAGTCCTTCTTTTCCCTTCTTGGCTCCTTGAGAGCTTATGGCATCATTGAGAACTCTCTCTTTCCCTACAATGTTAGTCGTAGTGCAAGAGGTAGGCATGATAACAATGCTATTAGAGGAAGATGTCACTTGTTTATTAGATTGTTGAGCTAGAAGCTTGTTCCAAGACTTGGTGAGCTTGTCATGAATTTCTTTAAGAGACATGAACTCCTTTTCTAGTTTTTCATGATTCTCAACAAGTTCTTCATGAGCTATTCCTAGCTTCAACTCTTCTTCCTCAAAGACTTTAAGTAAAGCAAGAGATTTTTCATTATCTTTCCTAAGCTTGGCAAGAGATTTTTCATTATCTTTCCTAAGCTTGGAAACACTAATAGCATAGGTCTCTTGTAGACTAGATAGTATCTCTTCGAGAGAGGCTCTCATGGATCTTTCTTTTTCAAGAGCTTTGACGAGTTCATCGTCATGATTCTCATGGCTACCGCCATGGCTCTCCAAGGTCATGATGATCTCCTCCTTCTCATCTATGAGGGAGTTAGCATCATCAAGTTGCCTTAAGAGAGCCTTTACCTTTTCTTTAGTTTCACCTTCAAGACTACATAACCAAGAGCCTAGATTCTTGGCCTCCTCATCATCAACAATGTTATCAACACAAACCAATAATGAGGGAGAGCTAGCGACAATAGACTTGGAGGTGGAAGGTATTACCGCGGTGGCTTTTGCCATGAGACATGTAGGTCGGATCGATGCCTTCTCATTGGGGGATTCAAATAGAGAGACCGATGAAGAGGAGGTTGTAGCTATGGCGACGTGGGCAACACCTATGACTTCATCTTCTCCTTCATATCCATAGTAGTATGTTTCCAATGTGGGGCCTTCTTGAACATATAGAGCCCTTGGGACTCTTCTAGCGAGGTTCTTGTTTTGTGGAGCTTTGTTCTTGTCCTTGCGAACAAGCTTCCCTTCATTTTCTTCTCTTGGCTCAAAGGGACACTCCTTGACGAAGTGGTTTGCACTTCCACAATTGTAGCATGTCCTTGGCCTCTCCCCTTTCTTCCTAAAGATCTTGTTGCTTGAAGGTCTAGGAGCACCGGCCTTGTGAGCCTCCCATCTCTTCCAATAACCATGCATGGCAAGAGCGATGCACTTATGAGCACCTTTGTATGTGTCTTCATAGTCCTCGTCATCATCATCATCCTCATCCACTTCTTCTATCTTGGCAATAGCCTTAGACTTCAAGGCGAGGTTTGGAGACTTTCCCCCTCCTCTTGAGCGAGCGAGAGCATTATCCGCACTCTTGTGAGATAGGGATATTTCTATGAACTCACTAAGAACACCAATGGAGTTGAGGGAGTTGTAGTCGTATCTTGTTCGAATGCTTGTGGCGAGGTTCTTCTCAAATGGAGTTATTTCCTTGACAAACTTCCTCTTGATCCACTCATCGGAGATTTCCTCTTTTCCAAAATCCCTTAATTGATTGCCAAGGGTGACAACTCTTCTATATAGCTCCTCGGGACTTTCGTCTTCAAGCATAACGAAGTTCTCGTACTTGTCAAGAGCAACATCATACTTGGATGATTGGATGCTAGCATTGCCTTGGAACAAGGTGTCAAGTTTATCCCAAGACTCCTTGGCGGTCATGATACCGCGGATGTGTTCAAGATGTTCTCTTGGGAGAGCCTTTTGGATAGTGACAAGAGCGGTCTTGTTGAGTTGAAATTCCACATCTTCTCTTGGAGTCAAGTTTCTTGGACCATGAGGGTGAAATTCATGGAGGATGCTTCTCCACAAAGCGGTGCAAGATCCTGAAATATGAGACTCCATATCGAACTTCCAAGATGAAAATTCATTAGTGTTAAGCATGGGAGGAACTCCAACATTAACCATGTGTGGCATTGTGGCAATGGGATGGATGGTGTCATACTTGGGAGGTGGTGGAACTTTAGAGTGAGACCCCGAACCGTTAGACGATTGAGACTTGGAGCCTTCGGAGCTCCCATCGCTCTTTGCCTTTTTATCGGCTTTTGCTTTGGCTTTCGCCTTAGCTAAAGCAATGTTAGCTTCCATTTCGGCGATGTACGGAAGGGACTATTCATCCGAGCTAACATCATTGGCGGTGAGAGGTGGTTCCTCGGACTCCTTGGTTCTCCCCATCAAGGCCTCCATCATTTTCTTTATGCTAGAAACCTCCGAACTAACAATAGAGCTAACCTTGGACAATTCGGTTTGGATGGTTCCAACCGTTTCTTGTAGGTTAGATATAGTGTCGGCCATTTTGGCGATTTCCGCATTAGAACTTTCGAGGGCATTTTCATTGACCATTATACTCTTGGGCGGTTAAGCCCTTAGTAAGAGTCGAGGCTCTGATACCAATTGAAAGTGCACTATGGTCAACTAGAGGGGGGGTGAATAGGTTGACTACCAATTTTTCTTTTATTTTCCCTTTAGTAGAGCTAAGCAAGATAAGATAAGGTTCTCTAGATGTGCATCTAGGTGAGCAACCTATGTGAACAAGATAATATACGCAACGGAAGTAAAACGAAAGGTAGCAAGATAAACCACAAGTGTAAACAAGGAGACAAGGATATGATTCCCGTAGTTCCTTCTCAATGAGAGGTACGTCTACGTTGGAGAGGTGGGGAGCCACCTAGGCACTCCTCAATAGCACGGTTGTGCACACCTTATTCTCCTTGAGCTTCTCCGGTGAGGGAGATTCTTGTTTCCACTATGAGGTCGACTTGGAGGTGTTGACCAAACCTTTACATGAGCTCGAGGTCACTCCACAAGATGGATGGAGGCTCTCAAACAATCCGAAGCTTCTTGCAACAAGGTGAAAGCTACAAGCACAAGATCTACTAAGGTTTCTAGGCCTCAAGTAGGATTCTATACCTACTATGTTGTGGTGGATGGATTCGAAATTCCTTTGGTGGAAGTGTGGATCTAGGTCTCCTCTAGCTCTCCACAAAGTATGGGAGTGAGTGGGTGGACGGAGATGGAGATCTAGGTGGGTGAAGCTTTCATTAATGGCTAGAAGAGAGAGAGTGAAAAAGCTTGGCATTTATGAGGAAAGGGAAGGGGTATTTATACCCCTTCCCACGAGTGGCCGTTGTGCAGTCCCAGTTGCACCGGAGGCTCCGGTGGCCTTCTTCTGTGCGCAGCCGTGCAGCCCAGATTTGATCTTTTGGTTGGGCCAAGGGGGCGGAGGCTCTGGTGGATTTGGCGGAGGCTCCGCCCACCGGAGCTGCACCGGAGGTTCCGGTGGAGCCTCCGCCCTTATCCAACAGAACGCAGTTTTGGCGGAGCCACCACCGGAAGCTCACCGGATGCCCAACCCCTAGCGTGCCAGTTTGAGAGGGCGGAACCTCCGGTGGATACACCGGAACCTCCGCCCACCGGACCCGCACCGGAGGCTCCGCTCGTATCGAACAGAACGCAGTTTTGGCGGAGCCAACACCGGAGGCGCACCGGAGGCCAATCCCTTAGAGGGCCAGATGGAGGTGGCGGAGGCTCCGGTGGATTCACCGGAGGCTCGGCCCACCAGAACTCCACCGGAGGCTCCGTCCTGGCCTCCGCTCGTATGCGCCAGAGGGCGATTTGGGCGGACCCAGCACCGGACCCGCACCGGAGGTTGGGGCGGAGGTTCCGGTGGTTTCACCGGAGCCTCCGCTCCATACAAAAACTGCCTCCTCAGTTTTGTCCCTTCTAGCTCTTTTCATTTCAAACAAGTTTGTAGCCCATAGAATTTGTATCCTTGATCAACTTGGGCATTTTCATATATCAAGTAAACATTAGTCCAATAGGTATGTTGTCATATAATTACCAAAACGAACGATGATCTTTCACCCTTCCTACTCTTTTCTATCGAAACTGCTATGAAAATTATGATTTCCTGCCTGACGACAATCCGATGTTCAATCTGACGATTTCCTTAACTCAAGCCAGTATTGTTTTTTTTGTTGTGATCCAAATTGAGTTATAAAGAAAAAGTCATGTTGCCCCGTTGTTCTAGGCCCACTTGGGGGGTGCGGGCCCATGGTACGGTACGCGTTGTTACCGACTTGGATCAGGCTTCCACCTCGTTTAGGGTTTAGGATTTTACTTCTTATAATCCGTCGGTTTGGTATAAGTCGCAAATTGTAAATCCCAGTGTTTGTAACCGCAATCGATATAGTGAAGTTTCACTGCCTGGCGCCTGTGTTTTTTTTCTCTTACTCCTTGGAAGAGTTTTTCACGTTAAAATCTCGTGTCCCATGTCGTTCTTGATCTCTCTGTTCATCGTTTTGTGCTATCGTTTATAACAAGTATTACAGACGGTTTGATGTGGGAGCATCGGGCAGAAATCTTACTAAAAACGTCAGATATACCCGTGTTTCTTTATATTGTCTGCTCGCTAAAATTTTCCAATCTAGCAAAAAATAAATGGTAATTATTTCTTAAGACTAGACTAGAATCTTATCTATTATATATTAGTATACTAGTACTATCGGAAAAAAGCAGATCGTCAGGATAAATCTTCAAAAGTTGATAGAAAAGACTAGGTTAACACACATCTAAACACCAACCAGAGCTTAAATGAAAAAAAAATGGTAAAACATAGAGCAGAACCTATCAAAACATCCCGAACGACAGCCATAGTGTCAATTTAAGTGTAAAATCAAGATTTTACATTTGATCACCGGTTAATCAAGATTAATACCCCTAAGTTTGGAGTTGTGGTGGTACATCCACAAATCCACACAACACAAGGACGCATACAAACATTGAAAAGATCGACCTTCAAAAGTTAGATAGAAAGGACACGATTAGCAATCACATGTAAATACCGATCAGAGTTTTAAATGAAAAAAGAAAAACACGGAGCAAAACCTATCAAAACATCCCATACATGTGAATGACAGCCATATTGCCAATTTAAGTTAAAACAAAGATTTTTACATGTGTTCACCGGTTAATAAAGATTATACTACTAATAAATGTGGATTGGTGGCGGTTCATCCACACATCCGCACATGCCTTACACAGGGATACATACAAACATTGACAAGATCAACCTTCAAAAGGTATATAGAAAGGGCAGCGTTAGCAATCACATCTAAACACCAACCAGAGCTTAAATGATTAAAAAAAAAAGGAAAAGATGGAGCAAAATCTATCGGAACATCCCATACATGTGAACGACAACGTTATTATCAATTTAAGTGTGAAATAAATATTTGTCGATTTGATCATCGATTAATCAAGATCATGGATTAAATCTCTCCTATCTAAAAAAGAAATTTCGTTCCTTCAACCAACCTCCACCAGCGTCCTGTCGTCCAACAATATCACTTTGCACCTAGCCCCTTGTAATTTGGAAAATCAACCCGTGATCCGTAACACCTCTATTCCTTTCCCAGCCCTAGCCCGAGCAACGCCTCTCCCGCACCCACCTCGCACAAGCGCCGCCGCCGCCTACGCCTGGAACGCGCACGCTACCCCCGTCCGTACCAGAGGTGACAATCGTCGCCTCCTAGCACGACTACATGGACGCCGAGATAGGCCACGCCGAGTCCGAGATCCTGCGCCTCTCCTCATGCCTCCAACATACCCGCACCTACAGGGGATTCGAGATCCAGCGGGATCCCGTCCGCGGCGAAGTCTCGGTCGCCTCGCAAACACTAACCTGCTCGCCGTCGATAAGCATCCGCTTCTCGTCAAACAGAGGATCCAACTCACCAACAAGCAGCAGCTCCCACGATGCAGGGCAGGCTGTTTCCTTGCCCTCTTGATATCGCCCTCGCAATTCCTGATACCAAAATCATGAAGCCGATCACGGAGCCCCCATGCAGCGCAGAAGGGGCGTCAGCCTACGGACGTTGCAGATCCACCAAGGCATCAGCTGCACTCCGCCGCGGCGCGGCAGGGGTCAAAACGTTCTCTACCAAGCTGAACGACATCCGAGAAGAAGGCTAGGCTACCAGGCATTCCATGGCCTCCGTCAAGCTGTGGCCGTCAGAAGTGCCAAGCAGCCACTTACAACAAACAGCGTGCACCAGCAGCAAGCAGAGCCAAGGCGAGGAGCTCCAGCATGGCCAATCTTTCTGTGGTGAATATTTGCATTCTACTGAGTTTTTGTTTCATGTTTACTATACTAAGATGGCCACAGCCCAACTCCAGCATCAAGTTCAGCGTGGATGTGCCTCCATCGATCTGCCATGAGTGCTACCAGACTGCTCTTATGGTGTACTCTAAGCGTTTAAAGGTCTCTAGCCTGGAAAGATAGTTGGGCCACAGCATGTATGGTCTGCTGCTACGGTTGAGAATTAAAGCTGACTTAAACTTCCTCAGGCACTGTCCTCGGTAAAAAAGATAGGACACTAAGATCACGTAACTTTTCTCACTATGTTTGATGATATGAATGATGCTTTCTCGCTCTACAATGTGTGTAGATATGATCGTTGTGATGGATGTTTTTCGTGAACATGCGAGAATGTATCTTCATCTTCTCACTGTAGAAGCCCCCTTTGAGTTTAGTAATCTGGCTATTTCTTTTCAATTTTCTGCAAGTAATAACCTGACACATGAATTTGATTTGGACCCCTACCCAAGTTTCGGAAAATACTATTGCTGTAATAAAATGTGTTATATTGAGCATTGCCATCTGTTTTTTGTTCCTACTAGATATATGCACACGACCTAATGCTTACTTGACCTATCATGAAATGAAAAATCTCCACATGAATTGGTGATAATTTTTTTATCTTTGTTTTCCGTTGTTCTACCGGCTAACACATCCATCTATGGGAGATTATTTGGTACAAGTTAGAATTGGGATGCATGCTGCTCCATGTTTCTACTCTTTTCATGCTTGGTAAAATGACTGAACCATCATGCTTGTAAAACCAAGAAGAATAATTCCATCATTTTTTTTACCCTTCATTCTCAAAGTGTATCAGTTTAAGCACTTCATATTGTTTACTGAAAATCTGTGCTGAGATAAGTCCTAATTGTGTATTTGAATGTTTCAGTTTATTGAATAGTTATCTATGTTAGTGTCACTTGTGTCAAAAAAGCAGGGAGAGAAGTGTTGTAGACAGCGGAGATCCGAAAAGGAAAGACGGGATAAGACAATAGTGAGTATTTTTTCTTTCTGGCTATCTGCTGACATAGCGGGAAAAATTATGTGAGATTCATGGATGGTTTTGAAATTATAGTACCGTGTGACTGCACTTAATCCCCTTTTACCATATTATTGAGGAAATAGGATTTCGGACCATTATCCATTTTCATGGCCCAAGTGTTCAGCATGTCCATCTGTTGTAAATAATAGAGAGTGCCATGCAATCTAGGCTGTGTCTCCGGGGTGTGTGATAGCAGTGTTGTGTGTAACTGTTGGTGTTCTTTCTTGTAAGGATTTTTTTCCCCTCTTTAAAAATATGGTATGTGATCGCGTACCCTCGAAAATAATAATAATACCCTCGAAACAAGTGTGAAGACAATCACATGGAACCAAACCTGGTCCAGTTAGCTAATCTAATGGAAGGATGATGACACGGGACTGAGGCAAAGTGTGTGCTTAAATTGTACAATACCAATGTATATGAAAATTATTATTTGAAGTTGTCTTGATGAAGCAATTAAAGTGGAATCTTATAGTCGATAAAAGATATTTGTTATGTACTATATATGCATATGATGTGGAATTATAGCTTATAATATAAAACTCTAAGCAAAATAGAATCTTATTGTTATGAATACTATTTGGTTACCATTCTTTATATGGTTACTATGGTAGAAGGCAAGAAGGTCGTGGCAACACCGGCATTCAGCTAGCTATCTTATAATTCTGAAATTAAATGTTTTGACACATTTAGTATGTATCCATTAGAATATTTATCGTCTAATTCTGAAATTGAATGTTTTGACACAATTTATGTGTAACCATTATCAAATATACTATCTTATAATTTTGAAAATTAATGTTCGACACAATTACTGTGTAACCATTATAATATTTATTTCCCTAGAGTAGGGGTAAAGTGACTATATCTGTTTGGTGCACCGATGTTGTGGACATGTTGAAATTGCTCGGTTTTGGTAACGATATCTGACATGTGAGAACTTTTTAAGCCTCCATGACACATATTTTTCTCACCCGTTGCAACGCACGGGCATGTTACCTAGTTGTTCAAAAATTAGAGCTTTGTTGGACTTGGTATGTCTTTATCCTGTGTGTACTAAAAACTTGCCTTGATCCAAATTCTTTGAATGCGGGTTTAAAAATATGATACTACTCTATTTGTTGTCTGTTGTATATTTTTATGGTCCTATAGCGGTGCACGGGCATTCAGCTAGTTTCTATTAAAATGGAATTGATGATGGTTCATGTACACCCCTCCCCATCCCTTTTACAAGTTACCTTCGAATTCATCACCAAATCATGTTGACTCGGTGCAAGCCGTGTATACGGTACATGTATCAACTCTCATCCATTGAGAAATAGAGAAAGCTCTCTATATTGGTTGTAAGATTGAGGGATGCATGGGATCCGAGACTTCGAGCTATTCATGTAACAACTCTCAGCCATTGAAAAAAGATAGGCAAGAAAAGGCACGTTAAGTGCCTTTGGCAAAGGCGCACGCTAGGCGTAGGGCGCCCTACAGCGCCCCGTTTTGGGTCTCCTCGCGAGCTGTTCGATCTTCATCCGATGGCTTAAAACAGCATAAACCCAGTTTTACACTTTAGTCTCCCTGCTTTTCGCATATAGAACCCGTAGTCCACAGCAGCCCAATTAAAACGAAAATGTATATTGTGTTGCCCCCGGTCATCTCGATAATTACAGCAAATCTGCCATTGCAACAATTTCACTTGCGTCGCAACAAAAAATATCGCTCCGTGTACCCAAAAAAAGTATTGCAACAAAAATTTCCAAAACTTTTTCGGAAAATAAGTAATGTTACAAATAATAGTTAAACAATATGTTATTGCGTCGCAACAAAAAAGTTACAACAATGCAACAAAAATCACAACCTATTACAACAAAAATTATTTGCACCAAATAGAAAAGTTGGTAAGCAACAAAATAATTTGTCACTGTTTCGGTTGCAACAAAAATCATCACCTATTTCAACAAAAAGTTAAATCGATAGCAACAAAAAAATTACATATTTACAACATGTGAATTAGCGCATAAAACATATCATTTCAAAAATGAAAATATAAATACACATGTATTTGTCTAGAAAAAACATTTAGAAAAAACATTGCAACATCTTGTTTGTGCATTCTCAACAAATTTTGGGCAAAACTGTTACAAAATTTTAGTACGTACGCAACATTGTCCGAACATGGTAAAAACACTTAGTGCATGTGACTACTTCTAGTTACTGCGGTGGGCTATCTACGCACGCAAATGAGGTACACAAACAAAATTAAAACTAATTGGGCCAGCTACGTACGCGCAGAAGGCCCAGCAAGCTGGCTGCTCCGTAGCGCAAGGAGCGAAAACGACCTACAGAAGGGCGCTGTAGGTCGGCCTAAACGAAGCGTTTTCCTTTGGCAAATGGCAACAGGTTGATTCGCTGGCCGAGGTCTGGCTAGCAAAATCAATCAACATTAGACACGCTTCCATGGCGCAACTTACTGCAGTTCCAAAAACTATATTGCAGTACATGAACAATTGATGCACGTTAGTTGGAGAGCTGAACCGGTAACCTAACGTTGCTCCTTGTCGGGCGACTCAGGCGGAAACCCTAGCCATGCCGCCAGTTCCTCCCATCAGCGTCTCCTAAGGGTGGCGGGTAAGCTAGTTCATACTAAAAAAAAAAGACAACACAACCGTACAAACTGGTTCAGCATTGTATCAATCATCTTGTGCTAGTCGGGCCACAAAAATAACTTATTTGAATATCAAAAAATTAAAAACAATACAACCATACAAACTGGTTCGTCACTGTATCAATCATCTTGTGCTAGTCAGGCTGGGGGAGTAACTTATTTGAACAAGAGAAAAAATCTCAATAACCTAGTACAGGTACATATATCTATATATCACAACATACTCCTGTGTAGCTCGCCACTTTGCAAATTGTTGTCCTTGTGTCTTCTACATCGTAGCAAAATATTACCAAGCAATCTTGTAACAGAAATCGCCACTCATCTTAGAGTGGCGCAGACATGGGTTAGGAGACTTAGGTCCTTGATCGAAGTCGAAGTGCCATAAAGATTCTGTATCCAAGAACAGGCTTAAATAACCTAATGTCTCGTGAAAGGGCACTCTGCCAGCAACGCGGTGCAGATCTCAGATGTCGGCAGTTGTCTATACATGTGCTACAACCTACAAAAAGTAGCTATCATACTTCAGACAATTTGATGAAGAAGCAAAGCACCAGAATTCTGGACACCGAGATAGATAAAAGTAAAATTCAGTGGCCAAATTTTGGAAGAATACTTAATTGCCATCTATTTCAAACTTTCAACCTTCCTACCAAAGCTGCTACAAGACTGAGAAAACAAGGGAAACCCAAAATAAAATGGGAAACTCACGATCTGGTGATGTGTTTAGGAATTCCTCTTCTTAGCAACTCTAACTTGGAGCATCAGATGGACATCTCTCTTGAATATGGACCTCAATTCTTCATTGGCTTCAATACCGATTCTCCTGTAACAATTTATCCCAAACAACACATCAGTATCAAGCCTGGCTAAGACTGATTGTTACAGTATATTTGATTGTAGGTGCGAATTGAATAGGCACTTCAGTAAGGAAGCCAACAAATTAGTACATAAATATACACAAGAATAATTCTCGTCATACATCTAATTGGAGACGTGAAAAGTGTGCTTCACCAGAGAAATAGCTTGTCATACTAATACAGGGGAAATTGTTTGTACACGAGAATGTTACCCAATCTTAGAGCCATTTTTTCCAACAAGAATCTGCCGTTGGCTCTGCTTTGGTGCTATGAAGTGCTGTTCCACCCTAAGAGAACCATCTTTTAGCTCCTTCCAGTCCATCAGCCTATGCTCAATTACATATGGGATTTCCTGTAGAAAATCATATTTACCAAATAATTCCGTCGTATTCAGGGAGTGCCCAGGTTAGTAGCAGAATTATTTATAAGAATTACCTGGTGAATATGATCCAGCATCTTCTCTCGCACAACCTCCAATGATATGGTTTTCATTACTTCTTCGGTCATTGTGGTCGGCTCCTCATCCCAAGGTCTTCTCACAGCCTAACATAGAAGAGACAAGTTTTTTACTGCCTACACAGAAGAGATTAGTTGGGATATTGATCATAAAAATTGGTTTCACTTCACCAGATGTTTCAATTTTGCTACTGAGAAGCAGCTAATAGGCGATCATAAACTCTAATTGATGCTATCAGTTAACAACCAAACAAAGTGTTTCAAAAGATCTTGGATTCAGTTTAAGCAACAAGGAATAACAATTTGGTCAATTTCATTCAGCAAGTGAGATCAGTCACTTTGATGGAATGGTAGGAGCAATAAATACAAGCAGTGCTAAATGTTATATCTGCTAAAATTCCTACATAGAATTATAAAAAAAATTATTCATCCTAATCACAAGCAGCTGCTTTCACAGGATTATAAACAGGACATGAGATGGCCATTTCAATCTACACAACAGTACATCAGTACCGATCTAACTATTATGAAACATAAGGTCCCAACATCCAACTTTCCTCAAACCCAGATGTTTTTCTTAAATTTCATTACGATCATGTCTACAAGTAAAGAGAATACCACTATTTGGTAAATGTTTGGAATACATTAATATACCTGGTCCATCAAGTATTGCACAAGATCTTTCACACCTTTACCTTTTAGTCCAGATACCATGAAATACCTAACAAACATTCAAGAAACTTTAATCAGGCATCTGAAGAATGCAAGGCAATGTAAACCGCCATGCAGACTACAAGGAACCTCTCAAATCCAGGAAGATCTTCAAATTCCTTTGCAACTTTCAGCAAGTCTTTTTTGTCTTCCACTAGGTCAACCTTATTCATGCATAATATACGCTTCTGGTTTGGATTCACCTCGGCACCCAATCGCTTGATTAACTTTACTACTCGTGAATCAGGCCTGCATAAATGCAATGGACACATGGTTAAGTAGTTTGCTTATCATCACCTTCAGGTAAACTGTAACTTGAGAAAAATGTCTGGTGGACCTGGGAGGAAAAGATATAAATAAATAAAACAGGTGTGAAACCGAGACTTTACATTTTCAGATGCCTGTTGACATCAAACATGACTATTAGTAAATCATAGAGGTTAACTGAGCTCCAGGCACTCTCCACACGAACTGTGACATCCCTATGAGGAAGTCCATGGTGCCCTAACATGAGCCCTGGGGTATCAAAAAAGCACTGCATAGAATTTTATCAGCTGAAAACAACTCAATCTTCAAGACAATTTTGAACAGGGCTGTAGAAGGCATTTTCAGTACCAGATATTTAATTACTGATATTACTATGGAGAGTGATGAGCCAAAATATTCATAGAATAAATATATGTGATGAGCCAAAATATACTTGCACTATGGATGTAACCAGATTTCTTAATGCAGCCAGTGACTTGCTAAATAAAATACAAGCAGTCCATGACATCTAACATAATACACATCATTTCAAGATTCCAATTATTTTCAAAGAAGATTCTCAGGAAGCCATAGTAATGTCGAAATCAAAATCTACTAGCGCAATCAGATATTTGATAAAAGAACATACTATCTGAGTTTTCCCTTTTGTCAGCACCCCCAAAATTTCATGGGTTGTTGTATTTGTCTTGCGGGAGACTGCTGCCACTTTTGAGCCAACCTGTTAGCAGATATGAACAAGGAAACATAAGGCATCACTGTTGATAGATGGTACTTCTACTAATACTGAAACTGAAAAAACTTCAAATTAAAGCAGAAGAAATGCAACCACAAGAAACGATGCCATATTGGCAGCACTGAAAGCACCAATTGAACCATCCACTATTAGTAAACCCTCAATTCCTGAACCAATACATTCATAGAACTTTCACGATACCAATACAATTTTTGGGAAAAAACATAGTACCCCTTACTGGTCTTGAATGGCTCGTGTTACTCTAGTACATAATAAATGACATTGGAAGCTGAAAAGAGAGGTATACATAGGAGGAATTGGTGCAGATTATCCCCAAAATCTTAGAATGACATGTAGCTTTACAGGGTCTTAATACAAGCTTAACAAGAAGCTATTAGCTTGTTTCTATACATTAGTTTGGACATTTATCTCTTTCATTAGTACCAAGCGACTAAAGATGCTGCCCCTACTCCTATGTAACCCATGTCTCAAACTCTAATTTTGACAAACTCATGGAACACACAAAGAAAGAGCAGAAATCGCACGTACCGCGGTGTTGGTGAGCGATGACTTGCCGGCGTTGGGCGCGCCGACGATCCCGACGGAGAGCGACATCTGGTCCTCCTCCCTGACCTCCCCGGGCCCCTCTTCCTCGTCCTCGTCGGGCGGCTCCATCGCCGCCTCGAGTAGAGCTAGCGCCACCTCCCGCGACCGCTCCTCCTCCACCGGATCCTCCACCACCATCCCCGCACTATTCTCCCCGAAGAGCGCCTCGTCGGCGCGCGCGCGGAGAGAGGGATCGAAGCGGAGCTTCCGCAGCGCGGAGACAGGGTTGTGTGTGCGTGCTGCGGAGGCTGGGGCAGGGCCCGAGGGTGGGAGGGAGAAGTCGGCGCTGTTGAAATCAGCGTCGGGGGCGGCGGAATCGGAGTCTGAGGAGGCGCCAGCGGCAGATGAGGAAGTGGAGAGAAGGCGGAGGACGGGGAGAGGGAAGTGGGGGGCAGGGGACGCTAGCGTCTGAAGGGGCCGGAGTGCTCGGACGACGCGGCGCATGGCGGCGGAGGAGGCGGCGGAGGGTTTAACGTTGGTTTTTGGAGAGATGCGGGGAGAAAGGAAGGGAGGAAGGAATGGACCAAAGAGGCTTGAGGGTGTGTAGCGGGCTTTGGGCTTTTGTCCTTGGGGACCCCTTGGTCGCAGTCGGGTTACACCCTCAACTGCTGCCCGATACATAACACCTGAAGTCCACTTTTCAAACAAAAAAAAAACACCTGAAGTCCAGATCTTTACTGTTTATTTGAAGCTTCGCTCACAATAAAATACTCCCTCTCATCCATAAAAGTATAGCACAAAGTTTGTACTTAGTATAAAATGAGCGACAATTTTAATTTCAAAAAAAATGAGCGACAATTTTTATGAATCGAAGGGAGGGAGTACTATTTATTTAAAGTCAAATCAAGTGTGGTCTCACATCAAGATTTGTTAAGATGGGTTTGTTAGATTTGTTAATTGTGCATGATGAACACAGGGTTATCTACTCACATTGTGTTAAATTTCTTAATTGTGCATACTATATGTAGCATTATATTTTTAAGTTGTTAGGTCTCTTAACTAACTTGTTAGTCAATTTGTTACTGCTACATGCAATCTTGGTACATCGTCGTCATGGGCAAGCATGCGATCCTCGGGTGCCGACGCGCGATGAGCCCAGCGAAACACGTAAGCTCCCCCCTCCCCCCAGTAGAGGTCAGTATGGACATAACCCACAACAATAGGTCACATGGATGGTAAAGATAGAGGAAGGCATGTGGGCGTCGCGATGTATAGTATCCCAACATAGTCTACAAGAATAGAAGCATGAAGTAGACATCAATATAATTTATGGCGCCATTGTCGGGGAGGTGAGTGCTTGTAGTTATCTTCTTTAGATCTTGCAATCAAATCTTGTTGTTTCTTGTTTATTTGAAAACTCATAAAATTATAATAAAAACATTTGCTATCGATAAAAACTTACTAGAACCTCTATGTTAATGGATGCTACAGAATTATATATAAATTCTAGAGAATGAAAAGAGGGTAAAATCTTGAGAGGTATGTGGAAGAAGTTGAATGAGATTGTTCAACTTTTGTTTGAACTTCATGATATAAATTGTTGCTCCAAACAACATGATAAACATTTCAAATTCCAATGTCGCTTTAGTAGAGAACCTCTAATTGCAACCTATCATTGGTCAAACTATACTTATCTGGGAGCTGAAAAAGTAGACCATTTTATTACTGTCGGGGGGTTACCCCCGAGTAGGGGTAAGGCAAGTGCTAAAGGAAAGGTCAAGGTGCCGTTGACCGGGTAGGAGGCTACCCGGTACTTGCTACTCGGTAGGTTTCTATCCGGCCATACGCACCAATGGCCAAGAGAAGATATCAAGGAAGTTATATTCGACCGAGTAGAGAAGTTGGTCTGAGTAGACGGATGGCAATCCTACTCGGGCCAGAAGTCAATGGAGTCGTTCTGACAGGAGATCTCGCGTATCCTGCGTCCGTACGCGCGTGCGGTTCAACTTACTAGGTTCGTGATCATCAGTGACGCAGGGTTAGGCAGCCGTCCAGTCTTGTCAAGTACAGAGGGGACATGGCAGGATGGAGGTCTACGCTGGGAGGCTGACAGAGCGGACAGGGGCTGTCAGCCGTACGGCGCGGCGCTTCTCCGCGCGGGATCCCGGAGGCGTGCCAAAGTCACCGTGGTCAAGTCACATCACCGTACCTTTTAGTCTTTGTTTATTCGGCTGGGCACCAGTATATAAGGTGCCCTGCCTCCTCCTGCGCGAGGGACTTGCTTCACTTCACATTTATTTGCTAGAGACAACACCAGAGGGAGAGAGAGCAGCAGAGCGGCTACTCGGCTAGAGGCATACACTGTATTGTGGCTACTCGGATTACACACAAATAGAGAGAAAGGCAGGAGTAGGGGTGTTACCTCCACACGAGGGCCCTGAACCTGGGTAAGATCTTGTTGTTTGCAGTGCTTGAGACATCCTACACGTGGCTACTCGCCGTGTGATCCCTCCCCGGATACCTCCAGTGTCCATCGGCCCCAACCTTTAGCCATCCCATGGCATCTGCCGTGATACCGCCACGACAGTTGGCGCCCACCGTGGGGCTACCAGCGGCGCTGGCTGGAGTTCACATTCGGACGGGACCGGTTTCAGCTTCAGGGGAGCGCGTGGTCTATGGCCTTGTCCACAGATTCGGCTCCTTCGACTTCGTCACCGACAACGCCGGAGATTTCGGTGGCAGGCCCAGGCCCGCAGGCGGTTCGGTGCTCTCCTTCGGCACACACCTGGTCTACATCACCACCACCGTCATTCGCGAGTTCCCAGAGGTGGTGCTCGTCGCGGAAGATCCTCCTGCTGTACTCGCTGCCCGCGAGGAGCCAACTGGCCGCTCTGCGGACAGCGTGGAGGTGATGATGACAGGCCCGGCTATCGATGCCGGGAAGGGCGCGGCCGCTGCCGCTGGCGTCATCGAGGAACCTGTGGGTGCTCGGGTCCACAAGCCCTACGAGAAGGACTAGAACCTGCCCCCTTCCACGTCTACGGCAATTCCAGTTGTTCGCGGAGGCGCAACCGTGCAGCTGGGGATGCCGCAACCTACTGAGGCGGAACTTACCGCCATGAGGGCGCAGATCGAGCAGCAGCGTCAAGCGCTACTCGCGGAGACCCAGGAGCTGGAGAAGGCTAGGCTTGAGCTCAACCTTGCGCAAAATGAGTACAATGCAGCGCATGGCTTTACTCCTGTTTCTAGGCTGCCTAGCAAGATAGGCGTTACTCGTCGCAACTTAGGCGCTGAGCTGGCTAGAGATGGTAGGGCTGTTAGCCAATATGCTAGTTTGGATACTGTGGGTAGGCCTAGATACAGCACCCCCGCCAAAACTCTTAGGGCTGCAGAGGCAGGGGCTGCTGAGTTGCTGCATCTCACTGGCGACGCGCGCGCTAGGCAGCAGGAGAGACTCAACGAGCTAGTGCTAGAGGCTGGCAGGCAGAACGAGGAGTTCCGGAAAGCCAATCCGGGTGCTGGCGCTTCCCATGTTGTTCACTCGCATGGGATGAGGTCTCAGGACCAGGCGTCATCACCGCTTCCCGGTGGGGATAGAGACCAGAGTGTGAACTCTGGAAAAAACAAACAGATGCAGGTGTACGACCCGGCTGTCGCCGCGAAACAGCGCGCTATGCCGCAACAGCCCGGTCAGAAACACAACTCTGCAGGAGCAGCCTATCAAGCCCATAAAGCTCACAATAAGAGGCAAGAGGGAGACTATGCAGGGCCTTCTCGGCGTCCTGCTGCTCAGCCTACTCGGTAGAGGACGCAGCAGCCCGGTGGTGCAGCCCGCAGTGGTGCAGGTGAACAGATATGATGATGGCTACTCGGCGATGGGTCTAGCTGGCTATGCTGATCCAAGGGACATCACTGATCGCGTGGGTGGCCGCATGTTGGAGCCCAGCGATGCAAGGTACAAGCTGGACCGTATCAATCGTTCTGCTCAGCTCGAGAACAAGGGGCCACCTGGCCCAGATTGCTTTGGTCACCGCATCATGGAGGAGCCTTCCGTGAATCATTTTCAGTTGGCTAGGGGGACCAAGTGCTACAATGGCAGCACCAAGCAGGAAGACTGGCTGAGTGACTATGTGACAGCTGTGCACATTGCAGCCGACAACCGGAGATGGGCTGTGCGGTATGTTCCGCAAATGCTAGAGGGTCCAGCTCGGACTTGGCTCAACGACCTGCCCAAGGACAGTATCAACTGCTGGTTAGACTTCTCGGAAGCCTTCATCAGCAACTTCACCAGCACATACAAGAGGCCGAATAGGCCGCAGCAGCTGTCCGCTTGCAAGCAGCGGGAAGAGGAAACTGACCGCGAGTATCTTACTCGGTGGAGTACATTGAGGAACACCTGTGAAGGTGTGAATGAGGCCCAGGCCATTACTTGGTTCGCTCAAGGCTGCAGGCATTGCAGCATGTTGTGGCAGAAGCTGCAGCGAGAGATGCCGAGTACTCTCGCCGAGACAATCAAGATTGCAGATATGTATGCACTCGGCGATCCTATTCAGCCTCTGCTTGGTTCCCCTGAGCCGAGAAGGAAGTTCCAGGACGGCAACAGGCGCAATGACTTCCGCAACAAGCGCAGAGGTGACCGGATTGATACTCGGTATGATCCCGAGGAGGTGAATGCTGTGACTACGGCTGCTGGGAGTAGCCAAAGGCAAAAAACTGCTGGAGCCCAATACGGGAAAAACCAGAATCAGGGCCAAGGCATCAAGAAAACTTACACTGCTCCCCAGCAGGGTAGCGGCAACTCGGATTCAGGCCCGAGCTTTATCTTTGGAAATATGAAGGATGGGCCGTGCAACTTCCATACTCGGCATCCGAGTAGGCCAGCCAACCACACGACCCGGCAGTGCAGCTGGTGGGACCGCATCAAGAATGAAGATTTGCCCCCTCCTCCTCTGCCGGCTGCGAATGCCAATGTGCAGCCTATTCGGGCAGCTGCTCCCAGGCCTGCAGTGTTTCTGAGAAGGGAGAATGTGAATCAAGTGGCTCAGGGAGACAACCGCAACTACAACAACAACAACCGCAACCGCAACTTCTACACCCGCAACAACAGGAACAACAACAACAACAACAACAACAACCAAGGAAACAACAACGGCAACAATGGTGGTGGAGACCGCAACCAGTACCAGGAGCATCATGAGAGCTACATGATCTTCACCACCGAGCCAGTCGACAAGCAGTCATTGCACAGGCGTGCGATGGAGGTAAACGGGGTGATCCCGGCTGTGCCTCACTACCTGCACTGGTGCGACCAAGAGATCACTTGGTCCAGAGCTGATCATCCCAAGGTGATGCCCAACCCGGGTAGCTATGCTCTGGTGGTGGATCCTACTTTCTTGGGAACTCAGAAGAATGTTAGATTCAGCAAGGTGCTGATAGATAACGGCAGCAGCATCAACATCATGTACCGGGATACCCTAGAGAAGCTCGACCTTGCCGAGAACATGTTGCTACCCAGCAGGACCACATTCCACGGAATTGTGCCGGGAGTATCTTGTGCTCCAATCGGCCGCATCTGGGTTGATGTTCTATTCGGTACCAGGGAGAACTGCCGCACTGAGAGCCTGCAGTTTGAGGTAGTTGATCTTCAGAGCCCCTACCACGCTATACTCGGTAGGCCTTCCCTCAGCAAGTTCATGGCCTCTACCCATGTTGCCTACCTGAAAATGAAGATCCCTGGTCCCGATGAGTCATCACCATCTCGGGTGATTACAAGAGGTCTTTGGAGTGTGCCTCTGCTAGTTCTCAGCTGGCGGAATCCATGGTCATTGCGGCCGAGAAGAAGAAGATGTACGAGGTAGTGGCTATGGCGCAAGCAGCGCAAGGTGGTGCGCCTGGCATGCCGAGTTCCCAGTACGGGACTGCGTTCCAGGCATCCCAGGAGACAAAGAAGGTCCAGGTTGATCCTGAGTTCCCAGAACGTGTTGCCATCATTGGCGCCGGGTTGGGAGAGAAATAAGAAAGCGAGCTCATCCACTTCCTCCGTGAGAATCGGGGCGTCTTCGCCTGGTCCAATGAGGATCTGCCGGGTGTCCCGAGGGAGTTGGTTGAGCACTCACTACACGTGAGGCCTGATGCCAAGCCAGTTAAGCAGGCTATGTGCCGCTTTGGTGATGAAAGGAGGAAAGCTATCGGTGATCTGATCACCAAGTTGCTGATAAGCAACTTTATCATGGAGGTATTGCATCCGGACTGGCTAGCCAACCCGGTCATGGTTGAGAAGAAGAAGGAGGAACCCAAGGCCGATATCGCATGGCGCATGTGCGTGGACTACACCGACCTGAACAAGGCCTTCCCCAAGGATCCATTTTCGCTACCCCGCATAGATCAGGTAATCGATTCTACTGCTGGTTGTGAGCTTTTGTCTTTCATAGATGCCTACTCTGGTTTTCATCAGATAGCTCTCAACCCTGATGATCAAATAAAGACTGCCTTTATTACCCTGTACGGGGCTTATTGCTATCGTGTCATGTGCTTTGGGTTGCGGAATGCTGGGGCTACCTATCAGAGATGCATGCAGAAATGCCTGCATGATCAAATTGGCAAGAATGTGCAGGTGTACGTAGATGACATTGTCATCAAAACGAATAAAACACATACTCTGCTTAGTGACATTGAGGAAACTTTTGCCAACTTGCGCAAGTATAAGATGAAATTGAATCCAACTAAGTGCACCTTTGGCGTCCCGGCTGGCAAGCTACTCGGCTTCTTGGTATCCAGTGGGGGCATTGAGGCCAATCCTTCAAAGATAAAAGCTATAGAGAGCATGTCTTTGCCGAGACCCCTGAAGGATGTGCAGAAGTTTACTGGATGCCTAGCTTCTCTGAGCCGCTTCCTGGGCAGAATGGGCGAGAAGGCCTTGCCTCTGTATCAATTAATGAAGAAGAGTGACAAATTTGTCTGGACACCACAAGCTGATGTAGCATTCAAGGAGTTGAAAGCCATGCTGGGTAGCGCTCCCATCCTGGCTAGTCCGCTACCCAAAGAGCCAATGCTGATGTACATTGCTGCAACCAACCGAGTAGTCAGTGTGGTGGATTGTGGTGGAAAGAGAAGAAGAAGGCAAGGCTGTGCAGCGGCCAGTATACTATCTCAGTGAGGTGCTATCTAGCTCCAAGTAGAACTACCCGCATTACCAGAAGATGACTTACGGCGTGTACCTGGGCGCCAAGAAGCTGAAGCACTATTTCCAAGAGCATCCCATCACAATGGTGAGTTCTGCTCCCATCTCGGATATTATGGGCAACAAGGAAGCAAGTGGCAGAGTAGCCAAGTGGGCGATTGAGCTAGCCGCGTACGCTCCTCTGTACGCGAGAAGAGAAGCCATCAAGTCACAAATCTTAGCATATTTTCTGGTGGATTGGGATGAGGTGCAGTATGAGCCTTCTCCGCCAGTAGCCAACTACTGGAAGATGCATTTTGATGGCTCCAAAGTGAAGGAAGGCCTTGGTGCTGGCGTGGTGGTCACGTCACCCAAGCGAGATCAACTCAAATATGTGTTGCAGATTCATTTCAAGGCATCTAACAATGTGGCAGAGTACGAGGCCGTGGTACATGGTCTGAAGGTAGCCAAGGAAGTTGGCGTGCAACGCATCATCTGTTATGGCGACTCGGATTTGGTGGTGCAGCAGGTATCAGGCACCTGGGATGCTCTGGATGCCACCATGGCATCATATCGGTTTCTGGTGCAGACCATGACTGGTTTCTTTGAAGGATGTCGGCGAAGCCAGAGGAGTACGGGAGGGAGCGGTTCGACGCGCCGGCGCTCCGGCCGGACTTGAGGAAGACAGACCAGATCCTGGCAACTGGAACTGTCCCGGTAATCGTGCATCATTGGGGACACGGAGGAAGAGATGTAGGATCTCTTTGTGGTCTCAGACGGGAGCGAGGACGGACGGAGAAGCTGCACGGCGATGACGGCGCACGGCGGCAGTGGCTGAAGGCATAGGATGCAGCATCGAGCTGGTTGGCTCCCTCGGGAAGACGACACGGCTCTGCATCCTCGACTGGTTTCTGTCTGTGGGGTTTTCTACCTGATTCCCGAACGCACAGTTGCACCGTGGAAGGTCCATTTGGACTTGGACTATCCAATATTTACGCAACTTGGATTTGGATACCGCGAAGCTAAACGTGGATTGGAGATGGTCTGGGCAACGTCAGAATGGACATTAGTTGGGCGTCTCCTATTTGGATTTGGACTTTGATCCAGTTCCAGATTTATTTAGAAGACTCAAGGCTCTTGTAAATGACATGAGAGATTGTGGCTTCAAGGATTGTACGGAGGATTGGGTCAAGGAGAAATTTCTACTCACCTTGATTCCATACAATGAAAACATGGTGATGAATGTGCAATCAAGGGCCGATTACTTGGATCGACCCCCCAATGATGTTTTGGGTCTCTTCATCACTCTAAAAGTCATGAAGCAAACCTCCAATGATGTCATGGCCCGTGTAAACGAAATGAAGAAACCATCTCTTGCTTTGAAGGCCAAGGCCACCCCCTATGAAGAGAGTGACTCAAGTGATGATGGTGGATCCACACATGAGGTCTTCGAGAAACAGATGAAGACATCACATGAAGAATGCTTGGCCCTTGCTCAACACAAGTGGCTCGTGTGTTGGTCTTTCAAGAAGAAAAATTGCATTGCCACCTCCTCTACGGAAGCAAGGAATATTTCCGCCGCTAGTTGTTGCTCTCAACTTTTATGGATGAGGCAATGTCTTAAGGATTTTGGAATTGAGATTAAGACAATGCCTCTTTTATGTGATAATGAGAGTGCTATAAAGATTGGTCACAATCCGGTACTTCATGGCAAGACCAAGCATATTGAGATTCGGTATCATTTCATTCGAGATCATGTAGCCAATGGAGATATCTCACTTTCCTATGTCAATACCAAAGATCAAATTGCCGACATCCTCACAAAACCTCTAGATGAGAAGAGATTCAAGAAATTAAGGAGTGAGCTCAATATCGTATGTGCAAGCAATTTTAGTTGATTGAAAATCTTGCATACACACCTCTACTAGACTCTTATTTGGCTCTTAGATGTACGCATAGACATAGGGGGAGTGTAGCTCGATCAATGAGTCGACACTACCCCTATAGTGCATAAATAAAAAAATCATGCATAATGGTCATTTCAAATGATATAATGTGCTTCAATGATGAGTTTCGACAATGCACCCAAGATATATTTTCGCGGTGTCATATCGAGCATACTCATACATGGTGGCTAAGGCCACCGCCCAAATCGAAGATTCGAATTTTGGTTGGTATTTCATATTGGTAAGACATTTGGTGTTCAACTCATATGCATATTTGCTCTTCTATTCCATAACACATCCAATGTTTCTCTTTGTAACTTTTGTGGTTTTATTCTTTCCTCCATTGGATGTGTGAGGAAATCATCATACTACCCATTTGATCCATGTGCACAACATCATGCTTCATACACCTTGCATTATGTACATGGTCAAACAACTTGATTAAAAAAATTGGAACAAATTCTTGTATACATGTTGTTAAAACTGGTAGTATGCCTAAATTTACTAAAAAAAAACCAAACTAACACATTCAAAAAAAGGGGGGAAGTTTTTTAAAAAACAAAAAAAAAACTTTCAGAAAATCCGGCCTAAAGGCCGGCCTAGGGGCCGACGGCGTCAGTTGGGTGCCCGGCCTAGCATTCGCTGGGTGCCCGGCCTAGGCCGGGGTCGAGGCCGGCCGGCTCGGCCGGGTGCACGGCCTAGCGCCCGGCCGGGTGCCCGGCCAGGCCGGCTGCCCTGCGCACCACTTAAAGCCACGCGTGGGGGGGGGGGCGGTTTAGATCCCATCTTCTTCTCCCCTCCCCCACCCAAAAACACCATGGGTTCCATGCCCCAAGCTCTCCTCCACCCACCCCTCCCTCTAGACTCCATCCTAACCTCCCTACTCCTCAGATCTGCTACCCTAGCCCCTCTCTCCCCTACTCCTCCAACCGGAATCCTCATTGGTGGGGATTAAGAGGAGATCCATCCCATTGCTTGAAGACCTCCACCATGGAATCCAATCCGGGTACTCAATGAATTTGTGTGTTGCTCATTGGCTCATTCTAGTCTCCTCTTGCTTAGGTCTCCCATGTCTTGCGGCTCAATATTTTTTTGGGATATTGCTTAGGATTTTTTTTATTTTAGTGATGCCATGTTAAGTGATTAGAGACTTCTTGTTTAGGGATATTTCTTAGGGTTTTGTATTTAGTGATGCCCCTAGTGTCTATTGCTTCCATCATGTTTAGGGATTTTTTTTTCTTAAGTGATGCCATGTTTAGGGATTCATGCTTAAGTGATACCATGCGTCGGGATTTCCTATTAACATGTTGCCACTCGTGTTACCTCACCCATATGCCTTGTGAAATCAATCTAGTATCTAGCTTACACCATATGGCCATGACCTAGGACTTTTGTTTGCCCTCTCATATTTGGTTTGTACTCAATGCTTCATTCCACTCCAAGTATCACTATGACATAAAAACCAACTCTAAGTAATTTGTTTGCCCTCCCATGTTAGCTATGTATTTTCTTTCTCATACTCTCACTATCATGATCTCTTATTCATCCACTTCTAATTACTCTATCAACCTACCACAATTAATTAAACAATGTTTTCAATATGACCATGTACACTCATCTTGCATATGCACTTGCATTCTCAGGCAAGGAACCCGCGGCAACCAACTATGCTCGCAAGCCGACCAAGAGGAATGCTAAGGATGCTTGTGGCTTTACTCCCTCTCAATCACGGGGGCTACCTCTTCCTGTCAATAAAGATGAGCCAGTCCATGATAACTGGGGGAGTCTCAACACAGTTGACTGGGAAAATAACCGCATGAACTTCAACCCATATGCTTTCCCTCAGCGCACCTGCCCCGATAATCGGTTCTATTGCAAGATGCATCAGCAAGTTCATGAGTTTGTGGTTTGCACTCTGAAGAATGATCATGTGCCTCAACATTTCTTTGACATTGATGCAGCTCGAGCAGTTTGGCCAGAGGTAATGGAACTCATGGACTTTCATGAGATTACCAAGCTTATGGAATGCTCTGTTCAGTTTTCTCCAGCTCTCCTTTGGGAATTCTTTGCCACAATTCACTTTTCCACTGAGGGTGGACGTGCCATGACTTGGATGAGCGGAGGTACTTAGTGTCATGCCACCTTGGCTGAGTTTGGTGCCTTGTTTGGTATTGCGGAGGTAGTTCCGTGTACCTTCTCCTATGTCCAGATTCATGGTGATGAACGGAGGATCATGAAGGCCAAAGACAGAATTAGACACTGCTACCTGGTGTTGGCTCTCTACACATCCCCAAGGTTGCATACTTCTCAGATTTTTTTGTATGTGACTCACACCATTCTTTGGAACACCATTCATTGCAAGTTTGGGGAAAAGGGGATGGCTCGCTGGTGGATGATCAACGTTCTCTTTCACATTGTGACTGCCCAGAAGAAAAACAAGCAGCTCGATGTCATGGATTACATGTGGAACGAGTGGAAGCTTATGGTTCGTGACAAGAAGGTCCCCATCTATGGATCCTATCTTCAGACTCTCATTAACACTAAGGTTCCGGCTCATCTCATCAACTACTATGCCATGGTTGTTCCCAGCATGAAGCCCCTTCTGAGCGCCTCCCAGGACAATGCTGCTCATCCTCCACGCTCCTCACGAGCTACTGCTCCACCTTAGGATGAAGTGTCTCCTGATGATACCCCAGTTGTTTCTCCAGATCATGCTCTCAGGGGTCCGAAGAAGTTTAGCATCAAACAGGCGCTCCAAAAGATGAATTGCTTCTTTGTGGATAAACAACACAAGAACTTTCTGGCTTATAAAAAGGGAAAGTCCTACTGTCGTCACCAGCGTGCGATCATGGAGCAGTTGCATCTCCCACCGGGTCCTGTGAGTTCTCAGAAAGAACTTGATGAGCACAAATGGCAGTCCAAGCACACTTACTGGCTTGGCGATGGTTCCACCTCTCTGGGATAGGTTTGGGCAGCCACTACCTCTCAGGCCAGCTCGAGTCAGCCTCCACCACCACCCCATGATGATGAGGTGGAGAAAGAGGATGATCATGATCAAGATGACGAGGATTTCAAGGCTTGAGTTTCCCCTTTTTGGTTCCTTGATGCCAAGGGGGAGAATTATCTTAGTGATCTTTGCATTTGCATAGCATGCATCCATTTGCCATTTTCTTTCGTCTAGTTGAACTCCTTATTTGGTTTATAGTTGTTATTTCTATGTGCTATAGTAAGACTATGTCGTTCTCGAGATATCTATTCTATGTTGAAGACTATGCCTTTCTCGAAATATCCATATTCCGGTTATCCTAGCTATATTCATTCCTTGATGAGAAATATGGTGAGCTCATACCATATCCCTTCATACATGATTAATTGCCATGGATACATATCTCACCCTATTATGATGATAAAATGTCAATGGATTGAGTAGATAAATTCCTAGAGCTAAAGATGCTTAATTCTCCATCATAAAGTAATTTGGAAACCTATATAGCTCTAGAGACTATGTTGAAATATAACATGTAGGGAAATTTAAATAGCCCCAAATATGTGTGCTCTCAATATGATAACACAATTTATGATTATGGGCTCACACATGGGGGGAGCTTCTATATATTCTTATTCCCTCACAAATGCTTCAATCAATTTATTTTCTAGATCCATATGTTGTCATCAAACATCAAAAAGGGGGAGATTGAAAGGACATGTTTCCTAATCCTAGTTTTTGATGTTTGATTACAACACTTGGAAGTATATGATAATTGTGCTTAAGTGTTCTAGGGAACAAATGACAAATATACAAAGCTATGAAAGCACAAAAATGGAGAAAGAAAAACAAGTCAAAACACTTGTTTGTTGAAGAAAATAGTCAAAGAAAGAAGAAGGAGAAAGAAGAAATCAAAGGGAAGAAGAAAGGAGGAAAACTGCCTGGCCGGCCTGGCCGAGCCTCAGGCTGGGGGGTTCTGTTAGGTGGCCGGCCTAGCAGCCAGCCCAGGCCGGGCTCCCCCCTTCGCAGGTCGGGCGCTGCCTAGCCGGCCCAGGCCGGGCTCGAGGCCGGCGGTCTTCGGTGTGCTAGCCGGCCTAGCAGCCGGCCCAGGCTGGGTCCTCTGCCCCCAGGCCGGGCTCCCTGCACGACAGGCCGGCCTCCCAGCCGGCCAGGCCGGGCTCCAAGCCGGGCACCATGCACAGGTCAAAGGGACCCCCCAATGGCCACTTTCTTTCCCCCACTATAAATAGGACTTGTCTCCTACCTTTTGGAGGTGTCAAACAAGCATTCTCTCACCTCCATTGTTGACCACCTCCAAGCTCAAGGTTCTCCCCAAATACCCAACCAAAGCCATCGATCTCTTGGGATTTGGAGGAGAATATCTAGATCTACAACTTAACCAAGACGATTCGTCATCAACCCACTCATCCCCTAGGGATCTTGTTGTTATTGGTTCATTGGAGACAAGAACCTTGTTGCTTCTAGATCCTTGGAGTTTGAAGCCTTGTTGTTGTCCCCGAGGCTCTTGTGCTCGTGGATCTTGATTCCTGGTGTCTTGGTGGCTCCGGGGATTTGGTGAGGACCCTCCAAAGTTGTGGAGTGTGTCTCATCCTTGTAAAGGTTCTAGTTGTCAACCTCAACGGCAACATAGTGATTCGAGCCTCTCCACATCGGTGGAAGGACTCGAAGGAGATACGGTGTGCCATTTGAGTGCTACTCGGTGTTCCACATTGGTGGCACCGCACCGCTCCAACGAAGATTAGCTTCCATTGGGAAGTGAACTTCGGGATACATCTCCGCGTCATTGTGTTCGGTTATCCCTCAACTTAACTTTACTTGTTGCTACTAGCTTAGTCATATACATACCTTGTGCTAGTCGTACTTGCTCTACATATAGGATTGTCCACCTAGTTGCATAATCTAGACAATCTATATTTGAGCACTATCTTGTTAAATCGAAAAAGAAGCTAAAATTTTGTAGTTAACCTATTCACCCCCCTCTAGTTAACCTCTCGATCTTTCACAGCCCGATGCCAACGCCGGCCCCCTCACCGGCCCGGGAAGAGGCTCCGCCCTCCGTGGAGTCCTTGGGCGCGACTGAGTGGCAGGCGAACGCCGCGACAGCGGCCGCTGAAGACCAGTCGCAAACGGATTCGGCCCCGCAGCCGGAGGCGGTTGCCGAGCCTCGGGCTGCCGCGCGGGCTCCCGCCGCGGTCGTGTCCCCGTTTGTCACGGTGCCTTCGCCTGCCACCCCTACGGTCCCGACTGTTACGCCTCCTCCTCCAACGACGAACTGCACTGCGCTATCGGTGGTGACGAGCTCCTCTGGCTCATACCAGCGGTTGGGCACGTCATCTTCCTTCCTGGCGCCGTCGGGGGCGGGCCAGCCGGCGACCAAAGCCTATCCCCTGGCCTCTGCGTCCGGCTCGGGGGCGCCGGTGGTTCACCCTCCGGCTCCTGGGAGCATCCGGGTGCCCATCAAGCCGCTCGATGCCGGGCGGGCACTAAAGAGGGACCTAGAGGCCATGGCGATGACGGCGGCGGCCTTGGCTAAGGACTTGGCGTTGGCGGTGGCAACCAGCGAGGTCGTGAACGGGCTGATGCTGGTGATTTCTTTTTTCCTTCGTCTCAGTTTTGCGGATGGCCGCGTGGCGTGCTTATCTTTTGTTTTTCGACTTCAGGACGCCAGTCGCCAGGAGAACCGCGTCCGGTCAGCCGGCCTGCAGGTGCTGAGTAAATAACCTTCCCCTTAGCCGGGTAGTTTGTTCTTTTGGACACAAATCACGTGCTTGTTCCCTCCGCCCTGCCGAGAAGCTGAACGAGCTGAAGGAGGCGGCGAAGAACTCCATCCCGGCTGCCCCGGCGGCCCGGATGCTGGATGAGTGCGATAAGGCGCACTTCGAGGCCACCGTGGATCTGCGTCGCCGCGCCGAGCGGTCGGACGCACATCGTGTGGAGGCGGAGCGCTTGGCTGCCGCCCTCGAGACTACCAAGGCGGAGCACGCCGCCGCCCTGGAGATCGCCAAAACTGAGCACGCCGCCGCCCTGGAGGCCGCCAACGCTCACGCCACCGCCCTGACCAGCCAGCGAGAGGTTTTCCGGCTGCTCGAGGCGGAGCTGGAGAAGGTGCAGAAGGACAAGGAGGCAGCGATGCAGCCGCTTCAGGACCAGCTCGACCTCATCAGCAGCGCCGCCAAAGGTATGTTGCTCCTTTCTTCTCGGTCGTGAGGCGGAGTAGATCTTCCCGCCTTAGTGTTGTTTTCGTGTTTCAGGTTATTATCCGGAGGTGGACGACGTCCTCCACCAAGGCCACGCGCTTGAACTCAATGTGGCCGCTGACTCCGAGGCGATGGCCGGCTGGGAGCCCACCGTAGAGGACCGGGTGGCCACCCTTGGGGAGGAGGCTAAGGCTCTACAGGACGCCGGGCATGCCGTCTTCTCTACGACTTGGGAGGAAGAGGCGGTGCCGGAAAGCATAGCGGACCTCGCGGCGTGCCTGCAGGAGGTTCCCGACGTCGTCGACCGCCTTCGGGAGTCGGCCGCCCGCTCTGGCGCCGAGATGACGCTAACCATGATTATGTCATGGTTCACCCGCGGCTTCGACGATGCGGGGCTCAAGCGCATGACCCGTGGCTTCCGCCAAGGGACAAGTTTCGAGGCGCGTCCTTCTGGGTGTTCGCCAAGCCGCCAGCCGGCTGGGTGGCTACGCGGATCTTGCCGTCTTCTTCCCCGAAGGGCCGGAGGAGGACGTGGAGGAGCCGGTGGCGGCGTCTGTTTAGGAGGCGGCTGGAGCGCGAGTAGAGGGCCCGACCGCGTTAACTCCCCCGCCTGCTGCAGCAACCGAGCCGATTGCCGAAGAAGAAATCCCAAGGAACGACTGACTCCTCGAGATGTCGGGCGTATCTATTTTTGTGAACTCGGTCTTTATCGTTTTGTCCCCGGGATGCCAGGTGGAGCTGTAGTACTTGAATATTTTTATTTCGTGAATGCCGAAGTAATTCTTGCATGATTGCTTGTTGCTTTGCCATCCTTTTTTTCCCTCTTACCCGGTGGTAGCGTTCTAGCCTGCCCACAAGGTGTAGCCCCCGAGATTGGGGCCGGCTACCCTTGGCAGGCGGGCCGAATCTCCAATACCTTTGGTAAAAATAGGTTGGCTAGTTGCACCTTGTTAGTCCATATACAGAAAAAACCTGGTTAAATCGTTTGTTCGTTTGAAGGAAAAGTCCTTAGGTATTTTTGCTTTTTTTGAGCAGCGGCGCTTTAATCCGACTGGCGCGGTTTGCACTTGCGTTCCTTGCCGTCTGGTCCTTACTCTTGCCAACGTGTCAGCCGGGTTGCGGTCTGCAGACGGAACCGAAGAGGGGACTGTCTGGCCCGGGACGCGGTTACGAACCTTAGGCGGACTTAGGCGTCGGACGCAAGAGGCTGTTAGGTAGCGGGCTGCGCCTCAGGTTTTAGTCTTTTTTTGAGTGTGGTTTTCCGGCTTCCACTCTGGCCGGCTGAACTACCGGGTTGCGGTCTGCAGTCGGATCCGCAGAGTGGGACTTTGACCTTGAACACGTTAGTTGTCCGTCTAACTTTTGAGATACAAGATGACTACCTTGCCAATGGTAAAGTGCTAATAAATGTGTTTGAAGCGGCCATCCGAGTGATGTGCTCGGGGATGCCGGCGAAATTTATTGATAGCTCGGGGTACAGGGGTGTTACACTTAAGTGTGGAACGGGCATAGTAGCTTTGCGTTCCACGGGTGCTTCGTCTCATCGTATGAGGTGTCCGCCTTGTTCTTGCGCGTCTCGCGCATGTCGATGAGGTAGTAGGCGTTGTTGCTTAGCGCCCGACTTATGATGAATGGGCCCACCCATGGGGAGGACAACTTGTGGAGGCCCTTGGTGTCCTGGATCAACCGGAGCACACGGTCGCCCTCTCTGAAGGCGAGCAGTCATATCCGCCGGCTATGATACCGGCGGAAGTCTTGTTGGTAGATGGCCGATCTGGACAAGGCCAGATCGCGCGCTTCCTCGAGCAGGTCCACCCCGTCTTGGTTCGTCTGTCGTGCGTCCTCCTCAATGTACAGGATGACTCTGTGCGAGTTGAACTGGATGTCAGCCGGGAGGACGGCTTCCGCGCCGTAGACGAGGAAGAAGGGCGTGTAGCCAGTGGACTGGTTGGGTGTTGTCCTGGGGCTCCATAAGACGGAGGGGAGTTCTTCTATCCAGCAGCCGGGCGCCCGCTCGAGCGGGTCCACCAGGCGGGGCTTGATCCCGGCTAGGATCATGTCGTTTGCCCTCTCCACCTGGCCGTTCGACTAGGGGTGTGCGACGGACACTAGGTCTAATCGGATCCCTTTGTCCCCACAGAATTGCGCGAGAACTCCCTTGGCGAAATTCGAGCCGTTATCGGTGATGATGTTGTGCGGGTAGCCGTAGCGGTAGATTATGTCTTTGAAGAAGGTGATGACTGTTTGGCCGTCCAGCTTCTTGATTGGCTTGGCCTCGATCCATTTGGTGAACTTGTCTATGCCGACCAACAGGTGGGTCATGCCGCTTCGGGCTGTCTTGAACGGTCCCACCATATCCGGTCCCCACACGGCAAATGGCCATGTGATGGTGATGGTTCTGAGCGTCGTGCTCGGCGTGTACTTTTGCGTACGAAAACGCTGGCAGCCGTTGCAGACCTTGATCATATTTTCCGCGTCGGCCGCAATGGTTGGCCAATAAAATCCGTATCGGATGGCCTTCGAGCATGTTGCTCTTGTTGACGCATGCTGGCCGCATTTGCCCTTGTGTATGTCTTCTAGGAGGCGGACGCCCAACTCAGGTTCGACGCAGCGTAAGTATATGCCGCATGTGCTTCGTTTGTGTAGGCGGTTGTTGATGATGGTGTACGCCTTTGCGCGGCGCTGAATTTGGCGGGCGAGCACCTCGTCCTGGGAGAGTGTGTCCCTGACGCGGAAGACGAGGTAGGGTTGCGCCCACCCCGGGGTCGGGTAGGGGGCGAAAGCGTCATGTTGGAGCACTTGCAGGCGTGCCTCCTATGTCATGCCGGCCCTAGGGCCCCGGCTGGCGAGCCCCCGGGTTTGGCTGGCGATCCGTCAGGCGAGCCCCCAGGTTCGGCTGGGGAACCGGCAGGCAAACCTCCGGGTCCGGCTGGGGATCCGGCAGACGGGCCCCTGGGTCCAGCTGGCGATCCGGTAGGCGAGCCCCCGGGTCTGGCTGGGGAGACGGCAGGCGAGCCCCCGGGTCCGGCTGACTGGTCAGCGTAAGTACGGCTGTCGGTGTAGTTCCGGAGTCGGGTGAGGTTGTCCTGCCGGCTGGTGACGAGGGGGAGCCGGTGGGCTCCGGTTCCTTTGGCCCGCCTGGGTCAGCCGGTAAGATGATGGAGTCGGATCCTGGCTATGGAGTGATGGACGGCTTATGAAGGTGCTCGAGGGAGACGCCGGGCGGTATCGCTTGCCTAGTGGAGGCGAGCTTGGTGAGCGTGTCGGTCGTCTCGTTGAGTGCGCGTGGCACGTGATGAAATTCGCAACCTTCGAAACAGGCGCAAAGCTGCTCTACGAAGAAATGGTAAACCTACAAATTTTACTTCTTTTTCACTTTTTCAATTTTACGTGATGAAAGTGCAATATGGTCAACTAGAGGGGGGGGGGTGAATAGGTGACCTACAAATTTTACTTCTTTTTCACTTTTAATGGGGATTTTAAGAAAGTAAATGCTTGATTACCTAAATGTGCAACTAAGTGAAAACCCTAGGTGATAAGAAGCAAGTAGCAGCGGAAATAAAGGAACGGTACAAGAAAACAACAAGTGAAAACACGGAGACAAGGATATGTTTCCCGTAGTTCCTTCTTAAAAGAAGTACGTCTACGTTGGAGAGGTGGGGAGCCACCTAGGCGCTCCTCAATAGCACGGATGTGCACACCTTGTTCTCCTTGAGCTTCTCCGGTGAGGGAGATTCTCGTTTCCACTATGAGGTCGACTTGAAGGCGTTGACCAAACCTTTACAAGGGGTTGAGGCTACTCCACAAGTGAGATGGAGGCTCTCAACAATCGAAGCTTCTTGCTACAAGGTGGAAGCTACAAGCACTAGGGTTTCCCTTGGATGACAAAGCAACCAAGAGATTACAAGATCCCAAGAGTTGTGGTGTGGGTACACACGTTTTGGCTTGGTGGAAAGGTAGATCTAGACCTCCTCCATGAGATCCTTGAAGGGCATCGAGTTTGGTTGGAGGAGGAGGGAGATCGGGGCGATTTGAGCTCTACAACAATGGAGGAGAGAGAGGAATGGACGAGCTGCCTATCTAGAGGAAGAAGACAGCTATTTATAGGCTCCTCCAAAATCTGACCGTTGTAGTCCTGCGGGACCGGAAATTTCCGGCCTAAGGACCGGAATATTCCGGCGTAAGTTGGCCGGATAATTGAAATCTCCGGGGGGCGGATAATTGAAATATCCGGGGGCGGAATTTCCGCCCCAATACTCCGCCCCCATCTCTGTGCGCAGGCACCAACACGATGATGAAAAACTTCTAAGGACCAAGGGCCGGATTTTTGCTGCGGAAATTTCCGGGGCAAATTTCCGCCCTACATTCTGTGCGCGGGCATCAACTTATGATGGAAAAATGGCTAAGGACTTTGATTCCCGGAATATTGAAATATCCGGGGGGCGGATAATTGAAATGTCCGGGCCCGGAAATTTCCGGACTGAATTTCCGCACCCCCATCTCTGTGCGCGGGCAACGTGAAGAAGACCAAATTCTGCTAAGTCCTTGAAGGCCGGATTTTTGGCCCGGAAATTTCCGGGGCAAATTTCCGCCCTAGCTTCTGTGCGCGGGCAGACAAATACTTAGTCGTTTTCGTGGAAGCCAGAAGGGAGGCCGGAAAATTCCGGTGAGATGGCCGGATAATCCGCCCCATAAGTCCCGGAATTTCCGCCCTTTATACTGAAAAATCCGGTGGCTGAATTTCCACAATAGAGAGCTTCTCTTTGATCTTTTGACAAGGATATACAGATGATCATCTAGAACAATAGCTGCACAGACTGAACCTCATTGTTAGATAGGAGATATCCGTGTTAGCATCATCACCAAAATCATTAGAGGGATCATGAGCTTTCAATCTCCCCCTTTTTGGTGAATGATGACAACACGGGTATTTGTAGGGAATAAAGCTAACAATGCATGATATGAAAACATCACAGATAGCATATATAGGAGACATGCCTCCCAATAATAATAGTTCAACATAAAGGACGAGTATGGTAGAACGAAGTTCGAAAAAGACGCACGAAAAACGGAAATGGCAACGAAGAACAAACGAAACAACCCTCCCAAGCAAATCCCCACGATCATCTAATTCTTCTCCCCCTTTGGCATCAAGACACCAAAAAGAGAAAAGAGATAGCTACGTCCCATGGAGCACACTCTAGGCCTGGGTGTCCTCGTCGTCCTCTTCAGCTTCACTGTCGGTGGCAGTCTCCATGTCCTCATCATCATCAACACCAATATCCCAGTCAACATCACGGTTGTTCCAGTTCCTGTAAGCAACCCGAGGAGGAGGAAGTGGTGGCACAGAGGGAGTCTTGAGTGCAGTCATGATGTGATGCTGGTTTTCTAAGATGGTGCGGCGTTCCACATAGGCTGCGTAGTTCTCCTTGTGGAGGCAAACATTCAAGCTGAGCACCTTCTCAACAGCACGAGCAAGCCACGAGCGTTTCTTCTTTCCAGGAGTAGGAGGACGCATGCGAGCATCCCTGTGGCCCTATCCAGATCCACCAACATCATGAGCGGCCTGCTGAGTGTGAGCAGACTTCTTGTAGAGGTTAACGTCCTTGTGATCCTCACAGTCCAACTCCAAGTCTTCTCGGAGCGCCTCAGGATAGCGTGCCTTGATGAGCTTCATGATATAGGGGGCATATGGTGGCACCTTGCGATGGAAGAGAGCATAGTGGATCTCATTGAAAATGAAGTCCATGACATCAACCCTGTGAGCCTCCATATCAGTCATATCAGTCTCAGAGAAGGTCAAGAAAGCATGGTGCATAAGGTTGACCAATCCACCACGAATAGCATCATTGTTTCCCGCGCTTGGAGCAATGGACTCCCTGAACATGCGCAGAAGAATATCATAGACTGCAAAGAGGCCTTTAGCCGAACCAACTGTGCCTCGAGGACCATAGAGCTCAGCAAGCCTGTTCTTCTGGTACTCTTCCCCATGAATGTGCATACGGTGGCCCTGAGGAGTGTTGAGGCCAGCAAACGGATAGGCAAGAACAGTGGCAAAGTCATGGAAGTTTGAAGTGAGCAGGTGAGGGCCAGACATCCAGGACATCCCAATATCTTCAGAATCATCAATGAAAAGAGTAGCAAAGAACTGCTGGATGTAGGTGGTGTTGTATGAGCAACGAGTCTCCATAAGTTGACGCAGACCAAGGACCTCCACAAGCTGAACAGAGTTGTTGAAGTACTCGGGGTTGGCAGCCAGATGAGCAAAATTGATCACCTTCATGGGGGCAAACAGGTTTGCTCATAACGGTGTAGACCTGCTTGAAGAGAGTTTCCTGCTCAACGTGCCAAAAGCACGAGTCAATCGTGGGGTCCTGAGGACCCTCCGTGTACCAAGCCTTCTTGCGCCATTCCGAAAAGTCAGCAATGGGCATAGTGCCCACATTGAGAGGTGCCTTGCCTTGCTGCCTACCAGCTCTGCGAGCAGCCCGTTCAGCATCACGTTGTTGCTCATATGCTCTCTGAGTATCTCTTTCGCGCCTGCGAGTCTCATTGTCTTCTACAAATGTCCCCTCCTCATTTTCTGTCAAATGACGGAGGCGCTTGCGAGAACTGAGAAGCTTGCCAGACCTAGAGGAGGAACCATCTGCGAGGAAAGCAAAGAAGAAAGCCAAAGAAACAGCAAACAAACATCAAAAACGGGGGCTCACGAAATGAGGAATGGAATATTGTGTAGTTCTGGTGTAGATTCAATATAGGCCGGAAATTCCGGTCATGGAGACGGAAATTCCGGAGGGCGGAAATTCCGGCCACAGGGCGAATTTCCGGGGTGCGGAAATTCCGGCCCTGGGCGGAAATTTCCGGCCTGCGGGATTTTCGAATTCCAGATCTGAATCTGGGCCTATAACGAATCTAGAACATGGGATCTAGTACGAGGAGGAAAAGATGGTACTTTGTGGCAAAGAACCATGCTAGAACAGGAAAAACACTAGATATAGTGACAATGCATCTACTCAACCCGAAATTTTGCGGAGAAAACGAACACGTACCAGGATCCATGACAGGAAAGGACGTGCGGTCTCTTGATCCGCAAGGGAAGAGGAGAGGCGGAGGAGGGGAGGCAAAGAGGCCTCCCGGAAGTCTCGGAGGCGGCGGCGGCTGGCTGGGGCGAGTGGAGAGACGAGGGGAGGAAAACAGTGCGGAACCGTCGCCTCCCGTCGCCCTTATATAGCCCCAGACCAAGAGCACCGGAAATTTCCGGTGTTTAATGCCGGATATTCCGGGGCCCGGAGATTTGGGCCGGAATATTCCGCCCAAATATCCGGTGTGCCTTCTGCGAGCGGGCACGCTGGATAGTTGGGGAATTATTCGAGTCCAAATCTCCCTCCGGAAAGTTCCGTGGCTTAAGACACTGAATATTCCGGGCCCCCGGAAATTTGTGCCGGAAATTTCCGCTGAAATTTCCGGTGTGCCTTCTGTGAGCGGGCACATCGGAAGTTAGCGAAATTTTCTGGAACAAACGTCTGAGGGCCGGAATATTCCGGTCCTAGGCCGGAATTTCCGGAGTGCCAATGCCATCCGAGTTTTGTGGAAGATGGATCAAATCGTGAGCCTCCAAAGACGCAAAAAGACACAAACACTCGAACAAACACGAGGAAAACATCAAACAAAACACATTCAAAGGAAAAGGTTGGTGGCCGGAGCCACCGTGTTTGAGTGACACCAAGGAGCCGCGAAGATGTATCTTGGACTCAAGAGTATCCCTCACGTTTTAAGCACAATAAGTCACGAACTGACTAGATATGCATTACGTTTTGATTGTTTTACGCATGATAGGTGGAGTGTTTATCCATGAGTTGAACTACGCTCCCCCTATGTCCATGCCTACATCTAGACTAGATAACACATATAGTGAAGGTACACATGCAAGGGTTCAAGAGAAGTTAGACGCATCGATCACATTTAGTTCATTCCTCAAACCCCGAAATCTTGGTTCATCAAGGGCCTTCGTGAAGATATCCGCGAGTTGATCCTTGGTCGCAACATAGGAGAGGTCAATATCACCCTTCTCAACATGATCCCGAATGAAGTGATGCCGTATCTCAATGTGCTTCGTCTTGGAGTGAAGAACGGGATTGTAGGCGATCTTGATGGCACTCTCATTGTCGCACAAGAGAGGAACGTTGTCGAAGATGATGCCATAATCTCTCAATGTTTGCCTCATCCAAAGTAATTGAGCACAACAACTAGCCGCGGAGATGTATTCGGCCTCAGTGGTAGAGAGAGCAATGCAGTTTTGTTTCTTGGACGACCAACATACCAATGAGCGACCAAGAAATTGACAACTTCCGGATGTAGATTTCCTATCCGTCTTCTCTCCCGCATAGTCCGCATCCGAATACCCAATGAGCTGAAAGCTTGAACCCTTGGGATACCAAAGACCAAAGTTTGGGGTATGAACTAAATATCGAAAGATACGCTTAACCGCTTCAAGATGACTTTGTCTTGGGGAGGCTTGAAACCTTGCACATTTACCAACGCTATACATAATATCGGGTCTAGATGCACAAAGGTAGAGCAAAGAGCCAATCATGGAGCGGTATACCTTTTGATCTACCTCTTTACCATTCGGATCGGGTTTCAAATCAACCGTCGTGGACATGGGAGTCTTCATAGGTTTAGCATCATGCATATTGAATCGCTTGAGCATATCTTGAGTATACTTGGCTTGCTTGATGAATGTGCCTTCGGGGTGTTGCTTGATCTCAAAGCCAAGAAAATACTCCAATTCTCCCATCATAGACATCTCGAACTTGTCCGTCATAAGCTTGCAAAACTCATCATTGAAAGCAACGTTAGTGGAACCAAAGATGATATCATCCACATAGAGTTGGCATATGAATAAGTCACCTCCGACCTTTTTGGTGAAAAGGGTGGGATCGATTAAACCAACATTGAACCCACGATCTACCAAAAACTCTTTAAGGTGCTCGTACCACGCACGTGGAGCTTGTTTAAGCCCATATAGCGCCTTATCGAGTTTGTAGACATGATCGGGGTGGTTGGGATCTTCGAAACCCGGAGGTTGCTTGACATAAACCAACTCATGGATGGGACCATTCAAAAACGCACTTTTAACATCCATTTGTTGCAATTTGAAGTTATGATGAGATGCATATGCAAGTAAGATGCGAATAGATTCAAGACGAGCAACGGGAGCGAATGTTTCACCGAAATCGACACCTTCGACTTGAGAGAAGCCTTGAGCAACCAATCTAGCCTTGTTGCGAATGACGATGCCGTCCTTGTCTTGTTTGTTCTTGAAGATCCACTTAGTGCCGATGACGTTCTTGCAATCTTTGGGCCTTGGTACCAATTTCCACACTTTGTTGCGCTCGAAATTGTTGAGTTCATCGTGCATAGCTTCAAGCCAATCTTGATCTTCAAGAGCTTCATAGACCTTCTTTGGCTCAATGTGCGAGACAAATGCATGTGCTTTGCTAAAGTCCGCTAGTTGCCTCCTTGTGACGACCCTTCCACGAACTTGTCCAAGAATCATATCCTCCGTATGGCCGGCACGAGCAAGATTATCGAGCCTTCTCTTTGCTCTACGAGCTAGCATCTCCTCCAAAGTTTCCTTGGATAGGACTTGATCATCACCTTCATCATCAGAGACATGTCCACCTTGGTCTTGATCATTGATGGGAGGTGGATCCCTAATGTGATGAGTTGCATCATCACCATGTGTATCTTGTTCTTCATTATGAGCTTGGCCTTCATCATGAGCTTGGCCTTGATTGTTTGCTTGGCCTTGTGGTGAGGCATGAGGGCTTGGTGCATCTTGTTGGGTAGCATGGTTATCAATGGATGTAGTCAATGGCTCCACTTGAGTAGAGCATAGTCCTTCTCCCTCCGTCATCCGGTTTTCCTCAATGGGGATTATTTCACCAATCCCCATTCTTCTTATGACGATGGGAGGAATTGCATCTCCTACAATACCATGATCTATACGGCCCCCTTGGGACCCATTATCCTCATCGAACACCACGTCTATAGCTTCTTCAACTTGTCCGGTGGATTTGTTGTAGACTCTATAGGAGTGAGAGTTTGTGGCATAACCAACAAAGATACCCTCATAGGATTTAGTCTCGAACTTTGACAAGCGTTTCCCTCTTTTGCGAATGAAGCATTTGCATCCAAAGACCTTGAAGTATGAAACATCCGGCTTCTTGCCCGTGAGAATCTCATAGGGGGTCTTGTTCAAAAACTTGCGGAGATATAATCGGTTGCTAGCATGACAAGCGGTGGAGACGGCCTCGGCCCAAAAGTTGTAAGGAGAAGAGAACTCCGCAATCATGGTACGAGCCGCATCCATAAGAGTCCGATTCTTTCTCTCCGCCACACCATTTTGTTGAGGAGTGTAGGGAGTGGAATATTGATGAGCAATGCCTTCCTCACTAAGAAATCCCTCAACGGTGTAGTTCTTGAACTCGGATCCATTATCACTCCGGATAGCCATGATGCTTGTATTATGTTGTCTTTCCACCAAAGTGATGAACTCGATGACCCGCTTTTGAGTCTCACTCTTTCTCTTGAAGAAGTACACCCAACAATATCGTGAGTAATCATCCACAATCACCAAGCAATACTTTTTGCCTCCAAGACTATCATATGATAGAGGACCAAAGAGGTCCAAGTGAATGAGCTCGAGGATTCTTGATGTAGTGATGTTCGTCTTGGTGGGATGTGCTTCTCCATGTTGCTTTCCTAGAACGCAAGAGCTACACACACGATCTTTGGCAAACTTAGCATTTGTTAGTCCTAGAACGTGATTGCCACTTTGAAGGTCATGCAACGTCCTCATATTGGTGTGGGCTAACCGGCGATGCCATAGCCAACCCACATCAACTTTAGCCATTAGGCATGTCGCGGCACACGTGTCTCCTTTGGAGAAGTCCACTACATACATGCCGTTCTCGACATGCCCAACAAAGGCTACTTTAAGAGTCGTTTCCCAAGTGACAATCACATTCTCCTTATTAAAGAAAGAGGTAAAACCACTTTTAGCAAGTTGAAGAACCGAGATGAGATTGTAGCCAAGGGACTCAACAAGAAGAACATTCTCAATTGACAAGTCATTTGAGATTGCTACCTTGCCTCGTCCCAATACCTTTAGTTCGGAGTTGTCACCAATAGTGACGCAATTGAGATGAGGTAATGGAGGATGAATATCACTCATTGCGTCATTGCTTCCGGTCATATGTTGGGATGCACCACTATCCACCGTCCATTTGCTCGAACCGGAAGCACTTCCCTACAATAGATTAGTTGCTTGATTTAGGGACCCATCTTTGAATGGGTCCTCTCATGTTAGTGACAAGGGTCTTAGGAACCCAAATACTCCAATGATAATCGTCACCATAAGAAGTACCAACATATTTAGCATATACATGACCATATCTAGATTTCATAAGAACATAAGATGGATTATATTTCCCGGCAAAGTTATTGTGAGTGGTGCTCCCCCTAGAGGTCTCACCACCCACAATGGTGTTGGTCTCCTTCCCTTTGGTCACCTCTCCCTCTTTCACAAATCTTACTTCTTGTGAGGAGGAGGTGACTCTCTTCTTGTTCTTCTTCTTGTACTTCTTCTTTGACTTGGCAATATAGCCAAGTCCCTCCTTTCCATTGTTGGCATGATGAGAAGCAATCTCATGAGAACTCTTCTCATTTCCTACAAGATTAGTTGTACCACAAGCATTGCTAGACAAGACATTCAAGTTAGAAAGTGAAGTGGATACAACTTGCTTGTTTGATTGTTGAGCTAGAAGATTGTCACGAGATTTGGTTAACTTGTCATGAATTTCCTTAAGAGACATGAACTCTTTTTCAAGTTTTTCATAACGAGTACCAAGTTCCTCGTGAGCAATTCCTAGCTTTAATTCTTCATGCTCAAGAGTTTTAATTAAGGCAAGAGATTGTGCATTTTCCTTCCTAAGCTTAGAGACACTCATGGCAAAGTTTTCTTCAAGACAAGACAATTTCTCCTCAAGTGAGGCACGAATGGAACGCTCATTATCAAGAGCTTTTTCAAGCTCTTGCTCATTGCAAATGTGACCTCCATGGCTTTCTATGGTCATGATGATCTCCTCCTTTTCATCAACAAGAGAGTTAGCCTCATCAAGTTGCCTCAAAAGGGAGTTCACCTTTTCCTTAGTCTCACCCTTAAGGCTAGATAGCCATAAGCTTAACTCATTAGACTCACTATCCTCCTCACAAGCATTTTCAACACAATCCAATAACGAAGGAGGGTTAGTGACAATGGTCTTAGAGTTGGGAGAGCATACCGAAGTGGCTTTTGCCATAAGACATGTAGGTCGGGTATCCACATTCTCATTGGGGGATTCGAATAGAGAGATCGAAGGTGATGATGCGGTGGCCTTGGCGATGTGAGCAACTCCAACCACCTCATCTTCTCCTTCATCTCCGGAGATGTAAGTCTCAAGAACCGCCCCTTCTTGTACGTAGAGAGCTCTTGGAACCTTCCTTGCAAAGTTCTTGTTTTGAGGAGGCTTGGTCTTGTTCTTGCGAATGAGCTTGCCTTCGTTTTCTTCTCTTGGCTCAAAGGGGCACTCCTTCACGAAGTGGTTAGCGCTACCACAATTATAGCATGTTCTTGGTCGCTCCCCCTTCTTCTTGTAGTTCTTGTTTCGTGGAGGCCTTGGAGATCCGGTCTTGTGAGCTTCCCATCTCTTCCAATATCCATGCATAGCAAGGGCAATGCACTTGTGAGCTCCTGTGTAAGTATCTTCATAGTCTTCCTCATCATCATCATCTTCTTCACTTTCATCAACTCGAGCCATTGCTTTTGACTTTAATGCAAGGTTGGGAGACTTTCCCATCCCTCTAGAGCGAGCTAGAGCATCATCCGCACTCTTGTGAGAGAGAGAGATTGCGATGAACTCACTAAGAACACCTATGGAGTTGAGAGAATTGTAGTCCGCTCTTGTCCGGATGCTAGTGGCGAGATTCTTCTCGAAGGGTGTGATAGCCTTGACAAACTTCCTCTTTATCCATTCATCTGTGATCTCTTCCTTGCCAAAGTCTCTCAGTTGATTGGCGAGAGTGACAACTCGTCTATAGAGCTCTTCAGGAGTCTCATCCTCTTGCATAACAAAGTTCTCGGAGTTGTCAATGGCCACATCATACTTGGAGGACTGAATACTAGCATTTCCTTGAAACAAGGTATCAAGTTTGTCCCAAGCTTCCTTGGCGGTCTTGCAACCGCGAATGTGAGTGAGATGCTCCCTTGGGAGAGCCTTCTGGATAATAACAAGAGCAGTTTTGTTGAGTTGAGATTCAACATCCTCCCTTGTAGTTAAGTTGCTTGGATCATGAGGATGAAACCCATGGATCACGCTTCTCCACAATGCCGTACACGATCCTGAAATGTGAGATTCCATTTCAAACTTCCAAGAGGAAAATTCGTTAGTGTTAAGGATGGGTGGAACTCCAACATTAAGGATGTGTGGCATGGAAACGATTGGGTGGATGGAATCATAGTTTTGCGGTGGTGGAACTTTTGAATTGGACCCCGAACCATTAGCCGTTTGAGACTTGGAGCCACCGTCACTCTCCTTAGCTTTGGCTTTAGCCTTTTGTGCGGCTTTAGCCTTAGCTTTGGCAATGTTTTCTTCGATTTCGGATATGTCCGGATTTGTTTCCTCATCCGAACTATCCTCGTCGGTGACATGGGGAGAGTGGGACGGCTCCTTGGTTCTACCCATCATGTTCTCCAACATCTTCTTGATGGAGGAGACCTCCGAGCCCACACTAGAGCTAACCTTCGACAATTGGGTTTGTATGGTACAAACCGTTGTCTCAAGGTTGGCTATAGTGTCGGCCATTTTGGAGAGCTCCTCCTTAGAAGTTTCGGGAACATCCCCGTTGACCATGATTACTCTTAGGCGGTTAAGCCCGATAAAAGAGCCGAGGCTCTGATACCAATTGAAAGTGCAATATGGTCAACTAGAGGGGGGGGGGGGGTGAATAGGTGACCTACAAATTTTACTTCTTTTTCACTTTTAATGGGGCTTTTAAGAAAGTAAATGCTTGATTACCTAAATGTGCAACTAAGTGAAAACCCTAGGTGATAAGAAGCAAGTAGCAGCGGAAATAAAGGAACGGTACAAGAAAACAACAAGTGAAAACACGGAGACAAGGATATGTTTCCCGTAGTTCCTTCTTAAAAGAAGTACGTCTACGTTGGAGAGGTGGGGAGCCACCTAGGCGCTCCTCAATAGCACGGATGTGCACACCTTGTTCTCCTTGAGCTTCTCCGGTGAGGGAGATTCTCGTTTCCACTATGAGGTCGACTTGAAGGCGTTGACCAAACCTTTACAAGGGGTTGAGGCTACTCCACAAGTGAGATGGAGGCTCTCAACAATCGAAGCTTCTTGCTACAAGGTGGAAGCTACAAGCACTAGGGTTCCCTTGGATGACAAAGCAACCAAGAGATTACAAGATCCCAAGAGTTGTGGTGTGGGTACACACGTTTTGGCTTGGTGGAAAGGTAGATCTAGACCTCCTCCATGAGATCCTTGAAGGGCATCGAGTTTGGTTGGAGGAGGAGGGAGATCGGGGCGATTTGAGCTCTACAACAATGGAGGAGAGAGAGGAATGGACGAGCTGCCTATCTAGAGGAAGAAGACAGCTATTTATAGGCTCCTCCAAAATCTGACCGTTGTAGTCCTGCGGGACCGGAAATTTCCGGCCTAAGGACCGGAATATTCCGGCGTAAGTTGGCCGGATAATTGAAATCTCCGGGGGGCGGATAATTGAAATATCCGGGGGCGGAATTTTCCGCCCCAATACTCCGCCCCCATCTCTGTGCGCAGGCACCAACACGATGATGAAAAACTTCTAAGGACCAAGGGCCGGATTTTTGCTGCGGAAATTTCCGGGGCAAATTTCCGTCCTACCTTCTGTGCGCGGGCATCAACTTATGATGAAAAAATGGCTAAGGACTTTGATTCCCGGAATATTGAAATATCCGGGGGGCGGATAATTGAAATGTCCGGGCCCGGAAATTTCCGGACTGAATTTCCGCACCCCCATCTCTGTGCGCGGGCAACGTGAAGAAGACCAAATTCTGCTAAGTCCTTGAAGGCCGGATTTTTGGCCCGGAAATTTCCGGGGCAAATTTCCGCCCTGGCTTCTGTGCGCGGGCAGACAAATACTTAGTCGTTTTCGTGGAAGCCAGAAGGGAGGCCGGAAAATTCCGGTGAGATGGCCGGATAATCCGCCCCATAAGTCCCGGAATTTCCGCCCTTTATACTGAAAAATCCGGTGGCTGAATTTCCACAATAGAGAGCTTCTCTTTGATCTTTTGACAAGGATATACAGATGATCATCTAGAACAATAGCTGCACAGACTGAACCTCATTGTTAGATAGGAGATATCCGTGTTAGCATCATCACCAAAATCATTAGAGGGATCATGAGCTTTCAATGGAGTCGGATCCTGGCTATGGAGTGATGGACGGCTTATGAAGGTGCTCGAGGGAGACGCCGGGCGGTATCGCTTTCCTAGTGGAGGCGAGCTTGGTGAGCGTGTCGGCCGTCTCGTTGAGTGCGCGTGGCACGTGATGAAATTCGCAACCTTCAAAACAGGCGCAAAGCTGCTCTACGAAGAAATGGTAGGCGGCCATGTTGTCGTGCTTGGCGTCCCAGTTGCTGGAGGTTTGCCGGATGACGAGGTCGGAATCGCCGAAGCAGAGGATGCACTGGATGCTCATCTCCTTGGCCAACCGGAAGCCGTGGACGAGCGCCTCGTATTCGGCGATGTTGTTGGAGGCCTTGAAGTGTATCTGCAGGGCCTACTCTAGGCAGTCGCCCTTGGGAGACGTGATGATGACTCTGGCTCCCAAGCCCCCGTGCATTTTGGAGCCGTCGAAGTGCATCCTCCAATAGGCGGAGTCCGAAACCGTTGGGAGGTATTGTGTCTCCACCCAGTCGACGATGAAGTCCGCCAGCACTTGCGACTTGATGGCGGTGCGAGGTTGGTAGAGCATCGTGTGTGCGGCGAGGTCAACGGCCCACTTGACCATGCGGCCGGTGGCGTCTTTGTTTCTGATGATTTTCCCGAGCGGCGCCATGCATACCACGATGATGGGGTGCTCTTGGAAGTAGTGGCGTAGTTTCTTGGCGGTGAAGTAGACGACGTAGGCCAGCTTCTGGTAGTGGGGGTAGTTCTGTTTGGATTGCGATAGTACCTTGCTGAGTTAGTATACCGGTCGTTGGACCGACTGATCCTTCCCCTCTTCTGACCGCTCGACAACCAGGACGGCGCTGACGACCCGGCTGGTGGCGGCGATGTAGAGCAGCATCGGCTCCCTTGGGTTTGGTGGGGCCAGGACGGGTGCCTGTGTAATCGTCCGCTTGAGGTTCCGGAATGCGGCGTCCGCCTCGTGGGTCCACTTGAACTTGTCTGCCTTGTTTGGGAGGATGTGTAGTGGGAGGGCCTTTTCGCCGAGCCGACTGATGAACGGGCTGAGTGATGCCAGGCAACCGGCGAACTTATGTATGTCCCGTAGGACGGTTGATCGCTCCATACTCTCAATGGCGGAGATCTTCTCCGGGTTCGCCTCGATTCCTCGTTCCGATACAATGAAACCAAGGAGTTGTCCGGCTGGTACGCCGAATACGCACTTTGTGGGGTTGAGCTTCATCTTGTAACGCCTCAAGTTTGCAAAGGTTTCCTTGAGGTCATCGAGGAGAGTGGATTTCTCCTTTGTCTTCACGACGATGTCGTCCATGTAGGCGTGTATGTTGCGGCCCATCTGCTCATGCAGGCATTTCTACATGCACCTTTGATATGTGGCGCCGGCGTTCTTGAGCCCGAAGGGCATGGTGATGTAGCAGTATGCCCCATACGGGGTGATGAAGGCCGTCCGGATTTGGTCATCCGGGTTGAGCGAGATCTGGTTGTAGCCGGAATAGGTGTCCAGGAAGGACAGCAGGTCGCAGCCGGTGGAGTCGATGACCTAATCGATCTGGGGTAGTGCGAATGGGTCCTTGGGGCATGCCTTGTTTAGGCCGGTGTAGTCGATGCACATGCACCATGTTGCGTTCTTCTTCAGGACCAGGACTGGGTTTGCCAGCCAGTCCGGGTGGTAGACTTCGGTGACGAATCCGGATGCTGACAGTCGGGCCAATTCTTCCCCGATGATTCTTCTTCTTTCTTCTCTGAATCTTCAGAGCGGCTGCCTAACCAGCTTGGCGTCTTGCTTTACGTGGAGAGAGTTCTTAGCCAGCTCCCTCGGTACACCCGACATGTCCCGTGGTTCCCATGCGAAGATGTCCCGACTCTCACGGAGGAAGCTGGTGAGCTCGTCTTCATATTTCCGGCTGAGGGCTCCTCTGATGGTGAGGAACTTGCCGTCCAGCTCGTTTGGGTTCAGCGGGACCTACATGGTAGCACGGGCCGGCTGGAATTGTTCCTCTCCCATAGGCCTTTTCCCTTCCGGGATCTCCGGCTGCTCGGCTGGTATCTGCCGCTTGATCTCCTTCAACTCATGCACCACCCTCAGGGCTTGCGCCATGCGCAGTCAATTGAGAGCCGGTAGTCGCCCATGGCCGTGATGGTTCCAAAGGGTCCCGACATATTCATCTTGAGTTAGCCGTAGTGTGGGATCGCCATGAATTTGGCGAGAGCTGGGCGCCCGAGGATGGCGTGGTATGCGTTGCATTCTCCTCCTCCTCGAGGATTCTGGAGGCTTCCAGGGTGTTGATGTATTGCCGAGCATCGATACCGGTTGCTGGGCCGAAGGCACCCAGACGGTCGCGGACGTTGGTGAGGGGGGCCCGAGATCCCGGCTCCGCCTGCTGGTAACCGGCGTCCGAGGCGGCACGCGCCGGCTGATACTCGCCGATGTCGGGCAGGTGTCCGCCTCGGGTAGCCGGCTGGTAGCCTCTCAAGGGAGGCGGCTGGCAATAGCGACCTGCTGAGGCAGCTTGTTGCGAGCGATAGTAGCCCGGCTGCCTATTGTTGTTGCCGCGGTTCCGGCTGCCCCTGCAGCTGGTTCGATGTGACGCCTTGACTGGTAGCCGAAGTTGAAGCTGTCGTCGCCACGCGACGGCACGCGGTCCGGATTGGGCGCCGGCGTACGTGGCTCCGGCTGCTCGCTGCTCGGGATCTCATGCGTTCGGCTGGGCGGCGTCTCCCGGTTTGGCTGCGGGTGCTTGACTGGAAGTCTTGGACGCGGCCTGGCGTCTTTGCGTCGCCTGCTGTTGGTTGGCGGTGATGAGGAGGTCCTGCTGACGCAACAGGTCATCACCCTGGACACCGGGTAGTTCGGCCGCGGCGGCTTCCGCGGCTCTCATGTTCATAGACGGGGTGCTATACACCGGCTGGCGGAAGCCGGGCGGAACAGTCGGGTCTGCCGTGATCCTGAACTCATGTATGAGGTTGCCCCCGCGTTGGCACACCGCCCCCATACGGCTGGGCTCAACCGGTACGAGGGTGAAGTTATGTACGGTGTTAAACTCGCGTACCTGGGACTCCACCCGGCGTTGTGTGGAGGCCACATTCTTTGCACTGTCGATGAGGCGCTGCCGCATCAGCTCGAGTGATGCGGCCACTTCCTCGGGGTCCGCGTCCGGGCTGACGGGCGCGGCGAGGTTATCGAGGATGTCCTCGACGGAGCCGCGTGCAACGGCATTTCGGCTTGCTTCCGAAACATTGTCCGGGTGATGAGTAACTATGCACTCTGCATGGTCTCGCGACTTGTCGTCCTCCTCGCCGATCACCTCTTTGCAGATGCGGTCGGTGCAGGCCTGTACCCTAGCGGGAAACTCAGGGACGATGGCGACGAAGACACGATGTTCGCCGAACTGGACAACGGAGCCGTTGTCCGGGAGAGTGGGACCCTCGATGGCTCCGGTGTTGTTGATCACGCAATCAACGGTGCCGAAATTCACCACGAGGCCGGTGACGACGCGCCCCCCGGTCTCGGACGAAGGTGGTCCCACGTAGAACGCAGGCCCATCCGTCGCCATCTGCCCCACTGTGGGCACCAACTGTCATGGTATAGATCATGGCAGCACCAAAAGTGTTCCTAATAGTGTATAAAGAGGGGACATGCTAGCAAACGGTGGCGTTGGCGTGGAGCGGGTAGACACACGAAGTAACCAGGTTCAGGGTCCTCACGTTGAGGTAAAACCCGTACTCCTGCTTATCTGTCTTCTCTATCGATGCACAGCTTACAAGATTGCTCCTTGAGCTGTTCATATGTGGGAAAATGAGTAGAAGGGTTGATCCTCTCTCTATCGGTGGTTGTGCCAGTCATTATATACTGGCGTACTGGCCAGCTTACAGGTGGGCCCCGGCTGGTCCCAGACCAGCACGGGAGATTCTCGGACAAGCCTTCCGCGTCCTTGCTCCCTACGAACCCGGATGGGGCCGTACTTGGTGTTGTACCGTTGCAGGTCTGAGCCCATCCCTGCGTACTCGGCAGCCTCTCCCGGCTGCCCTGGCTCCCATGCGCCCGTACCCAGGTCGTACACCGAGTACCCTGAGCCCACGTGGCAGGTACCGGGTGGAGTAGGCAGGTACCGGCTATCTTGAATAGATCTATCGCCGGCCGTACGCGGGGACGACCGAACCCATGCTAGGGTACCCCGAGTAGCCGGGGAGTAGGTGACCGTGCCGCGTAGGGAGGCACTGTGGCTTGCGTGATCCTAGGGAGTTGGCGTGTCTCGACATACCTCCCCCATACCGGTTGTCTTGCAGAGTAGTCGGATTGTACTAGCAACCGGCTAGCCATTCGGTTGTCACCTTTGGTCGGCTGCGCAGCCGGTAGGTGAGCGGTGATCCCCATCTAGCCGGTGGATGGGGGCTGAACGTCATGCCTGTGTGCGCCCAGCCCTGTGGGGGTATGGAACACTAGTGTCCGGTCTCTTCTTTCCGCTTCCTCGAGGCACCCGGGGATCTTCCCCCTGACAATCGACCACCTCCTCTGTCGCCGCAGCAGGCGGGGGCATCAAAGCGTACGGCTCCTCGGCACGCGCTCCAGCCGCCTCCTCGACATGAGCTCCAGCCACCTCATCGACGTGTGTTCCCGTCGGCTCCTCCGCACCCACCTTCGGCTCCTCGGGGAAGAAGGCGTCAAGGTCCGCGTAGCCGCCCAGCCGCCTGGCGAACGCCTGGAAGGACCCGAAGCTCCTCAAAGCTCATCCCCTGCCAAAAGCCACAAGTCATGCGCTAGAGACCCGCCTCATCGAAGCCGCGGGTGAACCATGACATGATCATGGTTAGCGCCATCTCGGCATCGGAGCCCGCGGCCGACTCCCGCAGGCGGTCGACGATGTCGGGCACCTCTTGCAGGGGTGCCGCAACCTCTGCCAGGCTATCCGGCACCGCCTCGTCCTCCCAAGTCGTGGAGAACACAGCCTGGCCAGCTTCCCGCAGAGCCTTGGCCTCCTCTCCAAGTGTGGCGACTCGGTCCTCCGCGGTGGGCTCCCAGCCAACCATCACCTCGGAGTCGATGGCCATGTTAAGCTCAAGCGCGTGGCTGTGGCAAAGGACATCGTCCAACTCCGGGTAATAACCTGCCACAAAAAGTCAAAGGTCAGGCGGGAGGTCTACTCCGCCCGGCAGCCGGATAGAAAGAAGCAGCATACCGGTGGCGGCGCTGCTGATCAAGTCAAGCTGGTCCTGGAGCGGCTGCACATCGTCCTCCTTGTCCTTCCACGCCTTCTCTACCTCCGCCTCGAGCAGCCGGAACGCCTCCTGCTGGCTGTCCATGGCGGCGGCGTGCTCCGTCTTGGCAGTTTCGAGGGCGGAGGCCAAGCGCTCCGCCTCCGCCCGGTGGGCATCGGACCGCTCGGCACGGCGGTGCAGGTCCACAGTGGCCTCGGAGTGCGCCTTGTCGCGCTCGTCCAGCATCCGGGCCGCCTAGGCGGCAGGAATGGAGTTCTTCGCCGCCTCCTTTAGCTCGTTGAGCTCGGCTGCAGGGCAGAAGACGAACACGTCACTCATGATCCAAATAATGAACTAACAAACTGCCCAGCTAAGGAAAAGGTGGCTTACCTAGCACCTGGTTTCCGGCTGACCGGACTCGGTTCTTCTGCGAGAAAGTACAAAAACAAATAACTCAGATCTACCCGTGGTTTACACAAGACCAGAGACAGGGGAAGCACCATACCTGCATCAGCCCATTTGTCACCTCGCTGGCCATCACCGCCAACGCCAAGTCCCTCGCCAGTGTCGCCGCCACAACCTCCAAGTCCTTCTTTAGGGACCGCCCGGTGTCAAGCGCTTTGATGGGCAGTCGGACGGTTCCAGGAGCAGGAGGGCAAGCAGCCAGTGTCCCCGCGCCGGGCGGGGAGGCCAACGGGTATGCCCCGGCTGCCGGCTGGCCCGTCCTGGAAGGCACCAAGAAGGAAGGGGCATGCCCAGCCCTTGGTACGAGCCGGTGGAGCTTGTCACCACCGCCAAAGCGGTGCAGGTCGTCGCTGGCGGAGGAGGAGGCATAGCAGCAGGTGGAGGCGCAGGACCAAGCGGGCCCTTAGCCGCGGCTGACACGGGCGTGGCAACCCGGGCCGCCACAGCCGCTTCCGGCTGAGGAGTCGCGGCCGGCTGCAGCTGGCTCTCGTTCGCCCCCGTCGCGGCGCCCGCGTGCCCCCTGATGGCGTCCAAGGTCTCCACGGGAGGAGGAGTCGCCTCCCGAACCGGCGAGGGGACCGGCATCGACATTGGGCTAGAGGGAACAACGTCCCTATAAAGAAGCACAAAAAAGAAAGAAGGCTAAGTAAAAAGTCCACCACCGCAGAGAAAAACGAGAAGATGGAGAAACTTACCCGGACACCATGGGAGGAGGGTCCCTCCTCTGTTGTCGGCTGCTCCCAGCCGGAGCTCGCCGCATCCACGCTTGGCTACCGGTTCGTCTCCCGCCGCCTGCCGGCGGGACGAGCCGGGTGGCCGGTGTCGTTTGGTCGGAGCTGGCGAAGAAGCCGGTGAGTCTACGTCAGAATCGTCGTCAACATCAATAACTTCATCATCCGAGCCCGAAAACTTACCATCACGAGCCGGCGCAGGGTTGTCCTCCGCGCCCTCCGCGTCGCCCTCAGTCGGTTGCTTCGGCGCCAACAACGGAGGCCGGTCATCAAGTAATGCCGGACCGTCTGATCCATCCTCCTCTGCCTGGAGGGAGAAGCGATGTGGCAACCGGACAAAATCAGAGATCATCCGGCAGAAATAACTAAAAACTAGCCGGAGCCAAGCGAGCGCTTACACGAGGAGGGCGGTTCTGACGATTGTACGGCGCCAGCCCTTACTGCCACGACTCCGTCACCACTTCCTTGGGCGCTAGGGTGCGCAACAAGCTCCTCAGCGACATCCAATCGGCATCCGTCTAGGCTAGTCGGTTTGGGTCGTCCACCCCCGAGGTGAATCACATATTGTGCTATCGATACCACAGCGGCATCAACCGGGGCGCCATCCACGCAAGCAGCAGATCCCGTCTAGTCAGACCGCTGTTGACCAGCTCCCTCACCCGATCGATGAGGGCGTCGCACAACCTCGAGTTGCCCCTGGACCGGTCCGTCCAGTTGTTCTGGGCATCCGGCGGCCGGTTGACGAAGGGGTCGAGGCCGATCTGGTCGCCGCCCAGTGGGTCTTCGATGTAGAAGTATGACTGCTGCCACATCATCGCCAAGTCCACCAGGATCAGCCGGGGCAGATGAGTGCCCTGCCTGGCCATAATGATGGTGCACCCTCACTTCACCAACAACCCTTGCGCCACCTCCGTTCTCCCTTTCAGGAAGAACATCCGGACGAAGAGATCCAGGTTCGGCCACATGCCAAGGTAGTTCTCGCACAGGCTTACCAAATAAGCCAAGTACGTCATGGTGTTCGGCCCCAGATGATGGATCTGGAGCTCTAAGTAGGAGAGGAAGGCGGTGATGAAGAAGCTCACGCGGAGCACGAGGCCACGGTCAACGTGGGAGAGGAAGAAGCCACGTTCGTTGGGCTGCGGATGTGGGGAGACCTCGAACTTCGACGGCGCGTGCAGGACGGTGCGCAGCCCCTCCGCCAGCTCGGTGTCCGCGGAGCGGACATGGGAAGTCACCGCCACCGTCGAGGATGGGCCAAAGTAGCCCAGGCCCCGATAGGATTTCAGATCCTCCTCCATCACCGTCGAGCCCGCCCAGGCGCCCTTCTTGGGCGCATCGGCGGCGGCGGCGGCAACAACTTTCCTCGAACCCGCCATCGGTTCGTTGTTGGGCAGGAAGAGATAGTAGAGGGAGGAGCCCCGTGGTGGTGGTGCGACGAGAAAGTTGGAGAAGGAGCACTCTTCGTCACCGTTGACGGTGCTCGAGGCGAAGGAAGTCCGAGGGCGAGAGGAGGCATTAGCGGTGGTTCGTATAGAGTGGGAGCGGAAAAGGTTAGGAAGGAGCCTCCCCGCTCCTACTTATAACTGGGGGAAGGACGCCCGATGCGCGATCCGTGGCGGCACCACCTCCCCACAATCCCCCCACGTGGCGCGAGAAACAAGGGTTCGTGGGATGGTGCGCCGCAAAGGATCCGTAACGGCCCTCTGGCCATAAAAGATCCCAGCACGAGAAACGAAGCAGCGACATCGACTTGACTATGATCGCAGGACGACATGACCGTTCGCGTCATCGTCAATGTCACCCGGGTGGATCATGACGTCACCACCAGCCGGCCTCGCGGAGACACCGAGGCATCGCATGACCAGCCGGCTGGAGGAGCCGGCAAAGGCCAGGGGAACAGACGGAAGCCTCGCATCCGGCGCACCGGCTCCATAACTCCCATCTGTTCGAGGGCTAGTGTCGGGGGGATGATCCCCGGGTGCCTTAAGCAATAGGAAAGAAGTAACTGAAGACCGCGCTCCGTACGCACACGGGGATGGGCGCGTACGGGCAAGCCGCAAACCTCCATCCGCCCGCCGTATGGGGCCTGCCACCCGCCTGCCGGCTGCCCAGCCAGCCTGAGGTCCCAACCGGCTGACTAGCTGGTTGAAGGTGCCAACCGGCTGGTCGTCAAGTCAACCATCATGGGGGAGGCATGGCGAGGCACGCCAACTCCCTAGGCTCACGCAAGCCACAGTACACCTACTTCCCGGTTCCTCGGGGTACTCAGGCATGGGCTCGGCCGTACCCACGTACGGCCGACGATACATCTATTCAAGATAACCGGTACCAGCCTACTCCACCCGGTACCCACCGGATGGGATCGAGGTACCCGATGTACGGCCCCGGTACGGACGCATGGGCATTGGGGGAGCCAGGAGTGGCTGTCGGGTACACGGGGATGGACTCAGCCCTGCTGCAGTACGGCGCCAAGTACGGCACCATCCGAATTGGGAGGAAGCAAGGACGAGGGACGCTTGTCCGAGAATCTCTCCGGCTGGTCTTGAACCAGCCGGGCCCCACTTGTAAGCTGGCCAATCCAACAGTATATAAGGACTGGCCCAGCCCTGATAGAGGGGGGCACATGATCTACTCTTCTCCACTTTTTCCACTCCCGAACAGCTCAAGGAGCAATGTTGTAACTTGTCCACTGGTAGAAAAGAGAGAGAAGCAGGAGTAGGGGTTTTACCTCAACGTGAGGGCCCAGAACCTGGGTACTTCGTGTGTCTACACGCTTGCTACCCAATCTCACGCCAACGCCACCGTTTGCTAGCATGTCTCCTCTTTAAACACCATTAGGAAAACCTTCTGGTGCTGCCGTGATCGATACCACGACAATCACATAAAACATTCTTACCATGAGCCACATGCATAAAAAGAATTAATACTCTCCACATAAGCATAGTCATTCTCATTAATAGTAGTGGGAGCAAATTCAACAAAATAGCTATCATTATCATTCCAATCACCATAATCATCACATATAGGAGGCATATTGTAATCATAATTAATTTTCTCCTCGATAGTAGGTGGACTGAAAATAGCATGTTTATCATTGTAACCATCATATATAGAAGGCGTATCATGTTCATAATAAAATTTGTCATCAATAGTATGTGGAACTAGAATACCAGAATCATTATAATCATCATATATTGGAGGCAAAGTATCATCAAAGAAAATTTCCTCCTCAAAACTTGGGGGACTAAAAATTTCATATTCATCAAAACTAGCTTCCCCAAGCTTAGACTTTTCCATAACATTAGCAATAACAGTATTCAAAGAATTCATACTAATAACATTGCTACTAGCATGCAAATAAAGTTCCATAGGTTTTTTCATTTTCTCTTCAAATACTTCATGTCCTAACTCAAGATAAAGATTATAAAGCTCTCTAATATTTTTGTTGTTTTCCATTAAGCTTAACTAGTAAAAATAAAAACAAGGAACAAGTAAAAATAAGCCTAACTACTGAAAATAAAAACAAGAAACAAAAAGATATAATTGCAGAATCTAAAGGAAATAACTTCGAGCACTCACAGAGGAAGTGAGAACCTTTTACCTTACCTCCCTGGAAAAGGCGCCAGATAAGAGTTTGATGTCTACGCACGCTTGTATTCTTGTAGATAGTGTTGGGCCTCCAAGTGCAGAGTGTCGCACCCGGACTTCTATAGGATACTCACCGTACGAACTGAACAGTATTCTGATGGGATTACGGGGCTTTCCGGCACCCGCGTCCTCTTACGAGTAGGCCAACACTTATGTGTGACAACCCATCGCTACTGTTCACCGTCGATGTAAACTATCCTGTAGAAATCAGGACACTACCATTGACGTACTTCATACCATACACACATGGTACGTCAACGGCTTTGAACAAAAGGATAACACAACATGCCTCTACGACACAAAAGATTGAAATAAGTTGCAAATGGCCCTCACTAGGGCAGAGATAGCAAATACAATCATCCAGAGGACACATGTCCCAACATAGCATCATTACATATCAGCGGAAGCATTCAAAGGGGTCTGAGTACAGACAAATCCAAATAGGCTTAAGAAGCCGGCAACTGAAATCAAGACGGAGCCCATCCACGATGTCTCAGATCCTGCCCGGGTCCGTTAACTACTCGTCAGCAGCCTCGTCAAACTCCACGTAGTAGCCGTCACCTGGATCCTCGTAATCGTAGTCTGCGGAAACCACAACCCCAAAGGGGTCAGTACATAGACGTACTGGCAAGCAAGACTCACAGTTCACCAAAGTATATCCCGTCAACACAAGCACAGATGACTTGGGTTCAATGGAAAGAAAGGGGGTATATAAGATGCTGCAACTGGCTGCACTAACCAACTACAGAGATTCTATCACTTCCAACTATCAGAAAGGGGATAAGATCGAGTGTTGTAACCAACTGAAAGATAACATCAAACAAACCCATCCTGGATCTCGCCCCTTATCCAAAGAAGCAATCCGAGGATAACTCACCCAGTTGGATTAAGATGTAACAAATTATTGTGACAATAATCCTATTACTAGTCAAATTGTAATCATGGGGTGTGAGATAGTGAATCATTAGGTTTAAGTTGTCCTGAGTACTTGTTAGCCAGTACTTTCACCAAGTTAACCATAACCGCGGAAAACACGGCTTCTCGAGAAGATTATCCCTGCAGGGTTGCACCAATTTGGCCGTACACGTATGAATAACCCGCCAGAGGGAATGCCTCCCACCAAGCGGGGCACTCAACACAACTCAACTCTTCTTCGCATCAAGCCCAAAGCACCTTGGGCGCACGGCTAATCAAGCCCCGAAGAAAAGGGACCCTCATAGCACTCTAAGACCGTGTCCCCCTATATGCCGACTACGAAAGTTCCACCCTGCGCTGGGCTCGCAAAAACATGCATGCGGCAAATAGAAAGCACGAACTAAATGAGATGATTTGGACGAGATGCGAATCGAATCAAATTGAGGGGGGCGCCCATACTCGCTTCCCACATGCGGGTAGTGCGCTCATCATGGATCAGTAGACAAGACCCTTTTCCTATTAGGGTCGACACTAGCAGGCCTCAAAACCACACAGGGCCTCCTGCCGGTGCCTTATCATCAAATTATTATTAAGTAATAACATTAGCATGATTGATTGATTGATTAAACATCGAGCCCCCAGAACATAATGAAATATAGTAACTGAAAGTAACGGGTAACAGACTCGAGCAAAACAACCTAAGCATACTAATAAGACACTGGCTCAATCAATAGGGTTGTAGGAGGGGTGGTGAGGCATTATCAGGGTTAAAGGATTCATGTGATAGGTTCGTAACAGAAACAACTACCACTAAGGCTAGCAAGAATAGACAACGGAAAGTATCGGTAACCAGGGTTGAAGGGAACACAATGATTCATGTGAGTGATAACTTGCCTGCAAACTCAACAGCCGGGTACTGAGCTAGATCCTCAGAAGGGGTGCTGTAAAGATCGTCTGCCTCAACGTCGTCGTCTATTCGAGAAGAAGCAAACAAACAATACAGGAATGTAAACAATCATTATCATGGCATTGTGCACAATCAAGATGATGCATGACAAGTTAATGGTTGCATCAAAATAAACTAGCTAACATGATAACACAATTTAAATGGACCCCTATGCTATTTTGAGTGGCATATGGAAAGGGTCCATAATTAAGTGGAACAAATGATTTACAATTAATTATCATGTGAAAGTTGTTAGCATGATGCATGCATGATGGTAACAACAAAATAACAACAAATAATAATAATAGATGCAAGTAATAAAAGGGTTTAACAAGTTTTGGAAATTATTTATTAAGTTTAGAAATTTTGGTTACTAAAACATGTCACACAAACAATTATTGTTTTCATCAATTCAAAGTGTGCAAAACAATTAACAAAATTTATATTGGAAAAGAACATCAAATTTTAGTTGGATTACATGTTTCAAATATTGAAATTTGAATTAGGATGAATTTATTATGAATTAAACAATATTAAACAAGTTTTAATTGAATTTAAAACAAGTTGGAATATTATTTGAATTTTATTTGTTCAAATCATAAATTCAAATTCACATTTGAAAAGTTCACACTTTGATGGTTTGAAAACATATTTTGCATGTTCAAAAATATTTTATTTTGAGCAAGTTATGATTTTATCAAATTTGATTGAATTAAACAAGTATTAAATTATTTAGGCAATTTAAATTATTCAAACAATGAAACAAATTTTATATTTGAATAGGACATTCAAAATGGGATGAAAAACATATTTTATTTGCCTTATTTGGAATTAGTATGAATTATTTATGAATTGTTGCAAATTACATTTGAATTACCCAAATTTGAATTTTAAATGTATTTGGAAAATTCAAAACAGTTCACAAATGGAATAATTGGAAAGATCATTTAATTTTGAACAGAAAACATATATAACTTTTATTTATTGGGTTTATAGATTAAAAGATATTCAAGTTTTAGTTTTAGTGTGTTATTCTGCCATTTAAAAGAAATAGAAAAATAACAGAAAACATTTTAAACTTTTGTTACGGGCCAGCACCCTAGCCGCAGCCACTGCAGGGTGGGCCACGGGCCCTGGTGTGCTGGCGTGTGCCTGCGTGGCCACCAGTGCCACTGACTGGTGGGCCACTGGCGCAGGGAGAAAATCTCCAAAAGAATTTGCGCGGCGGGGACTCGAACCCACGACCGCTCGCTAGCGTGCTGTGCTCTGAACCAATTGCGCTGTTGCGCGTTCGCTGACAGATACACATGCGCGGGGAGGTTAAGGTGTACAAAGCGCTAACTGAAATTACTGACGACAGAAACCATCTGCAGCTCGTCAGAGGAAAGCCCACCGGCGGTGACCAACGGAGATGCGCGTGCTCGCGTTGCTGTGTCGTGGTGTACGGGTGCAGATGCGTGCGGTGCTTGCGACGCTGACAGAGAGGAAGGGGAAGATGGGCACCGCGTGCTCACCGGGAGGTTGTCGTGGAAGCGAGTGCTCGGGGTGGCGCGGCCGGCGACGATGGCGTGGATGGCGGCGGGGCTGCCGTGCTCCTCCGTTCGAGCTCCGGTGTCCAACAAGTAGAGGGAGGAGTGGCGATGTGATTCCCGTAGCCAAGTGGTTAGGTGGAGCTAGGAGGTGGCGGCGCCATGGCGAGTTTCAGAGGAGGCTGCCGCCGGTGAGGAATTCAGAGAGGGGGGAGAGCGACGAGGAGAGGGGAATTGCGGCGGATCCGAGGGGGAGACAGGGCCTAGGGGTTAGGGTTGTCGCCCTAGGGTTCCGTGGTTCTTATAGGGCGCGGAAAACCACGGGGGCCGTCGGCTGCCGCCGTACTGTCGCGGTGGCGCCCGGGATGCGCTGCCGTACTTCTAACAGAACGCGTGCACGAACTTTGAAGCGGTACGCGAGGGAGAGACGGGCTGGGCTGCGCGCGCGTAGGCTTAGGTGGGCTGGGCCTAGCTTAGGTGACGCGCGCGCGGGGCAATTTTCCTTTTTATTTTTTCTGTTTTATTTTTTTTGCTGAAAACAGATTTGGAAGAATTTGATAGGGTTTTTAATTTTAAAAATTTAGAGAAAATTCATGGGACCATGTTAGCTCAAAAGCTAACAGTTGGCAAATAGGTTTTTGAAAATTCAAACTTTTACATTGCTGTTTGGAAAATAAGGCAACTTGGATGATTTTTTGAATATTTAAATTGATTAATGAAATCAACCTTTTTAATAAGGTGACCCAAAGGAATTAATTGGAAACAAGGAATGAGAGAAAGTTTTGGTTATTATTTTTATAGTTTCAAATTGGTTCTGTTTGAAAATATTTGATTTGAATTGGAATATTTTGTTAATTAATATAGAAACAACAATTTAATAGGGTGAACCCTATTATTAGTTGGATTAGAATTATTGGAATGGTTTGATATTTTATAATTTCCAAATGAGGTGTTGTTGAATTTGAGTTTGAGTTTGAAAACAATTTGGGAATTATTTATTTGAAATAAAAGCACCATTTTATCAAGTGATCCATAATGAGAAGTATGACAACAAATAGATGGTTTTTATTTGTGATTTTTATTTCAAATGTTGTAACAGAGCAAGTATGAAAATAACCATTTGAAATTGTTTGAGTTTTATTATGAAAACAAGATAAATAGATGCAAAACAAATAGTAACAAATGCAAACAAATAATTAAACATGATGACATGATGCAATACTTGAATTAAAACAATAAATCAAGCATTCTAAGGGATATTTTCATACTTGGGATGTTACACAGAGGTTTGTAGAACATCAGCAAGTTTCCCTTAAGTGGATAACCCAAGGTTTATCGAACTCAATGGGGAAGAGGTCAAAGGTATCCCTCTTAAGCAACCCTGCAATTACGATACAAGAGGTCTCTTGTGTCCCCAACACACCTAATACAATTGTTAGTTGTATAGGTGCACTAGTTCGGCGAAGAGAGAGTAAAATACAAGTAGTATGGATGATTATAAGTGATAATAGCAATCTGAAATAAAAATGGCAGCAAGCAAACATGTAGCAGAACTGATTGTAAACGGTGTTTCAATGCTTAGAAACAAGGCCTAGGGATACTACTTTCACTAGTGGACACTCTCAACAATGACAACATAATTGAATGCATAAATATCTCTCTTCACTATGCTACTCCGAACCACTCTCCGGTTGGACAACAAACACCAATTCATTGCGTAGGGCTACAAAGCACACCTTAAAGTCGCATTCCCATGTCTAGTTAACCCCACACTGTCAACTTGATCGCCATAGAAGGTACTAGACAAACACCACAATTTCATAGGGTCATCCAACACAAGATATAAATATCATGCTAAACCACACAGTGCACACACTGTCGCCTTTACACCGTGATCAATGTGTCTACGGAGATATCATAAAAAACCCACTTGAGTAGCATAACAGATGAAGAGTAACATCTACTTATTCAACTAGATTACAAAGCTCATGATCACATAAAGATAACATCATGGGAGAGAGAGATGAAACATATAGCTACCGGTAGAGCCCTCGGCCCCGGGGGAGAACTACTCCCTCCTCATCATAGGAGACAACAGCGGCGATGAAGATGGTGGCGGAGTCGATGGAGATGGTTCCAGTGGCACTTCCCCGTCCCAACAGGGTGCCGGAACAGAGAATTATGTCCCCCGAAACTTGTCGGTGGCGGCGGAGCTACGAAACTTTTTGTGGAAGGGGGTCAATATATTTAGGGTTTATGCATCGGGGGCATATATAGGCGAAAGGGCCATGGTGGTGGGTTCCCGAGGGCCCCACACCACCTCCCGGCACGAACATGGGCCCAACCGCGCCCAGGCATGGTGTGGGAGCTCCGAGGCCCACCTCTGGGTATCCTTTGGACTTCCTTGACCCTCCGGGAATTCTAAGACTTTCGGCTTTTGAATCGTTCAATTCCGAGAATATTTCCAGAACAACTTTTCTGAAACTAAAAACAGCAGAAAACAGGAACTGGCTCTATGGCATCTTGTCAATAGGTTAATCCCGGGAACTCGAAAAAAGTGACATAAAGTGTAAGGAAAACATGTAGAATATGGCATGAAAACAACATGGAACATCAGAAATTATGGACACGTTTATGACGTATCGACATCCCCAAGCTTAGTTCCTACTCTTCCTCGAGTAGGTAAACGATAAAAACGCATAATTTCTGAGGTGACATGCTACCAACATAAACTTGATCATATAAATTGTAAAAGCATAAGCATAGCTGAGATCATAGAACTTTAACACAAGAATGGTAAATATAATTCTAACAATAAAACATAGTAATCACCTTGCATCATGAAAAGTAACACAAACAAAAGATCATGAATAATAATGCACTCGAAATCTATACGTTTGTTTCAAACATAGAGATAACATAGCAAAGTGATATTTCGCTTGTCCTTAAGAGTGGGGCAAAACCTAAATGCCAGGACACCTTCAAAGTTTAAGAGGAAGACTAGAACAAATAATAACACATCATGAATCAATTAATAATGTTTCTGCGAAAAATGCACATTAAACTCAGAATGGCAACCATACTCGCTCAACTGTGCATAAAGTTAGAAGATGGAGACTCAACATAAACGTAAAAGAAAGTCCCTTCGCAGAGGAAAATAGGGATCACTCGTGTGCTAGAGCTTTTATTTTGTTAAACAAAGGTATAAAATGGTTGACACACCTCCCAACCTTTCTTACACAAACCATGGCTAACCGAATCCTCGGGTGCCTGCCAACAATCACTTACCATGGATGAGTGTCTAATTTTTAGAGAGGTGTATTCTTATGTCAACGAATGGTAAATAGAAAATATAGTACGTCATAAGCCAACTAGACTTCACAAGAGCGGCTCCCATAGAAGGACGCATCTGGGTAGAAGGTCATCTCTCTTTCTCTTTTGTTTACACATATGCTTGACCGATAAATCAGGAGCAAAAATAGTGAAGATAATTTGTTGTATTAGTTTGGGGCTGGGCACCCTGCTGCCAGCTCTTCTATCAACTGGAAAACCAGATGAAGCCACTAGTCCAGGGTGTGAAAGTCCAACCAACAAGTTGAAAGTGCATTCTCGATATCTCGCTATTTTGTGTGCTTGTTAACAACATGGGGACGTTACTAACTGTATGTGCTACTTTGTCAAAGGATTTGGTCTTAAATTAGCACATATACGGTGTCGAAGAAATGGTGAAGAAATCAAAGACCAACGATCCTTTCCGAGCCAGAAAAGGGTTTTCAGTGTGCATCCGAATTATTCCGGATGGAATCCGGGAGTCCGGATTCAGTCCGGACGAGTCCGAGTGCAACGCGAAATTCTCTGTTGCAATCCGGATTATTCCGGGTGAATCCGGGAGTCCGGACCGAGTCCGGACGAATCCGACTGCAACGGGATTTTCTCTGTTGCAATCCGGATTCAGTCCGGACGAATCCAACTGCAACGTAAATTTCTCTGTTGCAATCCGGATTCAGTCCAGACGAATCCGGGTGTCCGAAAAAATCCTGGGCAATCCGGGCTGGTCGCATTTTGGGCAGAAAAACGGCTAGTTTGAGTGGGGGCTATAAATAGCCCCTCTCTTTCTTCCCCAAGGGTTAGCTCCACCAGCATTGAAGACTCCATTGATTGAGCTCACCCACCAAGCTAGATCTCCCTCCTCCTCCACCCAAACTTGTCAATTCTTTGAGGATTGAAGGAGGACCACCGGATTTACATCTTCACCAACCGGATTTCCATTTCCCTCTCATTTTCTTGAGAGATATTTGCTTAGGGTTTCCTCTTGTGGAGAACCTAAGCTCCTTGTTCTAGTGGTGATTCGAGAAGAGTTGGGAGCCCCCAATTAAGTTGTGGGTGTGTGCCCCAAGTGTTTGTAAAGGATTCGATCCTCGCCTCAAAGGGGTTCAATAGTGAGAGGTGAACTAGGCCTTTGTGGCGCAAGTTCATCGGAGAATAGGGTGAGGCCTTTGTGGCGTTGAGTAGGCCTTCGTGGCGAGCTCACACCCCTCCAACGAGACGTACTCCCCTAAAAAGGAGGAACTCGGAAATACATCGTGTCTCCGTGTGCTTCCATCGGTTACCTCGTTCCTCCCTCTTTACTCACTCGTACTTGTATCTTTTATTGTAGTACTTGTTGTATTAATTGTTGTCCTAGTTGCATTAATTGCTTGCCTTGTCATATAGGTAAATTCACCATTAGTTGCACTATCTAGAGAATTTACCTTCTTGTCAAGCCTAAAACTTAAGAAAAATAAAAATTGGTCGTAGCACCTATTCACCCCCCCTCTAGGTGCCCATACTTTACTTTCAATTGGTATCAGAGCCTCAGCTCTTCTATCGGGCTTAACCGCCTAAGAGTTTAAGTATGGGAGATGATTTGGTCGACGCTCCGTCCGTTAACAATGTGACCATGGATGATCTCAATGCTTTGAGAAATTCATTGACCTCATCCATAGACACAAACTTTGATGAGTTGCGTCAACTCATGGCACAACTCCTCAAAGCCAACGCACCGGAGGTTGTCGAATCATCCCTTCCGGAAGAACCGGAGGGTGCCAAGAATGGGGTAGATGGTGATCCACATAAAAATGCTTCCGCCGAACAATCCGCTAAGAAAGGTGCGGGTGGAGAGGAAGGATATCACGCTGTTGAAGGCCGATATTCTCCCGATCCCCCCGTCCCTCATCCTCATATAATCCCTAGAGGAGATCCACCTAAAATTGATGCGTTTTCTTTTCGTGAATGGCAATACTACATGGAGACTCACTTGAACTTTTCTTGTATAGATATTTGGAGGATCACTCGTGACGGATACAAGACATTTGATCCCAAGAATCTCACAAGAAGAGAAGCCATAGATTGCCAACTCAACTACACCACCTTGTCCATCCTTCAACAAGCCGTGGGCCCCAACCACATGCCGCATCTTCAACATTTCTCCACCGCCAAAGAACCATGGGATGCACTAGTCATCATGTTCGTTGGGAATGAGAGAATGCATGCAAAGAAATCGGTATGACGCCTTGACCAATGAGGCCGAAGGATTTTTCATGCGTGATGGAGAAGATCATGTTGACATGTATCGAAGACTCAAAACTCTTGCCACCGCCTTCTGTAGTGCGGGTGCCAAGTATATTGACGATGCTTGGATCAAGAGAAAGTACATGATTGCCGTGATGCCATTTGAGGGCACGGACTTGAAGAGCATTCAAGGAAGACATGATTTCTCCTCCATGACCTCAACTCAAGTGATGCAGGAATTATGATCCTACAAAGTGCAAACCAAGAATGCGCTTGACAACTGTGCTAGGGCCATTGGAATGCATCAAGGAGCATCCGTTGCTTTGAAGGCCAAGGTGTTGTCAAGAGAGGTTGAGAATGAAGAAGAAGGAGAACAGGCGTTGCCTACTTTGAAGGAACAAGACTATGATCCCGTTCTAAAGGATCTCATTGCTCTCACCGTGCAAAAGTTTTGGAGAAATCCTCCCAAGGGCAAGAAATTTGTTGAGGAGAAGACAAGGTCTCGCTATGGAAATGATGAGGCTCAAAAAGTGAGGTCTTGCTTCAATTTTCAAGATAAGCATCACCTCATCGCGGAGTGCCCTTATGAGAATAGAGAGCTCCATAGTGGCAAGCTCATTCGCAAGGACAAGTCCAAGGTTGAGTACAAGAAACCTCACTTCAAGAAGAAGCCGTTCAACAAGAAGTCTCCCACCAAGTTTGTGCTCTTGACTCAAGAGGAGTATGATTCCGGGAGTGATGAAGAAGAAGAAACCACAAGTGAAGTGGCCGCTCTAGCTATTGCTTCTACTCCATCATCTTCATCCCTGTTCGAATCCCCCAATGACGATCTTCCTCAACGTAATGCCAAGTGCTTCATGGCTAAGGCCATGGAGGTATCTCTTTCCCCCAACTCTAAGACCCCTAGTGAGCTAGAACATCTTGCTAGTCTTAGAGAAGAAGAAGAAAGGGTCTCCTTGGACCACTTTATGTCTAACATGAAAGGGGAGACCAAGAAGTACGTTGAGTATCTCATGAGGCAATTGGGAGAGGCCCAAGATGCTCTTGAGAAGAAAGGTGAGGTTGAGAGAAGGGATGCGGATGAAATTGCATCTCTCTCTATGACTCTTGAGGAAGAGCATGATGGTAGAGTTTCTCTAGAGGATGAACTTGAATCTATTGAATTAACTCATAATGAAATTATCTCAAACATCACTAAGGAACGTGATCTTGCTATTGCTAAATATAAAAAGGCTAAAAAGGATAAGGTCGAGTTTGGGTTTGTTCATGGTAAACTAACCGAGGAGTTTGAAAAGCTAACCGAGGCTCACAAAGCTTTGGAAAGCCAACACTCATCCCTCAAAGAGTTGCATGAACAACTTCAAACTCAACTTAATCAAACTAACAGTGCTAGCACCTCTACTTCTTCTTGTGATCATGCAAATATTATTGAGGAAAATGCTAGGTTGAAGAATGAGCTAGCAAGGCTCAAGTCGACACAGGTATTCACTTCGATTGTTCAAACAACGTGGCCGAGTATGAGGCTCTGTTGCATGGCTTAAAGGTAGCCAAGGAGATGAACATTAAAAGGATACGATGCTTTGGAGATTCGGATCTCGTGGTGCAGCAGGTATCAGGAACCTGGGATAGAAAGGACGCCACTATGGCAGCGTACCGCAGGGAGGTTGATAGGGTTGCCGGGTGTTTTTCCGGGTATGAAGTGGAGCACATAGACAGAAGAAAAAACGAGGCAGCGGACGCACTCGCCAGACTCGGCTCGCGCAGGGAGCCGGTTCCGCCTAATGTTTTCCTGGACGAGCTATGGCGACCGTCAGTTAAATCCGAGTCTGAAGAAGAACTAGCAAATCGAGACCCGGATGTAGAGCTCGTGGCTACAATACGTGACGTTCCCGAATGGACAGAGCCATATCTGGCCTACTTATCGCGGGGCGAACTACCAGAGCAGGAGGTACTAGCAAGACAAATCCTGAGGCGGGCAAAAGGATATGCTATTATCAATGGGGAGTTGTACAAGAGAAGTGCGGCAGGAGTCTTTTTGCGCTGTGTGACACCAGAAGAAGGCCGACAGATCCTTAAGGAGATCCATGAAGGCGATTGTGGGCATCATGCGTCCACAAGGTCCCTTGTGGCCAAGGCCTATCGGCATGGGTTCTTCTGGCTCACAGCTCTAGCAGACGCGGAACGGATAGTGGCAAGGTGCGACGGATGTCAAAGGTACGCTCGCCAAACTCATGTGCCGGCTATGGAGTTACGGACCATCCCATTAACTTGGCCATTCGCTGTTTGGGGTATGGACATGGTTGGCCCCTTCCATATGTCACCTTGCAAGAAGACGCACCTTTTAGTGGCTGTTGATAAGTTTACCAAATGGGTGGAGGTTATGCCGGTCACCAATTGCGAAGCGGCCACAGCAGTCAAGTTCCTGAAAAGAATTATATACCGGTTTGGATACCCCCACAGCATAATTACCGACAATGGAACCAACATGTCCCTTGGAGAGATGGAAAAATTTTGTGGCAGCAATGGAATCAGGCTTGATGTAGCATCAGTGGCACATCCGCAAGCCAACGGGCAAGTGGAGAGGGCGAACCAAGAGCTACTTCGTGGATTGAAACCACGACTGAGGGTTCCTTGTATCAGGGCCGCTGGGGCATGGGTTGAAGAACTCCCTTCCGTGGTCTGGGGTATCAATACTACACCTAACCGATCCACCCAAATGACACCTTTCTTCATGGTCTACGGCGCAGAAGCAGTATTACCAAGCGACATCATTCATGATTCACCAAGAGTGACAGCCTATGTCGAAGTGGAGAACGAGAAGACCCGGCAAGACGCCGTGGATATGTTAGAAGAACAAAGGGAGCAAGCCTTGGAAAGGTCAGCCATATATCAGCAGGACTTGCGAAGATATCATAGCCGGCGGGTGAAAAGCCGGGTCTTCCAGGAGGGAGACTTGGTCCTGCGCTTGGTTCAGACAAACGAGGGAAAGCACAAACTATCGCCACCATGGGAAGGACCTTTCATCGTAAGCCGGAGTCTGCATAATGGGTCATATTACTTGATAGATGCAAGAGAAGAATCGGCCACAATCAACGACACTGCTCACACTACTGCACCTATGCAAGAAAGAGATAGACCATGGAACGTGGCTCAGCTACGTCCGTATTATACTTAGCAGAAAACGATGTAACAGGCAGCAGGTTTCAGACGCACTCTTTTCCTATCCGGGGCACCCTTGGGGACTGGATGGGTTTTTAATGAGGCGGCTTGCTGGCCTAATTTTCTCATATCAAATAAAAAGGGGGATTATCAAGAAAAGAGGCAATTGCCATTTATACGGTGTGCATATTCAGGTCTTGAGGGCTGGTTGCTCCTATAAGCACAGCTGCAAACTCAAAAAAGACCCGGCCTTGATGCCAATGAGTTATAGGGGCCGGTCACTCGAAAAAACGAGTGCGGCTACAATCTTATAACCGGACAAAGAAGTCCAAATTTCTCGGCTATTCTTACTTAAGCTCGATGTGACTCGCAACAAAGTGGCATGATTTGTTCGCTTACGATTACTGTCGGTCATGAGACCCAAACGGGACTTGCTTGACCCCGTTTTCGTATTGATGTAACAACATGGTATCCACGCGAAAGCCGGCTTATAGTACAAGGTAGTTGAAAGGGTCATCTAAACCACAAGTTATGCAGAGTATAAGGTTAGCAGCCGGAAACTCAACAATTATCAAGCATAACTTCAAACATCATAAAAAGCTGTCCTGAAGTCTTGGGCATTTAGCGACAGGCGATTCGTTGCCTTGAAAAGAAACAATCACGTGTCCTAGACGCGGAAACCCGGACTGGGGGACTTGTGAGCTCTGAAGAAGAAACAGCATTATCCAGCCGATAAAATTCCAACGAGCCACGCATCCGGGTCTCGGGGCCTTAGGGATCCGGGTGTAAGCCCGTTCCCCAGATGCCAACGAAACCCGGAGGTCGGGCCTCGCCAAGGAAAGCATAAAAAAAAGTAAAGGTACAAGGTATCAAGAATAAAGTAAGTGGATATCAAGAACAAGCGGGTGCAAAGACACATTAATCAAAAGCCCAAAGGGGCGCAAAGTGCATCGGGAGTTTAAACAAAAATATTACAAAAACCCTAAAGTATCAAAAGAGCACAGGCGCTCCGCTTAAACAAATAATAAAGCTGTTTTAACGACGCTTTGCCGACTGACGCATATGGAATGATAGGCGATATTCATTACTTCAAGCTGCAGGATCCATCTTGGCCTTGCCCTTGTTGCCACTGGTGGTGGCAGCGCCACTCGGATCAGTAGCAGTCCCGGGTTGCGAAGTTGCAGGAGCAGAGTCGGCATCGGCCTTCTTGGCAGCTTCGTCCCTTATCTTGATTGCCTCCTCCCTCCAACGGGCAAGCATATCGTACGGCTGGGGGCGGTTCGCCTGGACAATCTTGTCATTAGCATCATAAGCAGGGAGAATCACATCAATCTCTAAGCTATCAGCGATAACGCTAGCCGGATGACGGACTTCTTTCTGAATAGCCTTGAAGTCCTTTGGCAAAAATTTGGACCCATCCAAGTTGAACTCTGGAAATCCGCTCATAAGTTTGGTCAGCTCTAGCTTGGGAGCGTAGGCTTTAGCCAACGCGAGCCCTCGGGTTACCCCAAATCGGCAGGAGGACCGTTTCCAGTGCCAAATCCACTCGGGGATCGTGGAGCAGAATTCCAGTAATCTCTTCATATTATCTGGCCTGACACCCGGCAGTCGCAACTCATCAAGTATCCAGCTAACTCCGCTGCAAAGTTGGCGAAGAGTATTTTTGATGGTTTTTAGCTTAGCAGCGTCATCTTCTTCGGGGGCAGCATCACTTGGGCCTGCTAAAGAGGCCAAAGGAGCAAAGATAATAAGTAAGCAAGTACAGTGGTTCATATCAAAGGAATCCGGGTCATAAAAAAGGTGAAATTTAAAAATCTTACCAGTCGCGGTACGATAAACGTCAGCAATTTGCACGGAAAGTGTTGTCAGTTTATCCTTAGCCTTGTGAGCTCTTTTCCTGTACCTTTTCGTCATTTTTTGGCACCTGCGAGCTTCAGTCTCCGCAGCTTCACGAAGGGCCGTTTCTTTTTCAATACGCTTGGTGGACTTGGCCAGCTTCTTCTCCAACTGTGAAACATAGTCCTATAAGGAAGCATGAAGGGGGATTAGCCAGAAACATTATACAAAGTTCCAAGCAAGTTACTTAGTAATTTACTTGGAACTTGGGGACTATGTGTGGAAACAATTGGTACTACTCGGGATTAACTCGTGCTTGGTTATTAAGGCGTCTAGTATGTTTTCTTCATCACCCTTCAAGGTATGGAGGGCATCTAGCATTTGAGCAAAGGTCATGTCTTCAGGGCGAAGTCGAGAAGGGCCGGAAGACTGGCCTTCCTGTTGAAGGGTTGTTCCGGGTCTGGGGGTCGAAACCCGGACCGTTTGAGTGTCCGGGTTAGGAGAACCCGACTTGGTCTCCAAAATGATATCTTCGTCCACCTCCTCAGAGGGCTGGGGTGATGCAGTTTTTGGTGGAGGTGGGTCCTTAAAAGGGTCTTCTTCATTTCCGTCCTCGGCCTTGTCCTCAACCTCAATGTCCATGTTATTACTCGGCTTCTCCTCTCCCTGCCTTTCTGCTTCAGGAATATCCGGGTCACTCAGCGTAACTGTGGCGCTGAAAGGAAAAAAGGAGACATTGATTAGTGGAATGTATGGAAAAAAGAAAGATAACAAGTGCGAGAGAATGTAAGTAAAGGTAGTTTACCCGGTGTTCACAGCATAATCCGGGGGAAGCTCGCAGCTGGAGGCGGATGACGTTGGTAAAAGCACTGGCTGCGGTACGCGAAATTGCCCGGCAAGTGGATGACTAGGAGATGGATGACGTTGAGGAGATTGGGAAGGTTGAGCTGGAGGGGTGCTGGCTCGATGAGCGGGTGAGGTGGAGATACCCGGGTTAAGGGGATCATCCCCCGGAGAACTCCGGGTCACCCTACGTTTAGTCGGGAGAGGGTCCTTCAAGAAGGGTGAATGTGATAATCGCTCATTAAGTTCACGCATAGTGGCAAAGGAATAAGGCGCACAAGACATGGAAGAGAAGGGAACCTTTTCAACTACCCCTCTAGCTTTCCTTTTGTTTCCAGCTGGGGGTTCTTGGTCAGACTCGGTGGCTTCCGGGTCATTTTCTTCTTCCTCCTCTTCGTCCTCTGACCCTGAAAGCCGAGTAAGTATCAGATAAGAAAGGACGAGTGGTAAGAAAGGTGGCACAGATGAAAGGCAGGTATAAAGGTTATGAAAGAGTACCCTCGTCGTCATCAATGGACTCGTTTTCCCCTTCGGGGTCTTGGGAGGGAGGAGAGTTCTTGACCTTCCAGAAGGGATCGTCAGCCTGTGAACAAGTAAATGCAAGTAGTGGTTAGAGACTATAGCGGATAAAAGTGCTGAAACAAGAAAAAGGGGGTCAGGTCTTACCGCTGGAGCGGGATTCTCCCGAGTAAACGGGGGTAGCCCGGTAGCGTTCTTTATAACATCTAGCCTCTCCATCAGGAAGCCCTTGATGGTCTTGTTGGTGTTGCCAGCAGGGAAGTTCTTGGTGGAGTAGCGGAGGGAGTCCGTGATGTGACCCGAGTACTCGTGTAGCAACTTCGAACGAATGGAGTTGGGCTGAACCCGGAAATCTATCCAAGTCTTTATTAGATTAAGCCCAAGAAGGCCATGGGCTGAGAGGGCTGCTAGTTTGGCCAAAAAGGGCTGAATTGCTTCCCTATCAGGCTCGGGTGCAAAAGCGCTAAAAGACTCGGAGGATTCAAGGAGGCTCTCCGAGTAACCCGGCAATTTCCTCTCACCATCCGGAGAAGTGTCATGGCAATAGAAGAAAGATAGTTGCCAGTTGTTGACGTGGGAGTTCAAGTTAAGAGTTGGCATTAGTGAGTGCTTGCGGCGCTGGATAGATACCCCGCCACAAGTAAGAAGAGCTCCGTCATCGCTCTCGCGGCACAGCTCGCATTGGAATAACTCAATAAAAAGATCCAGGCTTGGTGGAATGCATAAGTAAGATTCGGACAAGACTATGAAATGGGTAATATTCAGCATAGAGTTAGGCCCTATGTCGAACACCCGGAGGCCGTAGTGGCTTAAGATTTCCCGGAAGAAAGGGTGACCCGGAGGACGAAATCCCCGGGTCACGTGCTCGGTAAAACAGATTACCTCATTCCCGGCAGGAGTAGGACGGGTCTCATCGTCAGGAGCCCTCCAATGTATCTCCTTTTGAGAGGGAAGGATTCCTAATTCGGCCATTCCTTCCAGCTTGGCCTTCGTCGTTGAAGACCGACCCCAGTTGGCAGAAGTGGTTTGAGGGGTCTTGGTCGGAGCCGGGTGCCTTCCCTGTCTTTTCGGAGCCATGGAGTTGACCTGCAAGGGACAAGAGATGTATGGAGTAAGATTCGGAGTATCAGATTGTCCGAGTCTGGAAATATCAAGACAATGCGAAGGCTAAAATAATACCCGGATAACGCGCTACGATGTTAAATGTGGAGGATTTTCCGGGCGTCAGATGAGGTTGAGTAAATTGTTAATTACTTACGTATTGAGGTGGGTTGGGCGAACATGGATGGTTGCCCATACCTTTATTGCGAAGGAAATAGCTGGAAAAAGAGGATTTTCCGGATGTTAATGAGACAAGCGGAAAAAACAAGGTGGAACGGATCTAGGTTGAAAAGCTTGCGAGCGATCTTATATAAAGTTTGATGGTCAATAAATGCGCGGGGATGAGCTGCGACTACGCATCAGGTGCTTAGAGGAGCTAAGGACTATCGAAGCGGTTTGATTTGACGACACCAGGAAGGTAATTTACGGGTTGATCCAGATCCGATCCTGGTCAAATTGAAGAAATTGCGAGTTTCAATTGGATGATTGAGAGAGGCTTACCGAGGGGATTGAGGTCCGAAATGAGGGTGGTGCGTGGCGCGGCTTGAGTGTCTCTCCACGGCCCTCAATGAGAGAAACGAAGATGCGACGACAATGCGCGATGGCGGCGCGGGATAGCTCGAGGTCGAGCGCGGCCGGCAGTGGTCTTATCTGTTGTAGTGTGCGCGAGCTCCGGCGGCGGAAATTGCGAGGGAGCGAGGAGAAAGGGTATGATGAGGTGAGGTGAAAGGCCTAGGGTTACCTTCGATTGGTATTTATAAGGGAGGTGGTGAGCTCACCCCCGCGACTGGAAAATCGGAAGCTACGGGACAGTAATTATCCGTGCGGATTTGGTGGTGCATGCGCCCGGAATGGAATAAAATGTTCCGTTGGCGGAGGAAGTGTAACCTACCCCGAGATATCAGGGACCGGTATCGTGAGTGGAATCTTGGCATTTTAGGGTTCAAATTTGGAAAGGCATGTTAGGCATTCGGGGGGGAATCGAGTTATCGTATGGCCGTCATGGAGCTGTGCCTAGCCATCTGTCGAAGCAATTTAACTCGGCCCCCATGAACTTGGGCGTTTCGTATCTTTTTCAGGGAATAGCGAGCGCTTCAAGGATGAATCCGTGAAACCCGCGCTATCCTGGGGACTACTGATGGGGGGATAGTAACCCGGTAGGCCCACTTCAAGATATAATCCGGCCCGAGGTGTGCTGAGCGATATCCGGCTAGGGGTAAAGAGATTACCGGAAGGCCCAAAGGCTTGTAAGATTCGTAACCCGGATTGTGGGCTGCGGTAAGGGAAGTTAGGGTTTGTATGTGGAGTTCGAGTAGGACTCAAGATGTGCCTTGAAGGGCAAGTTAGGGGTGTACGGGTGCTTTATAAACCGGCCCCTAGGTTTAGTTTGCCAGAGATTCAAGTCATAGTTGTAACACCTGTTATCGAGTATCCAGTATAATTCATATTGAGATCCGGCGAGTTATTTTCCGGTTCTTAGATTGCTTTCCGCCATGTCTTCCTTCGAGCTAAACCCTCTCCCGAATACCTGTGTCGACTTGCCCCAAGATCAGTTACCCCTGGTAACATCTGCCGTGATTATCCCACGACAGTTGGCGCCCACCGTGGGGCCTGCGTCCAAAGGTGTTTGCATCACGGGAGAAGCTCGGAAAAGCATGGAGAACCTCGTCGTCGGTGAGATCTACGACGACCACGAAGGAAAGAAGATGGTGGACGATTCCGGCTGGGGGCCAGAGTCGGATCGCCTCGAATCCGGATCGATCGTGACGATCGGCCGAATCAACGTCTTCATCGGCATGGTATGTACCTCTGGTTCGATTCCTGACAATTTTTCTGATCCTGTATCAGGGGAGGCTGCGTACGCCCAACCCGATAGAGAAGAGTCAGTCGGAACAACATACCAGGCGGAGGGGTCTATTACACGTTGGGAACAGCCGGAGGAGCCGGCATGGACTCCACGCGACCCAAGCAATGGAAAGGATGACACTGCATCCATTAAGGACTTGCTGGAGGATCGGTATAGGGAGGAAAACGGCGAGGAAGAACAGCACGAGTCTACCCCGGGTATCATGCGCCGGGTTGCAGTTTATGCGGCTCCCGCGACCAATCTCAATCAAGAAAATGCAGCCGCGGCGCCAGTCGGGGCGGCCCAGGCAGTGGCCCAGCAGCAAGGAACGGTTAACCCGGTCCTGGTCCAGGTCGATGGAGAGTCGGCGTCAGTCACCAGTCGCCCAGCAGACGAGGAGCAACACGCAAATATGTTCGGATTCCAAGCAAACCGGACACCGGGGGCGGGCCCCTCGAATCCGCGCCACCCGGCTCTGTTCGATAATAATTTGATCTTGGACCCCACAGTCCTGGCCACAGTTATTACCCCAGAAAACGCGGCAGAGCGCGCAAGAGACCTGGACGTGGCTCGTCGTGCATTGGAGCAGCAAAGAAGGCAAGTAGAAGCAGAAAGGCAGGGGATGGCCGCGCGGCAGCGCGAATTGGATGATCGAGAGACCCGGCTCCGGGAGGAAACGACAAGGATGCACCAAAGGCACCGAACTATGCTGCCGGCAACAGGAGGGGTTATTAACCCGACTGCCCTGGTGTTCACGCCTCAAGATCAGCCGATTCCACCGGTGAACCAAGGGACCATACCGCGACCGTCAACAGGAGCACAGCCGGTAAACGCGCCAGCCGGGTTACCTTTGCCACAGACGGGGGTGACAGCCGGCAATACCATGCCACCACCACCATCACGATTCCACACACCAGCAGGCCATTACAACAATCCCATGGACAACGTGTACGCAGCAACGCTCGCACTAAACCAGATTCCTGTAGGAGATTCGCCTCATGCAGAAGGAACCCGACGAGCGATCGATCTGCTACACACCGCGGTAGCACAGCAAGCCAATTATCCGGATCATAGAAGCGGAATGCATGGGACGCCGTACGTCAGTCAGCAGCAGGGCAATGTCCAAGCAAGTGCGGCACGACGAAGGGAAGAGCAACAGCAAATGCCGCCTCCACCGCGTATCCAGACAGTACCAGTAGTATCAGCAGCGCAGGCGGTGGTGGACAGTTCCAGGGCCAGAAGAGCCGGGGCCGGGTCTGCAGGGCACGAGTTGCCGGTGGCGCCGCGCCTCGTGGCACCCCCAGCCGGGTCACGTGTTTCCCGAGTAAGACCAGCCCCAACCACCCTGGCGGGACCCAAGTGCCTCTCGGACGATATCAGAGCAGAACCTTACCCGGAGAAGTTCAAAGAACCGGGGAAAGTAGTAAATTATGAGCCAACAATGGATCCAGAAACGTGGCTGAGCAGCTACGAGATGGCAATGTCAATTCGCAACGCATCCGAGAATCTCCAAGCCAAATTCATGTACTTAATGATGTCAGAGGGAGCAGCAAAGTTATGGTTCACCAATTTACCGGAAAAGTCGATCAAATCGTGGGAGGAGCTAAAGACCGCATTTATCAAGCACTTTCATGGGACATGCAGAAAGTTATTTACTATTGATGATTTAGAAAGATGCGTTCAGAAGAAAGGAGAGTCAGCACGCAGCTGGGTACGCCGGGTTATGGAGATACTCCACTCGTCTACAGATATCCAGCCTAAAGACGCGCTACAAGCTATGGCAAAAACATGTAAGTATGTTCCTTTAGTGCAAAAGCTAACTCGCATGAAATCTAGTAGGAATGCAGCGGAGGTTACGATGGGAGAGTTAATGGATGCGTGCAACAAACACGCTGCAACGGATACCACAGAGGAGGAAGTTGATGACAAGAAAGCAAAAGCAAACACAAGTAGCAGTGGGAAAATCGGCAATGGATCGGCGCCAAACAATAATGGAAATAGCCAAAACAAACGCCCGTTTGAAGGGAATTCCGAGTTTGTAGCCAACACGGAGGCCGGGTCTTCAAGACCTAGATCCGAAGGAAATTTTAATACTGGAAATCACAATGGGGGACACTACCAAGGACCTCCAAGACCAAGCAACAGTTGGGACATATTTAGGATGGCATGCCCGAAGCATAGCAGGAACGGCAAGCCGGCCAATCATTCATTGGAGCAATGTGCCGACTTACAAAGGTGGAAGAACGAGGAAGTAAACAGAGCCATGCGAGGTGCAGGCCGAGGAGGAGGCCCGGGCCTAGGTGGAAATTTGGGCAACGGACCGCCCCCAGCCGGCAACCCCCCAGCTGGAAATCAAGGTAACAATCAAGGGGGAGCGGGAGGTTTTCAAGCTAACCCCAAACAGCTGGGTCAATATCATGTGCACACTACGGGAGGCTCTAACAAGGATAAGAAGATACTGAAACAAGCAGTTAATTCGGTCTCTTCCGCTGTTCCAAGATATTTGAGGTGGTCAGAACAAGAGGTAACATGGAGCAGGAAGGATCACCCGGACAGAGTTGACCACCCGGGAGTCTTAGCTTTGGTAGTGGCACCACAGGTCAACGGCTACGAACTGAAAAAAGTCTTGATGGATGGAGGAAGTAGTATCAATATCCTGTACTGGGAAACTTTTCTGCGTATGGGCTTAAAGGAATCGCAGCTGCAAAAGAGTACAACAGTTTTTCACGGGATAGTGCCGGGTCATTCGGCATGCCCCGAAGGAAAGGTGGCACTGGAAGTAGCTTTTGGAGAGTCAAAGGACAATTACCGAGTCGAGTGGCTTACCTTTGAAGTAGTAAAGTTGCGCAGTCCTTATCATGCATTGTTTGGAAGGCCGGCTTATGCCAAGTTCATGGCAAGACCGTGTTATGTGTACCTACAGCTGAAAATCCCGGGTCCTAAGAAGACCATTACAATACACGGAAATCGAGATATAGCAGCTGAATGTGATGAGGGAGATGCGGCAATGGCCGAGCAAGCCTGCAGGAAGGAAGAGCTCAAACATTACCGTTCTCAGGTGGACCTAGAAGAGAGGACAACGTCAAAAAAGCCAACTCCTGAGGGGGACAAAGCAAAAGTTAGGGCAGAACAAAACCCTAAGATGGTAGGCTTCATCAGGAGCGATCCTTTCAAAACTCCTAGCAGGGAAGAAGAAGACGTACCGCCATCCGCAGCTGATCACGCTTCAAGGACGATATACCCGGATTGGCTAACAAATCCGGTACTCATTATGAAAGGGCCTAGCAAATGGAGAATGTGCATCGGCCGTACCAACGCGAGGCCGATTCTCGAGAATAACTAAAGCAGTGTAATGGACGGCAGGTTTCATACGCACTCTTTTCCTACCCAGGGTACCTAAGGGGACTGGAAGGTTTTTAATGAGGCGGCCTGCTGATTCAAAAAAGAAATTTTTATCAATAAAAGAAGATGGCCTCGAGTCTTATCATGGTCTTTGCTTCAGTTACAAGTAAGTAATGCTTGTTATTATCAATACGTCAATATCATCGAAATACGTCACGTGCATATAGGTCTTCGGGGATTGGTGTGCTTAAATAAGTAATCACAAACCCGGAGACCCGTCCTTGATGCCTATGAGTTATGAGGGCTGATTACTCGAAAAAACGGGTACGGCTGCAATCTTATAACCGGACAAAGGAGCCAAATTTCTTGATTATTCTTACTTAAGCTCGATGTGACTCGCGCTAAAGTGGCATGATCTGTTCACTTACGATTACAATCAAACTATGCAGCCCAATGGGACTTGCTTGACCCTGTTTTTCGTATAGATGTAACAGCATGGTATCCACGCGAAAGCCGGCTTACAGTACAAGATAATCAAAAGGGTCATCTAAACCACAAGTCCATGCAGAGTATAAGGCTCAAATAGCCGGAAACTCAACAAGTATTAAGCATGACTTCAGTATTTATGCGAATAGCTATTGGTCTTCAGCTTGGTAAAGAGCAGTTTGTCATCTGAGAAAGGCCACGCCCCCTTAGCTCGTACTTTGGGTCATGGGGACTGGAGACTTCGAGACAGAAACAAACTGCTTAACTACTAAAGCTCGTAAACCTTAGTTTCCGAGTCTTGGGGACTTAAAGAAAAGTCCGTCTATCAAAACCTACGATACTCGGTTAGCCGAGTCTCAGAAGGGAATCAAAAGCAAGAGTTCAAAGTATCGAGAATAAGCTTACATGTAACACAAGGATCGAGATTATCAAAAGCCGGGAGAGGCAAAGAGTTATCATAAATTAACAAGCGCAAAGTCATAATATCAGTATCAATGTTGCACAGGCGCACTGCTAAAAATCATATCAGTCTCGAGAAACGCAAAGCACTAGGTATCATCCTACTCGGCATCCTGGGAGTGGTCCTCCGGGTCTTCGTCTTGGACTTGCTCCTTGGCTTTGCCAGCAGTTTTACCCGGACTCTTCACGTCAGGACGGACAGGAGGAGGAACGGCTGGTGTTGAGGTAGACGGCTTTACGCCTAGTTCGGTTTCTCTCTTCGCAGCCTCTTCTTTCCTCCTGGCCAGGTCAGTCGACCACTTTTCCAGCATATCAAAAGGAGGGGGTGCCTCCACCAGAATAACCTTGCCCTCAGAGTCATATGAGCTCATAATGGTGTTTAGATCCATTTTATCTGCCAAAGTTGTGGCCGAGTGACGTACCGAAGATTGTATAGCTTTGAAGTCCTGGGGTTTAAACTTAGACCCGTCAGCCTTGAATTCTGGGAACCCGGATACTACCTTGGCCGGGTCAAGCTTAGGAAAATAAGCCTTCGCCAGCGTCAAAGCCCGGGTCATCCCAATCCGGCAAGACGAACGCTTCAATATTTCAATCCATCCAGGCGCTGTGGACAAGGCCTGCATGAGATTTTCTTCGCCCGGGTATACCTCCGAAGGCCACTTTATAGCATCCAGCAAAAGTTTCGTGCCGGCAAAAAATGTCCGGAGCACAGTCTTCAGAGTTTTAGCCTGAGTAACGGTGTTCTCCTCCGGAGCAGCAAGGTTAGCACCTGCAATCGAAACACACAAAAGCATATCAGTAATCTTGATTATTACAACGGCAAGATAGAGATACGCAAGTTCATTGCAAATAACAAACTTACTTAGCAAGATACGGTAAGTGTCCGTAATTTGAGTCGACAGGTTCTTCAGCGAGGATTGGGCAGCATTGTATTTGTTCTTGTATTTGGAGACGTCCTTTTTCAAAGCCTTTACCTCCGCTTCAAGGGCTTCTCTACGTTTTACTTCAGCAAGCAGGAGCTGCTCAGTCCTAAGTAATGTTTCATCTGACTGAGTAATCTCCGCCTGTAAGGAACGAGTGAAACTGTAAGCCGGATATCACGACAGGCCAAGTATCATGCGAAGTACCGAGAGTAATTACAGAAAATTACGCTCGGAACTTGGGGACTGGATGTATAGTAAGAAGTATCAAGTAAAGTTACCTGATGTGCTGCGGCCATGCGCTCTAGGATTTTTTCCTTCTGAAGCTTTCATGGCGAGAAGAGCGCTCATCAGCTGGTTAAAATCAGCGTTATCTGAGTTAGATGACTCGGGTACCTGGAAAGTGGGAAAAGGAGCTTTTCTTGTAACAGGAGGTGGCACCCGGGTCATCCGAATGTCGGAGTCTGGTCCCCCTCCCGCGTTCGAAGCTGCTCCCTTCTCCTTCTCGCCTGCGTGCGAAGCGATTGGATACCCGGTGTCATGCCTAGCTAGCTCCGGTGGCGACGCTTGCTCGTCGCCAGTTGTGGTGAAGGCACCATCAGCCGGCTCGTTCTCGACCCGGACCTTAGCCTCAGTGTCCTCCTGGTCGCTAATAACAACCGTGGCTCTGTAGAAGGTGCGAAGGCACAATTAATCTTTGGTTATGAAAAAGGCGATAAAAGCTCGGTATAATGTCAGGAAAAGGCGTTTACCCGGTGTTCACCGGGAAGTCCGAAGGAAAGCCGTTGCTAGATCCGGAAGATACTGAAAAATGCCAAGCAAGGTTTTAGATTATGTTGCAAAGGAATGTCCGGAAAGAGTTTTTATTTACGATATAAATACCAGAGAGTCGAGCTGGGGGCGATGAAGTGCCCGGGTTAAGGGCCTCGTTGCCCGGATGGTTCCGAGTTACTCGGCGCCTAGTCGCGGGTGGCTCCTTCATTTATGATCAAAAGGGGTGAAGGTGGGGTTAGCCCCGAAATGACGTTATGGGAACAAAAAATTAAAGTGCAAGGGAACGAAATAAAAACCTGGAGGGCGATCCTCTGGGATTTCCTTTTGGATCCAGCTTTGGTGGCCGGCTCCGGCTCGTCCTCCTCGCTGGCGGACTCTTCCCTGCCATCTGTCTCTTCTTCCTCGTCTTGGTCCTCTCGTTCTGAAAGGTATTAAAGTTATAGCATAAGGAAAAAGAGGAGACATGATATAATGAGTGCAAGGGGGTTAAGTATGCACCTTCGTCCGAATTAACGTCGTCATCTTCCTCCTCCGCGTCTCCAGAATTGGGAGGAGTGTCGATTGTCCAAAAGTCATTATCGGCCTGAGGTGAAAATGCCAGGGTAAGGGCCAATATTGAGTCAAGAGAAGCGGATAAAAGATGGCTTGTTAGAATCCAAAATCAAAGGGTAGAAAACTTACTGAGGGGGCCGGGTTCTCGAGGGTAAAAGGCTCTAATCCGGCTATGTTCCGGATTACCTCGAGCTTCTCTGTTAAGAAACCTTTAATCGTCTTGTTTGTATCGTTAGGAGCGAAGGTGCTGGTGGAGTATCGGATCGGGTCCGTGGTTTGACCCGAATATTCACACATCAGTTTTTCACGAATAGAGTTGGGCTGGATGCGGAAGCTAACCCAGGTCTTCACCAAGTTAAGCCCGATGAGGCCTCGGGCTGATAAGATGGAGATCTTAGCCAACAAAGGCAAGATCGCCTCCCTGTCCGAGTCAGGGGCGAAGGCATGGAAAGTCTCGGAAATGTCAAGCTGACCCTCCGAGTAACCCGGCAACTTCTTCTCGCCGGGTGGGGAGGTATCCTGGCAGTAGAAGTATGAGAGCTGCCAGTGCTTTACATGAGAGTTGAGAGTGAGGGGAGGCATCAAGGAATTCTTGCGGCGCTGGATAGAAACCCCGCCGCAAGTAAGAAGTGCGCCGTCACCGCTTTCGCGGCACGGCTTGCACTGAAAGAGTTCAACAAAGAGAGCCAGACTTGGCGGAGTGCACAAGTAAGACTCGGAAAGAACGATAAAGTGGGTGATGTTCAGAACGGAGTTTGGGCCTATATCGAAAATACGGAGGTTGTAGTGATCTAGGACGTCACGAAAGAAAGGGTGACCCGGAGGCCTGAAGCCCCGGGTCACGTGTTCGACGAAACATATTACCTCATCCGTTGCTGGAGAAGGCCGGGTTTCGTTGCTTGGTACTCTCCAGCGGATAGATTCCTGGGGAGGAAGGATTCCAAGCTCGACCAACTCCTCCAGTTTGGCCTTGGTAACAGAGGATCTCCCCCAATTGGCTGAAATGGAGTTAGTGGATTTAGCTTTAGCCGGCTGTTTCCCCTGCCTCTTGGGTGCCATGGGGTTGACCTGGTAAAACATCAAAGGAAAGGAGGTGAGAAGCGAAAACTCGGAAATTAATGAATAATCAGTTACCGGTAACTTAAACATGATCCGGGTATTGCCTTGCTGGGTCAAGTACGATCTGTCCGGGTATCGCATGTCGTTACGGAAGCTGTGAAGTTTTTCCGTAAAGCAAGTGTCTGGGGAAGGTAGAAGGATACCCTTATGTCTATTATCAGCAAGTGAGCCGGAGAAGCGAGATTTTCCGGATGATAAGAACAAGGGCGGAAATTTTTGGTGGTCCGAGCCCAGATGGGAAATCCAATTTCTGTATTTAAGGCCAAGCTAATGATACTTAGTGGTAGGGGAGTAAGATAAGCTGCGCATCCTATCTATGGGAGTGGTTATGGTAAACACTAGTGAGTCAATTCGGCAGGGCCCGAGAAATTGCAGGCGACTCGATTCAGATCTGATCTAAGGAAAAGCTAAGAGATTGCAAGGTTAGGCTGGAGGATATCAAGAACTTACCGGAGGAGGTTGAAGTAGGGATTTGCGGAGACAGATGGCGCAAGATTGATGCCCTTTCGCGATTTCTGGCCGGCGAATCGGGGGCTTAGTGGCGGATTTGGGAGCTGGGGTGGGTTGCACGGTGGCGGAGCGCAAACGACGGCGGATGGGCTCCGGCGATGTGCGCAGGGCTTCCGTGGTGGCACTCTGTGAACTCGAGCTTGAGAAGAAGAGGGATGGGGAAATGAGTCGTTGGAGTTGAGGTTGCTCCCTGGGGTCTATTTATAATAGCCCGGGTGGAAAAGCCTAACCTAACGGGCGAAACCCGGGAGGTGCGGAGTAATAGTTGGCTATTTTGAAATTTGAAAGACGCGCCTTATGCATAGATCGATATAATCCAGAGAAAAAGGAAGGGGAAATCTCTTTCCTGGTATCAGCGATAGTTATCAAGGAAGATGTGAAATCATCGAGTTTCCTATTAAGACTCAAGTCTGGAAGATTGAGGGAGAGCCTTTGAGGGAGAGCCGGGTTGCTACCTGATCCCCTTGGTGCTAATCCCAGCCATTCGTCAACATATTGTATCTTGATCTTCATGTGTTTTTGTATCCAATATTTCTGCAGGGAATAGCCAGCACTTCGAAGAGTAAATCTTGGAAGCCCAGGCTATTCTGGGGACTACTGATGGGGGGATAGTAACCCGGTAGGCCAACTCCAAGGTGTGACCCGGCCCAAAGGATGTTGCACGGGATCCGGCTAAGAATAAAGAGACTTCTGGAAGGCCCAAAGTTTGTAGGCCTCGTAACCCGGATTGTGGGTTGCGGTAAGGAAAGCTAGGGTTTGTAAGCAAAGTTCGAATAGGACTCAAGATGTGCCTTGAGGGGCAAGTTAGGGGTGTATAGGTGCTTTATAAACCGGCCCCTAGGCTTAGTTTACCAGAGATTCAAGTCATAGTTGTAACACCTGTTATCGAGTATCCAGCATAATTCATATTGAGATCCGGCGAGTTATTTTCCGGTTCTTAGATTGCTTTCCGCCATGTCTTCCTTCGAGCTAAACCCTCTCCCGAATACCTGTGTCGACTTGCCCCAAGATCAGTTACCCCCGGTAACATCTGCCGTGATTATCCCACGACAGGTAAAGACCCACAAGTTGTGACATTTGTGACCCCTTCCCCAAAAGTGGTTGCCCCTAACTCTAATGCGGTCATTGCTAGACCACAATTGAGTGCACCAAGGAAATAAGTGGGCAAGCAAGGTCTATGCTATGTAGCCAAGAAGAAGAAGAAGAGCAAGAAGAAGACCAACAATGGTGCTTCGAGTGGTGTTGTCATTAGGGATAACACTACTCCTAGCACACCCGCTCAAGCTAACACCATTGCCTCGAGTAGTAGTGTCATGAGGGACAACACTACTCGTAGCTCATCCGCGGGAACTAACAATCCACACCATTTCTTATATATTGATTATTATGGTGTTGTGCAAGCTAAATATGTTGGTCCTATTGAGGGGTTCATTGACTATACTATTTGGGTTCCAAAGACCCTTGTTGCTAATATGAAGGGACCCATCTCGGGTCCTAACTCTAGTCAATGATCTCTTGCAGGGCTATGCTTCCGGTGGGACTAAATGGATTCTCGATAGTGGATGCACTAATCATATGACCGGAAGCAAAGAGCTTGTGACGGAGTTGCGACCAAATGACATCCAAGCAACCGTCACTTATGGAGACTCGTCCAAGTCTAAGGTATCCGGGTTCGGCAAGGTTGTGGTGGCTCCCGATATAACTATCGTGAACGTCATGCTTGCCTAATCCCTTGGTTACAATTTACTTTCCGTCCGCTCTCTTGGAAAGATGGGTTTTTTCCGTCTTTTTTTTATGGTGATATTGTGGTCCTTTTGAGAAGCAAGACTCTTGACGTCGCTCATGTAGGACATGTTGAAAATGAGTTGTTCGTGGTGGACTTTTCGAAGTCAACCAACTCTCAAGCAATGTGTCTTTTCGGGAAGGCGGACTTGGGATGGTTGTGGCATCGCCGCCTATCCCATGTCAACATGAGAACTTTGCAAAGTCTTCACAAAGGTGGCCTTATTGTCGGACTAAAAGAAAATGTTTCCTTTGCAAAGGATCGCGTTTGTAGGTCGTGTGTTGAGGGGAAGATGCATGATATCGTGCACAAGGCCAAGACTATTATCTCATCAAATAGGATCTTGGAGCTTCTCCATGTTGATCTCTTTGGTGCCGTGCCCGGGGCAAGTCTTGGTGGCAAGAAGTATTGCTTGGTGATTGTCGATGATTATTCAAGATACACTTGGGTTTATTTCTTCAAGTGCAAGAGTGAAACTCAAAAAACCATCATCGACTTCTCCAACGAAGTACAACGTCAACACAATGTGCTAATCATGGCCATTAGGAGTGATAATGGCTCGGAGTTCAAGAACTATACATTGAATGAATTTCTTAGTGAAGAAGGCATTCGTCATCAATACTCCGCCACTTACACTCCTCAACAAAATGGTGTTGCCAAAAGGAAGAATCGCACCCTCTTGGATATGGCAAGGACCATGTTGGCGGAGTACTCTTCTCCCCAATATTTATGGGCCGAGGCCATATCCACCGCATGCCACTCCTCCAACCGCCTCTACATCCGCAAAGGCTTGGACAAGACCCCATATGAGATCCTCACCGGCAACAAGCCCAACGTCTCCTACTTCCGTGTATTCGGTTGTAAGTGCTTCTATTTGATCAAGGGTATTAGGTTGTCTAAATTTCAATCCAAAACTATTGAGGGTATTTTTGTTGGTTACGGTGCCGAATCCCACACTTATAGAGTCTATGACAAAGCCTCACGGATTGTCATAGAATCTTGTAGTGTGGTTTTCGAGGAAAATGATGGCTCCCAAGTGGCGCAATTCCATGTGTCTAATGTAGATGTTGAAATGCCTCAAGAAGCCATAGGAAGGATGGGTGTGGGATTTTTCCGCCCCATCGAGGGACACCTTATGGCGACTCGAGAAGGACTATGCTCTACTCAAGTGGAGCCCTCCTCTACAATAGAAGATCAAGCCAAGGAGCCAACTATTACACCTAACTAAGAACATGTTCAAGACCCTCCTCTCATTGATCAAGTGACTCCGCAAGTCGTACCCACTCCTCTCACTAATGCGAGTCAAGATCAAGGCCAAGATCAACCATCCTCTTCATCCTCTCCTCAAGTTGTAGCAATTGTTGAAGATAGTGTTGATGATGATGATGATGATGATGATGATGATCAAGGCCAAATTGGTCAAGATGGGGACCCAAATGATCAAGATGATCAAGTGATCCCTCCTCGCAATAATCAGGAGATCGAAGCCCGTCGCATCAAAAGGATAAGAAGAGATTTGAAGCAAATTGATTCCCAAGACAACAAGGTCTTGGAGGATGTTCAAACTAGAAGATCCACAAGAAGGCAATTGGCTCATTTTTGTGAACATCAAGATCATATCTCTATGGTGGAGCCTAAGAAAGTGTATGAAGATCTTGAGGACTCCGATTGGGTTGAAGCTATGCATGATGAGCTCAATAACTTTGAGCGCAACAAAGTTTGGATATTGGTTGAGAAGCCCAAAGATTGCCACAATGTTATTGGCACTAAGTGGATTTTCAAGAACAAGCAAGATGAGCATGGCATTGTCATTAGGAACAAGTCAAGACTGGTTGCTCAAGGTTACACCCAAGTTGAAGGCATTGACTTTGATGAAACCTACGCACCCGTGGCTCACGTTGAGTCCATCCGTATCCTCCTTGCTTATGCGTCCTCTCATAATTTCAAATTGCAATAAATGGATGTGAAAAGTGCTTTCTTGAATGGTCCACTAAAAGAGGATGTATATGTTAGGCAACCTCCGGGGTTCAAGAATCTCAACTTTCCTAACCACGTTTACAAACTTGACAAGGCTCTCTATGGTCTCAAACAAGCACCTCGTGCTTGGTATGAGCACCTTAGGGAGTTGTTAGATGATCGTGGTTTCGAAGTTGGGAAGATTGACCCCACTCTCTTCACCAAGAGAGTAAAGGGAGAGCTTTTCATATGCCAACTTTATGTGGACGATATCATCTTTGGCTCAACTAACCAAGCTTTCAATAATGAGTTCTCTAAGCTTATGACTGACAGGTTTGAGATGTCTATGATGGGAGAGCTTAAATTCTTCCTTGGCTTTGAGATCAAGCAATTGGCCCGTGGGACTTTCATTTCTCAAGCCAAGTATACCCAAGATATGATCAAGAGGTTTAATTTCCAAGATGCTAAGATCAAGACATCTCCCATGCAAGTCAAGTGCCATCTTTCTCATAATCCGAAAGGGAGTAAGGATGTGGATCGAAAGCTTTATCGTTCTATGATTGGTTCTTTGCTCTATCTTTGTGCATCTAGGCCCGATATCGTTTTGAGTGTAGGTGTGTGTGCAAGGTATCAAGTGGCTCCTAAGGATAGCCATTTGATGGCGGTCCATAGGATCTTTCGTTATTTGGTTCATACCCCAAGATTTGGTTTGTGGTACCCAAAAGGGGGCACAATTTTCTCTCAATGGATATACGGATTCCGATTGGGCGGGTGATCAAGATGATAGGAAGTCTACTTCTGGGGCTTGCCAATTTCTTGGTAGGTCCCTAGTGAGTTGGTCCTCCAAGAAGCAAAATTGCATATCTCTCTCCACCGCCGAAGCCGAGTATGTTGCCGCCGCAAGTGCATGCACTCAATTGTTATGGATGAGGCAAACTCTCAAGGAATATGGAGTTCATTTGGATAAGGTGCCTCTTTTGTGTGACAATGAAAGTGCCATCAAAATTGCATACAATCTGGTGCAACATACAAGGACCAAGCACATTGAGATCCGCCATCACTTCATCCGTGACCATGTGGCAAGAGGAGACATTGCACTATCCTATGTGCCCACCAAGGACAATCTTGCGGATATTTTCACGAAGCCACTTGATGATGCAAGATTCTTGTTCTTGAGGAATGAACTAAATGTGATTGATTCTAGGAGTTTGACTTGAAGATCTTGCACACACCCCTAGAGATGAAACGTGTTTGAGCTTAGGTGTAGGCATGGACATAGGGGGAGTGTTATCCTAACACATTGGGTTCTCCCTCCCCCATTATGACCAAAGCAAAAATTTCATTATTATCTCTCTATTTCTAATGTTGAATTGTGAGCTTCAATGTTGAGTATTGGCAATGCCCCCAAGATATATCTTCGCGGTTGCATACCATGAACTCTTACATGGTGGCTTAGGCCACCAACCTCTTCCCATGTGAAGAGTTGGTTCTTAGTTGGATATCTTGTGGTTTATTGTGTTATCCTTCCGAATACTACTTCTCCTTGCTATTTCGATCTTGTTTGCTTTTTCCCCGAGAAGTAAGACTAGGAAACCTAACCCCTTGTGTTTTGCTCTATTTGTCCTCTCTCATGTTCATCTAAAGCATATGCCTTACTCCACACATCAGCACATTTCTCCCAGCTTGTCAAAACTGTCTTTTTTGGATTGGTTTGGCCTTTTCTGGCATGTCCCGGATTCATTCCGGACCAATCCCGGATTTTTCCGAGTAGGTCGGATTGGGTCCGGATTTTTCCGGCAGCCGGATTTTTCCGGGCCAATCCGGATGAGACAGTTTTCCTTATAAATACCCCCACACGCACGGGAGGCAGTTTTCTTTCCACTCTTTCCACCCCTCCTGTGCCCTAGCCACCAAAATCCGCGGTTTTCGTCCCCGGTGCCCCTAGGGAGGATTGTTTGATCTTTCCTTCGGTCAAGGACTTCCCCATGGAAGGTATTGTGTTTGGCATCTCTCTTTTTTCGTTGGTTCTTTTTGGCTCTAGATGAAATCTCACCTAGGATTTGATCTAGATCCAAGTTCTATCAACATTTTCTTCATGCCAATCCGTACCTAGATGCCATGGATTCGTAGATCTAGTCTAACCACATCACAATCTAGACTTAGATCCATCTCAAATCTCGTGCCTATCCCATGATGTTCCAGCACTTAGAACACCTCTAGGATCATCCCTTTGGTTCCTCTAATCGTTTGGAACAGTTTTTGAGTCAAAATTTCGAGTTTTTGGCATTGTCTCGTGTCAGATCGAGGAGCCTGGATTCCATCCGGACCAGTCCGACCCAGTCGGATTTTTCCGGGCTCAGCCGGAAAATTCCGGGCCTCCGGAATCTGTCTGGTTGCTGCGAGAATTTCTGAGATTTTGCACTGTTTCAAACCGTTAGAGTTCCTTTTGTTATCGTTTGGCATATGCACTTATCTTCTGCTGTTCCTATGTCCTCTATTCACAGGTGACAGCTCACGACCCGGTACCAAGAGGAAGCAGTTGGCTGGAAGGGGTGCTCGTCCCGTCAGGGGGCGCACAGCTCATGGAGGTGGTAACCGTGATGATCCGGAGGAGAGGGTTCCCACACTAGACCTCGCTGGTTGCACTATCACTCAGTGGAAGCATATCAAGAGGAAGAATCCATACCGCTTTCTTACCTCCACCTGTGATGATCCTCGTTTCTGGACCAACCTCCAACTCAAGTGTTGGGATGAGTTCTACTCAGTTGCTCGTCCTATTGTCTGCAAGCAGTCCAAGATTGACATGGATTTCTATAACCAGCACAAATACACTGATCTCCGTCATGTGCATGGTTGTCTTACAAAGATGGGTCTGATTCCTCTGCTAGACATTGAGTGTGAGTTTTTCCCAGACTTGGTTGCCCAGTTCTACTGCACTTTCCATGCCCATGGTGATGCCTGTCGTACTGTGACTTGGATGACTGGGGACACGAAGATCACTAGCAATTTGGGTGAGTGGGCTGAGGCTCTTGGATACAGGTGGACCTTCACTTATGCTAATCATGGTTTCAAGATCCATGAAAATTCTGAGTTTGACAACTCCATCCTGGCTTTCTGCTATCCTCCTGATGCTCAGGGCAAGACTCTGCCTTTCAACTCTGCTATGTATCCATACTACAATCTTCTGTCCAAGATCTTCCGCAACACCATTATGGTCAAGGCTAGTGATAAGTCTGCCATCAGGGCTTACATGGTGAACCTCATGTTCATCACTAGGCCTCAGAACCAGAGGAAGATCGACGTGATGGATTTCATATACCGTGAGGTGTGCCTTGGGGTCTATGAGAAGAGGAAGCCTGCTTTTGGTCCACTGGTTCAGAGTTTCATCAATCACAAGGTTGGGGTTGAGATCATGGATTCCTATCCCCTGGTCAAAGGAAAGAGGATGGTTCCCTCTCTCATTCGTGGAGTGGAGATTCCGGAGTACACTAGGACCAAGTCCAAATCTCCTATGGCCACTCCTTCTGCTTCCACGAGTGGTGGTGGTGCCTCTCAGCGTCCTCCCAGTGGCATTGCCAAGTTCTTCAAGGCTATGTTCAACATGTGCAGTGACACCAGGGAAATTGCTCATGAGGCAAGAGAGTTGGCTAAGGAGACCCGCCGCATTCAGAACTCCGACCGCCGAGCTGCTGGGATTCAGATGCCTGATGATCCTCCTTCTCTTGAGCCCACTGTCTATGTGCCATTTGAGATGCCTGAGATCCATGACGAGGACTTCTAGTTTGGTGTGGCTCCTGCTGATGATGAGGTTGAGGTTGAGGATGAGGAGTCAGGGTCTGCTGAAGATGACTTTGATTCTGTTGGGCTTGGTGGTGATGGTTCTCGTGAGCCAGAGGAGGAAGAAGAAGAAGACGAGGATGATGAAGAGGAAGACGACGCGTGATTTCGTGGGACGTTAGTTGGACTCGTTTTTTCCTTTTTGGCGTCTTGATGCCAAAGGGGGAGAAGGAGTCCCCATATTAGGATTCCACGGGTTTTGCAAGGGTTGGGGCACAAGTCTTTTGCCTTTTGATTTCGATCTTATAGGCTTGTGCTTCGGTATCTTTATTTCGTTTCTTTCGTTTGAAACTTCGTACTATTTGTGTGGAACATCATGACGTATTCGTGTCACCCTACCCCGTGGTTATGCTACTATGATCTTGCGTGCTATTATATCTATCATTATCTATGCATGTTGTATGAACTTGTTTAGACGACTTGGTGTCTAAAACATAGGGGGAGCAAAGCCTATGAAGTGTGTGCCTCACGACACACATCGAGGAAGAACTCCGTCTATTTTTTGGACACCATTTCTTTTAGTTCATATTGTTTTATCCCCGTGAAATCTTCATGTTGTCATCAAACACCAAAAAGGGGGAGATTGAAAGTGCATTCTCGATATCTCGCTGTTTTGTGTGCTTGTTAACAACATGAAGAAGTTACTAACCGTATGTGCTACTTTGTCAAAGGATTTGGTCTTAAATCAGCACATATACGGTGTCGAAGAAATGGTGAAGAAATCAAAGACCAACGAACCTTTCCGAGCCAGAAAAGGGTTTTCAGTGTGCATCTGGATTATTCCGGATGGAATCCGGGAGTCCGGATTCAGTCCGGACGAGTCCGAGTGCAACGCGAAATTCTCTGTTGCAATCCGGATTATTCCGGGAGTCCGGACTGAGTCCGGACGAATCCGACTGCAACGGGATTTTCTCTGTTGCAATCCGGATTCAGTCTGGACGAATCCGACTGCAACGTAAATTTCTCTGTTGCAATCCGGATTCAGTCCGGACGAATCCGGGTGTCCGGAAAAATCCGGAGCAATCCGGGCTGGTTGCATTTTGGGAAGAAAAACGGCTAGTTTGAGTGGGGGCTATAAATAGCCCCTCTCTTTATTCCCCAAGGGTTAGCTCCACCAGCATTGAAGACTCCATTGATTGAGATCACCCACCAAGCTAGATCTCCCTCCTCCTCCACCCAAACTCGTTGATTCTTTGAGGATCGAAGGAGGACCACCGGATCTACATCTTCACCAACCGGATTTCCATTTCCCTCTCATTTGCTTGAGAGATCTTTGCTTAGGGTTTCCTCTTGTGGAGAACCTAAGCTCCTTGTTCTAGTGGTGATTCAAGAAGAGTTGGGAGCCCCCAATTAAGTTGTGGGTGTGTGCCCCAAGTGTTTGTAAAGGATTCGATCCCCGCCTCAAAGGGGTTCAATAGTGAGAGGTGAACTAGGCCTTTGTGGCGCAAGTTCATCGGAGAATAGGGTGAGGCCTTTGTGGCGTTGAGTAGGCCTTCGTGGCGAGCTCACACCCCTCCAACGAGACGTACTCCCCTAAAAAGGAGGAACTCGGAAATACATCGTGTCTCCGTGTGCTTCCATCGGTTACCTCGTTCTTCCCTCTTTACTCACTTGAACTTGTATCTTTATTGTAGTACTTGTTGTATTAATTGTTGTCCTAGTTGCATTAATTGCTTGCCTTGTCATATAGGTAAATTCACCATTAGTTGCACTATCTAGAGAATTTACCTACTTGTCAAGCCTAAAACTTAAGAAAAATTAAAATTGGTCGTAGCACCTATTCACCCCCTCTAGGTGCCCATACTTTACTTTCACAAGTGAGATAAAGATTCTCTATTTACGTCCTCGTAAGCTAATACAGGAGCACAAAACATGAGTAATTTTGAAGGTTTTAAAGGTAACACATGAGCAATTTACTTTGGAGTGGCAGTTAAATACCACATGTAGGTAGGTATGGTGGACACATTTGGCAAACTTTGGTTTTTGGGAGTTGGATGCACGAGTAGAGCTCATACTCAGTACAGGTGGAGGATAGCAAAAGATTGGGAGCGACAAATCAAGAGGGAAATAATGGCCATAATCATGCATAGCGACAAAAACTAAATGAACATAGAGGCTATAAGTGACTGGTTTGTAGTCATCAACATGGTGTGAGCATGCGCCAAGTTAGCCAAATAAAACATTCATAGGAGAACACCACAAATTTATGCTTCAAAATGACAAGAAAAGCCCATGATTCTTTCAAATGCACATTAAACACTCTCAGCTATTTGAGACAAATCATGATACAAAAATAACCACTAGGCTTTAGAATTAAAATAACATCTAGCATGACATGAAAAAGTCTAGCCACATTCTATACAGGCTTCTATTTGCACCGTTATAAGCACGAAAACTGTACTACTGCTTTCCAATACCAAGCATTTCATAATAAACAAAATCTCTCTAAGAGATACAAAAATGAAACAAGAGAGTACTAACAACACTCTACTAAAACTAACAACTCTGAATAAGAGATGCAAGAAAAACAAGAGCTAAACATGAATTTTGTAGCAGCTAGAAGGAAAACTAAGGATACAAGCATAACGAGTATTGAAAAAAAAGCGGAGCATGTATCTCTCCCATAAAAATAATGCTAGGTTCCAACTATATTATTGCAGAAAGTAATACAAAATAAAACAAAGGAAAACAAAATAAAAACAAACAGACGCTCCAAGTAAATTTCATATGATGTGACCGAATAAAAATATAGTTTCACTAGAAGTGGCCTGACAAATTGTTGATAAAGATGGGGATGCCTTGGGTATCCACATGATTAGACGCTTGAGTCTTCTTAGAATTTGCTGGGATGAACCACGGGGCATCCCCAAGCTTTGACCTTGCACTCTTCTTGGTCACGTTATATCACCCTCTTCTCTTGACCCTTGAAAACTTCCTTCACACCACACTCAAAGTAATTCACATTAGAGGGTTAGTGCAACAATAAAAAATTCATGGGTTCTGAATGGGCACAAGTGATATTGATACTTTTAAACATTAGCTACAGCCACTTATGTTTAGTGAAGCGGATAAATCCACTTGACATTGTAAAAGAGAAAATGCAAAAAAAATGGCAGAATCTGCCAAAACCAGCACAATCTGTAAAGACGAATTTGTTCGGGGCACTAACTCTGCTCAGATCGAAAAACTTAAAGAACGAATAAGTTTCGGAATTAGCTAACAAATAAGAATAAAAAATTTCAGATCATTTTGATCTTTCGGAATTGTATCCAATTTTTTACGGTGGATAGCGGAAATCTGTTTCCTGCGCAGAAATCCAAAACCAACACCAACTTTCACTAGAAACTTTACTTGGCACAACTAATTCATGAAAATAAAGATACAAAGGATTTGCTACAGAAGTATACAACCCCTTGAATCAAAGAAAACAGAGAAAAACAAAGCAAAAATAAAACCATGGGTTATCTCCCAAGAAGCGCTTTTCTTTAAAGCCTTTTAGCTAGGCATGATAATTTGAGAAGATGCTCACATGAGAAATATTAATTGAAGCAAAAGAGAGCATCAAGAAGAAAATATAAAAACAAGTTTAAGTCTAACCCACTTCCTATGAAAAAGAATCTTGTAGAAGAACAAGTCAATAAAGCACAAAGTGGCTAGCATAGGAAGACAAAACAAGTGCAAATTCAAAACTTTCAACATAAAGAGGGGAAACTTGATATTGTTGAGATGCATAAAATTATGTTTCCCTCTCTCATAATAAATAACAGTAGCGTCATGAATAAAATTAACAATATAACTATCACATAAAACATTCTTATCATGAGCCACATGCATAAGCATAGTCATTCTCATTATTAGTAGTGGGAGCAAATTCAACAAAATAGCTATCATTATCATTCCAATCACCATAATCATCAAATATAGGAGGCATATTATAATCATAATTAATCTTATCCTCAATAGTAGGTGGACTAAAAATAGCATGTTCATTATTGTAATCATCATATATAGAAGGCATATCATGATCACAATAAAATTTATCATCAATAGTACGTGGAACTAGAATACCACAATCATTATAATCATCATATATTGGAGGCAAAGTATCATCAACTAAAATTTCCTCCTCAAAACTTGGGGGACTAAAAATTTCATATTCATCAAAACTAGCTTCCCCAAGCTTAAACTTTTCCATAACATTAGCAATAACGATATTCAAAGAATTCATACTAATAACATTGCTACTAGCATGCAAATAAAGTTCCATAGGCCGGTATTTTAATTTTCTCTTCAAATACTTCATTTCCTAACTCAAGATAAAGATTATAAAGCTCTCTCATATTTTTGTTGTTTTCCATTAAGCTTAACTAGTAAGAATAAAAACAAGGAACAAGTAAAATTAAGCCTAACTAGTGAAAATAAAAACAAGAAACAAAAAAATATAATTGCAGAATCTAAAGGAAATAACTTCAAGCACTCACAAAGGATGTGAGAACCTTTTACCTTACCTCCCCGGCAACAGCGGAAGAAAAGAGCTTAATGTCTACGCACGCTTCTATTCTTGTAGACAGTGTTGGGCCTCCAAGTACAGAGGTTTGTAGAACAGCAACAAGTTTCCCTTAAGTGGATTACCGAAGGTTTATCGAACTCAGGGAGGAAGAGGTCAAAGGTATCCCTCTCAAGCAACCCTAAAATTACGATACAAGAAATCTCTTGTGTCCCCAACACTCTTAATACAATTGTCAGTTGTATAGATGCACTAGTTCGGCGAAGAGAGAGTAAAATACAAGTAGTATGGATGATTATAAGTGATAATAGCAATCTTAAATAAAAATGGAAGCAAGCAAAGATGTAGCAGAACTGATCGTAAATGGTGTTTCAATGCTTAGAAACAAGGCCTAGGGATCATACTTTCACTAGTGGACACTCTCAACAATGACAACATAATTAAATGCATAAATATCTCTCTTCACTATGCTACTCCGAACCTCTCTCCGGTTGGACAACAAACACCAATTCATTGCGTAGGGCTACAAAGCACACCTTAAATTCGCATTTCCATGTATAGTTAACCCCACACTGTCAACTTGAGCGCCCTAGAAGGTACTAGACAAACACAACAATTTCATAGGGTCATCCAACACAAGATATAAATATCATGCTAAACCACATGGTACACACACTGACACCTTTACACCGTCATCAAAGTGTCTATGGAGATCTCATAACAAAACCACTTGAGTAGCATAACAGATGAAGAGTAACATCTACTTATTCAACTAGATTACAAAGCTCATGATCACATAAAGATCACACCATGGGAGAGAGAGATGAAACACATAGCTACCGGTAGAGCCCTCGGCCCCGGGGGAGAACTACTCCCTCCTCATCATAGGAGACAACAACAACAATGAAGATGGTGGTGGAGTCGATGGATATGGCTCCGGGGCCACTGCCCCGTCCCGGCAGGGTGTCGGAACAGAGATTTATGTCCCCTGAAACTTGTCGGCGGCGGCGGCGGAGCTACGGAACTTTTCGTGGAAGGGGCCCAATATCTTTAGGGTTTATGCTTCGGGGGGCATATATAGGCAAAAGGGTGATGGCGGTGGGCGCCCGAGGGCCCCACACCACCTCCCAGCGCGACCAGGGGCCCACCCGCGCCCAGGCATGGTGTGGCCGCTCCGGGGCCGCCCTCTGTGTCTCCTTTAGACTTCCTTGACACTCCGAGAATTCTAAGACTTCTGGCTTTTGAATCGTCCAATTACGAGAATATTTCCAGAATAACTTTTCTGAAACTAAAAACAGCAGAAAACAGGAACTCGCTCTACAACATCTTATCAATAGGTTAATCCCCGGAAATCGATAAAAATGACATAAAGTATAAGGAAAACATGTAGCATATGGCATGACAACAACATGGAACATCAGAAAATATGGATACGTTTATGACGTATCAGACACAACCAGGGCTTTAAGGGGAGGAAAACGATGGAGCAAGTCATGGCCTTGATAGCCCGTAGTTGAGCACGGAATTATTCAACCGAAACGGTTGTTCTTCAGTTTCTGAGGTTGAAGACGTCTCACGTCAGCATTTTTTAATCTGTTTTTCTTTATTAATTCATATCTTTTGATTTAAAACCCCAAATGACCTCAAATAAATTTCTAAAATTTTGCAATTAAAATAACTATCAACTAAAAACATTGTTGGTCAACTTCGAACACATTTCAATTTTTATATTTTGAAAATATAAATAATTCACTAATAGTACTTGATAGTAGATTATAATTAAAAATAGAATTGAGGTTAAACAAATCCATAAATTTTCTACAAATAAAAATATTGTTTTCCAAAGTCCATTCAACTTATTTTCACAAACAACAAATTTTGTGAAAATCATTTTAGATTAAAAACTTGGTTTATCAATTAAAAACGAATATAAATACTTTTTATTATCATAAAATATTTGAGGCATAGGAAATTATTAAAGGTACTAATCCTATGGTTTTAATTGCCATAAACATTTTCAAGGTAATATTTGGCTTGAAATCATTTTATATAATAAGGTTTGTAAGATAAAACAATTGCTTTCAGTAAAAAATATTTAATTTTGAATAGGATTTAGGGTTTAGGAATTAGAGGCATATTTGAATTAACACTTTTGTGTTTTGTTTTTCTTTGTTTTTGGTGATTTGCATTATCAAGAAAACAAAAGTTTCAATTTTTAGTGATTTTTTTACTTTTCAAAAATCAGGGATGTTACATAATTATTTTCCAAGCACTTGTTAAATAATTAACTATGTGATCCACTAAAACTGATATTCCTCGTGATCAGAATTTACGGAATCCACACTCAACTTATAACCAAGGATGGATACATCTCAAGATTATAAGCTCAACGGGTAAGCCAACTTGCCAATCGCTACCACCGTGATTTCCGCTTCACCTTTCAGTGTGTGATCCGAGCTCATGACTATCATGCCTAAACGTCAAGTCAACAAACTGATCCTGCTGCATCAAGTGATGTCATGCTGACCCATCGATACAATTCATCAACATGGATCAGCTTGATGCCCGCCTCCCAATCATAACAACACTTTGACCCTTGGATACAAGTGATGAACGCGAGCCCCAATTGGTTTAACGGTGCTACAGTTGGCAGAGCATGATATACCTTGATATTTTATGACGAATCACCCTAATAATCACGTCTACTATGCAATAAAGGGACATAAAGAAAACAACTAAAACATGCACGAGTAAAACTAGTGATGTAGTATAGTCTCCCCTCATATCCAATGGATCCTGCGTTAGTGGTGCCATCTCGAGGTTCACGACAAGTGCAATACTTCTCCTTTTCCATCATCGCCATGATCAGTTTTAGGATGACTTTCAAGCTACAAAATAGTGTTAGGTAAAGCATATCAAAAATCTAAACTTTCAGACTATACCACGTCACGTTTCCTGCAAAATAAAGTTAGACATCCCTAACGTTTATTTTGCATCTTTTAGCGTGGCCGTAGGATTTACGGAACAAACCTTTAAGTAACCTACTCTTCCATAAAGCATTATTATTCATGTTGCTAGATTGACATTGCAGGGTGATTGAAACATAAACATTACGAAACCGTCTAAAGCCTCAATCTAAACTTATTCATAACCATGACCCCCATATGGATCCAATACACATGCCCCTTCCACAATGTTGTTTACAAGACCAACTATAAAGAGACCCAAAGCTACTAAAGCACTTCTTCGGGAATTAAAAATTTTCCATGCATGCTACACAACAACCAAGATCTAGCTATGCATATAAAAGTGAATAATAATTCTAAGATCTAGTTCCCGAGATCGTGTACCAGACACCATAGTAGCGGGAGAGATATCAATGACAATGTCGATGAAGAATGTAGAAGATCCTCACACGCAAGCCTGTGGATGAGGATGTTGCCGACTCCCCGTATCCAACACCTTGATCTACAGAGTGAGGGTCTCACGTGTTACCCATCTGAGAGCATGCACACATACGCCAGGGCCAATTCTGCAGCCCTTCGTCGTCTAGGACTAGACATCGCGGGTGTATATGAATGTGGAGTTCTCAACACATGAGAGAGAGAAAGTAATTAGAAGATATATCTAATTGGGAGAGGACACCTCAACAAACCAATTAGAAGAAACTCTAATTCAATTAGAAGGGCTATAATTAGACCCTCTAATTCTACTAGAGAGAGAGAGAGAGGCTTGAGAGTCAATTGTGTGTTTTATCTTGAGTCTTGGGGTCCTTTATATAGTGGGAGGAAGGGGAAACTTGCCAAAGGGATAGGAGTACTATTTGAGCTAGGAGAGTCTTGGCCGCACCACATGTGGTGGCCACACCTTGCCTCCTAGCCCAACTCGGATTGGGCAAGGTGGAGTCAAACTCCACCTCCCTCTTTCATTTTCCCTTTTCTTTTCTCCTTTTTATCTCCAATAAATTTAGGAAAAATACCGGAATGACTAGTACCAATATATGATGCCACTGGGGCCCACATGACAGCACCCCAAAATAGGGTGCGACCATGATGGGGAAATCTGCCGCCCTCTGGTACCCCCCCTATGGAAAGTCTCCCGAAACTCTTTGGGAACCATATGAACCCTTTAGATAAAATCATCGATATTATCTAACGATATCATAAATATATTTCCGACACCCTGTGAGCAAAGCATGCAACCTCAATTTCTCTCTCAGAACAACTCCGAAATAAATTCAAGTAGTAATAGAAATTGTTTCTATTACTATGGGACATCCAATGACCTCAATATAAATTCTCTCTGATATATAAAATATATTTATCATGCGGAAAGACTATTCTGATGATACTCCTAGTTGATCCGGACCTACCGATATACACAAAAATTAGACCTAACTTAAGTGTGTTTCCCCTATAGGTCAATAGTGTGTGGACATGAAACTGGAAACTCTTTCCTTTCCAATAATCAATAGTGGGGCCACGCATATTGACTCCCACATACTATACGAATAAACTGCTGAACCTGTTGGTCATTATACAATTCTCCCATTACTCACAATACCAAACTTATCCGAGACTATGGATTCTGGTATTGCCATGAAACAATCTCTTGTTCACTTATACCTTTGCCTTGCTCGTTAACCGGTAAAATTCCTTTTACTCTTTACTGTGTTATGATATCCCGCATAATGCATCAACATCATGCATTGTCTGCAGAATTTATGGATATCAAGAATACCTAGTGGGCTTAGCCATGCATCTCTCTTTTTACGGAGGAGTAATTCCCATATCAGAACATCGAGGTAATATACTCCTTTAGAATTACCTAGTGGCTACCTATGTTCACCCAGTTTACGATGTGACTCTTGATAGTAACAAAGTAAAACCTCCAGAATATATTATCCCGATAACCCTCATGGTCAAAGGATGCATTGTAACATAACCGTGACTATGATATGATTCTAATGACAAAGATGTCTTAGTGGAACCTCCTAGCATATCAATTTACTTAGGGAATACCCAGCCATATTGTTGCCTTCCAACAATATGCTATTCGTTGATGCTGACATAAACAATGTCCATGACCAGGAAAACATAGTCATCAAACATCTAATGAATTAGTCGTAAAAGGCAAGACTATGTTTTTCTTTCTTAAAGTCACCCCGCAAGTGCACACAAACTGAACTGTACCGTTAGATTATCCCAACGAACTAGATCCGACGGACAGATTTGATTTTTTTTTCTTTGAGAAACGGACAGATTTGATCTAATCGGATGTCTCGGATGCACTTAGCAATTACTGCTGGCGGACCACGCCTAGCGGATGAAATTTTCCACCGCACCCGCATCGCCTATTTGCCTGCTCCGCCCCAAGCATTCCAAAAAAAAAAAGTCGCCCCACAGATCACGGAACAGTTCGTTCAATCTTCCTCTTCTACTCCCTCCGATCCGAAAAATCTGTTGCCGGTACAGCTAAAAATTTGTGTATGGTAGGTGTATTCCTGGCGTCACTTATTTCGGACTAGAGGGAGTACCAATAATCCTCGCCGATGAAAAGGAAACTGCCCCGCTGAGTCCTCCTCGTGAGTTCTCTGAACGAATCCCGTCGTCACGTCCCGCCCGTCGTGCCGTCTCCCAACTACCCTCATCGGCGTCCTTCCACGTGCCATCCTTGCGGCGCTGCCCAGCAAGAGCTCTCTCGCCGTGCGCGCAGGCCCAACGCTGACCAGGCGCCACACCTCCTCGCTAACGCGGCACCGTGGGTTTTATCTGGCCATGAACCTCCTGCTCCCTGCCCGCCGCTACCCAACCTGGCGCCCAACAGTCTACACATGCTGCAACTCTCCCTCTGTGCACAAATACTAAGGGCATCTCAAGCCGACCCCCCCCAGAGCCCCCCCAAGCGGACTTTTTAGCGCCGAAAGCGAAGAATAGCGCCGTTTTTGCACCAGCCGCCCCCCCAGAAGCCCAAATAGTGCCGTTTCGGCGCTATTTCGCACCGCGGCACCAGGCGAAACCCAGCCCGCTGGGTTCGGCTTGGGGGGCGAAAAGGCGGGGCAGCCCACGCGGGCCAGCGCTGTCAGCGACGCGTGGGAAAATCGCGGGAACAGAAACCCCCGCCCGTGAGCTCCTTCTCGGCTCCCGCGTCGATCAAAGGCTGCCAAAGTAATGGCACGGCGGGCGGCCAGTGCATGTACCCGTTCAAAGGCTGCCGGAGTAATGGCGTGGCGAGCAGCCGGACGGGCATGCGGCGCAGTAAATGGCCCCCTAGCCAGACGGGCGCGCCAGAGCTACAAAAGGCGCCCCCCGCTAGCCGCTCTCCCCCATTCTCACCGTTCATCCCCTCGCCCTCACCGCACTCACTCTCCCTCGCTGCACTCCACCTAGACACCCCCGAGATGATGCCTCGCCGGCTCCATGCCTTCCGCAATTCGTCGTTGTACTGCTGACCCACGGCCGCGACGCGTGGCCACAGCAACGACGACAGCGACAACGAGTTCCACTACGAGGAGAACGAGCAACCGGCGCAGGAGACGGCGCCCGAGAAGCAACCGGCACAGGAGGAGGCGGCGCCCGAGCAGGAGGAGGAGGCGCAGGAGGAGGCGGCGCCCGAGCAGCAGCCGGCGCAGCCAATCTGGACCGAGAAGCACGCGGCGTGCCACTCGTTCGAAACATTGCGCAACGAGGAGGCGTACCGCCGTGTCCGTGCTGGCCTCGAGGAGGCGGCGGCAGTGGCCGAGGCTGCCGCTGTTCGGCCATCCTTGGAGACCCACCAGAGGGAGGAGGTGGAGCGCCAAGTCTACCAGCAGCTCGCCGCGAACGCGCGTCGGATGAGCATCAGGCCCTCGTCGCGCGGTACGAGAGCGAGAGACGCATGGTTGCTCTGCAGAGCGCGAGGCGCAACCGCCCTCCCTCCGAGCAGGCGCAGTTGCACCAGCTGCGGATGCAAGGCAGAGCGGAGCGGCGCTTGCTCTCTACGGCGGTGAACCCATCGCCCTCCGCCGGGAACAACCACGAGGCTGGCCCCTCCAACATTCCGGCCTACGACGGCCGCGAGGAGGATGACGACGAGGAAGAGGACGATGCCTAGGAGGAGGGCGACGACCAGGCCGGGCGATCGTGGCGAGCGTCGGCCTGCCGTAGTTTTTTAAAAGTTTTTTTTAACGTTTTTTAGTTAAATTATGTCGTATTTTCTGTAAAAATATCGTCGAATATATGAATTTGCGCCTATTTCAACGAGTTCGCCATTTTGAATTAATGTGGGCCGAGACTTGGGCTGGGGGACGACTGGGGACCGTGCCCCCCATGTTCCAGATTAGCGCCGTTTGGCGCCGCCAAAACAACGCCGTTTTGGGCCCTGGGGGGCGACACGACTGGAGATGCCCTAAACTACGCCCACGAGTTGGTGACAACATGTAGATGCATCGTACAAGTAAGGATGTGCGGGGTCATCAGACTAATCGAGGTAAGGATCCCCACGGGGAAGTAGAGGAGGATGCGTTGCAGGTGCTGACCATGTCCTTGGGATGGTGCATGTGGATCTATGTGATGGGGGCAGATGAAAGGGGATATATCCGCTAGAGCAACGACGAGTTACCCATATTGTCTCTGGTCGAGACGACCGCCCGTTTTGCACTGGATTGTGGAAATCAGTCATAATCCTCCGTAAAGGTAACCAATTAATTCCTCTCCCTAAACCCATTCGTTTGTGTATGTTCTTGCTCTGAATATTGAGGTTGGATATGCTTTCTTCTATTAATTTCTGTTGTTTTTATGGTGATACAAATTCATATGAAGATAAAGGAAAGTTCGGCCTCCGCTACCGAGTCAGAGTTGGATTCACCGTTACCGACCTTGTTAGGTCAGGACCGCCTTTATATACCTCTTGTAAGCCGCCGCACGGGATAAGCCACACATTATAAATCCCGGCGCGTTTGTAACCTCACCCGAAATAGTGAAGTATTGCTGGTTGGCGCCCGTGTTTTTCTCTCTTCCTTGTTGGAAGGGTTTTCCACGTTAAAATATCGTGTCCCCGTTGGTTCGATCTTGCTTAATTTCATCGTTGTTTTGCTATTGCGTGTAACAAGTGGTATCAGAGCTCTGTTTCAGATTAGGGATTCGCGATGGCATCGATGAAGTTTGATCTACCGTTGCTGGACTACAAGACAAGGTTTTCTCTGTGGCAGGTAAAGATGTGTGCGGTTCTATCGCAAGCATCGGATCTTGATGAGGCGCTGGATTCTTTCGGGAATAAGGAAGCGAGGGAGTGGACTCCTGAGGAGAAGCGCAAAGATCGTAAGGCTTTGTCGTTGATTCAACTTCATCTATCTAATGATATCTTGCAAGAGGTGCTGCAGGAGAAATCCGCGGCAGCGTTGTGGCTCAAGCTGGAATCGATCTGCATGCCAAAGGATCTAACCAGCAAGATGCATGTTAAGATGAAGTTGTTCTCGCTCAAGATGCAAGATGGTGGTTCTGTGATGAATCACTTGTCGATCTTTAAGGAGATCTGTCCGATCTAGTGTCGATGGAGGTAAAATATGAGGATGAAGATTTAGCCCTTCTGCTGTTATTCTCGATGCCTAGTTCTTTTACAAACCTACGTGATACCATACTATTAAGCCGCAATGAACTAACCCTCGCGGAAGTTTGTGAGGCCCTGCAGACCAGGGAAAAGATGAAAATTATGGTGCAATCTAACGCATCGTCCTCCAAAGGCGATGCACTGCATGTTCGAGGCAGACCCGAGCAGCGAGATAACAACTACAACAACAACAACAGAGATAAGAGCAGGGACCGTTCAAAGTTCAAAGGACGCGACAAGTTCCGCAGGTACTATAAGAAAACCAATCACACAATTGAGGATTGCTGGAAGGTGCAGAACAAGGAGAAAAGGAACGGCACATACCAACCGAAAAATAAATCTGACGGTAATGGTAATGGTACTGGTAAGGCTGTTGTTGTTGCTGGTGATAATAGTTCGAATGGTGAATGCTTAGCTGTTTTTGCTGCACGTGTTACTCGTGATGATGAGTGGATTCTTGATACTGCTTGTTCGTTTCATATTTGCTGTAACAAAGATTGGTCCAGTTCTTATGAGGCTGTGCAGACTGGAGATTTTGTGCGTGTGGGGAACGACAACAAATGTCACATTGTTGGCGTTGGATCTGTTCAGATCAAGACCCATGGTGGGATGACACGTATATTGACGGGAGTTAAACACATACCATCCATGGCGAGAAATTTGATCTCGTTGAGTACCCTTGACTGTGACGGGTACAAGTTCGCCGGAGGGGATAAACGCCTGAATGTATCAAAAGGTTCTCTCATTGTTATGATTGGTGATATGAATTCTGCCAAGTTATATATCCTTAGAGGTAGCACTTTGTCTGGTACTGCTGTTGTTATTACTAATGATGATCCAAGTACAACTAACCTCTGGCATAAGCGACTTGGACACATGAGTGAACATGGTATGGCAGAATTGGTGAAGAGAGAACTTCTGAAGAACTGCATATGAGTAAGTTGCCGTTCTGTGAACACTGCGTGTTTGGTAAGCATAAGTGAGTTAAGTTCAATGCTTCCGTTCATACCACTAAAGGTACATTGGATTATGTACATGCTGATTTCTGGGGGCCTTCACGTAAGCCCTCTTATGGTGGTGCTCGTTATATGCTTACTATTTTTTTTTTTGAAACATTATATGCTTACTATTATTGATGATTACTCTAGAAAAGTTTGGCCTTATTTCCTGAAAACTAAGGATGATACTTTTGCTGCTTTTAAGGAGTGGAAAGTTATGATTGAAAAGCAGACTGAGAGAAAGGTGAAGTTGCTTCGTACTGACAATGGTGGAGAATTTTGTTCGCATGCTTTTGATGATTATTGTGTGCAGGAAGGCATTGTCAGGCATCACACCATCCCATACACACCTCAGTAGAATGGTGTAGCTGAGCGAATGAACAGGACGATCATCTCCAAAGCTCGCTGCATGTTGTCCAACGCCCGCATGAATAGGCGTTTTTTGGGCTGAGGTTGCCAACACTGCCTGCTACTTGATCAACAGGTCACCATCCATCCCTCTTGACAAGAAAACTCCTATTGAGGTATGGTCTGGTGAGTCAGCTGATTATTCACAACTGAAAGTTTTTGGTTGCACTGCCTATGCTCATGTTGATAATGGAAAGTTGGAGCCTAGAGCTGTTAAGTGCTTATTTCTTGGATATGGTTCTGGAGTAAAAGGATAGAAGTTGTGGAACCCGGAAACAAAAAAGACTTTCTTTAGCAGGAGTGTTGTGTTTAATGAATCTGTTATGTATGAGGACAGTTTGTCGACTGATGTTGTGCCAAATTCTTCTGATGAGGACGAACCACGAGTTCGTTTGCAGGTGGAGCTAGAACACCTAGATGAGGAGGAAACTGAAATTGATGGGGAGGATATTGTGCCACCCTCACCTCCTATTGTGCAGCAAGAAAATTTGTCTATTGCAGAGCGCAGAGAGAAGAGGAATAAAGGACCTCGTACTCGTTTAATTGAGGAATGTGATGTTGTTTATTTTGCTCTAAGTTGTGCAGAACAGGTGGAGAATGATGCTGAACCGGCTACATATAATGAAGCTATTGCTTCGGTTGATCGTGACAAGTGGATTGGTGCAATGCACGAGGAGATGCAATCACTTGAGAAAAATGGCACGTGGGATGTCGTGCGCTTGCCTAAACAAAAGAAGACCGTACGCTGTAAGTGGATCTTCAAGAGAAAGGAGGGGTTATCTCCAAGTGAGCCTCCAAGGTTTAAGGCAAGGTTAGTAGCAAAAGGTTTCGGCCAGATTCCAGGAGTGGATTATAATGATGTGTTCTCCCCTGTTGTCAAGCATAGTTCTATTTGTAATTTCTTTAGTATTGTTGTTATGCATGATCTTGAGCTTGAGCAGTTAGATGTGAAGACTGCGTTTTTGCATGGAGAACTTGAGGAGGAGATATACATGGACCAACCTGATGGGTTCATAGTGCCTGGTAAAGAGGATTTCGTGTGCAAGCTAAAGAAGTCCCTTTACGGTTTGAAACAGTCTCCTCGACAGTGGTATAAAAGGTTTGATTCTTTTATGATGTCACATGGCTTTAAGAGGTCTGAATATGATAGCTACGTGTACATGAAATTTGTTGATGAATCACATATATACTTGTTGCTATATGTTGATGATATGTTAATTGCTGCCAAGAGCATGAAAGAAATCACTACATTGAGGAAACAATTGAGTAGTGAGTTTGATATGAAGGATCTTGTTCCTGCTAAGAAAATTCTAGGTATGGAAATTTCAAGAGACAGAAAATCTAGATTGCTATTTCTTAATCAGGAGAATTACATTAAGAAAGTCCTTCGTCGTTTTAATATGCATGATGCAAAGTCTGTTAGTACTCAAATTGCTTCACACTTGAAGTTGTCAGCATTGCAATGTCCTACTACTGACAAAGATATTGAGTATATGTCACGAGTTCCCTATGCTAGTGCTGTTGGTTCCTTAATGTATGCCATGGTGTGTTCTCGGCCTGATTTATCTTATGCTATGAGTTTGTTCAGTCGATACATGGCTAATCCTGGTAAAGAACATTGGAAAGCTGTTCAGTGGATTTTCAGGTACCTTCGCGGCACATCCAAAGCTTGCTTGAAGGACAAGACTGGTGAGGGACTCGCAGGCTATATGGATTCAGATTATGCTGCCGACTTGGATAAGAGGAGATCCCTCATAGGTTATGTGTTTACAGTTAGTGGTTGTGCTGTTAGCTGGAAGCCTACCTTGCAGGGTGTTGTTGCACAATCTACTACTGAGGCCGAGTATATGGCTATTGCTGAAGCATGCAAAGAGTCAGTTTGGTTGAAAGTTCTGTTTGCTGAGCTTTGTGGAGATGATACTTGCATTAACCTATTTTGTGACAGTCAGAGTGCTATTTACCTTACTAAGGATCAGATATTCCATGAGAGAATAAAGCACATTGATGTCAAGTACCATTACGTGCGTGATGTTGTTGCACAATGGTAAGCTGAAGGTATGCAAGATCAGTACTCATGATAATCCTGCTGATATGATCACAAAGCCAGTTCCTGTTGCTAAGTTCGAACTTTGCTCAAGCTTAGTTGGTATCACTGCTTAGCCCAAGAGGCTGTTTGGCGCCGAAGGTGTTTTCTTTGTGTGTTTCAGTTGAAGGTTCTCATTCATGCTACAAGGGGGAATTTGTCTCAAGGTGGAGTGTTGTTTTTATGGTGATCCAAATTCATATGAAGATAAAGGAAAGTTCGGCCTCCGCTACCGAGTCAGAGTTGGATTCACCGTTACCGACCTTGTTAGGTCAGGACCGCCTTTATATACCTCTTGTAAGCCGCCGCACGGGATAAGCCACACATTGTAAATCCCGACGCGTTTGTAACCTCACCCGAAATAGTGAAGTATTGCTGGCTGGTGCCCGTGGTTTTTTCTCTTCCTTGTTGGAAGGGTTTTCCACGTTAAAATCTCGTGTCCCCGTTGGTTCGATCTTGCTTAATTTCATCGTTGTTTTGCTATTGCGTGTAACAATTTCAGGATGTTTGCTCAGCCCTAATGATGACCGTAAGTGACTCACAAGATGTTTGAGGAAATTTCTTTAAATTTTTAGCAAGTGAGTATATATGCGGTTCTTTACTATTAGATTCATAGTCGGTGCTTTTCTATGCAAAAACTTCTGCGGTTCCTCCGTGTGTTAGTTCTATTCTGTCTCATCAGGAAAGAGGACTAGAAATTTTACTTTTGCTACTGCATTTTAACATTATTTTCAGAATGTGCAGGTTAGTAGTGTTGATTTTAGGGTGAACGGTCGTACCCGTTAGGGTAGCCGGATACGTGTTAATATACATAGGAAAAGCCCCTGTGATGGCAATACATGAGTACGTATTGGGGTAGGGTACTACCCTATACCCAATCCGTACGGTTACAAAGTCCTGGTACAATAACTCTAATACCCCCCCCTTAATCGAAACCTGGGAGAGGTTTAGATTACGTTTAAACTCATCTAACTTTTTTACACATAAAGTCTTTGTGAACCCATCTGCAATTTGATCCTTGCTAGATATGAACCGGACATCAAGTTGCTTGCTAGCAACTCGTTCTCGAACAAAACAGATATCAATCTCAATGTGTTTTGTGCGAGCATGAAAAACTGGATTTGCAGAAAGATACGTAGCACCAAGATTATCACACCATAAGCATGGTTTCTCTTTGAGAGAAACACCAAGCTCTCGAACTAATGCTTCAACCCAAATAAATTCAGCAGTAGCGTTTGCTAGAGACTTGTATTCAGCTTCTGTACTAGACCTTGACATAGTAGGCTGTTTTCTGGCACTCCAAGAAACAAGATTAGGACCAAAGAATATAGCAAATCCACCTGTGGAGCGTCTATCATCCAAATCACCTGCCCAGTCCGCATCTGAATAGGCACTGAGAAGAGTAGAGCTAGACTGCTGAAAGGTAAGACCAATTTTTATTGTACCTTGAATATACCTCAGAATGCGTTTGACTGCAGTCCAATGTGCAGTGGTAGGGGCATGAAGATACTGACAGACCTTATTAACTGAAAAAGAAAGATCTGGTCGAGTCAAAGTCAAGTACTGTAATCCTCCAACAATGCTCCTATAGTGTGTGATGTCCTCAGATCCAAGAGGAGAACCATCAGTCAACCTGAGTGATTCTGTAGTGGAAAGAGGTGTTGGACATGGTGTAAATGAACTCATACCAACATGAGCCAATAAGTCTGTAGCATATTTCTCCTGACTTAAGATCAATCCACTAGACTGCTTGTGAACCTCAATGCCTAAAAAATAAGGAAGATCACCAAGATCCTTGAGAGCAAAATCCGAGCTCAAGTGATGTAGTAAAGCTGAAATGGCTGAGTTAGATGAACTACTAACAATGATATCATCAACATAGATTAGCAGAAACATAGTGAGTCCTGAATTGTTGTAGAGAAACAATGATGTATCAGCTTTGGATGGAATAAAACCAAGAGTGTGTAATTTAGAGCTTAAACGAGAGTACCACGCTCGAGGAGCCTGTTTCAGACCATATAAGGCTTTGTCAAGTTTGCAAATATAATCTGGAGTAGCGGAAGGCTGAAAACCTGGTGGTTGTTTCATATACACCTCCTCTTCCAAAACACCATGTAAGAACGCGTTCTTCACATCTAGCTGCCTTAAACTCCAGCCTCTGGAAACTGAAATAGAGAGAACAATCCTGATAGTAGCAGCCTTAACAACTGGACTAAAAGTATCCTCATAGTCAATACCATATCTTTGCTTGAACCCTTTAGCAACAAGACGTGCTTTATATATGTCCACAGTACCATCAACATGTTTCTTGACACGATAGACCCACTTGCAATCAATAATGTTCTTGTTAGAAGAGGGTGGTACTAAATGCCAAGTGTTGTTATGAATGAGTGCATCATATTCTTCATTCATTGCCTATTTCCATTTGGAATCATTGAGAGCTTCACTCAAATTCTTTGGTTCCCCTGTGGATGTTAGTAGACCATATTTAACAAGATTACCACCGTAAATATTTGGTTTCTTACCATAGGGAACGGTGCCATCTGTGGGTAATTTTGGTTTCCTGATGCCTTGTTGTAACCGTGTACGCGGGCAGCAGTAGGTGGAGTGTGCGCAGAAGATCCACTAGAATCGGTGGCAGATTCCACAATTATTTGCTCATCATCAGTATGCAGTAATTGCTCATCATTGCGCCTAATCATTGGCCCATCAATGCGTTCTGTCGTTTCCCCAGCAGTCATGGACGTTGTCCCGTCCAGCGCAGCCCGAGGCAAGCTGGCAGCAGTAGACGGATGGGGGCTGTCGGGTGTGGTGGGGCTGTCGGGCGCGGTTCCACGCGCAGGAGACGAGCAGGCGGCTAACGGGTCACGCGCGGAAAAGCTACCACCTGGAGGCACAAACTCTGAGGAGACAGATTTGTCGGGGGAGGGGACGGAGCTGGCAGCGCTGCTGCTGTCAGCGGCAGATTCCGGCGCGGAATCCCGAGAGGATGAGGGATCAACCTCGGGATCAGTCCCCGCAGACTCAAAATCAGTGCGGTTCCCTCTTGTCCTATTCTCCTCATGTGAAACGTCATTTGATGTGCTGTTTGAAGTATTTTGACCCGAATTTTCAGCAGATTCTTGTACAGAACTTGTGGGGCTATGATCAACAACAACCTGGGGAGAAATATTAGTGGGAACAAGATGCAAATAATGATCATTAGAATGCACACCCCTATCCGAACATGGAATAGATGAATCATTTTGAGAGATGAGTAAGATTTCGTCACGTAGACGTCTACCCGCATTGGGATTGAGGGATGCAAAGGGAAAAAATGTTTTCATCAAAAATACCATCACGAGAGATATAAACACGACCCGTGGTGACATCAAGACATTTGACTCCTTTGTGACGCGGGCTATACCCAAGAAAAACACATTGTTTTGATCTAAAGGAGAGTTTGTGTTTGTTATATGGACGAAGATTGGGCCAACAGGCACAACCAAAAATGCGAAGAGACTCGTATTGTGGTGTAACTTGGAGAAGTTTTTCAGTGGGAGTGGAAAAGTTTAGGACTTTTGTAGGAAACATATTGATAAGAAAAGTAGCTGTAATGAAAGCATCATCCCAGTATTTTAGAGGCATGGATGCATTGGCAAGAAGAGCAAGACCTACTTCAAAAATATGACGGTGTTTGCGTTCAGCAGGATGAACAATGCCTACACGTTGAAAGAAACTATTCAATTTCTCATATTCACCACCCCAATCAGTTTGCATGGTGAGAATTTTGCGACCAAACTGTCGTTCAACATATTGTTGAAAATCAAGAAAAACTTGATACACCTCAGAACGTTTCTTAAGCAAATAAATCCATGTAAACTTGCTAAAATCATCAATGAAGCTTATATAATATGCATGTTTTCTTATAGAAAGAGGAGCTGGACCCCATACATCAGAAAATATTTGATCCAAGGGAACAGTAGAGACACTAGTTGATACAGGATAGGGTAGCTGATGACTCTTTGCTTGCTGGCATGGATCACATATGTAAGGATTTATTTCTGGGGAATGTAAAAGTTTATGCTTCCTAAGAATTTGCTGAACAATAAACGAGGATGGATGACCTAAATGACGATGCCACGTGGAGGATGAAGGCTGAACAGTGACAAGAGCATGCTTGGGATCCGAGACTGGAACAAGAGGATATAGGCTACCATGACACGGACCCCTAAAGAAGATGCGCTGCGTTTCCTGATCCTTAATCAAGAAAAAGAATGGGTGAATTTCCATATAACAATTGTTATCAAGACTGAGTTTATGAGCAGAAATTAAACTCATGGATGCATCAGGGACATGTAAAATGTTACGAAGTTGGATAGATCTATCAGGGGTGTGCAAAACAGAATGACCAATATTAGCAATATCCATACCTTGTCCACTAGCATTATTAACTTGATCACCCCCTGATATGGTTCATGAACATTAAGCTTATTGAGTTGTCCCGTGACGTGATTTGTGGCACCAGTGTCTACATACCAATTTGTATCAACGCCATACGCACCTTTTGTCTCCTTTGGGGGCTTGTCATCATCGTCATCATCACCATAGCGCCACCAACACTCATCAGCGGGATGTCCCTCCTTCTTACAGATCTGACAGAACACACCATCTTGCCATGGAGAAGCACAACGATCTTTGGGGCCCTGTTTTGGACGATTCTGACGTGGGCGCTGTTGTTGCTGAGATTGTTGCATAGGAGGAGGAGGCCATGGCTGAGAGGGCATGTAGGGTGGCTGCTGGTAGGGTGGTGCATATGGGGCTGGTGGTGGAAAGTGTGGATATGGAGGCATGTACGGAGCCGGGTGATAAGGAGGAACATATGGAGCCGGCTGCAGGTGTTGTTGCGGTTGCATATGGTGTAGCTGCTGCATGTTGTTGGGCTGGTAATAGGAGGCCAAGGGCATGAAGGCCGGGGCCGAGGGCATGATGTATGGAGGCGGATGCGACTGCTGGTGTGGGGGCATATAGGGCCGATTTGCTCCACCATAAGGAACCCGAGGGGCTGCATTGACTGATGACATGAAAGATCCACCACCTGTACCCGAACCAATAGTTGCTGTGGAGAGCATGGCATCACGACTTTCATAAGAGAGGAGTTGAGAGCACATATCATTGAGGGAAGTGGATGGAACCACTTTGAGAGCAGCAACAAACCCATTATAAGAGCTATCAAGTCCATTCATGATATAATCCTTGAGTTCGTCCTCATCAACAGTTTACCCAGCAGTAGCAAGTTCGGAGGCAAAGCCTTTCATCTTGGTGATATATTGTTGGGCAGCCATATCCTGTTTCTTGGTATTGGTAAGAGCGCCACGAAGATTAGAGACACGTGACTTGGATTGCGAGGAAAACAAGTTGTGAATTGCACTCCAAACTTCAGCGGCATGAACCAATCCGTAAACATGGGACATGATTTCCTCGGACAGGGAGTTGACGATGTAGCTGACAACCTGTTGATCACGAGTAATCCACACATCATATGCAGGGTTAGGGACCTGCATCTTCTTCTGGTTGGAGTCCTCGTGTTCGAGGAACTCGGCAGGGGCCGGTTCGAAGCCTTCAAGGAGACGCATCACGCGGGCGCCACGCAGTGTGGGCAGCACCTGCGCCTGCCAAGAGAGAAAATTTTCTGTTGTGAGCTGTGTGGCCGGCGGCGCACCGATCGGAGAACCACCGGTCGAAGAAGATCTGGCGGCCATCAGAACGATCTTCGACAGAAACAAAAGCTAGGTTGTTGGCGATCGGGGATCAAACAGCAGGAAGATCAGCCGATCAGAAGTCGTGGTCGATCTCGACAGAAAACAAAACGAGGCTGTTGGCGATCTAGGATCAAGCAGTTGATGATCAGCCGAGCGGGAGTCGTGGTCGTAATCCTGTAGAGGCTAGGTCGTGGATGTGTGTAGGTTTGTGATCGCGACAAATAGTCGGCGACGGAATTCCTGGCGGCGATCGGAGCGGAACTCCGGTGCGGCGGCTAGAGGGTAGGAAGGGAGGGGTCTGATACCATGTTGATTTTAGGGTGGACGGTCGTACCCATTAGGGTAGCCGGATACGTGTTAATATACACAGGAAAAGCCCCTGTGATGGCAATACATGAGGAGTACGTATTGGGGTAGGGTACTACCCTATACCCAATCCGTACGGTTACAAAGTCCTGGTACAATAACTCTAATAAGTAGATCATCCTGATGCGATGCTCAACAAGATACAAATTATTCATTATGTTTCTGCCATTTGTTCTTTTGGTGCATGGGTGTTAAAGCTCTGGTATGTGCTTCAACTTCAAGATGCCAGACAAGATCTGATGACATGCATAAGTCCTCTACGAGTCCTCGAACATCTCATGAAATTTCCGATGACCGGAAGATGGTGACCGTCTCTCTATTGTAGTGTTGGTGGTATGAACGCAACAAGGCCAAACATGGTGAAAAAAAATTCAGTCAATGAATTCCAGTTCCATGTCAAGAGACATACAGATGAATGGGTTCAGTTTTCTAAACCAACGGCCAAGATTGCAGATGCACAAAACAAACACTTGTTACCCCTGCAGGAGAATTACATCAAAGTGAATACTGATGGAGCCTTCCTTGAGTGCTTTCATGCAGGTGGCTGGGGAGTGATAGCTCGTGACAGTGCGGGGGTAATTGTGTTCGCTGCTGCAGGAAATATTCAGAATGCTACTGATGCACTACACACTCTGAAGGTGTTGCACTGCTGCATGGAATATGGCTAGCTGACCAACTGGGAATTGGCCGTATTCTAATTGCCACGGACTGCCAAACTCTGAAGCGAGCCATTCAGTCTAGCTCCTACGATCAATCACGATTGGGACATTTATTCCTGGAGATCAAGTACCAATTAGCTATGGACTTTATTCATTACGATGTTCAGTTTTGCCCAAGGGCATGTAATAAGCCTGCTCATGTTTTAGCAGAGTTGGGTATGGGTATGGACCAGAACAATCATGCAATTTGGTTGTCCGATTACCCAGATAAAAGTATAGGTTTCAAATTAAAGGGATTTTTTTGAGGGGATGACAGTTCACCACTGCATAGGTTATGTGGTAAAAGTTAAAATTTCTCAGTAGATATTAGTTGTAGCTTGCAATTGTCGTCTACTAATTTCTCTCTGTTTGTCACCGACAAACTAAGCTCTGTGTATTTATACAAGCTATTAGCCAGCTCTTTTTCTGAAATTTTACTGCAAACACAACTGTTGCATTGTAATGAGTTGCAACTCCTTTCCCCCTTTTGCTCTGACCACTTTGTATTTCTCTTACCCTTTCCGATTGTATGTTACGTGATAGTTCAGGCTCATTGAGATTCCAGCACAAATGGCCAATATCTAGAATGGATATGGTATTAACTTGACTTCTTTCTATCTCCTGTTTGGTAAAATACTAACGATTCTATGTCTAGAATTGCACAAGGGCTTCATATCTATTGTATCTGAACTTAATATTAAAAGTAATTCTCCTATCAAATGTTGGTGTGTTGTAGTGACTCATGACGTGATGCAAGAAGAGCTAGCTGAACGGCTAATTCATTCTTTTCGGACACTTTTTGTCCCAGGCTATTGGTAAGGTTTTTTATTCTAGCAGAACCGAACAAGAATACATTTGGTGCTGCACTTTCAGTTGATTCTTAGATGAGTAATTATCACATTGATGTAAGAATGGTAGCAAATGTAGTGCATACGTGAACAAATTAAGGTGCTGTAATGGACGATTCAACTTTATTGTAGTTGATTGTTTCAGATACTTAATCTGTCATTAGAATAGTCGAAAGATACAACTTAAGGTGCTGTAATGGATGATTTAACTTTACATGTTTGTCAAACATAAAATATGCAGGTGATCAAAACTGAATTGGTTTTTATTATTTGTGCAGTGTTGGGAACAAATCTAATGGATGTTTTTCTTCATGTGGATGTTAAGTATAAACTCCTATTGAGGATGGTTTTTGTTGGAAGCAAGAAAATGTTGGGTCACACATGTGTTATGGAGGCTCTCACTAGGGATTCCAAGAGAAATAGTGACTTGTCAATATGACTTCCTCTAGATAAACGATTTTTTGTTCTGAAATTGCATGTAATTTCATGTTTAGTTTCTTATAATTAACTGTATACCATTATGTATGTAGATTCAAGTAGTGTATTTATTCCAATATCAAAATACAACGTTTATGCTTTTTTTGTCACAGCGTGCTACGAACAAAATATAATGCAGACTAAGATCTTTTTTTTTTGCGGGAAGAAATTCCAATCTATTCATCAACTGTCACGGCAGTATAAAGAAAACTAGAAATAAGGTAAATTACATCTAGATCCGTGGACCACCTAGCGAAGACTACAATCACTGGAGCGAGCCGAAGACGCGCCGCTGTCATCGCCCCTCCATCGCCGGAGTCGGGCAAACCTTCTTGATGTAGACAGTCGGGAAGTCGTCGTGTTACGGCCACAAAGGACCAGCACACCAGTACAGCAACCATCGCTGATGAAGAGACGCGTAGATCAGAAAGATCCAACCTGTAGACACACGAACACATACGAACGAAGACGGGATCCAAGTGGATCCACCGAAGACAACTGCCGACCGAATCCCACGAGATCCGCCGGAGACACACCTCCGCACGCCCTCCGATGACACTAGACGCACCATCGAAACGGAGGCTAGGCGGGGAGGATCTTATTTCAACTTCAGGGAGCCGCCGCCTCGCTATCCTGAGAAGAACACAAAGCCTAAAAAGACACAAGAAAACACCTGAAAACGGAGCCCTCCCGCCGGCAAGTACCAAGATCCACCAAGTCTTCATGGCCTAAGGCCACGGAAGACCGGCCAGATCGGTGGCGGCCGCCGGCAGGAGGCGAGAGGAAACCTAATCGCCTTTTGCTGAGATCTTTTGATTATGTTATTGCTAGAAAAATAATATTTTCTGGATGAACTCACATTTATTTCGAGGTGCCATCAAGGATGTCTAAGAGAAACTGATAAATTTTTGTGGGCTTGTCAAAATGACTCCTCAGTGACAAAGCAATTATCTATAGAGGGAATCTTGACCCCGAAAATTTATAATACATCAAAATAGCATGTTTAATTCTTGAGGATGTTTAGTAGCATAACAAGAGAGAAAAAACATGGGATGCTATTATTGAGAGATTGTGAGATTTTTTATAGATCGTGCGTTGCACGTGCACGCTACTAGTTTTCCTTAATACTACAATCCAAATGTTAGCCCTAGAAAATAAAAGGTTTGACCCATGGTAGATTGTTGTGTCCACGCTCATGGTCATCCAAATGTAGGTTGGTTCTCCACTAGGATGCTTCTTTTAATCTTGCACCGTCGACGTGTGGTCGTTGCTTTCCCCTTCAACATCAGCTTTGGCAGAAGCGCGCATGAATATCTTTGCAAAAAAGATGGTGCTTAAAATGCTGGAGTTCAAGCATCCTGTTCTGTTAACCATTGGATAGCGCTGGGTCCGGTTCATTCTGACCTCACCATGGACACTCAAATTTCTTTGCATATATTCCTCCGAGAAGAGGACCATGCGCCATGAGATCCATGTCATACATGTTAACCGCTAAAGTCTATGATCTCGAGAACCAAATAAAATCTTTGTCCTTAATATCTTGACTGTCGATGTCATGTTCTAGGAATAATATTCAAAGTTGAGTTGAGAAAGTTATGTTACCGGCACATCTGTGAGAACCTGTTCTATTTTTTGCAGTGAAGGCAGTGTGTATGGAAATACAGATGAACTTTTTATGAAATTCTTGTGAGTTGTGACGAGAGTCACAGCCTACGCTAATAGGACTTCTTCACTACCACGTGATATACGTGGTAAGCAACCCCAAACAAAAAAAAAGGACTTCTTCACTGCAATGGACACCAAAAACAAAAGAGATCTTCATATGTCCTTTCCTGCGAAAAGAAAGAGAATGCAAGTAACAATCTGTACACTCCGTTGATTTCCAAAAGGTGGCTACCTTTGTACAGAGTTTCACCCACAAATAACAGTTCAAGTGCCACTGTCACCGCTATCACTACCACTACCGCTTCTGTCTTCACCTCATTTGCTAGAGACTAATCAAGAGATGCAGACATTTCTTTATCCCCAACTTTTTGGCTTCCCTAGCTACCCTCAACTCTTTAAACTTGGCCACATTCAGGCATTTCTTCCTCAACTATGGTTGATGGAGATGTGACACATGATGCAATAACACGAAGGCGAAATAAACCCTGTCAGCGATAAGCACTGCCGGTGTCTTTAGGACTGATGACAGTGCATCTAAATGCATATCTCAGTTGATGTTGTCATGCCCATTTGGCGAGCAGGGACATCAGCCCTGCGCCGAGGAAAAGGGCGAGGTAGGTTGCCAGCTGAAGCTTTGTATTCGTCTGTAGCTTAGGGTTGTTGAAATCTGCGGCTAGGAGATCAACTAGGGCCATGTAGATCAAAATCCCTGCCGCAGCTGAGTTGAAGACCCCCTCGACGACTAGCGCGACCGAGCTGTGCTTGCTATAGCTGGATGTGATCGCGATCCCCAGCGCAATGCCTATGGGAGCAGTGAAGGAGAAGAAGGTTGCCATGAGCACGGTTGCTTTTGCCTTGAATTTTGCCTGGACCAAGAACATGAGTAAAGTGTGTCAATTTCCAGAAAAAAAACTCTTTTTTTTACATCAAAACTGTTGTTCTGGACACACAGGCAAAGTTTGAAAGTTAGTCTTTCTCCTATCTGTCCACTCACTAAGTTCATGCTATCCGTCTGCTTACAATTTTCTTTTCTGAAAATAGCCTGAACCAATAATTGAGGGTCCCTACTCTATATATGCTTCTAATGTGCAATGTACAGACCAGTGAGTGATAAGTCATTTCATATCAACTACAAATATCTCCATTTGTGTGTTGTCTTATTCGCTCATTTGAGAGAACAATTTTGCTACGTGGACGTCCCCTTCAATACGGCCATGAATCTTTATGTGCCTTTAAACTGATTTTAGCATCCAGATAAAAAAAAATCAGTCTTCAGTGAACTTATAAAAGCCACCAGCAGGTTGTTCATCACGGCTGCAAGTAAATTTGTGCTATTATACCTGAACAATGCAACCGCCGAGGCCAATGCCCTCGAAGAATTGATGGAAGCTGAGTGCGGCAACGAGAGGCCTGATAGTCGTCGGCCTCAGCGATGCACCCAAGGACACCCCAATGATCACCGAGTGCACCAAGATTCCTAGCTCCAAGACCTGCACAAAATAACCCTTAATTAGCATGTTATTGTTAGAGTACATGATGGGCTTGGGCCCGTTAGTCTTAGGGTTTGCTTAGGGGTCAAGTAAGCCTTGCTTGGGAGTAAGTAAACCTCTCTATATATGGAGAGGAGATGTATCAATCTAGGCAGGCAAGAATTAAGAAGGAAAACCCTTTCCCAACAGTTATACTAGTTGTTACTGTCTATAGGCAGTGCCAAGCTTGGTGCATTCAGTCCCTACAAAATGCCAAGTTGATTGCAGAATCTGTAAATGGTGTTGATTTCCCAAATTTGTAAGGCCTGGGAGAAGCCGAGAGGGGCTTCATCTTGAAATGGAGAGTGGCCGACACATCACATCGGAGAATGGCATTGTTCCTGTTGTCCTCATTTGGATTCTCTAATTTTAGATGGTGACCATATGGATGCCTAGCGAGTACTGTGAGCGATATTTAATATACCAACTTCTCAATTGATGCAAGTAGAATTCAAGCGGCTAGCAATTTCATTTCTCTTTGCAATATCTAGTCTCAATCAAAATTCGATTGTCCGAACCATTATTGATTGCTGTTCTAGCCGAAAGTAGAGTTTTTTTTTTTTGGTACTGAATACTGATAGGGGAGAAGCTGATTAACAGTTGGAAAGGGAGGTCACCTGAGAGACCACTCTCTGACGGATTGTTTCGGCGGCCGAGGCATCTTCCGGCGAGTCGACGGCTGGCAGGCCGCCGTGTCCGTGCGAATGCGCGTGGCCATGCGCGTGGCCGTGCGTGGCGTGCGTGTGCACGTGGAGGTGCCCCGCGTGTTCGGCGCCGCCCCGCTCCTCGTCCCCCGCGGCGCGCAGGTCGGAGGCGTCGTTGTCGACGGGGCGCGGCTTCTTGAAGTGCGAGCGGCGGTAGTACCCGGCGGCGAGGGAGTCGACCATCATGGTGACCATTGCGGCGGACATGGCGACGAGGCCTGCGTACGGGAACCCGGCCCTGGCGCCGGCGCCGGCGCAGGGCGAGATGAGCGCGTCGAAGGCGGCTGGCAGGATATGCACCATGCCAGTGGCGAGGATGACGCCCGCGGCGAAGGCCTTGACGGCGAAGAAGATGTCGCCGTCGGGGCGTAGCGCGGCCGAGGAGCGGCCCAGCACTGGCACGAGCACTCCCGCGGCCCCCGCCGCCAGGATGGACGCGATGGCGACGAACTTGAGGCGCAACGCCCCGCGCGCGTCCTCCTCCGCGGTAGTGGCCTCCGCCGCATTGGCGCCACAGTCGCACCCCGCCGCTGCCACGGCCGGCGCGGCGAGCGGCAGCGCGAGGCAGAGGAACAGGAGAGCTCGCGAGGCGACCATGGCGTGGGCCGGTGGGCCGGTGGCCGTTCTTGGGAGAGGAGAGGGGGAGGGAGGGAGGGAGGCGGGCGGGCGGGCAGGCGGCGCCGAACGCGCTGGACTTTATAGGACCGCGGAGTGTGTCATGGTGTGCTCATTCTGAAAGAGCCGCAGCTGCTGTTGCCTCTGCGCCGCTTTACCCTGCGGGCGTGGTGTGGGGTCCGCAGTTACGGTGTCACTGACTCTATCTTGACCGTGGAGTCAACCCCAGCTGGAGTCCGTCAACGTCCGACACAGCGTTTGTTTCGTGTCAGTCTTATTATAATACCCTCATAAACAAATGTTAACAAAAACTAAGAATATCAAGGAACTCTAATTTTTTGCTGCAATTGTCACGTACTCCCTCTGTCCACGAAAAAAGTGTACATTAGATTTAGTCAAACTTTTTTAACTTTAACCAAATATATAGAAAATTATACCAATATATATAAAGTTAAAATGATATATTTTAAAACTTTATTTCAAGATAAATCTATCTAATTTGATGTCATAAATATTTGTAGTTTTTTCAATAAAGTTAGTCAAAATTTAATAAATTTGACCGAAAAAAATACACTTAATCGTGAACGGAGTGAGTACGGACAGAAATGTTTGTAGTTTACTCACTATCGCAGTAGTCGCAAAAGCAGATCCATTAGTACAGTACGTATAAAAACTCGAAACTAGGCTCCAAGAGCCCAGGACTATGGAGCTCTCGGCTATACTGGGACCGAAAACGACGCAACTAAAATAAAACGTGGTGGTACATGGCAAACTCGTCACCGAAAACTGGACAAAGAGAATTCACGACATTCAAACTAGAAAAGAACGGGTCAGAACTCAGAACGCCCGCGCAAGCGCAACCAAAGAGGTGAGTCGCGACGTAATCCCGGCTTGACTGAGCTACGAGTGGAGTAGCTCAAAATAACCAACGGTCCAAACGCTCTGGACACGAAAGAGGATCACCGAAGAGAGATCAGCTAGCTAGGCAAGTATTTAAGCAAGAGCTGTGACGCCATTTGCTTTCCCTTTTTCCCGGGTCTTTTCTTAGAGGTGTTGACACCATGTTGTCATCCGTCCGAGCGATTCTAGGCGGCGGCGACCGCTTTTATCTTTCCTTTGCTGGCGGCCTTCGGTTCCCGAGCGCCCGCGACTCCTTCTAGTGGGAGGAGGATCCTCTCACGTGCCAAACACTGCCGTGCCCCGACTTTGGGTCGCTTTCTATCTGCTGTGGGATTCTTCCGTCATTATTTGGCTAACCAAACGTGTAATTAAACTGCCTATACGTGTTCCTTGTTTTTTTTGAACATATACGTGTTCCTTGTTGAAAGGTTGTTGTCACGCTAAATTATGAAGCGAGCAGGACCGCTCGACGGGGTGCGTGTATGGTGTGATTTCTTAGGCTCGTCATAGTGGGGAGTATCATAAACAAGTATCATGCATATTACTATATGGTACTATATCTCTAATGCATAGTATCATAGTCACATTGTATTTATTATTTTGTAGAATCTCAATACAAATGTATGTACAAATGTATTTATTATTTTGTGGTATCATAGTCACGCTACGTAAGATGCCCAGTGCAAGTTCCCTGTTTTTGCTGTCTTTAATTTCAGAAAAGTTGTTCTACAAATATTCTCGGAATTGGATGCCACGAAAGCCAAAGTCCCTATTTTTCTCCGAAACTTCCGGAATTCCGAAGAAGAGTCGAAGACGGTCACCGGGTGGACCTCAACATGCCCAGGCGTGGGTCCACCCTAGGGCGCGCCTGGGGGTGGTGAGGGCCCCCTGGTGACCTCCCGGCGTTGCTCTTCCGCCTATTTAAGGCCTTCCTCCCGAAAACCCTAACCTAATCGGCGAAATTCCACGAAACCTTCTGCACCCGCCATCATCGTCAACCCAAGTTTCGGGGGACAGATCTCTGTTCTGGCACCCTGCCGAGACGGGGAAGTGCCCCCGGAAGCCATCTCCATCGATTCCACCGCCATCTCCATCACCGTTGCTGTCTCCTATGATGAGGAGGGAGTAGTTCTCCCCCGAGGCTGAGGGCTCTACCGGTAGCTATGTGGTTCATCTCTCTCTATGTGATTGTGAGCTTTGTAATCTAGTTGAATAAGTAGATGTTACTCTTCATCTATTGTGCTACTCAAGTGTTTATTAATATGAACTTTGGAGTCACCTTGTCCCGCGGTGTGAAGGTGACGGTGTGCACATCATGTGTGTCTCCTCTATGAATTGTGGTGTTTGTCTAGTACCTTCTAGGGCGCTCAAGTTGACAGTGTGGGGCTAACTAGACATGGGAATGCTTACTTTAAGGAATGCCTTTTGCAGCCCTACGCAATGATTAGTGTTCGTTATCCAACTAGAGAGGGTTAAGAGTAGCATAGTGAAGAGAAGATATTTAGTTATTCAATTATGTGATCATTGTTGAGAGTGTCCACTAGTGAAAGTAGGATCCCTAGGCCTTGTTTCCAAGCATTGAAACACCATTTTCCGTCTGTTCTGCTACATGTTTGCTTGCTGCCACATTTATTTCAGATTGCTATTATTACTTATAACCATCCATATTACTCGCATTTCACTATCTCTTCGCCGAACTAGTGCACCTATATACCTGACAAGTATATTGGGTGTGTTGGGGACACAAGAGACTTCTTGTATCTTAATTGCAAGGTTGCTTGAGAGGGATATCTTTGACCTCTACCTCCCTGAGTTCGATAAACCTTGGGTGATCCACTTAAGGGAAACTTGCTGCTGTTCTACAAACCTATGCACTTGGAGGCCCAACACTGTCCACAAGAATAGAAGCGTGTGTAGACATCAAACTCTTTTCTGGCGCCGTTGCCGGGGAGGTAATGTAAAAGGTACTCACATCCTCGGGTGTGAGTGCTCGAAGTTATTTCCTTTAGATTCTGCAATTATATCTTTTTGTTTCTTGTTTTCACTAGTTAGGCTTATTTTTACTTATTCCTTGTTTTTATATGTGACGCCCCGAGATCGGGCACTATGCAGATTTCAGCATTTCCGCCAAATCCGCATAATAACCGATTCCAGGTTGCCAATTATGATAACATTACAATAGTTCACGAATATTCCACAATTACAACAGAAACAGATAGATACCAGATGACTCAAACGAGCCAGGGATACAACTGATACAATACAAAGATCCAAATAACAGCGGAAGAAACAACATATCATCCGTCTACGGACAAGATACAACTTGGACTAAGAGTCCTGAAGATAACCGAGAGCGTCCAATCCCTGCCCAGGCCAAGCCGGAGGGATTCCCAAGCTAACGTCGTCAGACTCCAAACCTGTTGACTGCAATGTTGAATATGCAGCCACGAAAGAGATTCGTGGGTCAGTACGGTTAAGTACTGGCAAGGGGGATAAAACCCAGACTCACAAAATACCGGCGTAGCCAGTCATCACAAGATACAAATACTTTAGGATCAACGGAAAGAAAGGGGTTATTGCAAATAAGCGACAGCAGGCTGCACTAACCAACTACAGAGAGATACTACCACTTCCGGCTAACAGAAAGAAGATAAGATCGAGTATTGTAACCAACTGAAAGGAACTCCAAACAAACCCATCCTGGATCTCGCCCCTTATCCGAAGAAGCAATCCGAGGATAACTCACACAGTTTTAATAATGGTGGTTCAGATTATTGTGTCAATAAGCCTATTACTAGTCAAGTTGTTAATCATGGGGTGAAAGATTGTTAATCATTAGGTTTAAGTTGTCCTGAGTACTTGTTAGCCAGTACTTTCACCAAGTAATCCATAACCGCGGAAAACACGGCTTCTCGAGAAGATTATCCCTGCAGGGTTGCACCAATTTGGCCGTACACGCATGAATAACCCGCCAGATGGAAAGGCCCTTCCACCAAGCGGGGCACTCAACACAACTCGACTCTTCTTCGCATCAAGCCCAAAGAACCTTGGGCGCACGGCTAATCGAGCCCAGAAGAAAATGGACCCTCATAGCACTCTAAGAACGTGTCCCCCTATATGCCGACTACGAAAGTTCCACCCGGGTACCAAGGGCTCGCAATATCATGCATGCAGCAAATGGAAAACCCGAACTAAATGAGGCGATTTGGACGAGATGCGAATCGAGTCAAATTGAGGGGGGCGCCCATACTCGCTTCCCACATGCGGTTAGTGCGCTCATCATGGATCAGTAGACAAGACCCTTTTCCTATTAGGGTCGACACTAGCAGGCCTCAAAACCACAAAGGGCCTCCTGCCGGTGCCTTATCATCAAATTATTATTTAACAATAACAGTAGCATGATTGATTGATTGATTAAACATCGAGCCCCCAGAACATAATGAAGTAATAACAGAAAGTAACGGGTAACAGACTCGAGCAAAACAACCCTAAGCATGATAGTAAGACACGGGCACAAGCAATGGTTATAGGTGTGGAGGTGAGGCAATATCAGGGTTAAAGGATTCATGTGATAGGTTCGTAACAGAAACAACTACTACTAAGGCTAGCAGAAAAGAACAACGGAAAGTATCGGTAACAAGTGATGAAAGGCAGCCATTTGGCAGCAAGTGAGTATACTTGCCTGAGATCCCGCAAGGTAGCAGAACTTGTCGTTGCTCACATCATCTCAACGTCCTATCCGCGAAGAAGCAACGAACTAAAAGAAACACCGGACGCAACAATTACTTCTACGGCAAAGATCCAGCATGATCCTATTTTATATGCATGACATGGCAAGATGCAACAGGGGAAACAACTTAAGCAATTTAATCGGAACCGGAGTCCGGAGAAATAGGAATTTGTTGAAGTTGTTTAGCTAACCATCAAGTTAAATGTTGTTTAGCATGGAAAACAGTAAATAGGTGAGTTAAGCAATATTAAATGGAATAGGGCAACGATTGAATTAAGTACCCCAACACATTCCATATTTATTTATTAGGGGAACATACATAATACTACTACAAATGTAACATGCAAGGTGCAAACATGAACATGGATGGCATGAACAGATTAAGTGCATTTTTCTGGTATGAAAACATACTTTACTTTTCAAAGTTGGAGTTAAAATGAATTAGTTATGATTTATGCAATTAAATCAATTTAAATTGAGCCGGAAGCCCAACATTTAATTTAGGAGGTTCGAGTTATTTATCTACCCATCAAGATTAAATGTTGTTTAACATGGCGAGATAATATAAAGATGAGCTATGCAATTTTAAATGGAACCGGGATAATATTTAATTATCCCAACTCATTCCATATTTAATTATTAGATGATATTACTATACCCCAAAACCCACAAGATGCAATGCAAACATGATGCGATGACATTTTAAATATAGTCGATATGTTATAGAAAATAGGGCATAAATATATAAGGGTTTGGGTTCGCACGTTGGAAAGAGGATCTCCGGGGTCAACGCCGGAAACTTCGGGACGTGGAGGAAGTAGACGACGTCGGGGACGTAGGGGAAGTAGTCGTTCTCGTTCCGTAGCCGAGGTAGTCGTTCACGTCATCGGTGGTCGTTGTCGATCTTTTCATCGAGGTCCGAAGAGGAAGTAGACGTTCGTTCTCAAACCACACGATCATCGTCGTCGACGTAGTCGTTCAACGTCCGGAGCCGGTGTAGTCGTAGTAGTCGTGGGCGAGCCGCTACCGCCTCGTCTTCGGGGTCGGAGGTGATCGTGCCGCATCTCCGGTCGATGAGAATTCATGGACGCGCACGAAGGCGGCCAACGCAAAGCGGACATGGTCGGATCTTGTCGATGGTTGTCGTTCTCGGGTCGAGGAAGTAGTCGTGGTCGATGGTACTCATCACATCCGACATCTCCGGGGTCGAAGTAGTTCCCGTTCCGAATGGGTATTAGCCGTGGCCGAGCCGCAACGTCAAAGTCTTCATTGTCGATGGCGAACTTGGTGGGTCACAACCGGCAGCGACAAGTTGGGGACGTTGCTGGCAGTAGCACATTCAGAGTCGTGGGCAGCAGCAGCAGGTTGAGGCGAGTGAGGTCGACGCGCACGGGATAGGAGCTGTGGAGGAGGTCCTCCATCTCCGGCGTCGGCTACAGCGTACGCCGGTGACGCCCACCTGCATCGCTAGCACCAGGGAGGGGCATGCCGAGCAGCTTGCATCGAGCATTGCCGTCGGCAGCCACAAGGAAAAAGCTGCCCGCTTTGAGGCGCTTGCCCTCAGCCAGCAGGAGAGACAGGTTCTAGTCTACGACCACACCGTGGGCGGCTCCAGGGATGCCTCTGGCACAAAGAAGGCAGCGGCAACATCAGCTTCGTGCTTCCCCGCCGCCACTGCTGCGCCCCAACGAGCTCCTCCCGCTGCCCGCCGCGGGCGGCGTCGAGCGCGACAGTCACGCCGCCTTGCTCGTCCCTGCCGGACTATGACCACGCGTGGAGCTCCGAGGTCGCTCTCTGCCTCAGCTCGCTCGCCGTGGCTCCGCCCGTGTGCCAGGAGGTGAGTCGCCAGAAGGCGTCCCCGCCGGCGGCGAGGAACCCAGCCGCGTGGGGAGTTGAAGGCGACGCTTCTGCATCGAGCGGTTTGGAGCTCGGGAAGAGAAGGAGAACGGGGGAGAGGGAAGACGGGAGAAGAGGAGACGGGGCTGGCAGCGCGCGCAGTGACCAGCCGAGGAGGAACCAGGGCAGCGGTCGGCCAGAGCTCGAGCTCCCGGCCATGGCGGCGCTCATGGACAAGAGGAGACGGAGGACGACGGCGGGTGGAGGAGATGCTCCGGGTACTGGTCGTCCGCGCATGGAAACAAGGAGCAGCAGCGTTGTGCTTGGTCGAGGGGGAGAGATCGATGGGAGGGAAAGTGGATCGGGGGAGGAGATCGAGCGAAGGGAGAGGAGCGTAGCGAGCGAGGAAGAAGGGGATCGATCGATCCCCTTTCTCTCTTCGTGCGTGCGGTGTGCGTTCCGTGTGTGTGCGTGCGTTGTGTGCGTTGTGTGTGCGGCTCGGGTGCGTGTGTGGTGTTGTGGGTTCTGTGCGTGAGTCTGGGTGTGTGTTGGGTGCGTGAGTTGTGTGCGTGCGTGAGTCTGGGTGTGGTGCGTGAGTGGGCTAGGTGTGCTAGGGTTTGGTGCTGTTTGGGTTTTTTTTTCTTTTTTTTTTCTTTTGACAAAACTGCTTAAAGGAAAAAGTAAATAGCTTGGAGGCAATAAAATAATTTTAAGAAATTTAGAAAAACAAGGTTTTTAGGCAACTTAATTTGGTGGACAATTTAAAATGCATGAAGATGTGATGCTATGATGCGACAAAGAAAAACAAACAAACAATTTCTATTCGGGGAAACCCCGGCCGTTACAGACGACACCACTAACAAGGGATTGCGCCCTCGCAATCCACCTACTAACCCGGGAGGGGAAAGAAGTTCAACTATCGATTCTTCATGCTTCCAGTTGATCTCCTCGACACCACTAACAAGGGTTTCTCGACACCACTAACAAGAGATTCTTGTTCGGAGTGACAACGATGTTCTTCCACCAGGAATCTTCCGATGATCGAACCTATTAGGTTAAAGGCTCAGAAAACGTCCACCCACGTAGGATCCTGTCGCACCCGGACTTCTAGGGGATACTCACAGTCCGTTAAACAGTAGATAAATGGCTTACGGGGCATACCGGCACCCGCATCTCAATATGAGCAGGCCAACACGTGAACGTGTGACAACCATTATCTTACTATTCATCGTCTGCGCAAACCATCCCATAGAAATCCAGACACTTCCATTGACGTACTTCAAACATACACACATTGTACGTCAACGGCGTTTGAACAAGTGATATCACAACAGATCTCTACGACACAAAAGATTGAAATAAGTCGCAACTGGCCCTCACTAGGGCAGAGAATAGCAAATACAATCATTCAGAGGGCACATGCCCCAACAATTCATCATTACATCACAGCGGAAGCATTCAAAATGTCTGAGTACAGACTAGAACCAAATAGGCCTAAGAGGCCGGAAACAAACAGACGGAGCCCATCCACGAAGTCTCGGATCCTGCCCGGGTCCGCTATCTACTCGTCATCAGTCTCGTCATACTCCATGTAGTAGCCACCATGTAGGTCCTCGTAAACGTAGGTCTGCGGAAACCACAGCCCCAAAGGGGTCAGTACATAAACGTACTGGCAAGCAAGACTCACAGTTCACCAAAGTGTAACCCGTCAACACCAAGCACAGATGCCTTGGGTTCAACGGAAGAAAAGGGGTATGAAAGATGCTGCACCTGGCTGCGCTAACCAACTACAGAGATTCTACCACTTCCGGCTAACAGAAAGGAGATAAGATCGAGGGTTGTAACCAACTGAAAGATAACTTCAAACGAACCCATCCTGGATCTCGCCCCTTATCCAAAGAAGCAATCCGAGGATAACTCACACAGTTGAAATAATGATGGTTCAATTTATTGTGTCAATAAGCCTATTACTAGTCAAGTTATTAATCATGGGGTGTAACATGTTTGATTATTATGTTTAAGTTGTCCTGAGTACTTGTTAGCCAGTACTTTCACCAAGTAATCCATAACCGCGGAAAACACGGCTTCTCGAGAAGATTATCCCTGCAGGGTTGCACCAATTTGGCCGTACACTCATGAATATCCCGCCAGATGGGATGCCTCCCACCAAGCGGGGCACTCAACACAACCAACCATTCTTCGCATCAAGCCCAAAGAACCTTGGGCGCACGGCTAATCAAGCCCCGAAGAAAAGGGACCCTCATAGCACTCTAAGACCGTGTCCCCCTATATGCCGACTACAAAAGTTCCACCCTGGCCTGGGCTCGCAAAAACATGCATGCGGCAAATGGAAAACACGAACTAAATGAGGCGATTTGGACGAGATGCGAATCAGGTCAAGTTGAGGGGGGCGCCCATACTCGCTTCCCAAATGCGGGTAGTGCGCTCATCATGGATCAGTAGACAAGACCCTTTTCCTATTAGGGTCGACACTAGCAGGCTTCAAAACCTCTCATGGGCCTCCTGCCGGTGCCTTATCATCAAATTTATTATTAATAGTAACATTAGCATGATTGATTGATTAAACATCGAGCCCCCACAACGTAATAGAAGTAGTAACAGAAAGTAACGGGTAACAGACTCGAGCAAAGCAACCTAAGCATGCTAGTAAGACACTGGCTCAAACAATGGGTTGTAGGGAGGGAGATGAGGCAATATCAGGTTTAAGGGATTCATGTGATGGGTTCGTAACAGAAACAACTACTACTAAGGCTAGCAGTAAGAACAACGAAAAGTATCGGTAACCAATGTTGAAAGGAACACAGTGGTTCATGTGAGTGATAACTTGCCTGCAAACCCAGTAGCCTGGTACTGAGCTAACTCCTTAGAAGGGGTATCGTAAGTATCGTCGGTCTCAACGTCGTCGTGTATCCGAGAAGAAGCAAACAAACAATGCAGAAAGATAAACAATCAATATAATGGCATAATGCGCAAACATGGGATGATGCATGACCATTTAATTGATGCATAGAAATGACTAGTTGACAAGATAGAAACAGGATTAAATGGACCCATATGCAATTGGATTGCATATGGAAAGCCCATGATTTAGGGTTGAATTAATTGTTTTACAACTAATCATCATGTGTAAGTGAATTAGCATGATGCATGGATGAAGAAAACAACAAAATAACAACAATAGAAGCAATTGGAAATAAGGTTTACCAAGTTTAGAAATTCAGTTATTAAGTTAGGAAATTTTGGTTACTTAAAGGTGTCACACAAGCATTTGTTGTTTTCATCAAGTTTAATTGTTCAAAATAGATAACAAAGTTTATATTTGAAAAGAAAACAAGATTTTAGTTGGAATACATGTTTCACTTGTTGAAAAAGGATTCCAAATAAAGTATTTATGAATTACACAAGTTTAAGCAAGAATTAAATGAATTTAATTCAAACATGAACTTAACTGAATTTTTATTTGTTCAAAACATTAAGTGAGATTCATATTTGAAAATTTTATACTTTTGTGGTTTGAAAACATATTTTATATGCCCCAAAAGAATTTGTTTTGATCAAGTTATAAATTTAACAATTTTAATTGAATTAAACAAGATTTAAATTGTTTAGGCAATTTTAATTATTCAAAACAGGAAACAAAAATTATATTTAAAAAGGTTATTCAAAATGGTATGGAAAACATATTTCATTTGTTGAAATTGGATTTAAAATGAGCAAGTTATTATTTTGGCAATTTTAAATGCAATAAATAAGAAACAGTTGTTTTCAGCAATTTAAATTATTCAAAACAGCAAACAAAATTTAAATTTGGAAAGTACATGAAAAGTTGATTGGAAAACATATTTGGTTTGTGAAATTTGGAATTTTTATGCCCAAGTTATGAATTTTGCAAATTTAAGTGAATTTGACAAGTTTTCAAATTTTGCACCAATTTAAAATATTCAAAACAGTAAACAAATTTTATATTTGGGTAGAACATTTAATTTGGTATTGAAAACATATAAAAAATGTTGGATTTGGAGTTAGGATGATTTATTTACGCAATTTCCAAAATTGGGTGCAAATCTGCCATTTTTACTGCACTAGGGACTTAGAAAATATTTTTCCAGGGGCTAGAATAACTTGCAAGGGCCTAGTTGTGAATTTGTGAAGTTTCTGTGACCAAATCATGGAAAAATTAAAATTTTGTTAATGGTGCAGGGGGTGGGATTTGATCCCTGCACCTCCTGCTTGTGCTGAGGGAACATCACCAGTGGGGCTGGTGCGGTTTTTGTGTTAGGGAGGGGTCTCAAGGGGGTATGAGGTTCAGGAACTTGCACTGCACCTAAATGGGAACAAAATAGAAGCAAAAGGGGTGGGGAGCTGGGACTCGAACCCGGGATCTGTGGCTGCGCGCGCTGGGGAAGCTACCACTGGGGTGTGCGATGGCTTGTGCTAGGAGATGCAGCGGGGGGGGGAGGTTAAGGTGTTGGCTGCGGGCTGTTTTCTGAAAAAACTGAACGTGTGCGTACTGAACTGCAGGTACACGATCGATGGCTTCCACGGAGGGTGCAGCGGTGCTCGCCGGAGGGCCGTGGGGTTGTGCGAGTAGAGAGGAGGGAGAGGGAGGAGGATCGAGAGGAGGGAGGAGGAGGCGCACCTCACCTCGAGGCGCTCGAGGAAGTTGGGGCGGACACAGGGCAGCGCATCGAGCAGCAGGCAGGGGCAATGGCCGCCTTGGGGCGGACAGCGCCGGAGCTCCAGGGCTCCTCGGCCCTCGCCGAGAGATGGAGGAGGAAGAGGGGGCCGGGGGCGTTCCATTCCCGGCCCCAGCGCGCTCGTCGGAGGCTCCACGCCGGTGATTCTCGCCGGGTTCAGAGGTGTTCTACTCGGTGGGTTCAGGGTTCAGTAACAGAGAAAAGAGAGAGATGGAGGGGAGAGGAAGAAGATGGCGGCGGGGAAGGATGAGTAGGGCTAGGGTTAGGCTAGAAGAGGGGAGGGTGTAGGTTTTAAGGAGCAGCCCTAGCTCGTACGGCATGGCATCAGAGAGGGGAGGGGGAGATCGTGTGGTTGTTTTGGTGTTCGTACACAGTGACATCAGCTCGAGGAAGATGACCAGCGAAAGGGGTACTGGGCTTCAAGGAGGTGGGCTGGGTTGTGGGAGAAGGAAAAGAAGGGTGGGCTGGCTGGTTACTCTCTCCTTCTCCTTTTCTATTTGTTTTTCTTCTTTTTTTTTGTAGCAAAAGATATTGGAAGGAATTGATAGGTTTTTGAGTTTTAAAAATTTAGGGAAAATTCATGTGGGTTAATTAAGTCAACATCTACCAAAATGTCAACTTGGTTTTTGAAAAGTGCAAACTTTATTTGATGTTTTGTAAATTGGTTTGAACTGGAATAATTGGATGATTAATTGATTAATATTGAAAACAATGTTTTTTATTAGGGTGACCCCTATTGATTAAATAGAGCAATTGTGTTTATAAATTGTTTGGTATTTTTATAATTTTCAAATGAGGTGCTGTTTGAGATTTGTATTTGAATTGTTTGAATGTGATTTGGAAACAATTGATTGATTAAACCCAACCTTTTAATGAGTGAGCATTATGGAATAAAATGAAAGCAATTTGGTTGTTTTTACTTGAACTCTCACTTTGGAAATTGTAACATCACAAGGATGAAACAAAGGGTTTGAAATTTGAGTTGAAATTCAAACAGAAAACAAAGGAAAACAAATGAAAACAGTTGGAAAACAACTGAAAACAGAGGAAAACAAATGGAAAACAAACAAAACAAATGCAACCAACATGATGCCATGATGCAAAACATAAAATAACAGAGAGCAAACATTCTAAAGGCTATTTTTCAGACTTGGGATGTTACAGATCCTAACACTTTGAAAGATTGAGTACGAGAGTAGACTCCAAAACAAATGAGATAGAAGGAGAAGTAGAATAGAGATAAGGAGAAAACAAGGATCCTATTGAGATGTTTTCCAAAATAGTTTAGCAGAAATAGTTTTGACATTCTAGAAACAACGACCGTTAGCGAGGTTATCCTACAGGCTTTGCGGACCCGTTGCTTCGATAACCATTCATATCAAAACAATATCGGGAATCGGAACCAAGGCTCTGATACCATTTGTGACGCCCCGAGATCGGGCACTATGCAGATTTCAGCATTTCCGCCAAATCCGCATAATAACCGATTCCAGGTTGCCAATTATGATAACATTACAATAGTTCACGAATATTCCACAATTACAACAGAAACAGATAGATACCAGATGACTCAAACGAGCCAGGGATACAACTGATACAATACAAAGATCCAAATAATAGCGGAAGAAACAACATATCATCCGTCTACGGACAAGATACAACTTGGACTAAGAGTCCTGAAGATAACCGAGAGCGTCCAATCCCTGCCCAGGCCAAGCCGGAGGGATTCCCAAGCTAACGTCGTCAGACTCCAAACCTGTTGACTGCAATGTTGAATATGCAGCCACGAAAGAGATTCGTGGGTCAGTACGGTTAAGTACTGGCAAGGGGGATAAAACCCATACTCACAAAATACCGGCGTAGCCAGTCATCACAAGATACAAATACTTTAGGATCAACGGAAAGAAAGGGGTTATTGCAAATAAGCGACAGCAGGCTGCACTAACCAACTACAGAGAGATACTACCACTTCCGGCTAACAGAAAGAAGATAAGATCGAGTATTGTAACCAACTGAAAGGAACTCCAAACAAACCCATCCTGGATCTCGCCCCTTATCCGAAGAAGCAATCCGAGGATAACTCACACAGTTGTAATAATGGTGGTTCAGATTATTGTGTCAATAAGCCTATTACTAGTCAAGTTGTTAATCATGGGGTGAAAGATTGTTAATCATTAGGTTTAAGTTGTCCTGAGTACTTGTTAGCCAGTACTTTCACCAAGTAATCCATAACCGCGGAAAACACGGCTTCTCGAGAAGATTATCCCTGCAGGGTTGCACCAATTTGGCTGTACACGCATGAATAACCCGCCAGATGGAAAGGCCCTTCCACCAAGCGGGGCACTCAACACAACTCGACTCTTCTTCGCATCAAGCCCAAAGAACCTTGGGCGCACGGCTAATCGAGCCCAGAAGAAAATGGACCCTCATAGCACTCTAAGAACGTGTCCCCCTATATGCCGACTACGAAAGTTCCACCCGGGTACCAAGGGCTCGCAAGATCATGCATGCAGCAAATGGAAAACCCGAACTAAATGAGGCGATTTGGACGAGATGCGAATCGAGTCAAATTGAGGGGGGCGCCCATACTCGCTTCCCACATGCGGTTAGTGCGCTCATCATGGATCAGTAGACAAGACCCTTTTCCTATTAGGGTCGACACTAGCAGGCCTCAAAACCACAAAGGGCCTCCTGCCGGTGCCTTATCATCAAATTATTATTTAACAATAACAGTAGCATGATTGATTGATTGATTAAACATCGAGCCCCCAGAACATAATGAAGTAATAACAGAAAGTAACGGGTAACAGACTCGAGCAAAACAACCCTAAGCATGATAGTAAGACACGGGCACAAGCAATGGTTATAGGTGTGGAGGTGAGGCAATATCAGGGTTAAAGGATTCATGTGATAGGTTCGTAACAGAAACAACTACTACTAAGGCTAGCAGAAAAGAACAACGGAAAGTATCGGTAACAAGTGATGAAAGGCAGCCATTTGGCAGCAAGTGAGTATACTTGCCTGAGATCCCGCAAGGTAGCAGAACTTGTCGTTGCTCACATCATCTCAACGTCCTATCCGCGAAGAAGCAACGAACTAAAAGAAACACCGGATGCAACAATTACTTCTACGGCAAAGATCCAGCATGATCCTATTTTATATGCATGACATGGCAAGATGCAACAGGGGAAACAACTTAAGCAATTTAATCGGAACCGGAGTCCGGAGAAATAGGAATTTGTTGAAGTTGTTTAGCTAACCATCAAGTTAAATGTTGTTTAGCATGGAAAACAGTAAATAGGTGAGTTAAGCAATATTAAATGGAATAGGGCAACGATTGAATTAAGTACCCCAACACATTCCATATTTATTTATTAGGGGAACATACATAATACTACTACAAATGTAACATGCAAGGTGCAAACATGAACATGGATGGCATGAACAGATTAAGTGCATTTTTATGGTATGAAAACATACTTTACTTTTCAAAGTTGGAGTTAAAATGAATTAGTTATGATTTATGCAATTAAATCAATTTAAATTGAGCCGGAAGCCCAACATTTAATTTAGGAGGTTCGAGTTATTTATCTACCCATCAAGATTAAATGTTGTTTAACATGGCGAGATAATATAAAGATGAGCTATGCAATTTTAAATGGAACCGGGATAATATTTAATTATCCCAACTCATTCCATATTTAATTATTAGATGATATTACTATACCCCGAAACCCACAAGATGCAATGCAAACATGATGCGATGACATTTTAAATATAGTTGATATGTTATAGAAAATAGGGCATAAATATATAAGGGTTTGGGTTCGCACGTTGGAAAGAGGATCTCCGGGGTCAACGCCGGAAACTTCGGGACGTGGAGGAAGTAGACGACGTCGGGGACGTAGGGGAAGTAGTCGTTCTCGTTCCGTAGCCGAGGTAGTCGTTCACGTCATCGGTGGTCGTTGTCGATCTTTTCATCGAGGTCCGAAGAGGAAGTAGACGTTCGTTCTCAAACCACACGATCATCGTCGTCGACGTAGTCGTTCAACGTCCGGAGCCGGTGTAGTCGTAGTAGTCGTGGGCGAGCCGCTACCGCCTCGTCTTCGGGGTCGGAGGTGATCGTGCCGCATCTCCGGTCGATGAGAATTCATGGACGCGCACGAAGGCGGCCAACGCAAAGCGGACATGGTCGGATCTTGTCGATGGTTGTCGTTCTCGGGTCGAGGAAGTAGTCGTGGTCGATGGTACTCATCACATCCGACATCTCCGGGGTCGAAGTAGTTCCCGTTCCGAATGGGTATTAGCCGTGGCCGAGCCGCAACGTCAAAGTCTTCATTGTCGATGGCGAACTTGGCGGGTCACAACCGGCAGCGACAAGTTGGGGACGTTGCTGGCAGTAGCACATTCAGAGTCGTGGGCAGCAGCAGCAGGTTGAGGCGAGTGAGGTCGACGCGCACGGGATAGGAGCTGTGGAGGAGGTCCTCCATCTCCGGCGTCGGCTACAGCGTACGCCGGTGACGCCCACCTGCATCGCTAGCACCAGGGAGGGGCATGCCGAGCAGCTTGCATCGAGCATTGCCGTCGGTAGCCACAAGGAAAAAGCTGCCCGCTTTGAGGCGCTTGCCCTCAGCCAGCAGGAGAGACAGGTTCTAGTCTACGACCACACCGTGGGCGGCTCCAGGGATGCCTCTGGCACAAAGAAGGCAGCGGCAGCATCAGCTTCGTGCTTCCCCGCCGCAACTGCTGCGCCCCAACGAGCTCCTCCCGCTGCCCGCCGCGGGCGGCGTCGAGCGCGACAGTCACGCCGCCTTGCTCGTCCCAGCCGAACTATGACCACGCGTGGAGCTCCGAGGTCGCTCTCTGCCTCAGCTCGCTCGCCGTGGCTCCGCCCGTGTGCCAGGAGGTGAGTCGCCAGAAGGCGTCCCCGCCGGCGGCGAGGAACCCAGCCGCGTGGGGAGTTGAAGGCGACGCTTCTGCATCGAGCGGTTTGGAGCTCGGGAAGAGAAGGAGAACGGGGGAGAGGGAATACGGGAGAAGAGGAGACGGGGCTGGCAGCGCGCGCAGTGACCAGCCGAGGAGGAACCAGGGCAGCGGCCGGCCCGAGCTCGAGCTCCCGGCCATGGCGGCGCTCGTGGACAAGAGGAGACGGAGGACGACGGTGGGTGGAGGAGATGCTCCGGGTACTGGTCGTCCGCGCATGGAAACAAGGAGCAGCAGCGTTGTGCTTGGTCGAGGGGGAGAGATCGATGGGAGGGAAAGTGGATCGGGGGAGGAGATCGAGCGAAGGGAGAGGAGCGTAGCGAGCGAGGAAGAAGGGGATCGATCGATCCCCTTTCTCTCTTCGTGCGTGCGGTGTGCGTTCCGTGTGTGTGTGCGTGCGTTGTGTGCGTTGTGTGTGCGGCTCGGGTGCGTGTGTGGTGTTGTGGGTTCTGTGCGTGAGTCTGGGTGTGTGTTGGGTGCGTGAGTTGTGTGCGTGCGTGAGTCTGGGTGTGGTGCGTGAGTGGGCTAGGTGTGCTAGGGTTTGGTGCTGTTTGGGTTTTTTTTTCTTTTTTTTTCTTTTGACAAAACTACTTAAAGGAAAAAGTAAATAGCTTGGAGGCAATAAAATAATTTTAAGAAATTTAGAAAAACAAGGTTTTTAGGCAACTTAATTTGGTGGACAATTTAAAATGCATGAAGATGTGATGCTATGATGCGACAAAGAAAAACAAACAAACAATTTCTATTCGGGGAAACCCCGGCCGTTACATTATAGTTACTAGTTGGACTTAATGGAAAACAACAACAAAATGAGAGAGCTTTATAATATTTATCTTGAGTTAGGACATGAAGTGTTTGAAGAGAAAATTAAAAAACCTATGGAGCTTTATTTGCATGCTAATAGCAATGTTATTAGTCTGAATTCTTTGAACACCATTATTGCTAATGCCATGGAAATTTCTAAGCCTGGGGAAGCTAGTTTATATGAAAATGATCTTTTTAGTTCCCCAAGCACGAAGGAGAAAATTTTCTTTGATGATGAGCCTATGCCTGTTACATATAGTAGTGATCATGATTGGGAAAAGCACACTACTTTTGATATTGAAAATGATGATATAGAAAGCTCTAAACTTGTGGATGATGTGTTTGAAAATCCTTTTGCTACTGATGATTATATGCTTGATACATCTCCTCCTAATAAAAATGATGATATGTTTACAAATGAACACATTTTGGAGGATAACTATTCTATTGCTTATGATGATATTATTCTTCCTATATATGATGATTACAATGATGAATATGATATTTTCAGTCCACCTACTGGTACGATTATTTTGATGATACTATGCCTCCTATATTTGATGATTATGGCGATGAGAATAATAATGATAGCTATTTTGTTGAATTTGCTCCCACTACTATTAATAAGAATGACTATTCTTATGTGGAGAGTATTAATTCTTTTATGCATGTGGCTCGTGATAAGAATGTTTTATGTGATAGCTATAATGTTAATTTTATTGATGATGCTACTGAAGGTTATTATGAGAGAGGGAAACATGGTTTTATGCAGCTCAACAATATTAAGTTTCCCCTCTTTATGTTGAAATTTTTGAAGTTGCACTTATTTTCTCTTCCTATGCTAGTCACTTTGTGCTTCGTTGCCTTGTTTTTCTACAAGATTCTTTTTCATAGGAAGTGAGTTAGAATTAAATGTGTTTCATATTTTATTCTTGATGCTCTCTTATTGTGCTTAAACTTTTATTCTTATGTGAGCATCTTTTAAAAATCATAGTACCCTAGCTGAAAGGCATTAAAAGAAAAGCGCTCCGGGAGACAACCCGTTTTATTTCTCCGTTTTCAACCCGTTTTCTGTCGTTTTTTTCTTTGCACCTGGGTGTTGTCTATTTCCTTAGAAACCCCTCTGTATCTTTTCTTTTGTGTATTTGTTGAGCCAAGTAAAGCCTCTAGTGGAAAGTTGAGACTATATTATGGATTTCTGCGCAGGAAATAGATTTCTGCTGTCCATTGTTAAATTCGTATAAAATCATAGAAAATTCAAAATGACCTGAGTTTTTTTGTGCGTAATACTGGGATATATATGCAGCATTTCTTAGTTGAACACTTTTTTATTTGAGCAACAGAAGATTTTTGAAAAAAATCAACTTTACCTGCTGTCCTGTTTTGACAGATTTCTGACAATAATTGCATTTGCATCTTAATCTCTTTCTTTTGGTGTTCTTTTGAGAAAAAGAGTTTTAAAAGAAGTTGTTACAGTAGCTAATGTGTTTATGAGGGTTAGTCTTGTGTAGAAACTGAACCATGTGAATTTATTATTTCTATTGCACTAACGTTGCTAATGAAGATTGTGAGAAGTTTGGTGTGAAGGAAGTTTTTAAGGGTCAAGAGAAGAGGATGATATGACGTGATCAAGAAGAGTGAAGAGCCTAAGATTGGGGATGCCCCGTAGGTACATCCCGTAAAATTCCAAGAATACTCAATCGTCTAAGCTTGGGGATGCCCAAGGCATCTCCTTCTTCATCGACAAATTATCAGGTCACTTCTAGTGAAACTCTATTTTTACTCGGTCACATCTTATGTGCTTTACTTGGAGCGTCTTTTATTTTTGCTTTCAGTTTGTTTTTATTTTTGCACTAAGCTTGGTTGGACCCCAGCATTCTTTTCTTGGAGAGTGACACGCTCCGCTTTTTTCATGGGAATACTTTGTATTCTTAATCTTTGTCTGGCTGCTGCATTTATTTAGCTCATGTTTTGCATTCATCTCTTATTTAGAGCTGTTAGTACTCTCTAGTTTTCATTGATATATGCTTAGAGAGAGTTTTTGTTGTCTCATATATGTGCTTGGTTGGGAATATAAATGCTTATGTGATAGTTGGTATAGTGGAAAAATTCGCATGGTCTTGTAGATCACTAAACTGCTTCACTTGAATCACTGCTGTTGTTTTGAGATATTAATTTGCTTAATGGATAAATGGGAAGGATTAGTAAGTATAAACTTTTAATGGTTGTTCTAAGAAACTTGAAACTGTGCCACACTTAAATTACCAGCTGATAGAAACAATGGTATATGATTGGTACAAGTGATACATTTCTGATCGGCCTTTTGTTACGCGCTACGGTCGGGGTAGCTAATAGTGACTTGTCACTGCCACATACCCTCTTGGAATGATTTGCATTGTGCCTTGTAAAGAAGATTTGTTTGCTGCAACCTTTTAACTCGTAAGTCTATGTTGCGGTTCCTGGCACTTCCACCATCCATATTTGATAGCCTCTTCGGTACTATGCAGTGCCCTTTCTCACATTGAGAGTTGGTGCAAACTTCGCCAGTGCATCCAAATCCCGTGGGGGTACTTTGTTCTCCTACACATAAGCCCATATATTCTTCCTCAAAACAACCACCATACCTACCGATCATGGCATTTCCATAGCCATTCCGAGATATATTGCTTCACAACATCCACCTCCATTATGTTACTTGATGATGACCTTCATGGTTATTTATGCATACTGCTACACTGGAAGGAGCATGCAGATGGATACATAAGAGATATTCCATTATGATTTATGAGTACTAAGAGTGTGATGGTTCATTGTAATATAGGATGTTGCCCCTACCGGTGAGGATATATAAAAAAAATTGAAAAAGCCAAAAAAAAGGAGGCCAATGAGAGAATAAAGAGAGAGGGGGCGCATCACTATCCTTTGTATATCACACTTGTGCTTCATGTTTAGCACCAATACTTCAGTTTGGAGAAAGTTTTCATATTATCATTCATTCATAACTACTCCCTCCGTTCCTAAATATAAGATGTTTTATCCCTTTTCCATATTCACATATGTCTATATGTATCTAGACAACTTTTAGTATACATGTTCACTCATATTAGTGTGTATCTAGTCACCATGAGAAATAGCTAGAACATCTTATATTTAGGAACAGAGGGAGTATGTGGGGAACTTTACATTATTGAACTTGGCTTGTATATTACGATGATGAGCCTCCTCAAATGAGCTCTAGGTCTTCGTGAGCAAGCAAGTTGGATGCACCCCCACTAGTTCCATTGGAGAGCTTTCATACACTTATAGCTCTATGTGCATCCGTTGTGTGGCAATCCCTACTCCTTGCATAGCTTTCTCTTGTCTAATAACCAATTTCAGCTTTGTAAGTCTTTCTTCCATTGACCTTCCAAACCCCCCATAATGTTCTCCTTGCCATAACATCCCGATGGTAGGGACCAACGCAGAACACTTGCTTGTTTTTAGTCTGCAAATAGTTTAAGATTCAAGCATTGCATCGTGTGGAAAGCTTGACTTTATCCTAACAGGGGTTGTGAAGATCGTTTGACGTGCATGATATTTTTGTTCTTGAAAGCTTAAATCATCTCTAATAAACTTTGCACAGTTGATAGTCTTTTAGTATTGATTCATTAAAAGTTTTGCTTCTTTCTTCTTATTTGTTTATGCATTACTTGTTGATATCAAATATAGATCATAGTTTTAGTTCATTTGATCCTAGTTTACATGCTCTACTTTACATATTATGATCAAGATTGTGTGGTAGCATGTCACCTCAGAAATTATTTTGTTTTATCGTTTACCTACACAAGGAAGAGTATGAACTAAGCTTGGGGATGCTTGATACGTCTCCAACGTATATATAATTTCTGATGTTCCATGTTGATATTATGCCAATTGCTACATGTTTTCCATATGTTTTCCTATGTTTTCCGGGACTAACCTATTAACAAGATGCCCAGTGCCAATTCCTTGTTTTCTGCTATTTTTTGTTTCAAAAAAGTTGTTCTGGAAATATTCTCGGAATTGGATGCCACGAAAGCCAAAGTCCCTACTTTTCCCTTTTCCGGTGTGTTTTTTTAGAGGTGCAGGGTGTTGACACCATGTTGTCATCCGTCCGAGCGATTCTAGACGGCGGCGACCGCTTTTTATCTTCCCTAACCTGGCGGCCTTCGGTTCCCAAGCGCCCGGGACTCTACCCGTACTAGTGTCGGATTCTTCCGTCATTATTAGGCTAACGAAACGTGTGATTAAACTGCCTACGTGTTCGTTGTTGGGAGGTTGTTGTCACGCTACGTATGAAGCGAGAAGGACCGCTCCACGGGGTGCATGTATGGTGTGTTTTCTTAAGAGCATCCCACGGCGTGACCCCCATGGATTCTCCAAATGTCGAGATGCTATTGGGAATAGACTTAAAAGTCCAGACAACACCGGAGTTCTCACGACGCTACATTGCACCTAAACCGCTCGCCGGTGCCTACCCACTCCTCGGGTTCGAGGTCGACGAAGATCGCATACTTCTCGGTGTGGATGTGCTCCCATTCGACCTTCTTCTCTGTGTCGCTCGCCGCCTGCGCGAGCCCCTGCTGCAACAGCCTCTCGTCGAAGGCCTCCGCCTTGCACCGGATCTTCTACTTCTCCTCCGCCTCCTTGGCGCTGTGGGCGAGCAGCAGGTTGACGAAGCTTTCTTCCTCGACCTCTCCGACGAAGCCCTCAGGCCCCAAGATTGGGCCGGCTCGCCGCCCGTCTGTTCCCTCTTTGGAGTGAGCAGGAGCTACGCTTAGGAGGATCCTGCGCCCGAGTAGGAGCCCGCGTCGGACGAGTTGGCGAGGCCGTGCCGCTGCGCCCGCATCGCCCACTTTCGATTGACCTCCTCCACGTTGTTAGGACTGAAGCATGGAGGGAGTGGCACCCCCACTCGCGTGTACCTGCGGGAGTCGCGCTTACCTGCGGCATCAGGGCTGCGGGCCGCCGCGAGCTGATACGTCTCCAACGTATGTATAATTTCTGATGCTCCATGATGATATTATGCCAATTGCCACTTGTTTCCTCCCTTCTTTATGTCAATTTTACACATTTTCCGGGACTAACCTATTAACAAGATGTCAAGTGTCAGTTCTCTGTTTTCTGCTGTTTTTTATTTCAAAAGTTGTTCTGGAAATATTCTCGGGATTGGACCCCACAAAGCCCGAAGTCCCTATTTTCCCCAAAAGCATCTAGAAGACCAAAGAGGAGTCGAAGAGGGGCGGGCCCACACCATGGGGTGGCGCCCCCCTTGGGGTGGTGTGGGGCCCCAGAGCTCCACCGCCTCTGCCCTTTCGCCAATTTATTCCCCCTGGATGGAAAACCCTAGATACCTGATCAAAAATCTCCAAAAAGTTCTACAGCCGCCGTCGTCGTCAACCCTAGATCAGGGGGGGTTCTGAAGCTGTCTCCCAGCACCCTGCCGGAGAGGAGATTATCAGCGGATGCCTCTTCATCACCATGCCTGCCCTGGAGTGATGCGTGAGTAGTTCATCCTTGGACTACGGGTCCATAGCAGTAGCTAGATGGTTGTCTTCTCCTCCTATGCCTCAATATTTAGATCTCGTGAGCTGTCTAACATGATCGAGATTGTTCTTATGTAACTCTATGTGATGTGTTTGCTGGGATCCGATGAATATTGAACTAAGCTAGTTGATTATAGTCTTTTATTGCATACGTTATTTGTGATCTTGCATGCTTTACGTTGCTAGTGATTGCTCTGGCCAAGTAGTTGCTAGTGACTCCAAGAGGGAGTATTTATGCTTGATAGTGGGTTCATACCTCCTTTTTGCCTATGCTCGAGTGACAGAAACGTGAAGGGGAGGATGTGATGTTGCCATTAGGGAGAAAATAGCGGTGTGAGTGCCCGCGTGCACAATCATTGCTTACATTACACACATTGCTTAATGCGGTTATCTGTTGCTTGTAACTTAATACCTAAGGGGGTTCGGATGATAACCTGAGGGTGGACTATTAGTCATAGATGCAGTTGGATTACGGTCTATGTATATTGTTGTAATGCCCGCACTAAATATCATAGTAGTCATCATGTCATGGATGTGCACTATGGTGTAACCTTTATTTGTCAATTGCCTAGCTGTAATTTGTTCACTCAGCATGATATCTTTTATGAAGAGACACCACTAGTGAAACTATGAACCCCGGTCCGTTTTCTTATACTCTTAAACGAACCACTACAATTTCTTGCTTTCTTTACTTACTACAAGCATACACCATTTTCCACACTCTACGTCTAATCTTTGTTTTCAGCAAGACCGATGAGATTGACAACCTCACTGTACCGTTGGGACAAAGTATTTTGGTTGTGTTGTGTGCAGGTTCCGCGTTGTTGCTGACACTAGTGAGGCGCCATCACCAACGTCAGTGGCATCAACCTTCCAAAGATCCTCTTTCTCCTACTGGATTCATAACCTTGGTTCTTAACTGAGGGAAATTCCTACTACTACACTCATCACACCCTCCTCTTGGGGTTCCCAACACGTAGCATCAAGGAAATTTCTGGCGCCGTTGCCGGGGAGAAAGAAGTCTTCTGGCAAGGGGAGTCTCTCACTCTAAAACTCTTTATTTTTTTTATTGTCTTATTTTTATTTTTACCTTGTTTTGCTTCTTTATATTAAAAACACAAAAAAATAGTTTAATTTATAGCTGCTATTTATGTGCTTGCTTTTATTCTGCTAAAATGAGTTCCTCTGAGAATACTAAGTTGTGTGACTTCACTAGCACAAGCAACAATGATTTTATTTGCACACCTATTGCTCCACCTGCTCCTACTGCTGCTTTCTATGAAATTAAACCTGCTTTATTAAATCTTGTTATGAAAGAGCAATTTTCTGGTGTTAGTACTGATGATGCTGCTGCTCACCTTAATAATTTTGTTGAACTATGTGAGATGCAAAAATATAAAGATGTGGATGGAGATATTATTAAACTGACATTATTTCCTTTCTCTTTGAGAGGAAGAGCTAAAGAATGGTTGCTATCTTTGCCTAAAAATAGTATTGATTCATGGACTAAGTGTAAAGATGCTTTCATTGGAAAATATTATCCTCCTGCTAAGATTATATCCCTAAGGAGTGACATAATTAATTTTAAACAATTTGATATTGAACATGTTGCTAAAGCTTGGGAAAGAATGAAAACTATGGTGAAGAATTGTCCCACTCATGGACTGACTACTTGGATGATTATACAAACCTTTTATGCAGGACTGAATTTTTCCTCAAGGAACCTATTGGATTCAGCTGCTGGAGGTACCTTTATGTCCATCACTTTGGGCAATGCAACAAAGCTTCTTGATGATATGATGATAAATTATTCAGAGTGGCACACTGAGAGAGCTCCACAAGTTAAGAAGGTAAATTCTGTTGAGGAAACCTCATCTTTGAGTGAAAGGCTTGATGCTATTATGTCTATGCTTGTTAATGGTAAATCTCAAGTTGATCCAAATAATGTTCCTTTAGCCTCTTTGGTTGCTCAAGAAGAGCATGTTGATGTGAACTTTATTAGAAATAATAATTTTAACACCAATGCTTATAGAAATAATTTGAGTGGAAACAATTATAAGCCCTATCCTCCTAATAATGGTTATGTTAATTCTTATGGAAATTCCTACAATAATAATAAAATATCTACCTATGATCTTGAAAACATGCTTAGAGAATTTATTAGCACACAAACTGCTTTTAATAAATCTGTTGAGGAAAGCTTGGTAAAATAGATGTTCTTGCCTCTAAAGTAGATAGCCTAGCTATTGATGTTGATTTTCTAAAACTGATGGTTTTGCCACATGATGTTAAAGAAAGTAAAACTTTGAATGTCATCCAAGTTCGAATTGATGATAATGTTAGGTTGATGGCTGAATTACGTGCTAGGTGGCAAAGAGAAGATGAATTGGCTAAAAAGAATAATATTGCTAGAGTTTGCACTATCACCACAACTAGTAAAACTGAAGCTCCAAGTGCTAGTAAACCTCCTACTATCAATGGTAAAGTAGTTGGTGTTAACAAATTCTCCACCCCTTTGGTGAAACGTGCTAAACCGCCTCAAATTGCTGAAATTGCTTCTGATAAAAGTGCTGAAATTTTTAGAGATGTGGGAGATAATGGTCCCATTACTTTTGATGATAATAATATTGATTTTGATGATTGCAATATCTCTGAAATTATTATGTTCCTACAAAATCTTTCTAGAAGTCCCAATGCTAGTGCCATGAATATGGCCTTTACTAAACATATCACCAATGCTCTCATGAAAGTTAGGGAAGAAAATCTGAAACTTGAAACATCTATCCCTAGGAAATTAGATGATGGTTGGGAGTCCATCATTAAGATAAAAGTAAATGATTTTGATTGCAATGCCTTGTGTGATCTTGGTGCCAGTATCTCTGTTATGCCTAAAAAGCTTTATGATATTCTTGATCTACCACCGTTGGAACACTGTTATTTGGATGTTCATCTTGCTGATAATGCTAAGAAGAAACCTTTAGGTAGAATTGATGATGTTCTTATTATGGTTAAAAATAAGCTTTACCCTGTTTATTTTGTTGTTATGAACATTGAATGCAATGCTTCTTGTCCTATTATTTTGGGAAGACCTTTTCTTAGAACTGTTGGTGCTGTTATTGATATGAAAAAGGGGAGTATTAAATATCAATTCCCACTCAAGAAAGGTATGGAACACTTTCCTAGAAAGAGAATGAAGTTACGTTTTGACTCTATTATTAGAGCAAGTTATGATGTTGATGCTTCTTCACTTGAAAATACTTGAGTTGCTTTCTATGCCTAGCTAAAAGGCATTAAAGAAAAGCGCTACCGTGAGACAACCCGTTTTATTTCTCTGTTTTCAACCCATTTTCCTTCGTTTTCTTTTGTTTTCTTTGCACCTGGGTGTTGTCTATTTCCTTAGCAACCCTGCTGTATCTTTTCTTTTGTGTTTTTTTTGAGCCAACTAAAGTCTCTAGTGGAAAGTTGAGGCTATATTTTGGATTTCTGCCCAGGAAATAGATTTCTGATGTCCACTGTTTATTCCGTATAAAATCACAGAAAATTCAAAATGACCTGAGTTTTTTTTGTGTGTAATCCTGGGCTGTATACGCAACGTTTCTTAGTTGAACACTTTTTTATTTTAGCAACAGAAGATTTTCGAAAAAAAATCATCTTTACCTGATGTCCTGTTTTGACAAATTTCTGCCAATAATTGTATTTGCATCTTAATCTCTTTCTTTTGGTGTTCTTTTCAGAAAAAGAGTTTTAAAAGAAGTTGTGACAGTAGCTGATGTGTTTTTTGAGTGTTAGGCTTGTGTTGAAACCGAACCATGTGAATTTATTATTTCGATTGCACTAACGTTGCTAATGAAGATTGTGAGAAGTTTGGTGTTGTCACACCCCACTTTTTGGAAACCAACAAAATGCAGTTGTTGGAGAGTCAAAATTTAGGGCCAACAAAAACTTTTTAAAAGATGCTTAACAATTAACCTTGTTTCACCTCTGTCTGCGTTGTTTGATCTTGAGTTTTGGTGTGGGAACCAACCAAAACAAAATGGTTACATAAATAACAAGAATTGAGGTGAACCTCTTTTATAAAAATCCTCCTTAAGTGGTTTGGCTTGACCACTAACTTTCTCTAAAAACACTTGAGGGAAAAACTCCAAGAATTTAAATTTCAGAACTCTCATGTTTGAGGGAACTTGTTTAGTCTTGTTATTATATGCTTATGAGGTGACCTTTCCTTGCCTCAAAGTATTTATAACTATTGTGGATAGTTGTGAGTTGTTTTATTTGTATGAGATCTACAAATAACAATCCCTTACCCCAGTAGCATGTATATCCTATTTATATCTCATCTTATGTTCTATTTAACTTCTCTAGTTTGGACTCCTGCCATAAGGAGGAATCCTGATCTTTGACCAGTATGTCATCAAGGATATAATGGTACCTATCTATGAGCCCTATCCAAAAACAGTTTCAGCACTTTTTGAATTTCCAAAATTTTGTGAAAGAAATATTTTCAGAAAAATTTGGGGACCACCACCCCTAGACTCAATTTTTGATTCTCTATCCATTAAACATGTTTTCAAGCATATCTTATATACAAAATTTTGGAGAAAACATTTAAAAACAGAAACAGCAGTTTTTGGAAAAGTGAAAGTTTTCAAAGAAAACAATTAAAGAAAAGTGAGAGACCACCACTACCCTACCCCATTTTCCATTCCCTACCTCCTAGACATATTTTCTTGCATATGTTGTGTTCAAGTTTTTGAAGAAAACCAGCACAAACACTTTTTGCTCAATTTTGGAAAATGATCATTAGATGATATTTTTCCTCCTTCTTCACTCCCATTGGATTCCCTAGCTGCCTAGTCACCTAGACCCCACCCCCATTGACTTCCTGGACGAAATGGCATGCCCATACCCATCCACCTCATCCCCACATGGCTTAAACCCTAAGCAATGGCATGGGCTGACATGACACAACCCTCCCCCATACCTTGCTGCCTCCATGGACCCCACCTTCTAGAAGGATTGACCTCCACGAGCTTGAAGAGCCGTTTTCCCACCCCCTGGACCCTCTCCTTCCCCTCTCCTTCATATCAGACACCTTCGGGTGCTGTGAGAGCTCACACCTCCCCCCACCTCCCTGGTATTCCTCTGCCCGAGCCCTTGTGGCCTTTGCTTCCCCTCTCCACGGCAAGTCTCCCAGGCAAGGTTTTGCCCGAGGAGGGCCCCTCTGGCCTGTTTGCCCTCGCCGCGGTGACCACCGTGGACGCCAGGCGGCCGTGCGCTGCGGCTAGCCCCTCCGGGCCTCTCCTCTTGCGCTCCACCCTTCCTGCCCCCCTCCTCTTCACCTCAATCGACTCACCTCATCGAACTCCCCCTCCGTTTCACCACCCACCGCCGGAATCGGGCTCCCCAACCCGCCGGCGAGCTCCGCGTCAAAACCTCGGGTACGGGCCACCTCCGGAAGCCCCGTCCCCCTCCCTACCCTCCTTGAGCTCCCTCCAAGCTCCTGCTCCCTCCAATTTGGAGTTCCACCCCTCTGTGCCACCTCGCCGTTGTCGTCCTTTGTCCGTGGCCGCCGCGCCCGACGAACTCCTCGTTCCGACCTCCCCCGTCTGAAATCAAGGCGAGCATCGGCTGCGTCTCGTCCCTCTGGTTCCCCTGGTGCTCCTCTCGCTTCCAGGGGACCACGAGAGGCACCGGCGGCGAGTTCGAGCCTCCGCAGCGGTGGACGGAGAGGACTCCGCTGTCTGCCTCGGTCACCGTCGACCTCCTCCGACGTGGACGCTCCCTGGCCGTCGGATCCACATCCAGCGGATACGTTTGAACCTCGAACCCATCTAATCTCGACCGCAGATCTCGCATCGGAGGGCAGCATACCTGTTCGGCGCGCGCGCTCTTCTAGCGGGCTGGCCTCGCCCCGCGCGGCCCATCTCCCTCCGGATCTGACCCATTTGATCCTGCAGGTTGTTGTTTAATTTTTTTCTGCAGATCTATTTCAGCTTGTTACTTTAATTCGATATGAAAATGCAAACGAGTAAAAATTGCCAAACCAAAAAATCACAGATCCAGATCTACTAATTCTTAACCACACCCAACTTACATAAATGCATTTTGTGCTATATTTTAAGAGAACTAATAAAAATGGCAGAAGCACTCTGTTTCACCATTTTAATCATAACTTGAGTTTTACGTGGCCAAATCTTGCAAGCCAAACTGTTTTGAGTATCCCTTGGATAGATCTATCAGTGAGGCTTGACCTTGCATCAAGGTGAGCTACCATTTGGAAATGCCATCCAATTTGGTAAAAGACCAGTAGCCATTTCTAAGATTTTTAGAGAGAGTTTAAAAATGATTTTTGATGTGAATCCAATTGGATGAGCTTGTGTGTGATTAGATCCATGTAATACTAGATTGGAATAATTTTTAGATCTCTGGATTATTTTTGGTGTGCATTTCTAGAAACAACACTTTTCTGTTTATTTTAAATCTTGTGTGTTTGGTTGTAAATAAATGATTGTGTGTTAGAAAACTTGTTTCCAAGCATGATTAGATGTGTTGGTCACTGTTATTAAGTTTTTTATTTCATTACTAATCTGTTAGGAAGTTTGTGCTTGTTTGGAAAACAAATAGAAATAGAATTAGTCTCTTATTGTTTTCTAGTATATTTTGTGGAATAGATTTTGTGGACTAGTATTGCTATGATTATTACCTAGTTTTTTTGTGATGGTTATGTGAGTCCAGTACCATTTTGGTACTGATGTGGTGATGGTATCACCTCTGTTAGCTTGCACATTATTTCATAGGAGAGCATGTGTAGCATTGATTGTTTTATTTAGCTATATTGTTTTGACTAGTATGAGTAGTTGTTTTCATAGCATTATTTTAAGTATATTTGATTACTAGCATGTGTAAGGTATATGTACTGTTAGTAGGTGTTTTTATTCATGTATTATGGTCTAGGAAAAATTCATGCTCATAGTATTGATTGCTCCTCTAGTGTTGCATTAGTGTCCCACTAGATGTTGAGTTTGCTCCTTTATTATTGTCCTTTTATTTTTAGGACTGTATGATGTTTCCTAGCATGTTTAGAATGTTTCCCTTTCTGTTATTATGGTATATATATTGTAGTTGTGTGAATTGATGGGTTGTGGAATGCAATTATTCCGTAGGGCATGCTTGTGTAAATTCTCCATACTAGTATGCTAATAGTTGACTCCTGTTATTATGATATTTTGCTAAGAGTAATGTACCTTGTGAAAGTGCATTTCGTTTTCCCAGTGTTTTGTGTGTTAGTTAACAATACTAAGTACTTTATTTATCGAGGTGTTAAGCGTGCAGGTGTTATACTTAACATCGACATCGATCACCGAAAAGTCGGTGAAGTTTGGCCTGAGAGTTTTTGGGACATTCACATAACCCAGCTGGATTATTGGAAACCGGATTATTTGGAGCAGACCGGATATTCCGGTTTGGCAAATTTCAGACCCTTTTGCATACTAGAGTTAGCTGGATTATTCGGACCGGATTTTTCATATCGGACCGGATATTCCGGGTGCTGATGAAGGAGCGCAAAAATGGCTAAGGACTGGAAGTTTTGCGTACTGGAGTCAACCAGATTTTTCGGACCGGATTTTTCATATCGGACCGGATATTTCGGGTGCTAATGAAGGAGCGCAAAAATGGCTAAGGACTGAAAATTTGGCGTACTGGAGTCAATCGGATTATTCAATCCGGATTTTTCATATCGAGCCGGATATTCCGGGTGCTGCGCGAAATTGGTTAAGGACTGGAAGATTTGCTCACTGGAGTGAGCCGGATTATTTGAACCTTATTATTCTGGAACAGCCGGATAATCCGGTTCAGATCTGTAGGGCTGCGTGGAGAAAGCTAACCGGATATTCCGGTCCAAACTTGGACCGGATATTCCGGTCCCCTTTTTCCTGCACAACGACTAGTTGTGAGGAGGGGCTATAAATACCCCTCCTCTTCTTCCCCAAGATCTAGTTCTTCCCCTTAGAATTTATGAGCATTTAAGAACTCACCAAATCTCTCATTACTCCCAATCCCTCCACCCAATCTTGAAGATCTTTGGAGGATTGAAGGAGAAGGCCCCGATCTACATCTTCACCGAGCCGTTCTTCATTTCCCCCTCTCTAGCTTGAGGGATCTAGCCTAGGGTTTCCTCTTGTGGAGAACCTAGGCATCTTGATACTTGTTGGTGATTCAAGAAGATTTGGGAGCCCCCAATTTAGTTGTGGGTGTGTGCCCCAAGTTTTTTGTAAAGGATTCGATCCCCGCCTCAAAGGGGTTCAATAGTGGAAGGTGAACTAGGCCTTTGGGCGGAGTTCATCGGAGAATAGGGTGAGGCCTTCGTGGCGTTGAGTAGGCCTTTGTGGCGAGCTCACACCCCTCCAACGAGACGTACTCCCCTAAAAAGGAGGAACTCAGAAATACATCGTGTCTCCGTGTGCTTCCATCGGTTACCTCGTTCCTCCCTCTCTTTACTTACTCGTACTTGTTGCATTATTGCTTGCCTTGTCATATAGGTAAATTCACCACTAGTTGCACTATCTAGATAATTTACCTTCTTGTCAAGCCTAAACTTTGAGAAAAATTAAAATTGGTCGTAGCACCTATTCACCCCCCTCTAGGTGCCCATACTTTGCTTTCAATTGGTATCAGAGCCTCAGCTCTTCTATCGGGCTTAACCGCCTAAGAGTTTAAGTATGGGAGATGAGTTGGTTGACGCTCCGTCCGATGGCAATGTGACCATGGATGATCTCAATGCTTTGAGAGAATCATTGACCTCATCCATAGACACTAAATTTGATGAGTTGCTTCAACTCATGACAACACTCCTCAAAGCCAAAGGACCGGAGGTGGTCGACTCATCCCTTCCGGAAGAACCGGAGGGTGCCAAGAAAGGGGTTGATGGTGAACCACTTAAAACTGCTTCCGCCAAACAATCCGCTAAGAAGGGTGCGTGTGAAAAGGAAGGATATCACGCCGTTGAAGGCCGATATTCTCCCGATCCCCCATCCCTTTTCCTCATATAATCCCTAGAGGAGATCCACCTAAAATTGATGCTTATTCTTTCCGTGAATGGAAATGCTACATGTAGACTCACTTGAACTCTTCTTGTATAGATCTTTGGAGGATCACTCGTGACGGATACAAGCCATTTGATCCCAAGAATCTCACAAGAAGAGAGGCCGTTGATTGCCAACTCAACTACACCGCCTTGTCCATCCTTCAACAAGCCGTGGGCCCCAACCACATGCCGCATCTTCAACACTTCTCCACCGCCAAAGAAACATGGGATGCACTTGTCATCATGTTTGTTGGGAATGAGAGCATGGAAAGAAATCGATATGATGCCTTGACCGATGAGGCCGAAGGGTTCTTCATGCGTGATGGAGAAGATCATGTTGACATGTATCGAAGACTCAAAACTCTTGCCACCGCCTTCTCTAGTGCGGGTGCAACATATATTGATGATGCTTGGATCAAGAGGAAGTACATGATTGCCGTGATGCCTTTTGAGGGCGCGGACTTGAAGAGCATTCAAGGAAGACATGATTTCTCCTCCATGACCTCAACTCAAGTGATGCAAGAATTGTGCTCCTAGAAAGTGCAAACCAAGAATGCTCTTGACAACCGTGCTAGATCCATTGGAATGCATCAAGGAGCATCTGTTGCTTTGAAGGCCAAGGTCTTGTCAAGAGAGGTTGAGAATGAAGAAGATGGAGAAGAGGCATTTCCTCCCTTGAAGGAACAAGACTATGATCCCGTCCTAAAGGATCTCATCGCCCTCACCGTGCAAAAGTTTTGGAGCAATCCTCCCAAGGGCAAGAAATTTGTTGAGGAAAAGACAAGGTCTCGCTATGGAAACGATGGAGTTCAAAAAGTGAGGTCTTGTTTCAATTGCCAAGACAAGCATCACTTCATTGCGGAGTGCCCCTACGAGAATAGAGAACACCATAGTGGCAAGCTCATTCGCAAGGACAAGTCCAAGGTTGAATACAAGAAACCTCACTTCAAGAAGAAACCTTTCAACAAGAAATCCCCCACCAAGTTTGTGCTCTTGACTCAAGAGGAGTATGATTCCGGGAGTGATGAAGAAGAAGAAACAACAAGTGAAGTGGCCGCTCTAGCTATTGCTTCCACTCCATCTTCGTCATCCCTCTTTGAATCCCCCAATGAAAATCTTACTCAACGCAATGCCAAGTGCTTCATGGCTAAGGCCACGGAGGTATCATCTTCTCCTAACTCTAAGACCCCTAGTGAACTAGAACATATTGCTAGTCTTAGAGAAGAATAGGAAAGGGCCTCCTTGGACCGTTTTATGTCTAACATGCAAGGGGAGACCAAGAAGTACTTTGAGCATCTCATGAGGCAATTGGGAGAGGCCCAAGAGGCTCTTGAGAAGAAAGGTGAGATTGAGAGAAGGGATGCGGATGAAATTGCATCTCTCTCTATGACTCTTGAGGAAGAGCATGATGGTAGAGTTTCTCTAGAGGATGAACTTGAATCTATTGAATCAACCCATAATGAACTTGTCTCTAAAATCATTAAGGAACGTGATCTTGCTATTGCTAAATATAAAAAAGCTAAAAAGGATAAATTCGAGTTTGGGGTTGGTCATGGTAAACTAACCGAGGAGTTTGAAAAGCTAACCAATGCTCACAAAGCTTTGGAAAGCCAACACTCATCCCTCAAAGAGTTGCATGAACAACTTCAAACTCAACTTACTCAATCTAACCATCCTAGCACCTCTACTTCTTCTTGTGATCATGCAAATATTATTGAGGAAAATGCTAGGTTGAAGGATGAGCTAGCAAGGCTCAAGGGCAAAAGCCCTCATGTTGAGAAGGTTGTGTTAGCCACCCCACAAGTGGTTGCCCCTAGCCCTAATGCGGTCATTGCTAGACCACAATTAAGTGCTCCAAGGCAACAAGTGGGTAAGCAAGGGCTTGTCTATATAGCCAAGAAGAAGAACAAGAAGAAGAAGAACAAGAGGAAGAACCAAAAGGGTGCTTTGGGTAGCATTGTCATTAGGGACAACACTACTCGTAGCACATCCGCACAAGCAAACAATGTTGCCTCGAGTAGTAATGTCATGAGGGACACCACTACTCGTAGCACCTCCGCGGGAACTAACAATCCACACCATTTCTTATATGTTGATTATTATGGTGTTGTGCAAGCTAAATATGTTGGTCCTATTGAGGGTTTCATTGACTACACTATTTGGGTTCCCAAGACCCTTGTTGCTAACATGAAGGGACCCAACTCGGGTCCTAACTCTAGTCAATGATCTCTTGCAGGACTATGCTTCCGGTGGGACTAAATGGATTCTCGATAGTGGATGCACTAATCATATGACCGGAAGCAAAGAACTAGTGACGGAGTTGCGACCAAATGACATCCAAGCAACCGTCACTTATGGGGACTCGTCCAAGTCTAAGGTATCCGGATTCGGCAAGGTTGTGGTGGCTCCCGATATAACTATCGTGAACGTCATGCTTGTCGAATCCCTTGGTTACAATTTACTTTCCGTCCGCTCTCTTGGAAAGATGGGTTTTTCCGTCTTTTTCGATGGTGATATTGTGGTCCTTTTGAGGAGCAAGACTCTTGACGTCGCTCACGTGGGACATGTTGAAAATGAGTTGTTTGTGGTGGACTTTTCGAAGTCCACCAACTCTCAAGCAATGTGTCTTTTTGGGAAGGCGGACTTGGGATGGTTGTGGAATCGCCGCCTATCCCATGTCAACATGAGAACTTTGCAAAGTCTTCAAAAAGGTGGCCTTATTGTTGGACTAAAAGAAAATGTTTCCTTTGCAAAGGATCGCGTTTGTAGGTCGTGCGTTGAAGGGAAGATGCATGACATCTTGCACAAGGCCAAGACTATTATCTCATCAAAGAGGATCTTGGAGCTTCTCCATGTTGATCTCTTTGGTGCCGTGCCCGAGGCAATTCTTGGCGGCAAGAAGTATTGCTTGGAGATTATCGATGATTATTCAAGATACACTTGGGTTTATTTCTTCAAGTGCAAGAGTGAGACTCAACAAACCATCATCGACTTCTCCAACGAAGTGCAACGTCAACACAATGTGCAAATCATAGCTATTAGGAGTGATAATGGCTCGGAGTTCAAGAACTATACATTGAATGAATTTCTTAGTGAAGAAGGCATTCGTCATCAATACTCCGCCACTTACACTCCTCAACAAAATGGTGTTGCCGAAAGGAAGAATCGCACTCTCTTGGATATGGCAAGGACCATGTTGGCGGAGTACTCTTCTCCCCAATATTTATGGGCCGAGGCCATATCCACCGCATGCCACTCCTCCAACCGCCTCTACATCCGCAAAGGCTTGGGCAAGACCCCATATGAGATCCTCACCGGCAACAAGCCCAACGTCTCTTACTTCCGTGTATTCGGTTGTAAGTGCTTCTACTTGATCAAGGGTATTAGGTTGTCGAAATTTCAATCCAAAACTATTGAGGGTATTTTTGTTGGTTACGGTGCCGAATCCCACACTTATAGAGTCTATGACAAAGCCTCACGGATTGTCATAGAATCTTGTAGTGTGGTGTTCGAGGAAAATGACGGCTCCCAAGTGGCGCAATTTCATGTTTCAAATGTAGATGTTGAAATGCCTCAAGAAGCCATAGGAAGGATGGGTGTGGGATTTTTCCGCCCCATCGAGGGACACCTTATGGCGACTCGAGAAGGACTATGCTCTACTCAAGTGGAGCCCTCCTCTACATTAGAAGATCAAGCCAAGGAGCCAACTATTACACCTAACCAAGAACATATTCAAGACCCTCCTCTCATTGATCAAGTCACTCCGTGTAACATCCCTGATTTTTGGAAAATGCAAAAATCACAAAAATTTGAAACTTTTGTTTTCATGTCAATACCAGTCACCAAAAAGAAATAAAACTCAAACAAAAATGAAATATGTGGTCCTATACCAAGTTTATTGGAATTAGAAATCCAATTATGCCTATGTTCCTTAAACCCTAAAACCTTTATTCAAAAAAATAAGTTCCTTTATAAAAAGGGAATATCTTTTATTTACAAACCTTTATCTAAAATGTTTGTAACTCCAATATTACTTTGAAGATATTTTATGGCAACAAAAAATCAAAGATTTATAACCCTTAAGTTCTAAGCCTCAAAAGTATTTGATGAGAAATAAAATTATTAATAATAACTTTTAGTTGTTATTCCAAGTTTTAAACATGAAGGTGTGAAAATAAAATGCATTACTTGATAATAACATAAAAGAGGGTTTTGGAAAACTATATCATGACTTGTGGTTTTATTCTAAAATTTATTGATCAACAATATTAATTAATTGATATGAACTAATTAAATAACATTAAGTTACTATTAGTAAAACCTTCATATTAAAATGTGAAAATGGGTTAAAGATGGCTTTCCAAAAATAATATATGACATGTAAAATGTCTCTGAAATTTTATTTAGATAATAACATCATTTTACCATTTTCTAAAATTTTAAAGTATTATTAGTGTTTTATTTTTTTTATTTCCAAATATAAAATTTTGAAAACAAGATGAAATGACTTTCAAAATTTTGTTTTCAACATTTAGGATGTCATTAAAATTGTAATTGACCCATAACCATATTTTATAAATTTTTGATTAAAATTCACATTAAGAGACTGTTAAGGAATAATTCAAATTTCCAAAATCCAAAAATAAAATATGTTGAATTTTTTTCAAAAATGATATTATTGGAAAGTAATTGAAATATTAAGAATTTAGAATTTTGTTTCATATTAATTGGAGTTATAAAACAGAAGATATGATTAAATCAAATAAACAGAAATAAAAAGAATAAAATTTGCTGACGTCATACCTGACGTCATCCTTCTTCCTCCTCTGTTTGGAAACCTCTCTGTCACGGCCGAATTTTTCGCCGCGTCGATTCCGGCCATCAAGGCCATTATTTCGTTCCCTTCTCCGCTCCTATAAGATGCCCACGACCCCCTCTTCCTTTCCCCTCTGTCCCCTCTCCAAATCGCACGGCCACCCCTCGGTGATTCCTCGCCGGAGATCCGCCACAGCCGCAGCCGTGTGAGCACAACTCCGGCCAGGTGAGTCCCTCCCCCGGTCCATGACCTAGCCCTCCTCCCCCCCTCGTCTTCGCGCTTTGATTGATGCCTTCGGGCAATTTTTCTGCCCGGCCAGGCCCACTGCATCGTCTCCTTCAGAACCGCCGGAGTGCGCTGCGCCTCCGTCTGCACCGCCGCAGCCAACCAGGAAGCGGTACCCGTAGCCACTGTGGTTATCCGATTCGCCACGTCGCGCTCGTCGTCGTCGTCATCTCGGCTGAGCTCGAGGACCCCTGGAGCGCCATCTTCGTCATTTCCCGAGCATCCGCGCCGCCGCAACGCCATATTCCGGCGACCTAGCTCCGGTAAGCCTCCTCCTCTCCGGTGACCGTTAGATCTAGGTGAACGGCCTAGATTAGATCATCCCCGAAGGGGTACGCTGTCGTTGGATTTAGATCGAACGATCCAGATCCAGTGACTTAACCCAGTCAGCATAGCTCAGTCAGCGTCCAGTCAGCGGTAGCATCCAATCAGGATCAGACACGTGGCCAGCCCTTTAATTCAAATTTTTCTCCCGCTAGATTAATTGGCAGTTTTACAGATTAGTCCCTACATCTTAGATCTATCATAACTTTTGATCCATGAGGCCAAATTTAGCAATCTTGGACTTTTTGAAAAGCCCTTGACATTTAGAAACTTTTGGCACTGTCCAAATTCAAATTTGGAAAACTTAAATTTGTTCAAATTCAAATATGCTTGTTTGATGAAATTTGGCATAATTCAAATTCTACAAATCCAAAAATTGTAAATAAAATATATTTGGAAACCTTAGGATGTGTACTTTCATATTCCCTGTCCCAAAATAATAATTGAACAAATTAAAATTGAATTTAGAATTAAGTTGTCTATTTGAGTATTTTTGACATAGATTAATTTCTATAAATATTTTCAATATAGTTCCTTTTGCAAAATTGTTCCATTTGACAACCTTGGACCAGAAAAAACCTTGCCCAATCATTTTGGACACCCTTGGACCATGACCATGTATTTTAGCCAAAAATCCATCATAGTAGTCCATCTAGTTATTATGTCTTAGATTTTGTTTCTATTTCTTTCTACCATTGTTTGTTGTGGCCATTCTTGGAGCCAAGCCAAGTCCTTAGAATGTGTCAATAACATATAGTACCAAGTAGTGAAATTTAGTTTTCTATCTACTTCTCCTCTCCCCTTTCATGCTTCAAGAAATCATCAAGCTAGCAAATTGGAGATCAAGACTCAAGCACAAGAAGAAAACTTCATCTCCAACTTGGTGGCAACATGAAGAGCTACAAGGAAGATCAATGAAGAAGTTTTGAAGAAAAGACTTGGACTCCACAGCAACTAGAAGCAACTCAAGAAGTACAAGTGTGAAGAAATTTAGAGGAAAACATCTCCCCCTCTCTTCCTATCCTTCTTCTTATTTTCTTTTCAATTTGACTTAGTGGTATTTGTGCCCATCCCATACCCAAACCAATTAGTGAAGTGAAAGCCCTGAAGAATTTATCAAGACCAAGAGAAGAATCCATCCAAGAAACAAGACTACAATAGAAGCATGAAGATGATCTTCAGGAAGGCAATCACATGAGGACTAGAAGCAATCCATACAAGTTGAAGAATAACAAGTTATTTTTGTCCAACCATTGACCCAAATGGAAAATCCAAGACTTAGTAATATTTTCCCTTTGATGATGAAGTTAGTAGACCTACCCTAACCACAATGGAAAATACTAACATAGTCAATTAAATATTTTTGAAGGTGAATATAACCAAGTGTTTGCATGTATTACTTTAGTTGAAGAAGTAATATGTTTATTCTAAGTGAACTCTTGGAACTTCCTCGACAAGTATGGTTATAATAAAGTTAGATCACATCAAACTCAACCTAGTCCTTCCCTAGTAAACCATTGGAATTTCCTTAACAAGTATGAGACCACTAGAGAATAAATCTTTTAACTCAAACCTAGACCTTGTCCTAGCCCACTAGGTTAAACTACTTTGGCTATGTTATTGCTTTGTATGATCTCTTCACTTGTATGTTTGCTTGATAGCATGTTTGTTTATTTTGTTATTGTGTTTTCAATGAATAGATTGTACGGAGAGCAACGATCCTTTGTGAAGAGAGTGTGATATCTTCACCAACTTCAACAAGGCAAGTAACACACCATCAACTACCCATTATTTTCTATATGCATTAGTTTATTTTGAGTAGTATGCATGATAGGAAATTTTACTAAGTTATACCATGCTATGCTATTATCCTAGTAGTGTGTAGCCATCCCTTTTACCTTGTTATTTTGATAGCCCTAGAATTTATTAGGTGCTATGCAATGTTACAAATTGTTTTACTAGATGTTGAGGAAAAATTCTAAGTATAACTAATGAATGAACCACCTGGGTGGAAGTGGTAAGACTGGTTTATGTTGAGTGTTTCCTCAGGGCCCTTGTCTAAGGGTTATTCCACTTGAGGTTGTCACTTGAGGATGGCCACCCAGGAACAAAGAGATTACTATGTCCTTCTAAGTTTAGTAGCTTCCCGTGCAGCCTTTAGTCATATGGGCTCTGTCTTGATCAACTAAGTTGAATGATCTCACTAGGCTTACCAGCAGATGTAGCATAATTATAGGTGGAACGGGTAAGCCAAACGGTGGTGGAATTTCTTCAGAAAGATCTCGTCTCAATCTTCTCTTTCCTTAATGCACTCAGGGTGTATAGGATGTTTGGGCTGATTTGAGTCTGAAGGTGAAAGTGCACAAACTCTGCAGAGTCAACAAACTAAGATCTTAGCCGTGTCCCCGGTTATGGACAACTATGAGCAGCTGGACAAGGATTGACGGAAGAATCTCATCATCAATTTCAATAAGTAAAATTTTGACCAAGTGAACAGTATTGTGGTGCTTGGATCTTAATCCAATGTTGCCACCCTTTTGAAAAGAAAAGTTGGTTTTACAAAAGTGATAGGAGAAAACTGGCTTTATGCAAAACTTAGCCAAAACTCCACTCAGCCAAATAAGCATGTAGTATTAGTCTTGCCATTTATATCCACCATAGTGTTACTTGCCAATACATTAAATTATATTGACTCCCTTGTGGCTGCATATTCCATATTGCAGATATTTCTGAAGACGAGTGAGGATTTCGTTTAGGATCTCGAGACTATCGCCAACAGTTTTTGCCTGTGGCACATGAAGAAGATGGGCTCAATGTTGTACTATGTTTTCCGCTGTATTTCTTTGTTTTCTGCTAGTCTTCTAAGACTATGCAAGTTGTAATCCTATTTTGTAAAGACTGGATCATGCGATGTTATAGAATTTGATGCATTTGCATGATATTTCATTTTGTACTGTGGTGCTAGCAATTGATCCAGGGACTAGCACAATAACACAGGTATTCCATCTTTATTAAAAGTTGGGATGCTACACTCCGCAAGTCGTACCCACTCCTCTCACTAATGCGAGTCAAGATCAAGGCCAAGATCAACCATCCTCTTCATCCTCTCCTCAAGTTGAAGCTAGTGTTGAAGATATTGTTTATGATGATGATGATGATCAAGGACAAGTTGGTCAAGATGGGGACCCAAATGATCAAGATGATCAAGTGACCCCTCCTCGCAATAATGAGGAGATCGAAGCCCGTCGCATCAAAAGGATAAGAAGAGCTTTGAAGCAAATTGATGCCCAAGACGACAAGGTCTTGGAGGATGTTCAAACTAGAAGATCTAAAAGAAGGCAATTAGCTCATTTTTGTGAGCATCAAGCTCATATCTCTATGGTGGAACCTAAGAAAGTGTATGAAGCTCTTGAGGACTCCGATTGGGTTGAAGCTATGCATGATGAGCTCAATAACTTTGAGCGCAACAAAGTTTGGAGATTGGTTGAGAAGCCCAAGGATTGCCACAATGTTATTGGCACTAAGTGGATTTTCAAGAACAAGCAAGATGAGAATGGCATTGTCATTAGGAACAAGGCAAGATTGGTTGCTCAAGGTTACACCCAAGTTGAAGGCATTGACTTTGATGAAACCTACGCACCCGTGGCTCGCCTTGAGTCCATCCGTATCCTCCTTGCTTATGCATCCTCTCATAATTTCAAATTGCAACAAATGGATGTGAAAAGGGCTTTCTTGAATGGTCCACTAAAAGAGGAGGTATATGTTAAGCAACCTCCGGGGTTCGAGAATCTCAACTTTCCTAACCACGTTTACAAACTTGACAAGGCTCTCTATGGTCTCAAACAAGCACCTCGTGCTTGGTATGAGCACCTTAGGGAGTTGTTAGATGATCGTGGTTTCGAAGTTGGGAAGATTGACCCCACTCTCTTCACCAAGAGAGTAAAGGGAGAGCTTTTCATATGCCAACTATATGTGGACGATATCATCTTTGGCTCAACTAACCAAGCTTTCAATAATGAGTTCTCTAAGCTTATGACTGACAGGTTCGAGATGTCTATGATGGGTGAGCTTAAATTCTTCCTTGTCTTTGAGATCAAACAATTGGCCCGTGGGACTTTCATTTCTCAAGCCAAGTATACCCAAGATATGATCAAGAGGTTTAATTTCCAAGATGCTAAGATCAATACATCTCCTATGCAAGTCAAGTGTCATCTATCCCGTAATCCAAAAGGGAGTAAGGATGTGGATCAAAAGCTTTATCGTTCTATGATTGTTTCTTTGCTCTATCTTTGTGCATATAGGCCCGATATCGTTTTGAGTGTAGGTGTGTGTGCAAGGTATCAAGCGGCTCCTAAGGATTGCCATTTGATGGCGGTCCATAGGATCTTTCGTTATTTGGTTCATACCCCAAGATTTGGTTTGTGGTACCCAAAGGGGGCACAATTTTCTCTCAATGGATATACGGATTCCGATTGGGCGGGTGATCAAGATGATAGGAAGTCTACCTCCGGGGCTTGCCAATTTCTTGGTAGGTCCCTAGTGGGTTGGTCTTCGAAGAAGCAAAATTGCATATCTCTCTCCATCGCCGAAGCCGAGTATGTTGCCGCCGCAAGTTCATGCACTCAATTGTTATGGATGAGGCAAACTCTCAAGGAGTATGGAGTTCATTTGGATAAGGTGCCTCTTTTGTGTTACAATGAAAGTGCCATAAAAATTGCATACAATCCGGTGCAACATACAAGGACCAAACACATTGAGATCCGCCACCACTTCATCCGTGATCATGTGGCAAGAGGGGATATTTCACTATCTTATGTGCCCACCAAGGACAATCTTGCGGATATTTTCACGAAGCCACTTGATGATGCAAGATTCTTGTTCTTGAGGAATGAACTAAATGTGATTGATTCTAGGAGTTTGACTTGAGGATCTTGCACACACCCCTATAGATGAAACGTGTTTTAGCTTAGATGTAGGCATGGACATAGGGGGAGTGTTATCCTAACACATTGGGTTCTCCCTCCCCCCATTATGCCCATAGCAAAAATTCATTGTGATCTCTCTTTTTCTAATGTTGAATTGTGAGCTTCAATGTTGAGTATTGGCAATGCCCCCAAGATATATCTTCGCGGTTGCATACCATAATCTCTTACATGGTGGCCTAGGCCACCAACCTCTTCATTTCGAAGAGTTGGATCTTAGTTGGGTTTCATTTGTCATTTCATTGCATTTCTTGTGTTTTACCTTCTAAGTACTAGTTTCAGTTTGATGTTATATCCTAAGCCATTCTATCAAAAAGCCATTCTTTTCTAGCACTTGTGTCGTCCATTGAAACGAGGAAATTTCGGATTAGAAGGCAGACGGAATTTCCGGTCCAGTTTTGGACCGGAATATCCGGTTCAAGTATGAACCGGAATCTCCGGTTCGGCGAAAATCATAAAAACTGGAGCCCGACGGGGAGGAGGCAGTTCTTGCCCTTTTCCCCATCCGCTCCTCTCCACCCCAAAACGCCGCCGCTTTGATTCTTGGCCTCCCGGGCCGTTTCCTCCGCGGGATCTTGAAGCTTTGGCCCGGATCTCGTTCCCCTCGTCCTTTGGAACGTTTCTACCCAAGCATCTTCCTCCATGGATACCGGTAATGTTCAATCTCGTTGAATCTTGGTGCTATAACCCTACCAATCCATGGATTTGCGTTTTTGTTGGCAATGCTTGGTAGAAATTGATCCTTAGAGGTCCCTTTGCATGCTAGAAACGGTAGACTAGATTCACATGTCACCGATCTATTGTAGAAATCTGGATCTAGATTGTTTTTGTGCTGTTTTCGCACTACCGGAATATCCGGTTCACTACTGAACCGGAATATCCGGGTCCACCGGAATATCCGGTTCAGTTTTGAACCGGAATATCCGGCTGAGTCCAGAACAGTTTGAGAACAACCCAAAATTAATCTGTCCTAGATTTCTTCTTAGAATCATGCCTGGAATCTTTTCTACTATTTTTATCCATGCTTCATCCTTTGCTTGACACTAGTGTACCCATCTTGTGCTATCCTCCTATTATCTTGTTTCACAGATGGTAGTTCTGAGAGGCGCATTCCTAAGCGTCCCAAGCAGATTTCTGTCAGAAACAAGAGGAAGGCTCGGCGCAACTATAAGACCGACATCTCAGTTTCGGAATTCACTGTGATCAGGCAGGAGGATGTCTACCTCTCTCCCCGTGTGGCCAACATTGATCCTCGGTTCTGGAACTTGGAGCAGTCCTACATCTATGTTGATATCTATTGTGACTTCCGTCACCCTATCCGTCTGATGCAGCCCTTTGACTTCACTGCTCTCAAGGCGAAAGAGGAGTTTGCTGTTGCCGCGAGCATTGTTGAGCGGTTTGGGCTTGTGAAGATGATGGAGACCCAGTGCAACTACAACACCCAGCTCGCCATGCAGTTCATGTCTACCTTGGTTTACAGTGAGGATATTGTGTGTCGTCTCAAGTGGATGTCTGAGACCACTGCTTGTGAGGCTTCCTTCGAGAAGTTTGCTCGTCTCCTTGGATACCCTTACAGCTCTCACCCTCCTGTTGGTCGCCGTGCGCATGAGGTTGATAGGCCGAGGAGGGAGGTGGCCATGGCTGAGTTGTATGCTTCTGGATTCACTATTGGGGGCAGTGAGGGACTTCTTCCCCTCTATGATCAGCTGGTGCGCATTTTCAGATCTTTCCTTGTGCCGAGTGGAGGTAACAATGATTCTCTCACCACTCCCTTATGCAACCTTCTGATTCTGGCTAAGGAGTGCTTGGAGGAAGTGGACCCGTCTGTTTCTTTCACTGTGGATGTGATGGACATCATCTATCACGAGCTATACACTGCTATGATTGGTGGAAACACCATTCCCTATGCTCCATATATCATGATGCTCATCAAGCATGAGATGTCGAAGGAGTACACAGAGCTACCTATGGTTGAGCACAAGGTCAAGAAGCTGTATATCAAGAGGAAGAAGAAGACTGCTGCTTCTTCTCAGGAGGGTGGTTCCTCTATGGGAGGTCCCTCCACTGGTTCTCAGTCTGTGCCCACTTCTGCTAGCACTTTGCGCAATGTCAGGAAGCTCTCCTGGTTTCAGCGCAATGTGCTCTGCATGAAGGTTGACATCCACCAGGAGCAGTACATGGCTTATTGCAGAGACACTGCCTTGGCTAGCACACAGGGTCAGATTCTTCACCACGTGAGTGGTGCTACTGGTGATGCTCCTGCTCCTCTCACTGCTCAGTCCTACACTGCTTGGTCTGCTCAGGACATCACTCCTTGGGAGCACATTGAGGCTGCGCTCCGGTCTACTCAGGCTACTACTTATGGAGCTGGTCATGATGGTGAGGAGGATGAGGACGAGGAGTCTGATGCTGAGCACGAGGCGGAGGGAGAGTCCGAGACGTCTGCTGGCGAGTCTTCTGAGCACTCTGATGCTTAGACCGTGGTTGGGACGTTAGATTAGCTATTTCTCTCCTTTTTGGTGTCTCGATGCCAAAGGGGGAGAAGTAGCTATTAGACTACGGGATTTGCATGGGTTCGGGCACAAGCGTATGCTTTTATCATTTCTTGAGAGCTTGTGTCCATTTAGTATTCGTTTTTCGTGAACTTTGCTCGTTTATTGTCTCGTTAAAACTATGTGTGCTATGGTGTGTGAGACTATGTTGGTTATTTGGATATTATCGTGGATTATCTATGTTAGTGGCTTTATGGTTATCTATCTTATATGTTGAGGATATTATCTATTGTTGTGCTTGGTTATTCTTGGATATATTATCTTCGCACAAGGTATATACTTCTATCTTACACTCAACATATTGGTGATATTGGTTCGTTGACATGTTTGCTACTTGTTGGAAATTACTCCCCATACATCATTGCATCTATTTGCATTCGAGGCAAACAAAAGATATGCATAGAGATAGGGGGAGACGTTTCCGTCGTGTTTCAAACATGTTCTTGTCAAGGTTTTATTGCAAATCTTAGTATTGTCATCTAACACCAAAAAGGGGGAGATTGAAAGTGCATTTCGTTTTCCCAGTGTTTTGTGTGTTAGTTAACAATACTAAGTACTTTATTTATCGAGGTGTTAAGCGTGCAGGTGTTATACTTAACATCGGCATCGATCACCGAAAAGTCGGTGAAGTTTGGCCTGAGAGTTTTTGGGACAGAACCCAGCCGGATTATTGGAAACCGGATTATTCGGAGCAGACCGGATATTCCGGTTTGGCAAATTTCAGACCCTTTCGCGTACTGGAGTTAGCCGGATTATTCGGACCGGGTTTTTCATAACGGACCGGATATTCCGGGTGCTGATGAAGGAGCGCAAAAATGGCTAAGGACTGGAAGTTTTGCGTACTGGAGTCAACCGGATTTTTCGGACCGGATTTTTCATATCGGACCGGATATTCCGGGTGCTGATGAAGGAGCGCAAAAATGGCTAAGGACTGGAAATTTGGCGTACTGGAGTCAACCGGATTATTCAATCCGGATTTTTCATATCGAGCCGGATATTCCGGGTGCTGCGCGAAATTGGCTAAGGACTGGAAGATTTGGTCACAGGAGTGAGCCGAATTATTTGAACCGGATTATTCCGGAATAGCCGGATAATCCGGTTCAGATCTGCAGGGCTGCGTGGAGAAAGCTGACCGGATATTCCGGTCCAAACTTGGACCGGATATTCCGGTCCCCTTTTTCCTGCACAACGACTAGTTGTGAGGAGGGGCTATAAATACCCCTCCTCTTCTTCCCCAAGATCTAGTTCTTCCCCTTAGCATTTATGAGCATTTAAGAACTCACCAAATCTCTCATTACTCCTAGTCCCTCCACCCAATCTTGAAGATCTTTGGAGGATTGAAGGAGAAGGCCCCGATCTACATCTTCACCGAGCCGTTCTTCATTTCCCCCTCTCTAGCTTGAGGGATCTAGCCTAGGGTTTCCTCTTGTGGAGAACCTAGGCATCTTGATAATTGTTGGTGATTCAAGAAGATTTGGGAGCCCCCAATTTAGTTGTGGGTGTGTGCCCCAAGTTGTTTGCAAAGGATTCGATCCCCGCCTCAAAGGGGTTCAATAGTGGAAGGTGAACTAGGCCTTTGTGGAGGAGTTCATCGGAGAATAGGGTGAGGCCTTCGTGGCGTTGAGTAGGCCTTTGTGGCGAGCTCACACCCCTCGAACGAGACGTACTCCCCTAAAAAGGAGGAACTCGGAAATACATCGTGTCTCCGTGTGCTTCCATCGGTTACCTCGTTCCTCCCTCTCTTTACTTACTCGTACTTGTTGCATTATTGCTTGCCTTGTCATATAGCTAAATTCACCACTAGTTGCACTATCTAGAGAATTTACCTTCTTGTCAAGCCTAAACTTTGAGAAAAATTAAAATTGGTCGTAGCACCTATTCACCCCCCCTCTAGGTGCCCATACTTTGCTTTCACCTTGTTGTTATTCTATTTTAGAGTGTGTTTTATTGACTTGTTACAATTTATTGAGCCACTGGTTTGTTTGGTTACTTTCATTGTTGAGTGATTCCTTAGCTTTGGTGTAGACTTTAGCTTATTAAATAACTAGATAATTCATATGTGTTCTGTTTGTTTTGCTGTTTGGAAATTGTATGGGTGTTTACCTTAGCATAAGTTTGGTGCTAGTGTTATCATTATATTTAGTAGTACCTTGTTGTGTATACTTAAGGCTAGTGGTAAACTTGTTTGGATTGATTGCTTGTGTTGTTGTTAATACCCACTGCCATGGGTGTTGCTTTGATGGTTGATATTACATTGTTTGTTTATGAACACCTTAGTAGCCTCACCCTTGTTACCACAAGCTATATTTTTAGCTTCCTTAATATCTTGGTATGATAGTGGTACACCCACTCAACCTATGATATTGGGGTGTGGAATGTGTTTCTTTTAAACCATATGTTTCCTGCCGATAGTCTTGTACTCTGAGAGTTTGTGAGATGGTTCTCTCGATAACTTTTTGAGTGGTTACATTAGTGTGTGTTACTTTGCTGTAGGTGTTGTTTTGATTACTTTATTGTCCTTCTGGTGCTGAGTGTGTGTCTTTATTTATTTTACGGCGTTAGAAAAACGAGGAAGAAGAAGATGGAGTCGTAGAGCTGTGTGTCAAATCAAGCTACTTCAAGGCCAGGGACACAAAGAGATTTAAGGCAAGCCATCCTGATGCTTGCTGTTATAATACACTTATCATTATCTATCATGCATGTTTTACTTCTGAATAGTTTTACAAAAACATTGGTTTTCCAAAAACTATTTTTGAGTGAATACTACTACTACTACATATATATTACTACTATGCCAGTAGTTGAAACTTGGTGTTACCAAGCCCATAAGCCACCATATGGTATTTATTACCATCAAATATATTGGTCCCTAAGTGGACACCCCAAAATTGCGTTTTACAAAACAAAGACTTTATGGAAAACCCGGAGGAAAGGCGGATTCTTATTCTCCGGAGGAATGTGGAAGTGGTAATTTTTGGGAAAATGGTGTTTTTTTCAAAAATGACACATAACCTAGTCTTCGCCGGACAACCTTTACCGTACTGCCGCCTTACCCCAACATGGGCACGGGGCTTAACTGGAAGTTTGTCCTTGTTAGTGTGTGTTCTATCTCAAACTCTATAAGGGACGGACTCCCTCGAACCGAATGTCTCCAAAACTCCCAATGTTGGGACATAAAAAGTGTGGGATTAAGTTACCCTCCGGTCGCATTCAGTTGGGGCATCCTGGCTGGCGGGGAATAGCTCGGTGCCGGTGATGACCGGTAAAACTCGACTGGGAGATAGACACATTCTAGCTTGAACATAGTGGAAGGTTATGATCGGTTATCTGATGTTCTACATACTGTTGTTACAGTCCGTGGTTGGTCACAGCAGGTGTACTGGATCTGGTGGATGTGTACACCTCTGCAGAGTACAACTTTTTCGAAGAAGCCGCGTCCTCGGATATGGACAGTTGAATGGCCATGTAGCTAGCATTGTGTCAATGTTTTCAAAAAGGTGTTGAACTTGGGAAGTTCGGAAAGGAAGAAAATCTTGTACCGTGGAGGTACCGATGATGAAAAGCCAGAAGTTGTTTTACAAGAAGTTTTGCAGAGAAAATCTTTCTTCTCTAAGCAAACATCTAGAAACTGATTCCAAGAAGTTTTGCAAAGAGAAACTTTCTTTTAACAAAGTTTTACAAAACCTCTTGTACATGTGATATCTACGAGAGAAAGAAAAATTATACTATTTTCTTCTGAAGTATCTTCTTCAACGAAGATACAGATTAACCTGACTGCAACTATGGTGTCATCCTATATGAACACCATTGATAGTGAACCCTATGTATAGCCTACTTATTACACCATATAAGCATACTTGCATTTGGTAAGTTACATGATGGATGTCTTGCTGAGTACATTTGTCGGGGGGTTACCCCCGAGTAGGGTAAAGACAGGTGGTAAAGGCAGCTTACAGAAGAGAGGTTTGGTCGAGTAGCCGACTACCTGGTACTCGCTACCCGGTCGACTGCTACTCGGTCTCACCTCAAGATGACCAGAAGGAGATATCAATCAAGTTCTATCCTTTCGAGTAGAAGGGTTGGCCCGAGTACAATTGGCGGGAACAATTGGCGGGAACCTACTCGGGCCAGAAAGTCAAAGGAGCCGTTCTGACACAGGATCCTGCGTATCCTGGGTCCGTACTTGGCAGCATTCGAACTACTGTTCACCTGGGGCCGGCCTGCCTGACAGTGACAGCATGGAAGCAGGCCGTGGCAGGATAAGGGGGGCCTACTCTGTGCCTAGGTACAGTGATACCAGTCTGTCCCCTAGTTTTGCCCAACGACTTTACGGAAGCAGCCAAGATTAGGAACCAAAGCTGTCAGCGGGTACCCGGAAGAAGGACGGTGTGCACACTATGTCGACACTTGTCTAGATTTGGACGTATCCGGCTGGGCACCGTGTATATAAGGTGCCCCGCCGCCTCCTGCGCGAGGCATGCTCTCACATGCTCATAGTGAACCCTAGAAACCCTAAGTTCTTGACCTAGCTCTACTCGGAGAGGAGAGAGAGGCTACTCGGTAGAGATACCATTTGTACTGTGGCTACTCGGAGAGACATCGTAATACATAGAGAAAGGCAGGAGTAGGGGTTTTACCTCCTCACGAGGGCCCTGAACCTGGGTACATCGTGTTGTTTGTGTTGTGTGGATCTTACCTCACGCGGCTACTCGTCGCGTGATCCCTCCCCGGACACCTCCAGCGTCCATCGTCCCCACATCTTTAGCCATCCTATGGCATCTGCCGTGACCCCACCACGACAACATTCAAATGTACTCATTATGGTTTCACCCCTGGTATTTACTTGCAGACATCGAGAAGGAATCTCAGGAGGAGATCAACAAGGAGAAGTACTACGCTGATGGACTTGCGAACTAGGATCGTCTCCCAGTCAGCAGCCTGTAGGTTAAGGCGTGACTTGGGCTCTACCACGTTTGTGTGTTTAGTCTTCCGCTGTGTGTGTCGTGTGTTTGCCCTGCGTGGCAGTTGTGTGGACTTGGTCAGGTGACCATGTCTCTTTGTAAGTGTTTTGCGCAACCGTGTAATGGATATTGTATCTGTGTACCAACTTTGTATGTTGTTCACGACTGAATTTCCTGTGATCGTGAATGTATGCATATCGAAGTGTCCTTGAATAGTGGTTCTGGGGCGGACCTTACAGGTGTGAAGGAAGTTTTCTAGGGTCAAGAGAAGAGGATGATATGACGTGATCAAGAAGAGTGAAGAGCCTAAGCTTGGGGATGCCCCAGTGGTACATCCCAGAAAATTCCAAGAAGAATCAAGCGTCAAAGCTTGGGGATGCCCAAGGCATCCACTTCTTCATCAACAAATTATCATGTCACTTCTAGTGAAACTATATTTTTATTCGGTCACATCTTATGTGCTTTACTTGGAGCGTATTTTATTTTTGCTTTCAGTTTTTTTATTTTTGCAATAAGCTTGGTTGGACCCAGCATTCTTTTATTGGCGAGTGACACACTTCGCCTTTTCATGGGAATACTTTGTATTCTTAATCTTTTTCTGGCTGCTGCATTTATTTTGCTCTTGTTTTGCATGCATCTCTTATCAGAGCTATTAGTTTTAGTAGTGTTATGTGAGTACTCTCATTTTTTCTTGTTGTATCATGAAGAGTATTTTTGTTAAAACATATCTTGTATGGTGCTTGTTGGGAGAAGAAACTGCTGCTTAAAGTAGAATTTTTAAGGGTGAAAGTAAAAGCTTGTATAGACTGTGGCTAGAACTTTTTTCGTATCATGCTAGATGTTATGTTAGTTTTAAAGCCTTGTGGTTATTGAGTAGCATGGTTATCCTCAAATATCTGAGAGTGTTTAATGTGCCATTGAAAGATTCATGAGTTGTTCTTGTCATAGTAAAGCATAAATTTATGGTATTCTCCTTCTAAAGTTTTATTTGGTTGACTTGGCGCATGCTCACACCATGTTCATGACTATGAACCAGTCACTAATAGCCTCTATGAACATTTAGTTTTTGAACTTGTGATACAGCTTATGCTTTAATTAATAATGTTTATGTCGCGATGCATGATTATGTCTCTTATGCTCTCTTGATTTGTCGCTCCCAGTCTTTTGCTAGCCTTCACATGTACTGTGTATGAGCTCTACTCGTGCATCCAACTCCCTAAAACCAAGTTTCCCATTGTGTCCACCATACCTACCTACATGTGGTATTTAACTGCCACTCCAAGTAAATTGCTCATGTGTTACCTTTAAAACCTTCAAAATAACTCCTGCTTTATGTTCTTGTTTTTGCTCATGAGGACGTAAATAGAGAATCTTTATCTCACTTGGTTATTGGATTTCACACCCTGGACTAGTGGCTTTATCCACTTATCCAAATGATAGAAGAGCTGGCAGCGGGGTGCCCAGCCCCAAATTAATACACACAAAATCTCTTCACTATTTTTGCCCCTGATTTATCAGTCAAAACATAATTGTGTAAACAAAAGAGAAAGAGGGATGACCTTCTACCCAGATGCGTCCTTCATATGGGAGCCGCTCTTGTGAATCCAGTCGGCTTGTGACGTACTGTATTTTATGTTTACCATTCGTTGACATTAGCATAGATCTCCCAAAATATAGACACTCCTCCATGGTATGTGATTGTTGGCAGGCACCCGAGGATTAGGTTAGCCATGGTTTGTGAAGATGGATGGGGGGAGTGTCAAACTTTTAATACCTCTGTTTAATAAAATAAAAAGCTCTAGCACATGAGTGATCCCTGCTTCCCGCTGCGAAGGGCCTTTGTTTTACTTTTATGTTGAGTCTTCATCTTCTAACTTTATGCACAGTTGCGAGCGCATTTTTGCCATTCTGAGTTTTATGTGCATTTGTCCTACAAACATTATTAATTGATTCATAATGTGTTGTTGTTTGTTCTCAAATTATTTGCTCTAGTCTTCCTCATGAACTTTGAAGGCGTCCTGGCATTTATGTTTTGCCCCACTCTTAAGGACTAGCGAAATATCACTTTGCCATGCTTTCTCTATACTTGAAACAAACATATATCTTTATTTGCATTGTTATTCATGATCTTTTATTTGAGATACTTCTCATGATGAAAAGTGATTGCTATGCTTTATTATTAAACTTCTATTTATCATGTTTGTGTTTAAAGTTCTATGATCTCAGCTTACATATGCTGTTACATTTTTGTGACCAAGATTATGTTAGTAGCATGTCACCTCAGAAATTATTCTTTTATCGTTTACCTGCTCGAGGACGAGTAGGAACTAAGCTTGGGGATGCTTGATACGTCTCCAACGTATCTATAATTTCTGATGCTCCATGATGATATTATGCCAATTGCTACTTGTTTTCTCCCTTCTTTTTGTCATTTTTACACGTTTTCCGGGACTAACCTATTAACAAGATGCCAAGTGCCAGTTCCCCGTTTTCTACTGTTTTTTATTTCAGAAAATTTGTTCTTGCAATAATCTCGGAATTGGACCCCACAAAGCCCGAAGTACCTATTTTCCCCGGAAGCATCCAGAAGACCAAAGAGGGGTTGAAGAGGGGCACCAGGGGGGGCCACACCTTGGGGTGGCGCCCTCCTGGCCGCTCCATGTGGTGGTGTGGGGGCCCCCAGGGCTCCACCGCCTCTGCCCTTTCGCCTATTTATTCCCCCGGATGGAAAACCCTAGATACCTGATCAAAAATCCCCGAAAAGTTCCACACCCGTCGTTGTCGTCAACCCTAGATCAGGGGGGTTCTGAAGCTGTCTCCCGGCACCCTTCCGGAGAGGAGATCATCACCGTAGGCCTCTTCATCACCATGCTTGCCTCTGGAGTGATGCGTGAGTAGTTCATCCTTGGACTACGGGTCCATAGCAGTAGCTAGATGGTTGTCTTCTCCTCCTATGCCTCAATGTTTAGATCTCATGAGATGCCTAACATGATCGAGATTGTTCTTATGTAACTCTATGTGCTGTGTTTGTTGGGATCCGATGAGTATTGAACTTATGCCAAGTTGATTATAGTCTTTTATTGCATATGTTATTTGTGATCTTGCATGTTTTCCGTTGCTAGTGGTTGCTCTGGCCAAGTAGTTGCAAGTGACTCCAAGAGGGAGTATTTTATGCTTGATAGTGGGTTCATGCCTCCTTTTCGCCTGTGCTCGAGTGACAGAAACATGACGGGGGAGGATGTGTTGTTGCCATTAGGGAGAAAACAACGGTGTGAGTGCCCGCGTGCACAATCATTGCTTACATTACACACATTGCTTAATGCGATTATCTGTTGCTTGGAACTTAATACCTAAGGGGGTTCGGATGATAACCTGAGGGTGGATTATTAGTCATAGATGCAGTTCGATTACGGTCTATGTATATTGTTGTAATGCCCGCACTAAATATCATAGCAGTTATCATGTCATGGATGTGCACTACGGTGCAACCTTTATTTGTGAATTGTCTAGCTGTAATTTGTTCACCCAGCATGCTACCTTTATGGAGAGACACCACTAGTGAACCTATGAACCCCAGTCCATTTTCTTATACTCTTAAACAAACCACTACAATTTTCTACATTCTTTACTTACTGCAAGCATACACCATTTTCCACACTATACATCTAACCTTTGTTTTCAGCAAGACCGGTGAATTGACAACCTCACTGTACCGTTGGGACAAAGTTTTTTTGTTGTGTTGTGTGCAGGTTCCGCGTTGTTGCTGACACCGGTGAGGCGCCATCACCACCGTCAGTGGCATCAAACTTCCAAAGATCCTCTTTCTCCTACTGGATAGATAACCTTGATTCTTAACTGAGGGAAATTCCTACCGCTACACTCATCACACCCTCCTCTTGGGGTTCCCAACACGTAGCATCACGAGCTCGCGCAGGTACACCGGGTTATCAAGGTAGCTCACTACCGTGCGCCCCGATGTCGGTGCATGGGCGCCGCGCGTGGAGGACTTGGAGCCGCGCCACATCTTGCATGTAAGAGGGTGGGAGAGCTCGGGATTGCTCATCGGCGGCGGCTAGGTTTTGGGGTTCTAGCCTGAGAAACGCGCGGTGGCCGCTATGTATATCAGTCAAGGGGGATATGGGGGCGACCGTATATTGCTTAAGGCCGGATTTAGTATATGGGTACTGCTACTGCCCATATATCGGTCTAAGACTGAAAACCCGTCGGACTTTTCAGTTCCACGCAGTTGCTCTAACAAATCCCCACACCTGCAAACCCTAATAGACACACTCCCAATAACATAGTTTTTCTTGTCATTTACATAAACATGTTGTGGGCGCTGAGAGCTTCTCGCGGACGCACACGCCGTCCACATGCTGCTCGTCGTTCCTCTACTCCATGAAGATGCCCTGCTCCTCCACGACTCATCGGCCCCTCCCGATGTCACCTTGCCCGTCGACCGTCACCTTGGCATCCCAACCTCGCTGGAACCCGGAGTAGCGCGGCCCTGGAAAAAAGGAGTAACAAGTGCTTGAGTAGGGGACATGCCCTCCGCGTTGGCGCTTTTCCTGCTGATGCCGTCGGTTGGAAGGGAGGTCGGGGAGCAGTGCGCCAGGGAGCTCACTGGACGCAGGAGATGAAGGGGTCTATAGAAGAATAAAAGAAAAAATCTATGAACAAACGTCAAAACTGGTCTGGATCTATCTATTAGTAATGCGGTAACGGCTAGATTTCGGTGATGTACCCTTGTAGACCGAAACACGGGGATTACGCTCCCGCACAAATGTTGCCAAGGAAGACGACGTAGCTGACCTCAAGGTCGTGTAAAACTTGGTGTGTCTATGATGACCCTGGTGCAATGACGATCGTCCTAACGCCGCAAGTGTTGCATCTCTGAGTACTCGCACACGTACGATGCTTGACGACGACTCTTGATATCTCCAATGAAGCAGAAATTGCGGAAGTGGATCTCCTGGACGGAATTCCCACAGCACGACGATGTGCAGAGGTGAAGTGATTTCTCACGTGCGTAGCCATGACTTGGGGTCACAGACTGCGGGAGAGAGGGAGGTGGAAGTGGAGGAGCTAGGAGAGGTCTCACAATCTTCTGTGATTTAATTATGAATTTCTGAATATTAAATCAATTAATATGCCCCTCTTTATATAGGGGGAAGGGGGTGCCCTTCCCTTTAGCTCCTCCATGTACTAAAAAAGGAGGAGGAGGGAAGGGGGTGCAGCCATCCCTCAAGGGTTTAGCCGCATGGGCCCCTTAGAGCCCATCAAGGGGGCGAATTCCCCTCATGGGCTCTCTCCTCCGGGAGGGCCCAAAACAGGTGTGATGCTCCCTATTTTTTTATTTCTCCTTTTATTTTCCACTAAATTAATAAATACATATATTTACACTCGTAGGTTATCACTCCTGCTAGGGGGCATGGTATGTTGGCCTGCTGAACCTGCAACACTAGACAACACTAGTGTTCCATGTAGCTCGGGGCACTGAGGCACCAGCCACCATTGTGGACACGGACGCGAGCATCATACCTAGATGCGCCGGTAGAGGAAGCCATCAAAGAGAGAAAAGAGAGTGTGTGGTGGCTAGGGTTAGGTGGGAGACTAAGTCTGAAAGGATTTGGGTGCTCTTATAGGCCATCTAATGGGCTGTTTGGGCTGCTCCTTATGGGCAACGGAGATTCTGAAATGTCCGTGTGAAATGAGCTATATATTATCCGCAACGGTGTTTTCGGCAGAACTATTGCCAATGCTTCTCACCCATTCACCTGTTGCCAATGTGGTCGTCCCATCAAGGCCTAGCGCGGGTACCCTCCCTTCACAACGCGCATGAGTTGTTTCTACCTTTGCTTTCTCATTGTCGTATCCATAGAGGGTTTTCCATAGCGTTCTTTTTGTACTAGTGCCCATGACTAACTCATTAGTCACAATGGACAGACAATGCTAGAAACCATAATACCGAGAGGTGTAATACTGTATCTCTGCATCGTTGTCGAATAGCCATCTCAACAAGTCCCTCGGATGAACCGATAGGGTTTCGAGTAAGAGAACGAGTAGGCGCTGGTGACAATCGTCGGCTAACAGGGGGCAAGATTTACCCAGGTTCGGGGCCCTCGTAGAGGTAAAACCCTTACTCCTGCTTCTGTCGATCTGTATTAACGAGTAGATCGATTACAATGGGGGATGCTCAAGTCGAGAGTATGATCTCGATCTCAAGGCTTTGATGGTGCAGTATTGCTTGGTCCTCTCCCCCGGTGGTTCTCCTGGCTTTATATAGATAGCCAGGTCTCAAACCGTGCCCGGGGGGGATACAAACCCTAACCCTTAGTCGGTTACAGGTTTCCTTTCTTAACCCGCAAGGCTTTGCGGGTGGGCTTTGATTGGGACTTCTAGAACAGTTCATGGCGCTTCCTTTGGAGCTTGGGCCTTGGGCTTTAGACCGGGTAGGCTCACCCGATAGGCCTAGGATCCATCCCTTTGTCAGTAGCCCCCAAGCGTTTACTCGGCTGAGAATCTGTCGGGTGGAAGCTGAAAGTTTATCTTCATTTCATTTCGACTGGTGGCTTGAATCGTTTGAAGAGGGTGTGAACCCTGTATATGACGCATTCTTGTGCTCGAGTATCGAGGAAATAAAAGTGCCAGTGTATTGGTTGTTTTCGCAGAAGGATATGGCTCAGTTGCTTGGTTCTCTCGAAAGCTCAGGGCCAATTAATTGCATCTAGGGCAATAACAGTTCTGGCCTACGCAAATTCGAGACCTCCGACTCGAATCCGATGAGGTGATCATTGCGACTGGGCCGTTGAGGTCTTACCGAGTCGAACTTAACCTATGAGGGTACCCGGCGCGTCCGCTAGGATTTTTATTCATGTTGTTGACACAGAAATACACCGGAGGACGCAGCTTGAGTGCGATTCCAGGCTCTCAAGAAAGATCTTTTGGGTCTTACCTTCGTATCGAGAGGATACGGCATCCGGATGTGCCTATTCGGTTGAACGTTCCAGGGTAAAGATGTGTATACATCGTATGTTAAAGTAGCAGGGATTATTCACCCACGAATATTTTCTCACAACTTTGCGTGTAAGGAGTTTTTCCTTGTTTGAATTTACGCATGTTTTTCAGTCCGTACGAGAGAATTTTCTCGTCCGGAAGCCTTGTTGTGCCTATACGAAAGAAATTTCATGTCAAGGGCTTTTGTACGAAAGAGTTTTTCGCTTATTGATACATCCATACGAAAGGAATTTCGTGTTATGGAGTTTATGCGAAAGAGTTTTCGCGTCTTGAAATATCCATACGAAAGGAATTTTGTGTTATGGAGTTTATGCGAAAGAGTTTTCGCGTCTTGATGTGTCCATATGAAAGAAATTTCGTGTTTAGGATCCTACCCGAGAGAATTCTCGGGTTTGATGACATACACAATGATGTCATTGTGCACTTTGTTCGCTCTGACTCCTCCCGATGGGACGTGACGAAGTGAAGACAGGGCACGCTGGCCCACCTTGTCAGCTTTTTGACAGGAAACGAGACGTCGTTTCCGGTTTTTCCGCGAGCCACACGCAGTAAATGCGCACGATCTGCTGTTAAGATCGTGGCACGAAACAGCTTTTCACCACCGCCTCGTTTCCGCTTCACGCGTGGCAGCCGCGATGGGTGCCACGTCGCACGATGGGCGGCCTAGATCGCTTTATCCTCTATTTATATATTCCCCTTAGGCGGAAAGTTAAAAACTTCCGGTCATTTGCTTTCTCATCTTCTTCTTCCTCGGGCGCATCTCTTCCTCTGCAAACACCCACAAGCTCTTATGGCGGGAGGAAAGAAACGCAGCGCTGCTGCCTCATCGGCGAAGGCGCCCGAAGATGTTCCCGCACCACCCGCCCCGAGGACGGGCGACTGGCACTCTGCCAAAACCACCAACAAGAGCATCAAGGAGATGCAGAGGGAGGGGCTGCTGCCTCCGGATGGCGACAAGAGAGTTCGCCTCGGCAAGAAGGAGGAGGTACCTAACCCTCGCGTAAACGAACGCGTGATCTTCGCGGATCACGTTTCGCGCGTGCTCTCAGTCCCCCTTCATCCCTTCCTCCTCGGTCTGCTGTATGTCTACGACATACAGCTCCACGACCTGCCTCCAAATGCGGTGCAGCACATCTCGTGCTTCATCGTACTTTGTGAGTGCTTTCTTGGTATTCACCCGCACTGGGGCCTTTGGAAGGCCTTGTTCAAAGTGCAGGTGTTTCGCGAAAAATCGTGGGTGGAAAGCCAGCTTGGAGAGACGCTGCGTACCGGCGGCTTTGGACTCCAAGTGAAGACGGACGGCTCCTACCCGGAGATGCATTTCCTCGACTCCGCGCAAGGATGGCAGAGGAAATGGTTTTATGTTGTTGACAACAACGCGGGTGGAACTCATGAATTCCACCCGTTCGATGTTTTGAAGCGACGGAAGTCCTGGACGCACAAGCTCTCAGTCGAAGAGAACCGCGTCATCGCCCCGCTACTCGCCAAGGTGACAGCTCTTCGCGACCAGACCGCAGGGGTCGCGTTGAATGGTTTGCATCTGGCGAGCGTCTTCCTCAGGCGCAGGATCCATCCTCTCCAAGAGAGGCCCTCAACCATGTGGGAGTACCAGGGCGTCGAAGACCCTAGCCGTGTTAGCCAAGATATCTTTTCGAATGCTGAATTCGAGAAGAAAATTGCGGCTATCACCAAGCTGAAGGTGGGCGAAGCCTTTGCTATCTGCCCTATTGCACCATTTGAAGCTTCGAGGCCTCCTCCATCCGAGGTAAAATTTTTCTTCTTTGCTTCAACATTTTTGCCATTCGATAGTTTATCGACTGAGTTTCCTCTTTTCCTCTGCTTCTCTTGTAGAGTTCGGAGATAGCCACATGCTATCCGCCAGTTTATGCTGATGATGCTTCTGACTTGCTGGCTAGCAACGTTGAGGCTGCTCTCGACACTAGCGTTGCTGAGGCCGAGTCGAGCTCTGAGCATGGCTCCTCAGATGACGTGGAAGAGTCGGGTAGCGACCTCCACCACCGCAAGCGCCGCCGGCAAGTAGACGATGAGGCCACCTCCAAAGACAGTTCTTTGGGTGGTCGACCTGGCAAGGAGACAGAGCCCCTTGTGGTGACGCCCTTGAACGTGCTTGCTCCTCTAGCCCCCAAGTCGAAGATTAGCACCGCCTGGAATGCGGATATGCTGGACGACAACGACGACGAGTGAGTTCTTCCTCTCCTATTGTCCTTTAGTCGAATGTTTTCTCTCGTTTTTCTTATGCGTTTGTTCGATTCTTCCTCTCAGGACAGGCTTCAGTCCATCAGCCCTGGTCAGTTTGCTTCCTCTATTCCCTCTGTGAAGAGAAAAGAAGCGGCTGCGGGCGAAACTCCAGTCGCCAAGGTCACCCAGAAACCTTCGAGCCCTGCACCGGCAGCTGCGGCTCCATACTATGGACTTCCTGGCTTCGCGGGTGGGGCTCCGTTGAATAAAGAAGTCTCGGGGAGCTCGGCGGATCCTGTGTGCACCGCCCAGGGCCAGGTAAATCTTATCTCTTATTTCGCATCCTCTATTTTTTCCGTTTGCACTTTTTTATCGGGTGCACGTCAGTGCTCCCGATAGGAGTAGCCCCCGAGGCCATGGTTAATTGCTTGCGATTAGCCACGGACTCAAGTTTAAGCTTTTTTCTTACTTTGATGTTATCGGGTGCACAGCAGTGCTCCCGATGGAGTAGCCCCCGAGGCTATACTCGACTGTGTACAGTCGTGAATAGGCTCAAGAACTTTTTCTTTAACTTGAAATTTGTTTTGTGCTTTTGTAGTCTCTTCTTGACTCCCTAGCCGCCATTGGCCGACGCGTACTTTTGGCTGAGGCAAATTGCGCCGCCTTTCGGCTGGATCGTGATCGACTTGTGGAGGATGGCCAAGCTCTCCAAGGTAGGTTAATCCACTCTATTTTTCTTTCGCTATTTATTTTGATCATATCTGTTTTCTTTAGGCTGAATTTTACTGCTCTACAGCTCAAGTCGATCTCCTGAAGGCCGAGAAAACCGAAGCCGCCTCTCGGGTGAAAACCCTTGAGGCCGAGATGGAGTCCACCCGAAAGGAGCTGGAGTCCACTCGCAAGAATTCGGTTGACTTCGAGGGGAAGCTCGCCGAGGCCCAGGAGGCGCTGAAGCAGCTGGAGGATGCTGGTGCTAAGCACGACAACGATCTTGTTGGCATCATCCGCCCTCTGGCTCAGCAATTCGCGGGTAAGTTGTCCTTGATTTTTGCTGCGACTTAATTTTGATTGGCTATCTCGGGAGTTTACAGGTGTCCTTTTGTAGATTTCTTGGTGTTGCACCGGAGCTACCTGGGAGTCGGCGATTGGATGCTTTGACGGACTCCTGCTCCCAGCTCCAGAAACACGCGAGAGGGATCTGCTCCCTCGATGGTGAAGCCATTCGAGTGCTGACGCAATTCCACGAGCGTCTTCTGGTGGATGCCGTGGTTCCGCCCACGCTAGACGGTCTTCTGATAGTTTTCCTGGAGGGTGATCTTCTTCAGGCTTACTCAGTTGCCCAGTCTGAATGTGGAGCGAAGACTGACATCAAGTTTGCGTTGGCGCACAGAGTGGAGGGCCTGGAGAAAGCGTACTCGAGCCTTCCTTACGACGCCGCCACGGGCAGAAAGGTAGCGCTTCGTCCTTTTGGCGATCCGGCTGAAGTCCTCGCCAAGAAGCTATCTGAATTGCTTGCCCGTGCTAGTCGCAATGGACATCCTGCTGCCAGCGCTAGTACCTCCGCAGTTCCATAGGATGAACCTTGGGATGAATTCCCGTATTTTTCTTTTAATCAAAGTGTTATTTTGATGTCTAAAATGCCTGATTATTGTGATTGAAGCGTTACGAGCTCCCGATGGGAGTAGCCCCCGAGCACCTGTTAAGTAGGTGGTATATTTCTCAAGTGGGGTCTTGTAGTGTATCTGAACTTGTTTCATTTCCTTCCAGGTTGTGGGTCCTAATGCAGATTCTTCGAGTGGATCTTCTGCACGAGTAGATCCCCTTGTTGCTGCTGTTGGTACATTTGCCGAGCTCCGTGATCGTGTCACGGATGGTGAGCGCAAGCTGAAAGCTTTGCACGGAGTGGCTGATGTAGCTAAATCAAAGCAAAAGTTTCAGGCTGAGCGTGAACAGTTCATGATGGAGGAGCTGGCTGCTGTTACCAATAACATGGTTTGTAAGCATGCAAGCCCCCTAGCACTTTGTTGTTAACCTTCGCTTCACCTTTTTAACCTCTCATGCTGTTTTTCGCAGTTGTTGAGCCCGACGGTCCTTGTGAAACTCATTGGGTAGACAACCACATTGTTCATGAGGCGAGTAGCTCAAATCCGCATGCGAACAACTTCTGGTCTGACCGCAGCCGCAGCTTTATTCTGGCTACTTTGAAGTACCAGGCTGGCCAGACGAGGTTGCTTGTGGATTCTTGTCGCGAAGCCTTGTCTTATGTGCATCGGACGTTCTATCCGCTGGGTATTGTTCCAGAGAGGTTAAGCGACCTGCTAAGACTTTTTGGCCGAGTTGGTGAAGTTCGCGAGTGTGTTCGTCAGCAGCTTATCTGCGGTGCTGAAGTGGCGCTCGCCTTTGTTCGGTTGTGGCATCCTGAGGTCAATTTTAGCTTTGTGGCTAGGCTCCCCAATGCTCCAGTCGATATGATCCCTCATTATGAAGTCGTGCAACCTGCGGCGAAGGAGATCATTCGACTGACTTATGAAGAGATTGAACAGAAGCTGGCTGAGAGGGCCGCTCCTCATTAGGTGTAGTCGTAGGATGTGGATATCCTGTTACCTTGTATAGTTCACTCGAGATTTTATAAGGTGTTTTATAAGGCGTGAACCTTGTATTTGTAATTTTTCCTCCAATTCTTAGTTAGGCGTAGCCCCCGTTCGTTTGGGGTGTATACCTGTTGTTTAGCATGCAAAAAATGAAGAACACGAATAGTTATGGTTGAGAAACCATGTGTTTTTATTGATATGGCTGAGAAGCCACGTATTTTCCTCGAGCTACAAGATGTCTAGTATAGCCTTATTTTTGCGAATAGAATAATCCTAAGGATAAAAGTTGCGGAGATGCGCAACATTCCATGGATTGGAGTAGATGCCACCGGTGGCGGGGTTCTTCAATCGATACGCGCCACCTGGGATAACTTCGTGTATGATGAAGGGTCCTTCCCATGGTGGCTCGAGCTTGTGCCCTTCCTTTTGCTTGAGCCGCAACACCAGATCACCTACCACGAAAGATCTGTGGCGTATACGACGACTGTGGTAATTGCGCAGTGATTGCTGGTATACCGCTGATCTTACGAGTGCGATGTCGCGAATTTCATCGAGTGCGTCCACGTCTTCTGCGAGTGCCATGTTCGAGGTTTCTTCACTGTATGCGACAACTCGGGGTGCGCTGAATTTGACATCTTCAGGTAGGATGGCCTCGGCTCCATAGACCATGAAAAATGGCGTGTAGTTTGTTGACCGATTTGGTGTTGTGCGAAGGCTCCATAGTACTGATGGTAACTTCTCTGCCCAGTGTCCTGCTGCTGGGTTTAGGCGGTCAAGTAGCCGCGTCTTGAGGCCGGCTGAGACTAATCCGTTGGATCGCTCGACTTGACCATTAGTTTGCGGGTGAGCCACTGAGGCGAAACTGAGGGTGATTCCCTTCTGTTTGCAAAATTCATGTGTTTCCTTCGCTGTGAAGTTTCTGCCGTTGTCGGTGATGATGTTGTGTGGTATGCCAAACATGCACACAATGGAGTTGAGGAATTTCACGGCGCATTGGGCGCTGGCGGAGGTGACTGGCATAGCCTCGATCCACTTCGTAAATTTGTTGACTGCAACGAGCAAGTGCGTGTATCCTCTAGGTGTCGACTTTCGCAGTGTCCCCACCATGTCTAGCCCCCATTGTGCAAAGGGCCAGGCAATTGGGATCATGTGAAGTTCAGTGGCAGGGGCGTGTGGTTTGGGCGCGAATCTTTCTCAAAGCTGCACTTGTCGACTAGGTCCTTTGCGTCTCTGGCCGCTGTGAGCCAGTAGAATCATGCTCGGAAAGCTTTACCCACGATCGCCTTCCAGCTAGCGTGGTGCCCGCAATCTCCTTGGTGTATATCCCGCAGCAATTCCGTGCCATCCTCGGGTGCTATGCATCTCTGCAATATTCCTGATATGCTCTGTTTGTATAGCTCTCCATTGAGCACTCGAAAAGCTTTGCTGCGTCGTACTATCTATCGAGCCTCGCGAACATCTGCTGGGAGCTGCTTGTTGGACAAGTAGTCGAGGTATTTCTGCGTCCAGACTGGTTCGACCAGAAAAACTTGTCTCGAAATGTTGTGGCTGAGCTCAATCATAGCAGTTTGCGGGCTGACCTCTGTCTCCAATGCTGCGGGTGCTTCTGCTGATTTTTTGACCTTGACTGAGCGCTTGATCATCCTCTCGAAGTATATTCCAGGCGGTATGGGTGTGTTGGTAGAACCCATGTTTGCCAATTTATCTGCTTCTTCGTTGCTAGATCGCGCGATGTGCTTTAGTTCGCACCCTTTGAAATTTCCTTTGAGTAGGTTGTACATATCTCGATAGGCGACCATGTTTTCTACAATGGCGTCGCACTCTTTCATCGTCTGATGTACGATGAGGTTTGAATCTCCATAGATCATCAGTCGGGTGGCTCCACAGGCGATCGCCATCTTCATGTCATGAAGGAGGGCCTCATATTCTGCGTCATTGTTTGATGCCAGGTCGTCGGGTGGAAAATCCAATCGCAGACGTACTGCAACTTGTCACCTCTGGGGGATATCACTACAACCTCGGCTCCAGCTCCTTCGTTTCTCTTCGACCCGTCGAAGTACATTATCCAGTTGCTTGTGTATTCTGGAGGGCCTAACGTTTGTAGTTCTGTCCACTCGTTCAGGAATTCCACGAGTACTTGTGATTTCACAGATTTGCGCTCTGCATATATGATGTCCCAGGCGCCGAGCTCGATACTCCACTTTGCAATTCGTCCGGATGCCATGGGGTTATTCATGATAGTACCGAGTGATGCGTCGTTTAGCACCATGACAGTGTGCTCTTGGAAGTAGTGCTTGAGTTTTTGAGCTGTGAGCACCACGCCGTACGCGAGCTTCTGATAATGAGGGTATCGCTGTTTGCAGGGCGAAAGCACCTCCCTGATATAATATATTGGCCTTTGGACGCCATACGCCTTGCCGTCTTCCGGCCGCTCGACCACGATTGCTGTGCTGATGACTTGATTTATTGCGGCTAGGTACAGATACAGTGGCTCCCATTCTTGTTGTGTTGCCAGGACACGCCTACTCTGCAATGCTCGCTTGAGGTCCGCGAATGCTTTCTGCGCTTCGGGTGTCCACTCGAACTTATCAGTTTTCTTCAGTAGCTTGTAGAAAGGCAATGCTTGCTCGCCCAGCCTCGCAATGAATCTGCTTAGAGCGGCTAGTCGTCCTGCGAGCTGCTGCACACCGCGGAGATTAGTTGGTTCCTTCATTGTCAGGATCGCTTGGATTTTCTCCGGGTTGGCTTCAATTCCTCGAGCAGAAACCAGGTACCCGAGAAGTTGTCCTGCAGGGACGCCAAAGACACATTTGGTCGGGTTGAGCTTGATTCGGTACGCGTTCAGCGCGTCGAATGTTTCTCTGATGTCATCGGGGAGTGTATCCTCTACTCGAGTCTTGATGACGATGTCGTCAACGTACACCTGTACATTCTTGCCAATAAGCTTGGCGAGGCATTTTTGCATGCAGCGCTGATATGTTGCGCCTGCGTTCTTTAGCCCGAAGGGCATTGTCGTGTAGCAGTAAACACCGTGGCGTGTGAAAAACGCTGTCTTCTCCTCATCCTCCTTTTTCATCCTGATCTGATTATAGCCCGAGTAGGCGTCCAAGAAGGAGAGGCGCTGGCAGCCTGCTGTGGAGTCCACAATCTGGTCGATCCGTGGTAGGGGAAAGTTATCCTTGGGGCAGTGCTTATTCAACGACGTGTAGTCGATGCACACGCGAAGGATGTCAGTATTTTTCTTCGGGACCAGCACCGGGTTTGCTAACCAGGTGGATATCTTTATCTCGCAGATGAACTTTGTTGCGAGTAACCTGTTCACTTCTTCTCCAAGTGTTTTTTGCTTTGGCTCTGAAAACCATCGGGTTGTATGCTTGATAGGTTTGGCATCTTTATAAACTTTGAGTGAGTGCTCGGCGAACTCCCAGGGTATCCCTGGCATATCTTAAGGCTGCCAGGCGAAGATTTCCCAGTACTCACAGAGGAGTTTGACGAGCGCGCCTTCCTATGCTGGCGAGAGGGTGGTGGAAACCATCGCTCTCGGTCGGGTGCACCTAATGTTTTCGAGTGCCGTTGTTTGCGCTGAACTCGAGCTCTGGGGCGCTCTTCTTGGTGAGACGCATCACAGAGTGATCCGTGGTTTTTGCTATCTCTTCCAGCTCTTCCTGCATCCCGAAGGATTTGGCGATCTCGTTGAACTCGATGTCGCATTTCTTGGATTTTTGGAAATCGCCGTCGATGGTCATGGTGCCATGTTCCCCAGGCAGCTTGAGCTTTAGGTATGCATATGTGGTACTGCCATGAATCTGGCGAACGTTGTTTGGCCAAGAATAGCGTGGTACTGTGAGGGCCAGTCGACTACTTCGAAGTCGAGGAATTCTTGTCTGTAATTGCTTCGGTTGCCGAGCACCACCTCCAAGTTTATTGTTCCGAGTGGGCGGACTGCCTTCCCTGGTACTATCCCGTGAAAGGATGTCTCTGATTGCGCGAGTCCGTCCAGGTTCCTGTTCATCCTGCGGAGTGTGTCCGCGTAAATGATGTTAATCCCACTACCTCCGTCCATGAATACTCGGGCGAGTTCATAGTTTCCTATTTATGCCTGGATGACGAGTGCGGCATGCCCTGGTCGATAGACTAGGGGGGGGGGTGGTCTTCCTTGGAGAAAATTATCGGCAGGTCGGCCATCTTCAGATACCCGGGTTGGGATGGTGGTGCCTGGACAGCCATGAATACCTGTCGAGTGTTTGTTCCTAGGCCCTGCGGGACGGGCAAACTTTCTGTATCATCCCTAGGAGTCCTGCTGGGTTCGGGTATCCGTTGGTTCCTTGGTTTGCGACGGGTGGCGCGGGTAGCGCGTCTAGCACCGTGTTTTGGTTTCCTGGTGGAGGTAGGGCTTGCGGCGGGTGGAATCCTTGAGTTCCCCCTCCCGGGAGCTGCGGGTAGCCTTGGTTGACTGCTGCTCTGTTTTTCTTTGAGAAGGCCTCGTGGATGTCAAGAAACTTTCGGCAATCCTTGAGAAGGTGTGTTGCCTTAGTTTTCCAGTGCGCTTATCTGTAAATAGATGTAGCGTGCAGTAACCATCGAGGTCCTCCTCGGGGGTTTTGTCCTATGGCTTTGGCTTCCACACGCGATCTCCATGATATCCGTTGTCGCGATTTCTTGTTTATTCTGCTGCCACCAGTTCCTCCCGATCATCGCGGTCGTAATGCTTCCTCCTTTTCTTTGGACCATGGCGATTGTCTTCTGGTGCTGGTGATGAAGCTTTCTCATTACGCACCGCGTCCTCGCCGTTGGCCCATCTGTCGGTTATAGCCATCAGTTCTCCAATGGTTTTGGGTGCGGCCCGTCCCAGTCTTCCCGGAAGGAGGTTCGCCAAGCTCCTTTGGCGAATGCTTTGACTGCAACTTCTTCTGATATATTTTCTGCTGTATTCCTAAGTGTGGTCCATCGCTGAATATATTCGCGAGTAGACTCGCCACTTTTCTGCTTGCAGGCTCGTAGTTCCTCGATGGTCGCAGGTCTTTTGTATGTTGCCTGGAAATTTTTGCAGAAGTCGAAGGTTAGATCGTCCCATGATTTGTAGCATGCCTTCGGTCTTCCTTCGAGCCATCTGCGCGCGGCGCCTACAAGGTGTAGGTTAAGGTATTGCATAGCCGAGTTTTTGTTCCCACGTTGGCATTTCACTGCCGTGAGGTAATTTGACAACCAGGCTTGTGGCTCTAGCGATCCATCGTATTTTTGCACCTCCGAAGAGAGCTTAAACCTCTTGGGAAACGGTGCCTCGCGGATGTCGCGAGCAAAGCATAAGGCTCCACAAACCTCCTCGTCGGAAGAGGTGGACGAGGAACGTGCATGGTTCCTGGCCGCTCGAGCTTTGTCAACTTTGTGCTGAGCGATGTCTGATCGCGCATTGTATCCGGGTTCATCGCGATTGACATCTCTCCGCTGCTCCTTGTTGTGGTGTCGCGAGCGACTACCGTGGCGTCGTGGGCTGCGGTCGCGATTTCTCTGCGGGCTGCGATCGCGACCTCTCCGTGGGCTACGATCCCGACCTCTCGGGATGTCGTCACTGTCACTCGGACTATCTCCGCGTCGTCGAGCTTCTTTTCCTCACGCGCGACGAGGCGACTTCTCCCTCCTGGGTGACGTGCTCTTGTGTCCGCGAGGTGCTTCTTTATCTTTTTGCGCAGCCGCCTTCCTGCGGTCGTAAGCGGTAATTCTTGCGGCTGCCATGCCTAGCCCCTTCTGGACCTGCCTGTATTGCTCTGCGCGGGGGTCGTTCTCCCCTGGTTGGTTTGTTTGCAGGTAAGTGGCTGCGGCTAGTACTACGGCGGCGGGAGTCGTCGGGTGCATGTTGCCATCCTCGTCGACGCGCATAAGGGAGGCCTCAAATGACCTACTGATCCCAGTTAAGGATTGGTCATCCATAGTCGCAGTTCTTGAGACGTGTCTTTTCCGCCCGGGATGGTTCCCGACAGAAGGTGTCTTCGAGAGCGCCGCACGGCGTTGACTGGACTCGTCCGCTAGCTTTCTTCGTTCGGCCAGGTCTTTTCAAGCTTCCTTAATCAAAGTTGCTGCTCTCACTAGGTGGTAGTGGTATGCAGTCATATCTTCGTGGGGGGCTCCGGCTTCGAGTGGTTTGCTTGTGCGGATGGCCTCCTTTGCTCGATCCCAGGCGGCTCGCGACACGCTGATGGTTGCGCGTTCCCTTGCGCTGTCTTCAGTTTCTTCGGGTGGGTCTCCTGATCCTGCCAGGCAGACCTGAGCCAGATATGGCTCGCGGGTCCTAGGCGTATTTTGGAAAGCTTTCCTGACCCGAGAAGGTTCCTATGTGGAGAGGGTATGGAAATTGCGGGTGTTGAGGCGAATAGATTCGCTGCTTTTCGCTAAGTCGCGATCTGCGTAGTTGGGCCATGAGTCGACAGCTCCTCGGCTTGAGATCGACTCCGAGCCCGATCCGTCGAGGTTGGAGTGCTCGGGGAACTGTAGAATTCCTTCTTTGTCGGCGTAGAACTGGAAGCTCCCGAACTTCAGGGTGATGCTTTTCTCCAATTCGCTAAACACCGGGCGTGATTCCGGCGAGTGAGGAGTGACGATGACCGACCCGGTGCGGATTGGATTGGTTGGAGTCAAAGTTCCGGGGCTCCAGCGTGAGTGGTTGGTCGATGAGGCCGAAGATGCCGGAGATCCAGCGCCCGCCTTTCCCACAGACGGCGCCAATTGTCGAATATGCATCTCAACAAGTCCCTCGGATGAACCGATAGGGTTTCGAGTAAGAGAACGAGTAGGCGCTGGTGACAATCGTCGGCTAACAGGGGGCAAGATTTACCCAGGTTCGGGACCCTCGTAGAGGTAAAACCCTTACTCCTGATTCTGTCGATCTGTATTAACGAGTAGATCGATTACAATGGGGATGCTCAAGTCGAGAGTATGATCTCGATATCAAGGATTTGATGGTGCGGTACTGCTTGGTCCTCTCCCCCGGTGCTTCTCCTGGCTTTATATAGATAGCTGTCGCACCCGGACTTCTAGAGGATACTCACAGTCCGCTAAACAGTAGAACAAATGGCTTACGGGGAATACCGGCACCCGCATCTCAATATGAGCAGGCCAACACGTAAGAATATCCCGCCAGACGGGAATCAAACCCACCAAGAGAGGCACTCAACACAACTCAACTTTTCTTCGCATCAAGCCCAAAGCACCACGTGCTGTGCGTGCGCGGCTAATCAAGCCCCCACGAAGAAAAGGGGGACCCTCATAGCACTGGAAGATCACGCCGCCCTAAATGCCGACTACAAAAGTTCCACCCTGGCCTCGGGTTCGTACCTGCATATGCGTGCATCAAATGGAAAGCCCGAACTAAGTGTGGTGATTTGGACGAGATGCGAATCGAATCAAATTGAGGGGGGCGCCCATACACGCTTCCCACATGCGGATAGTGCGCTCATCATGGATCAGTAGACAAGACCCTTTTCCTGATTAGGGTCGACACTAGCAGGCCTCAAAACCACGCCGGGCCTCCTGCCGGTGCCTTATCATCAAATCAGCATTACCTCAAACATTAACAGGTTGATTGTTTAAACATCGAGCCCAGAACATGATAAATAAGGTAACAGAAATAACGGACAACAGACTCGAGCATAAACAACCCTAAGCATGCTAGTAAGACACAGGCAACAAGCAATGGGGTTATAGGTGTGGAGGTGAGGCTATATCAGGTATACAGGATAACATGTAATAGGATCGGACACAAGCAACGATTCATAAGGCTAGCAGGATAGACAGCGGAAATTATCGGTATCCAATGTGGAAAGGAACACAATGGTTCATGTGAGTGAATACTTGCCTGCAAACTCAGCAGCCTGGTACTGAGCTAACTCCTCAGAAGTAGCGTCGTAAACCTCGTCTGTCTCAACGTCGTCGTCTATTCAAGAAGAAGCAAACAAACAACGCAGAGAGACAAACAATCAATAACATGGCATAATGCACAATCATGGGATGATGCATGACAATTTAATTTATGCATCAAAAGTAATCTAGCTGACATGGCAACATAATTAAATGGACCCATAGGCAATTTGGATTGCTTATGGAAAGTCCATGAATTAAGGTTGGATTAAATGATCTACAACTAATCATCATGTGTAAATGAATTAGCATGATGCATGGATGAGGAAAACAGAAAGAAAACAACAATAGATTCAATTTGAAATGAAGTTTACCAAGTTTGGAAATTTATTTATTAAGTTATGAAATTTTTCTTCTTAAAGGTGTTACACAAGCATTTGTTGTTTTCACCCATTTTAATTGTTCAAAATAGACAACAAGATTCATATTTGGAAAGAACACAAAATTTTAGGTGGAATACATGTTTCATTTGTTGAGAAAGGATTTAAAATGAATTAATTATGAATTAAACAAGTATAACAAGATTTAAATGAATTTAATTCAAGTATGAATTTATTTGAATTTTTATTTGTTCAAAACATTAATTAAAATTCATATTTGGAAAGGTTATAATTTTCTGGTTTGAAAACATATTTTACATGTTCAAAAAGAAATTAATTTGACCAAGTTATGAATTTAGCAAATTTTAAATGATTTAAACAAGGTTTAAATTATTTAACCAATTTTAATTATTCAAAACATGAAACCAAGTTTATATTTGAAAAGGTGGTTCAATTTGGCATGGAAAACATGTTTTATATGTGCCATTTGAATTAAGTTTGAATTAGTTATGAATTTAACCAAATTTGAAATGAGTTGTTGGAATTTGAATTTTGAAACAATTTGAAATGTTCAAAACAGAAAACAAATGATTTAATCAGATAGAGGATTAAATTTGGTTTAGTATACATATTTTATTTGTATTATTTGGATTTGAAATTCAAAAGATATTTGTATTTTGGAATCAGGGACTAAACATCAATTTTAAAACATACAAATTTGGTCCAGGGGCTTAACTGCGAAAAAGAAATCACAGAATGGCCCCTGGGAACGTTTTCTACGCGGCAGATAGACCCCTGGGTCACTGGCCTGTGGGCCAGTGCCCAGTTGGCGCTGCGCTGGCAGCCCGCGTGGCCACCACTGCCAATGGCAGGTGGGGCCAGCGCATCCCGCGTGGCAAACCAGCAAAAAGGTGGGTTTTATTCTGCGCGCGGGGGGATCGAACCCGCAACGCGCGGCTGCGCACCGTTGGATGCAACCAGTACGGTATGGATCGAATCGTGACAGTGAGGAGATGCGCGGGGGGTTGAGGTTCAGTCCGTTCTTATCTGACGAAACTGAATAAAGATTCAGTCTTTCGACTGAACCGCAGCGACAGAAAGCACGGCGGTGCGCGCTCGCCGTCGATGACCAACATCTGGCGGCACTAGGGTGTGCGTGCGTGCGTGCTGAGCGTGCTTGTGTGCTTGGATGGCCTGAACGCTCACAGAAACGTGCTCGATTTCAGCCATGGCGACGACAGCTGCCGGAATTTCAGAAACAGCGCGGGCAGAAAAAGGAAACGAGGGGCTGGAGGGAGGCACGGATCGCTGCGGTGGCTCACCGGGAGGCTGTCGGAGGCGAGGGATGGACGTGAGGTAGACGGAGGCGACGGCGCGGTGAAATTCTTCAGAAAAGCTGCGGCGGCGTCGAGCTCGTCGTCGACGATCAACGGCCCCTGGGTTCTGCTGCAGCTGTCGTCGAGGATGAGGAAGAGGTGGCGGTCCTGCTCGTGTCCCTGGCGTGCACGGTGGCGCCTCCTAGCGTGCTGTCGACGGCGGCGCCATGATCACCACCTCCACCAACGTTCGCCGGAGAGGAGAAAGAGAGAGGAGGAAGGGAGCTGGCGGCGGCAGGGAGGAAGGAGGAACCTAGGGCTAGGGTTTGGTGGCCTCGGTGGGTAGATATAGGGCGAGGAGAGGGAGCAGGTGGCGAGGGGGAGGTGTGAGCTGCGTGCGTGCTGGCGTCGGGTGACGCCAGCAGTACGGAGGAGGGAGAAGGGGCCTTCGGACCGTGCTGCGCGCGTGTGCTGGGGTTAGGTGGGCTGGGCTTGGCCCAGTCTGCCTTCCCCAGCCGTTTCTGTTTTTAATTTTTTTGTTCTCTCTGTTTTTTTTTGCAGAAAAGAAGAAGGGAAGAAAAGAGAGAAAAGTGAGGGGTTTTTGGGGTTTTAAATTTTGGTTATAATTTTTATAGGTTAGTTATTATAAAAGCACAGTTATGCAACTGTTTGTTTTCAAATTTTTTGAATTAGCTGCTGTTTGTAAAATTAATTGAATTCGAGTGAATTTGATAGTAAAGAATTATTGAAACTTAAACAATTTGATGGTTTGAACTTTATAGTTTAATGGAAACAATTTGATGTTTTGATTTGGATATTATTATTTGGAAATTGTAACAGCACAAGTATGACACAAAAGGTTTGAAATTTGATTTGAAATTCATATGGAAAATAAGGAAAAACAAATGAAAACAAATGAAAACAGAAGCAAAACAAATGCAATGAATATGATGTCATGATGCAAAACATAAATTAACATGAATCAAACACTCTAAAGGTTGTTTTTCATACTTGGGATGTTACAAAACGCCCCCCTTGAAGGAATCGCGCCCCGAGATTCCTACTGAGAAGAGAAAAGGTCCGGGTACTTCTTGCGAAGATCCTCTTCGGTCTCCCACGTTGCCTCTTTATCGGAATGATGAGACCACTGCACTTTCAAGAACTTGGTGCTCTTGTTGCGAGTCTTACGCTCGGTCTCATCGAGAATACGAATAGGATGCTCCTCATAAGATAGATCTTCTTGCAGTTCAATGGAATCATGATCAACTGCACGATCTGGATCTTTGAAACACCTCTTGAGCTGTGACACGTGAAACACATCGTGCACCTTGGATAGTTTTTCTGGAAGTTCAAGACGATAGGCATTTTCCGCACGCCTTGAAAGAATGTTGAAAGGACCAATGTATCTTGGTGCCAGCTTTCCTTTGACACCAAAACGATGAGTGCCTCTGAGGGGAGTTACACGGAGATATGCTTTGTCACCAGGTGCATAAACCATATCCCTGTGCTTGCTGTCATAGTAGCTTTTCTGACGAGACTGAGCAATCTTGAGATTGTCACGAATGATGCGAACTTTCTCTTCGGCTTCCTTAACAATGTCAGGGCCTAAGAGTGAACGTTCACCAGCTCTAGACCAATTGATTGGACTCCTGCATCTCCGGCCATAGAGAGCTTCAAATGGTGCCATGCCTAGGCTTGCCTGGAAGCTGTTGTTGTAGGAGAATTCAGCATATGGAAGACATTCCTCCCATTTCATGCCAAATGAGATACCACATGCTCTAAGCATATCCTCGAGAATCTGATTGACTCTTTCGACTTGCCCTTGAGACTGAGGGTGATAAGCTGTGCTGAACAGAAGTTTGGTGCCCAATGCTTCTTGAAAGTTTTTCCAGAAATGAGAAGTGAATATGCTTCCACGGTCTGAGCTTATTTCAAATGGAACACCATGAAGAGGAACAATCTTTGCTGTGTAGAGCTCTGCTAACTGGCTAGCTGAGATTGTTTCTTTGACAGCAAAGAAGTGAGCTACTTTAGTGTGACAATCAATGACAACGAAGATTGCATCTTTGCCCCTCTTGGACTTTGGAAAACCAGTGACGAAGTCCATTTCAATCATGTCCCACTTCCACTCAGGGATTTTCAGAGGTTGGAGAAGACCGGCTGTTTTCTGATGAACTGCCTTAACACATTGACAAACGTCGCATTCAGAAACGTATTGAGCAATTTCACGTTTCATGCCAGGCCACCAATACAGTGTCTTGAGATCATGGCACATCTTTGTACTTCCAGGGTGTATGGAGAGAGGAGTTTCATGAGCCTCCTTGAGAATGACATCTTTGAGGCTTTGAACTTGAGGAACTGCAATGCGTCCTTCGAAGAACACAGTTCCCTTGTCATCAATTGAGAGGGACTTAAATTTCTCCTTGCCTTCCTTGATGTGTTCTACCATCTTCTTGATTTCAGCATCACGAAGTTGTTCAGAACGAATCTTGTCCTCGAGAGTTGGACTGGCTGTCAAGTTTGCAAGATAGCCTTGAGGCACAAGACCAAGGTTGAGCTTCTGAAATTCTTCATGAAGAGGAGGTTGGCTTTCCAAGATCATGAGATTATTGCAATATGACTTGCGACTGAGAGCATCGGCCATAACATTAGCCTTGCCTGGAGTGTAAGAAATGGTAAGATCAAAGTCTTTAATCTTTTCAATCCATCTCCTTTGCCTGAGGTTTAGATCTGGTTGAGTGAAGATGTATTTCAGACTCTTATGATCGAAAAAGATTTCAGTGCGGTTACCCAACAAGTATTGTCTCCATTTCTTGAGGGCAAACACAACTGCTGCAAGTTCAAGGTCATGTGTGGGATAATTGAGCTCATGTGCGTTCAACTGACGTGAAGCATAAGCCACAACTTGACGTTCTTGCATAAGAACTACACCTAGACCTTGGAGAGAAGCATCACAGAATATCTGGAAAGGTTTGGAAGGATCTGGGCCAACCAGAACTGGTGTAGAAGTGAGTTTAGCCTTCAGGAGATTGAAACTTTCATCACATTGTGGAGACCAAACGGACTTCTTATCCTTCTTTGTGAGGTCAGTGAGAGGTTTGGCAATCTTGGAGAAGTTTTGGACGAAACGACGGCAATAGCTAGCTAAGCCAAGAAAACTTCTTACTTGCTTCACCGTCTTTGGAGGTTTCCAATCAACAATTGCTTTAACCTTTTCTGGATCAATGGCTATGCCCTTGGCAGAGATGACATGACCAAGGTAAGCAACTTCTGGAATCCAGAACTCACATTTGGAGAACTTGGCATATAGACGATGCTCGCGAAGCTTCATGAGAGTGAGACGAAGATGTTCTTCATGCTCTTCCTCGGATTTTGAGTAGACAAGAATGTCATCGAGATATACCACAACGAACTTGTCGAGGTATTCATGGAAGACAGAATTCATGAGTCGAGAGAAAGTCGCCGGTGCATTGGTGAGACCAAAGGACATGACGGTGAACTCATAGAGACCGTAGCGAGTGGTGAAGGCTGTCTTTGGAATATCCTCTTTTCTGATCTTTATTTGATGGTAACCCATTCTCAAGTCCAACTTGGAGAATATTGTGGCTCCAGCAAGTTGATCGAAAAGATCATCGATACGAGGAATTGGATACTTGTTTTTGATGGTTTTCTCGTTAAGAGGACGATAGTCAACAACGAGTCTCTTTGTGTGATCCTTCTTCGCAACGAACAGAGTTGGGCAACCCCAAGCCGAGGAACTAGGTTGAATGTAACCTTTTTCCATGTACATATCAATTTGTTCCTTCAACAACTTCAGCTCGGGAGTTCCTATCTTGTAAGGATGCTTAGAGATTGGAGCAGTACCTGGCTCAAGTTCGATCACGAACTCAACAGCTCTGTCCGGAGGCATCCCTGGCAACTCTTCTGGAAAGACGTCAGGGAATTCGCAAACCACCGGAACATTCTCAAGTGAGGGTAGAGGTTTTGCATCGAGGTTGCACAGCTGAAAGGAACTTGATTCATTTGGAGAATAGACTATCTGGCCAGAAGGGTGGAACAGAGTTATTGACTTTTGAGCACAGTCAATCCTTGCTTTATTAGCTTTCAGCCAATCCATACCAAGAATGACATCAATGTCAGAATTGCCAAGCAGTATGAGAGAAGCAAGGAATATGTGGCCTCCAATTAGAATTTGATTTTTGTGACTGATCTTGGAAGGTTGCATAGTTTCTCCAGGGGAGTTTACCACTAGCGGGGAACCCAAACCAACAAAAGGGAGCTTAATTGTTGTCGCAAAGATCTTTGACATGAAAGAATGTGATGCTCCGGTATCAAACAACACTTTAGCTGGATTAGAGTTTACGGGAAATGTACCGAGAACGACGTCAGGAGCTTCTTCAGCTTTGTCGATCTTGACATGATTCACCCTTGCGGTCCTCCCGACAGGCCTGTTGTTGGAGTTGAAGGCCTTATGCGGGGGAGCGCGCACCATTGCCTGGTTTGTGTTGGGACGAGGTGGTGGTGGAGGTAGCTGCCTCTGCGTGCACTTGTCAGCGTAGTGCCCCGTCTGCTTGCACTTGTAGCAAGTGACGACACGAGGAGGCCCTGGCCTTGGCTGCCCCATCGAAGCCCTCTGATCATGCATCTGAGCAGGATTGGGTGGGCGGGGAGCGAAGCCTGGAGAAGCTTGGGCGTATGGAGCCCGAGTGACAGCACCATTTGGCACCCAGATGCGGCGCTTCTGCGGAGGGGTGGTCATGTTGGAGGAGGAACCACCCTCACGCGAGTGCTTGCGAGACTCCTCGAACGCCTTGCGCCCATTTTCTTCATTGAGCGCGGTGTTAACGAGCTCCTCGAAGTTGTTGGCCTTGATATTGGTGAGGGCGTACTTGAGTTCCGGGTTAAAACCTCTGCGGAACCTTGCCATCTTCTTAGCCTCAGTGGACACCTCATCACCAGCGTAACGAGCGAGGCGGTTGAACTCACTCTGATAGTCGATGACGTCCAACTTGCCCTGTTTGAGTGAGCAAAACTCTTCACGCATCCTTTCCATGAGACCATCTGGAATGTGGTGCTTCAGGAAGGCTTCCTTGAAACAATTCTAGTTGATTGGAAAGCCAGCTCTCATGGCCTGGTAGTTTTCCCACCAAGTAGCTGCCTGACCCTTCAGCAGATAGGAGGCATACTTGACCTTGTCTTCCTCAGCAACGTGAGCAATCTCCAGAGCCTTAGCTATCTCACGGATCCAGTCATCAGCATCCAGAGGCTCGCGTGTGGCCACGAAAGCTCTTGGGCCCAGACTGAGAAACTCCTTGATGCTGACTCGTGGAGCCGTCTGGTTGTTGTGCTGATTAGTCTGGAACTGGGCCATCTGTGCCATGACTTGGGTCATCTGAGTCAACAGCTCCGTGATTGGCGGTGGCTCAGGCGGGTTGTTCCTTGTTGGCGGCATCCTGAATGGAAATGCATTTTAGCACAACAATAGAAAAGGATAGACTTGGAAACCGAAAGAGAGATTATTCCGACGCATGAATAGACAACCAACAGGTACATCATCACATGTTCGAATACATCAGAATATCCAACACACCACAAATGGTTCGAATGCCAAAGGATAACTAAACATAGCTAAGAATGGATACATCGGTACTCCCATGCTCATCACGCAGGACGGCGACTAGGAGTACGGCGAGAGGTACGGTGAGGAGCACATCCACGAAAGTAGGTAGAACGACGATCCACGTAGATCTGACGTGGTCTGAGAGCGACTCTAGGTGTGGTGAAGTACATAGCGTCGACTCCCTGTGCTCCAAAGCGTGGAATCCCAGTGTAACCAGCACCGAGGTTAAGGAGTGGACCTCTGATCGGCTCGTAACCTCCAGCATCTAGCAGACGACGACCAACTGGCTGATCGAAACATGCAAAGCGCTCATATCCAACAAAGTCTGTGGTGTAATTCGCCAGACGAGTCAAAGCAAGGTAGAGCTGCTCTCTGACTGAAGCCAACTCCTGAGATAGTGTGCTGGCAACTGCGTCACTGTGCCTCACAAACTGAGCGGTGGTGTGCAGCCTGGAGTTATCATGCTCGTAGACATCCAAGTTGTCATAGAGAGTGAAATGAGCTCCCTCCGAAGTGATGTAACCACGGGGGATGTGGCGATAGATAGAATCGTCAAATCCCCAGTAGTCAGCACGAAGGACGGTGAGACTCACATAAGCTGCCTGCTGCACAGCCATATCCACTGTGGAACCTACTGCCTCGTAGCGGTGGACTACGCTCATGCCATCATCTGACAGGATGTAGACGATAGCCTGGTAGTAGGTCTGGTCAAACTCTCGCTGCTGCTCGTAGACCTGGTACTCTGGTGCCCAACGGAACCCCAGAAAAGTGACCATGTCTCTCAGCATCTCCGGATAACCGGCAGTGCTCTCGCAACAAGTCATACGAACCACCTGCGGGTAGAACCTGAGATCCATCTGCAGATGATCGGGGAAGTTTTGATTAGACGCCGGTAGAAGAACTGAAGTGGCAAGCAACAACAAGGTTTCAACGGACGAAAAGGATGTTGAGAAGATTAGGATATCGAAGCAACATTGGGGAAACACGAGACGAAACACTCCTGAGGTACTACGGAAAACCCCATCTAGGCTTCTAAAGGATAAATATCTACTGCTTAAGGAATAGAGGATCTGCTTCCGGGGATTACACGCCTCCGTTCTCAATCATGAGTAGGCAACATGATAAATCATGTCACAACCACCTCCATTCCTATGGTCTAGTAGATATAACTATCCTAGAGAAACCAAGATACGAGAAATCCTAACTTGAAAGTTTAGATGAGAAGAGAAAACAACGTTGCACCTCCTTACCAGAAAAAGGGAGGGTGGGTGGGGAAAGAAATAAAAGAACAGAATTCCTACTCTCACGTTTCATTTTTTTCCTATATAGCTACAAAATAGTTTCTAGACTCAACTGCGACCAGTAAAAGGGATCCTACAGGCAGACATGCTCTGATACCATTTGTCGCACCCGGACTTCTAGAGGATACTCACAGTCCGCTAAACAGTAGAACAAATGGCTTACAGGGCATACCGGCACCCGCATCTCAATATGAGCAGGCCAACACGTAAGAATATCCCGCCAGACGGGAATCAAACCCACCAAGCGAGGCACTCAACAGAACTCAACTCTTCTTCGCATCAATCCCAAAGCACCACGTGCTGTGCGTGCGTGGCTAATCGAGCCCCCACGAAGAAAAGGGGGACCCTCATAGCACTGGAAGATCACGCCGCCCTAAATGCCGACTACAAAAGTTCCACCCTGGCCTCGGGTTCGTACCTGCATATGCGTGCATCAAATGGAAAGCCCGAACTAAGTGTGGTGATTTGGACGAGATGCGAATCGAATCAAATTGAGGGGGGCGCCCATACACGCTTCCCACATGCAGATAGTGCGCTCATCATGGATCAGTAGACAAGACCCGTTTCCTAATTAGGGTCGACACTAGCAGGCCTCAAAACCACGCCGGGCCTCCTGCCGGTGCCTTATCATCAAATAAGCATTACCTCAAACATTAACAGGTTGATTGTTTAAACATCGAGCCCCATAACATGATAAATAAGGTAACAGAAATAACGGACAGCATACTCGAGCATAAACAACCCTAAGCATGCTAGTAAGACACAGGCAACAAGCAATGGGGTTATCGGTGTGGAGGTGAGGCTATATCAGGTATACAGGATAACATGTGATAGGATCGGACACAAGCAACGATTCATAAGGCTAGTAGGATAGACAACGGAAATTATCGGTATCCAATGTGGAAAGGAACACAATGGTTCATGTGAGTGAATACTTGCCTGCAAACTCAGCAGCCTGGTACTGAGCTAACTCCTCAGAAGTAGCGTCGTAAACCTCGTCTGTCTCAACGTCGTCGTCTATTCGAGAAGAAGCAAACAAACAACGCAGAGAGACAAACAATCAATAACATGGCATAATGCACAATCATGGGATGATGCATGACAATTTAATTGATGCATCAAAAGTAAGCTAGCTGACATGGCAACATAATTAAATGGACCCATAGGCAATTTGAATTGCTTATGGAAAGTCCATGAATTAAGGTTGGATTAAATGATCTACAACTAATCATCATGTGTAAGTGAATTAGAATGATGCATGGATGAGGAAAACAGAGAGAAAACAACAATAGATTCCATTTGAAATGAAGTTTACCAAGTTTGGAAATTTATTTATTAAGTTATGAAATTTTGCTTCTTAAAGGTGTTACACAAGCATTTGTTGTTTTCACCCATTTTAATTGTTCAAAATAGACAACAAGATTCATATTTGGAAAGAACACAAAATTTTAGGTGGAATACATGTTTCATTTGTTGAGAAAGGATTTAAAATGAATTAATTATGAATTAAACAACTTTAAACAAGATTTAAATGAATTTAATTCAAGTATGAATTTATTTGAATTTTTATTTGTTCAAACATTAATTAAAATTCATATTTGGAAAGGTTATAATTTTCTGGTTTGAAAACATATTTTACATGTTCAAAAAGAAATTAATTTGACCAAGTTATGAATTTAGCAAATTTTAAATGATTTAAACAAGGTTTAAATTATTTAACCAATTTTAATTATTCAAAACATGAAACCAAGTTTATATTTGAAAAGGTGGTTCAATTTGGCATGGAAAACATGTTTTATATGTGCCATTTGAATTAAGTTTGAATTAGTTATGAATTTAACCAAATTTGAAATGAGTTGTTGGAATTTGAATTTTGAAACAATTTGAAATGTTCAAAACAGAAAACAAATGATTTAATCAGATAGAGAATTAAATTTGGTTCAGTATACATATTTTATTTGTATTATTTGGATTTGAAATTCAAAAGATATTTGTATTTTGGAATCAGGGACTAAACAACAATTTTAAAGCATACAGATTTGGTCCAGGGGCTTAACTGCGAAAAAGAAATCACAGAATGGCCCCTGGGAACGTTTTCTACGCGGCAGACAGACCCCTGGGTCACTGGCCTGTGGGACAGTGCCCAGTTGGCGCTGCGCTGGCAGCCCGCGTGGCCACCACTGCCAATGGCAGGTGGGGCCAGCGCATCCCGCGTGGCAAACCAGCAAAAAGCTGGGTTTTATTCTGCGCGCGGGGGATCGAACCCGCGACGCGCGGCTGCGCACCGTTGGATGCAACCAGTACGGTATGGATCGAATCGTGACAGTGAGGAGATGCGCGGGGGGTTGAGGTTCAGTCCGTTCTTATCTGACGAAACTGAATAAAGATTCAGTCTTTCGACTGAACCGCGGCGACAGAAAGCACGGCGGCGCGCGCTCGCCGTCGATGACCAACATATGGCGGCGCTAGGGTGTGCGTGCGTGCATGCTGAGCGTGCTCGTGTGCTTGGATGGCCTGAACGCTCACAGAAACGTGCTCGATTTCAGCCATGGCGGCACGGTGGCGACAGCTGCCGGAATTTCAGAAACAGCGCGGGCAGAAAAAGGAAACGAGGGGCTGGAGGGAGGCACGGATCGCTGCGGTGGCTCACCGGGAGGCTGTCGGAGGCGAGGGATGGACGTGAGGTAGACGTAGGCGACGGCGCGGTGAAATTCTTCAGAAAAGCTGCGGCGGCGTCAAGCTCGTCGTCGACGATCAACGGCCCCTGGGTTCTGCTGCAGCTGTCGTCGAGGATGAGGAAGAGGTGGCGGTCCTGCTCGTGTCCCTGGCGTGCACGGTGGCGCCTCCTAGCGTGCTGTCGACGGCGGCACCGTGATCACCACCTCCACCAACGTTCGCCGGAGAGGAGAAAGAGAGAGGAGGAAGGGAGCTGGCGGCGGCAGGGAGGAAGGAGGAACCTAGGGCTAGGGTTTGGTGGCCTCGGTGGGTAGATATAGGGCGAGGAGAGGGAGCAGGTGGCGAGGGGGAGGTGCGAGCTGCGTGCGTGCTGGTGTCGGGTGACGCCAGCAGTACGGAGGAGGGAGAAGGGGCCTTCGGGCCGTGCTGCGCGCGTGTGCTGGGGTTAGGTGGGCTGGGCTTGGCCCAGTCTGCCTTCCCCAGCCGTTTCTGTTTTTAATTTTTTTGTTCTCTCTGTTTTTTTTTTGCAGAAAAGAAGAAGGGAAGAAAAGAGAGAAAAGTGAGGGGTTTTGGGGGTTTTAAATTTTGGTTATAATTTTTATAGGTTAGTTATTATAAAAGCACAATTATGCAACTGTTTGTTTTCAAAAAATTTGAATTAGCTGCTGTTTGTAAAATTAGTTGAATTTGAGTGAATTTGATAGTAAATAATTATTGAAACTTAAACAATTTGATGGTTTGAACTTTATAGTTTAATGGAAACAATTTGATGTTTTGATTTGGATATTTTTATTTGGAAATTGTAACAGCACAAGTATGACACTAAAGGTTTGAAATTTGATTTGAAATTCATATGGAAAACAAGGAAAAACAAATGAAAACAAATGAAAACAGAAGCAAAACAAATGCAATGAATATGATGTCATGACGCAAAACATAAATTAACATGAATCAAACACTCTAAAGGTTGTTTTTCATACTTGGGATCTTACAATAGCCAGGTCTCAAACCGTGCCCGGGGGGATACAAACCCTAACCCTAAGTCGGTTACAGGTTTCCTTTCTTAACCCGCAAGGCTTTGCGGGTGGGCTTTGATTGGGCCTTCTAGAACAGTTCGTGGCGCTTCCTTTGGAGCTTGGGCCTTGGGCTTTAGACCGGGTAGGCTCACCCGATAGGCCTATGATCCATCCCTTCGTCAATCGTCGAAGAGGAAAATTCTAGTATTGACCTATCTAGCACCACAACATACTTTTCCGCGTTCCTAAAAGTATCTTTTATAATTATTGATGACCCATAAGTGTAGGGGATTGCAACAGTCTTCGAGGGTAAGTGTAACCCAATTTATTTATTCGACACAAGGGGTGGAAAAGAATACCTATAAGCCTTAGCAGTTGAGTTGTTAATTCAGTCACACCCGAGAAGCACTTAGCAAAAGATGTTAGTAACACAAGGTGCAAGAACACAGTGGATGGAGTGGTGTTGTGATGTTTCTCTTGCGTTCTCAACACACCTAATACAATGGCAATTGTATAGACGCACTGGTTCAGCGAAAAGATAGTTAATGTGGTGGAATACGGAGTTAAACAAGTGATATTTGTAATCTGTAATAAACGGACCAGCAAGGAAACAAGTTGTAACAGCATGTAAAACGGTATCAATTAATAGTAAAAGATGGATCGGGGTTTATATATTCACTACTGATATCTCTCCAAACAATAGAACAACTGTTGGGTAAACAAATTATAGCTAGGCAATTGAGAAATCATGGGGTCATAACAATGCTATTATGACGAGATATAGTTCATGGGTTCTAACATGGTAGGCATTACGTCAATGCATATAGACCGCTATCCAGCATGCATCTATATCTAATAGTCCACCTCAAGAAAGCTATCCAGCAAATCTCTCTGGTATTAAGTTGCAGCAACGAACTGATTTCTTTGTGTGCAACAGACAATTGCATTAAGAACAATACCTAATGTAAGCAATGGTTCTCGTCCATAGACAAGAGCACCATTATTTTCTCCCTAGTGGCAACAGCACATCCTCCACCCGTCACGTTTCTTTCACTCGAGCACAAATGCAAGGGAGGCATTATCTACCATAAATACTCCCTCTTGGAGATGCATAAAACTATGTGATCAACATAATCATACACATCGGAGAGCATGAAAGAACACATTAAAACTCTCTAAGGATATAAGTGAAGATTCTCATATAATGACATGAACAAAATAATCATAATTATGTGGTTCATCGGATCCTAGCAAACACAACACATAGCATTACATCAGATGGATCTCTATCATGCGAGGCAGCTCAAGAGATCGTGGTATTGAACATCAAGGGGGATAGAGTACTAACTAACTACTGCTATGATCCCATATTCCACGCGGGAACTATTCACAAATGCCAACATCATAAAAAAGTACATGTGAGGAGGTGAGAACTACAAGATCGATGCCCTCAATCAACATGAGTTCTAACCATACTTATATATCTACGCATAGTTAGGCTTTGATACTACTGAACTGGTTTCAGAGCAGAAATCAAAAAAATTCCTAACAACGATAACCGAAACTAGCCAGAATCTATTACTATACAGATATAAAGTACCGGAGGAAGAACGGAAATCATACCCTTGAATACCGAAAGCGGGGATTACCCTCCCGCATAAGGGTTGTCGATGAAGACGGCGAATTAGATCATGAGGCCGAAGAGTCGTTCCGTGACTAGTGCCCCAAGTGTTGCACCTCGTGGGATTACACACACACGGTGTAGACTATGACTCCTGGTCTCCGGCCCAGTGAAGGTTGCGGAAGTAGAGCGATGGACCAAATACTAATAGCACGGTGGTGTGCCTATAGTGGAGAATTCTCAACTCCTAGCATAGCTCCAAAGGAACCATTGTTGGAGAAGAGAGAAAAGAGAGAGATGGATTGATGGAAAAAGGGCGGGGTGCCCTTCTTTATAAAGGGGGGGAAGGAGGGAGCCTGTCCCCTTGGCCAAGCCATGTGGGACAACCCACATGGTTGGACGGCCAAGGAGGTGCCGCCGCACCCCCCACATGGGCCCCATTTGGCCCATGTGGGCTGCCCCTTTTTTTTCTTTCCCCCACTTTTCCCCTAATGGGCCTCTTTTTATTATTCTCTTCGGTACTAAGATCACTCTTAAACATTGTCTACCCTTAACTGTGACACTCTATGGTTCGGGCTACTCCAGACATGGCCGAGACAACTCTCCGACGAATGACCAATAGCGGGATCTAGACATCCATAATGGCCCATGTGCATCCATGAATTTTTTTGCATCGCTTTGAACCTTAAACGCAAGTCCCCATGCCCCTTGCCTTAGTGACACTCTGTTTGTCCGAGACTTGATCGTCCGATATCTTATACCCCATTCGTTCTTGTTACCGACATAACAATTCTACTCGTTCCCGTGTCGTTGCATCTCCGTGACCTAGTCACATGCTTGCAAACTAATTGATGCAACTCCACGGAGTGGGCCCAGGAGTATCGATCCGTAAATAGGATTGGCAAGTCCCTCTCTTGATGGTATGCCTCAATATATCCCTTTCATTACCCAAGAGTCACCTTAATCACTCTGTCACGGTGAGAAGTTTGATGTAATTAAAGTAACTTCCAGGATAGCAATTAAATACCATCTCACGGTCAAAGGCTATGGTAATACGTTTTCATTATCATAACATTCAACTTAATGACTCGACCTCATCATGATAAAACATAATGGGTGTGAGTCCATCACATCATTCACCAACGACATGACTCCGTTGTCAATGGCATAAATGCCAATGATCAGGAAACCTTGATCATCTGTTGCCCAACGAACTAGTATAACTAGAGGCTACTAGGTACCTGGTTTGTTTACATACCACACGTGTATTAATGTTTCCGCTTAACACAGTTATAGCATGGCATAAAACATTATGAACATACGAGCTATGATAATAAATATCCTTTATTATTTGCCTCTAGGGCATAACTCCTTCAAAAGCATTGTAATTTGAGATCAAAGTAGTTTAGAAAAGGCATGATAAATATTATTTGAACTAATGTAAACTTAGCAACTATGTTGCACATGAAGAGTAACACAAATAATTGACAATGAGTAATAATGCATTGAAAGTGATATGTTTGTTTCAACCATAAAGAAAAACATAATAAAGTGGTATCCAGCTTGTCCTTCGTGTGGTAGCAAAACATAAATGCCATGACACCTTGAAAGTTTAAATGGTGACTAGATACAAATATTTGAGAGCAAGCAATACCACAATCATGAATCAATCAATAATAAATTTTGGGACACATTATACTCAGAATGACAACTATGCTCTCTTAGCTGGTGCATAAAGTAAGAAGATGAAGACTCTGCATAAAAGTAAAAGAAAGGCCCTTCACAGAGGGAAGCAGGGATTACTCATGTGCTAGAGATTTTTATTTAATAAAACAAAGGTATTGAAAACTATTTTTGAGAGAGGTCTATGTCTATGTAAACGAAATCTATCAAATGACTTATCATATTTTCATGATTAATGGCTTCAAGAGCGGCTCCCATAGGAGAATCATAACATTCCCCTGCCTCGTTTGTTTGCACAAGCTAAGTTCATAATTTCTCAAGTCCATAGTGTGAGGAGATGTTAACATTATTTTTGTAGCTTCATTTGGGCTGGGCACCCAGATGCCTGCTCTTTTTGCAATATTAAGGACTAGCACATTATTCATGCTAGTCAGGTGTGAATCCACCAAACATGAAAATAATAAAGCATTTAATACTTCCTCATGAGCTAAAATCGGAACACAAAACAAGTTTAATAATTTTGAGGGTTTAAAGGTAGCACACGAGAAATTTACTTGGAGTGGAGGTGAAATACCACATATAGGTAGGTATGGTGGACACATTGAAAAACTTTGGTTTTTGAGAGTTGGATGCACGAGTAGATCTCATACTCAGTACAGGGTGAAGGCTAGCAAGAGAATGGGAGTGACCAAGTAGGAGAGCAATAACGGCCATAATTATGCATAGCGACAAAACATTATTAATCAAAAGTATGAAGTGATATTACAAGTCAAAAACTAAATGATCATAAAGGCTAGAGGTGACTTTGTTTATAGTCATAACATGGTGTGAGCATGCGCCAAGGCAATCCAAATAAATCATTCAAAGGAGAATACCACAATACCATGCTTCAATATGAGGAAACAACACATGATTTAATTTCAATGGAACATTAAGAAATCTCGTCTATTTGAGACTAGTAATGATGCATCATATACTACTAATCACAAAATTAAAATAACATCTAACAGGACATGCCAAAGTCTAATCCATAGTCAAAACAATCTTCCTATTGCACCACTATAAGCATGAAATATTTTACTCTTCTCCAACACCAATCAACTTATTTGAAACAACTCTCAAAACAAATAATCATTAAATACCAGAGAGATAATCATATAATGAAGCAAACCAAAAAGCTCTGAACAAACTTTTATGCTAGGATCCAACCATTTACTACAGCAAGAAAACAATACCAAACTGAAAGCAAAATGAAATGACGCTCCAAGAATAACACATATCATGTGAAGGAATAAAAATATAGTGTTTTGAAAGAAACCTGATATTTTTGTTGATGAAGAAGAGGATGCCTTGGTCATCCCCAAGCTTTGACGCTTGTACTTCTTGGATATGTCTTGGAATGACATGGGAATTCCCAAGGTTGAGATTTTTTCCATCCTTCATCTCCTCATATCATCCTTCTCTCCCTACACTTGAAAATTTCCTCCACCTAAAACTTCTCACACTCTTTATTAGCAACGTTAGTGCATCAAAATAATAAATTCACTTGGTTCAGTTTCAACACAAGTCTAACATTCAATTTAAAACATTATATATTGTCAAAAATTATTTTAGTGACCCCCTCTCCTGAAATAATGTCAAAAGAAAAAGATTAAGAGGCAAACACAAATATTGGTAGAAATCTGTCAAAACAAAACAACGGGTAAAGATGAATTTTTTCAAGGACCTTCCATTGCTCAAATCAAAAAGTGTGAAACTAACTAAAGTTATATAACAACATGGGAAAGGTGTTCAAACAATATAAAAAATTCCTCGCGTTCTGGCTGAGAAAAAAAAAATTGGTGAAGCGCAAAAATTTGGACAAAAAACAACAATTTCCCCAAACCATACTAACTCTCTATTAGTGGTTACTTTTGGTACAAAAACAAGATAAAAAGGATAAGGAGCGGTTGTTACAGAAGTAAAAACTTCCAGAACACAAAGAAAACAAAACAAAATGGAAGAAAACAACGGAAAACAAAGTGGGTTATCTCCCATAAGCGCTTTTCTTTAACGCCTTTTAGCTAGGAAAGTTATTTTAAGGGATACTTTATTTTTACAATACAATGGAAGAAACACAACAAACACATATTTTTAACTGAGAAGCTTACATGAGAATATTTTCATTGTTTCCATAAGCATGAACACAAGTGTTCAAGGTCGACCCTATTTCCTCAATGCTCACCTTCTTAATCACTTCTCTTTTTAAAAGACTTTTAGATAACAAGTACAACTATTTTTTTATAATTCATTTTCCCTACCAATAAAGAAGATATAAAACAACTCAAAACTGGAAGGAAAAGAAACTAGAAACAAAAAATAACAAGGGTTTTTGACGAAGGGATGGATTCTAGGCCTATCGGGTGAGCCTACCCGGTCTAAAGCCCAAGGCCCAAGCTCCAAAGGAAGTGCCATGAACTGTTCTAGAAGGCCCAATCAAAGCCCACCCGCAAAGCCTTGCGGGTTAAGAAAGGAAACCTGTAACCGACTTAGGGTTAGGGTTTATATCCCCCCCGGGCACGGTTAGAGACCTGGCTATCTATATAAAGCCAGGGGAATCACCGGGGGAGAGGACCAAGCAATACCGCACCATCAAAGCCTTGAGATCGAGATCATACTCTTGACTTGAGCATCCCCCATTGTAATCGATCTACTCGTTAATAAAGATCGACAGAAGCAGGAGTAAGGGTTTTACCTTTACGAGGGCCCCGAACTTGGGTAAATCTTGCCCCCTGTTAGCCGACGATTGTCACCAGCGCCTACTCGTTCTCTTACTCGAAACCCTATCGGTTCATCCGAGGGACTTGTTGAGATGCATATTCGACAATTGGTGCTGTCTGTGGGAAAGGTGGGCACTGGATCTCCGGCATCTTCGGCCCCATCGACCAACCACTCACGCTGGAGCCCCGGAACTTTGACTCCAACCAATCCGATCCGCATCGGGTCAGTCATCATCACTCCTCACTCGCCGGAATCACGCCCGATGTTTAGCGAATTGGAGAAAAGAATCACCCGATGTTCGGGAGCTTCCAGTTCTACGTCGACAAAGAAGGAATTCTACAGTTCCCCGAGCACTCCAACCTCGACGGATCGGGCTAGGAGTCGATCTCAAGCCCAGGAGCTGTCGACTCATGGACCAACTACGCGGATCGCGACTTAGCGAAAAGCGGCGAATCTATCCGCCTCAACACCCGCAATTTCCATACCCTCTCCACAGAGGAACCTTCTTGGGTCAGGAAAGCTTTCCAAACTACGCCTAGGACCCGCGAGCCATATCTGGCTCAGGTCTGCATGCAGGATCAGGAGACGATCCCGAAGAAACTGAAGACAGCAAGGGAACACGCAGCCATCAGCGTGTCGCGAGCCGCATGGGATCGAGCAAAGGAGGCCATCCGCACAAGCAAACCACTCGAAGCCAGAGCCCCCAACAAAGATATGACTCCATACCACTACCACCTAGTGAGAGCAGCAACTTTGATTAATGAAGCTCGAAAAGACCTGGCCGAATGAAGAAAGCTAGCGGACGAGTCCAGTCAACGCCGTGCGGCGCTCTCGAAGACACCTTCTGTCGGGAACCATCCCGGGCAGAAAAGACACGTCTCAAGAACTACGACTATGGATGACCAATCCTTAACTGGGATCAGTAGGTCACTCGAGGCCTCCCTTATGCGCGTCGACGAGGATGGCAATGTGCACCCGACGACTCCCGCCGCCGCAGTACTAGCCGCAGCCACTTACCTGCAAACAAACCAACCAGGGGAGAACGATCCCCGCGCAGAGCAATACAGGTAGGTCCAGAAGGGGCTAGGCATGGCAGCCGCAAGAATCGCCGCTTACGACCGCAGGAAGGCGGCTCCGCAAAAAGGTAAAGAAGCACCTCGCGGACACAGGAGCACGTCACCCAGGAGGGAGAAGTCGTCTCGTCACACGCGAGGAAAAGAAGCTCGACGACGCAGAGATAGTCCGAGTGACAGTGACGACAGCCCAAGAGGTCGGGATCGTAGCCCGCGGAGAGGTCGCGATCGCAGCTGATGACTCCCAAGTGCAGGAGATCAATTGTAGTACCTTTCGATAAGTATTTGAGTGTCGAACCCACGAGGAGCTGAAGGTAAGCTATCTATTCTCTAAAGCCCTATAACCCTCTTATATGGCTGTTTATGCAAAGCAATAATTTTGACTAAAAGGAACTAACTAAATTAAAGCAAGTGACGTGGAGTGTGGTTTGTCTAGTAACTAGTGAAGCAAGTTTAAAATGCAAGTAATCCTAGAGCAAGTTTCTAAGCAAGTTTCACAAGTAGCAAGCAACAAATATCTCAAGTATCTCAAGGGAGCAAGTGTTCTAGGAATAGGTGTTTCGTTCGTGTGGTTGTCACAATTAGTGAAGCAAATGTTTTAGTCTTAGTTGTTTCTTCTAGGAAGGAGCCATGAATAGGTATAGTGAAGTAAATGATCTACAACCCCTTATGATGGATCATGTGGCCAAGTAAATGACTGCACAAGATTGATTAAGACATAAAGTCCCACCATAGCCTTACGTTCTAAGGTCCCCTATATATATCCCCCAATAACTTAACTTTGTGGCTCGGTCTCAGGTTACTGTCACTCCCAAGTCACCACCACTCCATTATGCTACCGGTGATCACCTTACATGCATTCCCCAACATATGCGTGCACTCATATATTGTACATAAAGACAATCATAGAATATAACAAACTTGTATGCAACCAATCAACGAACTATTTCACCATTGCCAAGAACAATTCACTACTCAAACATAGACGGGGAGACACAATACATCAAGGGAATATAGTATTGCATCATACATCGTGTTTGCCAAGAGATTACAGTGGAGAGATGGAGTTTATCTTGCTGTAGATGTTGATGATGAACACGCCGGAGGGGGGTGGAGCCCTCCGGGGGTGATCCCGGCGGCGTTTCCCCCCCCCGATCTTCTCCGGCGGCAGCCTTCTGTCTCTCTGTTTCGTGGTTTCGTCTCTCGGCGCCGCCTCCTTCTCGAAAAGGCCAGGGGACCCTTTATATAGTCGTTTTTAGGTCACGAGACACTCGGGAGAAGAAAGATCGATGGCATCGGAGCCACGGGGGCAAAAAGGGGGCCCCACACGCGGCCAAGGAATCTGGCCACGTGGAGGGTCCTATTTTCCACCTGGTTGGCCTTTTGGCCCTCTACTTTGGCCCATGGTCTTCGTCTCGAAAATTCTGAACCGTGCTCTTTGGCCTTGCCCTTTTTGGAGTCCCGAAGCTCCCGGAAAGTCTGAAACACTAAAAAGTACGTTTTCTGGAAAAATAGGGTTAGAACCAAAAGAAGGGGGATTGTTCAGAAAATCCCCCAAATCATTATAAAACATGAATATAAGTTGCTAATATGTAGGAAAAACAAGTAATAACATGCACAGTTCATCTATGCATTTTACATGCATCAGCATCCTCAAGCTTAACCCATACTCGTCCTCGAGTATGAAGGTGATAAAACTAACATGGACTTTGCATTTTAAAACAATCATGGAGTATCAAAGAAGATTATTCATGCTACGTATAATCAAATGATTCATAATGTAGATGAGTAGCAACATACAATTCATGTTATAAGAAATATCAAATATGTAAGCAAAGATGCTTCATGAAAGTTCACAAAGTGTATAATGAAATAAAAGCACTATGGACCAAATGCATACACAAATGAAAAATAAAATCCTATATTGGTCAAAGAATAGCATAATGGAAAATAGAAAATATGGTGGACACTTTGGAGAAAATTGAGTAGAGGTAAAACATGATCAAGTCTTATTTAGCCTCTAAATTATTCAACTAAAATTACTAATTGAAATGTGGTATCCATTGATCTAGGACTCTCATTGCCCCTTTATCACTAGCATCTTAAAATTGTGAGTATTGAAGTAATGAGAATGACAAGGTGGTTGAAAGCCTCATGCCCCGTGAGTGTGAAAACCTACTCCATGATTACTCAACTTAAGATTCCTAATAAGCTTTGTACAATCATGATAAGTATTAATGACATCATAGAGAACCGCAAAGAGGTACCTCTTGCCCCATGACATGGAAACAAGCCCATGTTACAATGACAAGATGAACAAACGGAGTAGACTCATCATCCTTTTTATTTTCATTCACTATTATGCATAGATTCTTATTTTATTATAGGATGTGTTGTAGAGTCACTCAAGCTGTAAGTAAATTTCCACCATGATAAAGTATGGCTTGGGTTAGCGGCCCAATGCGTTTCTCTAGTCATATAGATACTTACTCATCAAAACTTACTATTCCTCTATTTCATTTCGGCATGGCAGGAGTCCAAAAACAAAATTACATGATATCAACCAAATGTAAATTTTTTGTGCAATGTTGAAAGCTTTCCGGTGATACACGTTTATAGCTAGCTCCCAACCACACACTTGTCAAACGCAAAACTTGTGGCTCCCATTATTGGGTCATGTTTATTAGATGCATAAAAAGTAAAGTGTGCCTTCAAAAGTTCATGAGAGTCCTATCCCAAGTTCAACCCATGACAATTAATAAAGTGAATATCTTAATTTAGAACATAAATAACACAATAACATGGTGAACATACTCGGAATAGCAATGAAGCTAATGGGAAGATATGGTGGACTCACTGGAAATACTTGGCTAAGGAGTGTTGGAAACAAGTTTTTACTTGTTGGAATTTTTAAATTTTTGGGCTAGCAAGAGGGAGATAGTTGACCATCTACTATGCATGCATATGTCCATAGAACTACTCATTTCATGACAAACTAAATAAGCCAGCAATTAACATCAAGGACATGAATAAGAGATAGCTCAAGACAACATTATTGCAAATTTCTACACATAAAAAGCCTATAAATCATGCAAACATATGTAGCTCTTCAAATCAACCATGGCATACCTATTCCATGTCATAATACTAGCATCCAATACATTCCAACCCCAAACTCAAGTAGCTCAATCTCATATAAAATGATGGGTGTGGTCTTATCAAAACAAAAATAAAAACAAAAACTAGACGCTTCAAGTCTCTACGATAAATGCTTTGCTTAGAAAAACAGAAAGTAGACGTGTGCTAACCAAAAGAGTGTAGCTAAAGTGGGGTGTTCATCACATCCCCAAGCTTATGTATTTCACCATTCTTGGATGTCTTGAGGCGCAGCTCCTCTATTCCCTGTGAAAAAACTTCACAAAACATGTTTCTCCCATTCTTTTTCTATGGGATGAGATTAGCAAGGACAAACAAATCACATGCTTGCTGTGCAAAATTCCAAATCAAATGCTCCAGTAGATAGACAATAAGGTTCATTATGTTGTATGTTCACTCTCTTGCTTGAAAGAATCATGGAAATTCGATTCCCAAGCCCAAAGAGTGCATAAAACAAAAGAAGGCAGAATCTGTCCAGAAAAGCAACAGGAGCAAAACGAACGTTTTTCCCTAAGCTAGACTCGTCAAAAAATTAAGACAATTTTTGTGCTTATATAGGACGAAAAGTTTCAGAACATACTAAAAAATTAGCTCAATCCGACATACCAATACAAAACTTAAAATCATACGGTGAGCAGACTCGTGCTGAAACAGAAATTTCATGCACTAGGATAGCAACTTATAAGTCCAAATGGGTTTGACTTGAATCTTTATTGAAAACTCCATAATTAAAACAAAAAAACTAATCTCTTGAGACAGCAAGAGGACACTAGGAAAATCCAAACAAAAACAACCGGGTTTCCTCCCGTAAAGCGCTTTCTTTATAGCCATATAGCTAGGCTTTACTTACTTAACATCATGATGGTTGGAGTGAGGTGGCTCGGCATCCCCAAGTTTGGATTCTTGTACTTATTTGATACATGTAGGGTGATCCCAGGGGTACACACCCAAGCTTGATTGGTTGTCCCTCTTGATCTTTGTTCATCTCACTCAACTCTTCCTCCTGAAAAATTCTTCTTACACAAATCTCAACATAAAACTTGATTAGGGGGGTTAGTGCCTCCATAAATAAAATCCACATAGGTACAGCAAAGACACATCATGAGTTGATTCTAAATATTAACTACTGTTACTACAGTGTGCATTGCTCCTTGATCAAAAGAACCACACAAAACACAAGCAATGAGAGCAATGCAAAATAAAGACACAATCTGCCAAAAACTGAACAGCCCGTAAAGAGTTAATTTTTAGAGGCACTTAAGTTGCTCAAATCAGAAAACTTAAAACTAATGAAATATGTAGTGATAACTAAATATTGCTTTCGTAAATTACCAGGTCAAAATTCCACTACTGTGATTTTAAAAAAATTTCGTAGTGAAGTTCACGAATCTGTTTTCTTGACAGCTAATTACTATTGTTTAATCCTATCTCTCATATAAGATTATTCTTGCCATTTAAGATGAGAAATAAGACAGAAATGTGATGTTACAGTAGTGAACTAATATTTTTTTTATTGTTTTTAGCTTTGTAAAAAGTTTTAATGATAGAGACTTTGCAATGGTTTCATTGGCATGAACAACACATGTTCAAGGTCGACCCCAACTTCTCCATTACTCATCCTTCTCATTTACTTTCCCAAATTTTTTATAAAATGAAAATCTTAAACTAAATGATACATAACAGTAGGTAAAGGCATTTTACATGTTGTAAAGACATAAATGTGTGCTCAAACCGAATAGGAAATTAAAGCATAAGGAACACACCAAAAAAATATTGAACAATTTATTTTTAATTCTAACCCATTTCCTATGCATTGACATTTTGTAATGAAACAAATAAAAGAAGCACATAATAGCAAGCATAGAAAGGTAGATCAAGTACAACTTCAATACTTTCAGCATAAAGAGGGGAAACTTAATATTGTTGAAATATGTGTAACCATGTTTCCCTCTCTCATAATAATTTTCAGTAGCATCATGAATAGATTCAACAATATGAATATCACATAAAACATTCTTGTCATGAGCCACATGCATAAAAGAATCACTACTCTCCACATAAGTAAAATCCTCATTAGTGATAGTGGGAGTTAAACATTCATAATTTTCATTGCAATCATCATATATAGGAGGCATAGTATCATCAAAGTGAATTTTCTCCTCCAAGCTTGGGGAACTAGAAATATCATGCTCATCAAAACCAACTTCCCCAAGCTTAAAACTTTCCATAGAATCAGCAAGTATATCATTTTTATCCTCAATAGTAGGGGGACTAAAAATATCATATTCATCAAGACAAACTTCCCCAAGCTCAAGGTTTTCCTTAGCAATAAAGGTGTTCAAAGAATTAGTACTACCACAAATATGATTTTTGTGCAAATAATTTTTCAATTTCTCCTCAAACACTTCATGTCCTAATTCAAGGTAGATATTATACAGTTCTAAAATTGTTTGGTTGTTTTCCATTTTATAATATTTTTTTTGTATTTTAGGTTTATATGTTAGTATGCAATGCAAACAAGAATAAAAGCTTAGCACAACGCTCCCCGGCAACGGCGCCAGAAAAGTGCTTGATGACTCCCAAGTGCAGGAGATCAATTGTAGTACCTTTCGATAAGTATTTGAGTGTCGAACCCACGAGGAGCTGAAGGTAAGCTATCTATTCTCTAAATCCCTATAACCCTCTTATATGGCTGTTTATGCAAAGCAATAAGTTTGACTAAAAGGAACTAACTAATTAAAAGCAAGTGACGTGGAGTGTGGTTTGTCTAGTAACTAGTGAAGCAAGTTTAAAATGCAAGTAATCCTAGAGCAAGTTTCTAAAGCAAGTTTCTAAGCAAGTTTCACAAGTAGCAAGCAGCAAATATCTCAAGTATCTCAAGGGAGCAAGTGTTCTATCAATAGGTGTTTCGTTCGTGTGGTTGTCACAATTAGTGAAGCACATGTTTTAGTCTTAGTTGTTTCTTCTAGGAAGGAGCCATGAATAGGTATAGTCAAGTAAATGATCTACAACCCCTTATGATGGATCATGTGGCCAAGTAAATGACTGCACAAGATTGATTAAGACATAAAGTCCCACCATAGCCTTAAGTTCTAAGGTCCCCTATATATATCCCCCAATAACTTAACTTTGTGGCTCGGTCTCAGGTTACTGTCACTCCCAAGTCACCACCACTCCATTATGCTACCGGTGATCACCTTACATGCATTCCCCAACATATGCGTGCACTCATATATTGTACATAAAAACAATCATAGAAGATAACAAACTTGTATGCAACCAATCAACGAACTATTTCACCATTGCCAAGAACAATTCACTACTCAAACATAGACGGGGAGACACAATACATCAAGGGAATATAGTATTGCATCATACATCGTGTTTGCCAAGAGATTACAGTGGAGAGATGGAGCTGATCTTGCTGTAGATGTTGATGATGAACACGCCGGAGGGGGGTGGAGCCCTCCGGGGGTGATCCCGGCGGCGTTTCCCCCCTCCGATCTTCTCCGGCGGCAGCCTTCTGTCTCTCTGTTTCGTGGTTTCGTATCTCGGCGCCGCCTCCTTCTCGAAAAGGCCAGGGTACCCTTTATATAGTCGTTTTTAGGTCACGATACACTCGGAAGAAGAAAGATCGACGGCATCGGAGCCACGGGGGCAAAAAGGGGGCCCCACACGCGGCCAAGGAATCTGGCCGCATGGAGGGTCCTCTTTTCCACCTGGTTGGCCTTTTGGCCCTCTACTTTGGCCCATGGTCTTCGTCTCGAAAATTCTGAACCGTGCTCTTTGGCCTTGCCCTTTTTGGAGTCTCGAAGCTCCCGGAATGTCTGAAACACTAAAAAGTACGTTTTCTGGAAAAACAGGGTTAGAACCAAAAGAAGGGGGATTGTTCAGAAAATCCCCCAAATCATTATAAAACATGAATATAAGTTGCTAATATGTAGGAAAAAAAAGTAATAACATGCAAAGTTCATCTATGAATTTTACATGCATCAGCAGCCCGCAGAGAAATCGCGATCGCAGCCCACGACGTCACGGTAGTCGCTCGCGACACCGCAGCAAGGAGCCGCGGAGAGACGTCAATCGCGATGAACCCAGATACAATGCGCGATCAGACATCGCTCAGCACAAAGTTGACAAAGCTCGAGCGGCCAGGAACCGTGCACGTTCCTCGTCCACCTCTTCCGACGAGGAGGTTTGCGGAGCCTTATGCTTTGCTCGCGACATCTGCGAGGCACCGTTGCCCAAGAGGTTTAAGCTCTCTTCGGAGGTGCAAAAATACGATGGATTGCTAGAGCCACAAGCCTGGTTGTGAGATTACCTCACGGAAGTGAAATGCCAACGTGGGAACAAAAACACGGCTATGCAATACCTTAACCTACACCTTGTAGGCGCCGCGCGCAGCTGGCTCGAAGGAAGACCGAAGGCGTGCTACCAATCATGGGACGATCTAACCTTCGACTTCTGCAAAAATTTCCAGGCAACATTCAAAAGACCTGCGACCATCAAGGAACTACGAGCCTGCAAGCAAAAAAGTGGCGAGTCTACTCGCGAATATATTCAGCGATGGACCACACTTAGGAATATAGCAGGAAATATATGAGAAGAAGCTGCAGTCGAAGCATTCGCCAAAGGAGCTCGGCGAACCTCCTTCCGGGAAGAACTGGGACGGGCCGCACCCAAAACCATTGGAGAACTGATGGCTATAGCCGACAGATGGGCCAACGACGAGGACGCGGTGCGCAATGAGAAAGCATCATCACCAGCACCAGAAGACGATCGCCATGGTCGAAAGAAAAGGAGAAAGCATTACGACCGCAATGATTGGGAGGAACTGGTGGCAGCAGAATTCACAAGAAACCGCGACAGCGGATATCGCGGAAATCGCGAGTGGAAGCCAAAGCCAGAGGACAAACCCCCGAGGAGGACCTCGATGGTTACTGCACGCTACATCTATTTACAGATAAGTGCATTGGCAAAACTAAGGCAACACACCTTCTCAAGGATTGCCGAAAGTTTCTTGACATCCACGAGACCTTCTCAAAGAAAAACAGAGCAGCAGTCAACCAAGGCTACCCGCAGCTCCCGGGAGGGGGAACTCAAGGATTCCACCCGCCGCAAGCCCTACCTCCACCAGGAAACCAAAACACGGTGCTAGCCGCGCTACCCGCACCACCCGTCGCAAACCAAGGAACCAACGGATACCCGAACACAGCAGGACTCCTAGGGATGATACATAAAGTTTGCCTGTCCCGCAGGGCCTAGAAAACAAACACTCGACAGGTATTCATGGCTGTCCAGACACCACCATCCCAACCCGAGTATCTGAAGATGGCCGACCAGCCGATAATTTTCTCCAAGTAAGACCATCCCCCCCGAGTCTATCGACCAGGGCATGCCGCACTCGTCATCCAGACACAAATAGGAAACTATGAACTCGCCCGAGTATTCATGGACTGAGGTAGTGGGATTAACATTACGCGGACACACTCCGCAGGATGAACAGGAACCTGGACGGACTCACGCAATCAGAGACATCCTTTCATGGGATAGTACCAGGGAAGGCAGTTCGCCCACTCAGAGCAATAAACTTGGTGGTGGCGCTAGGCAACCGAAGTAATTACAGACGAGAATTCCTCGACTTCGAAGTAGTCGACTGGCCCTCATAGTACCACGCTATTCTTGGACGAACAGCGTTCGCCAGATTCATGGCAGTACCACACTATGCATACCTGAAGCTCAAGCTGCCTGGGGAAAATGGCACCATCACCATCGACGGCGATTTCCAAAAATCCAAGAAATGCGACATCGAGTTCAACGAGATCGCCAAATCCTTCGGGATGTAGGAAGAGCTGGAAGACATAGCAAAAACCACGGATCACTCTGTGATGCCTCTCACCAAGAAGAAGTCCCCGGAGCTCGAGTTCAGCGCAAACGGCGGCACTCAAAAACATTAGGTGCACCCGACCGAGTCTGCGAAAACAACGATGGTGTCCACCACCCTCTCGCCAGCATAGGAAGGCGCGCTCGTCGAACTCCTCCATGAGTACTGGGAAATCTTCGCCTGGCAGCCTTCAGATTTGCCAGGGATACCTAGGGAGTTTGCCGAGCACTCACTCGAAGTTTATAAAGATGCCAAACCTATGAAGCAGACAACCCGACGGTTTTCAGAGCCAAAGCAAAAAGCACTTGGAGAAGAAGTGAACAGGTTACTCGCAGCAAAATTCATCCGCGAGATAAAGATCTCCACCTGGTTAGCAAACCAGGTGCTGGTCCCGAAGAAAAATATTGACATCCTTTGCGTGTGCATCGACTACATGTCGTTGAATAAGGACTGCCCCAAGGATAACTTTCCCCTACCACGGATCGACCAGATCGTGGACTCCACAGCAGGCTGCCAGCACCTCTCCTTCTTGGACGCCTACTCGGGCTATAATCAGATCAGGATGAAAAAGGAGGATGAGGAGAAGACATCGTTTTTCACACTCCACGGTGTTTACTGCTACACGACAATGCCCTTCGGGCTAAAGAACGCAGGCACAACATATCAGCGCTGCATGCAAAAATGCCTCGCCAAGCTCATTGGCAAGAATGTGCAACTGTATGTTGACCACATCGTCATCAAGACTCGAGTAGAGGATACACTCCTCGATGACATCAGAGAAACCTTCGACGCGATGAACGCATACCAAATCAAGCTCAACCCGACCAAATGTGTCTTTGGCGTCCCTTCAGGACAACTTCTCGGGTACCTGGTTTCTGCTCGAGGAATTGAAGCCAACCCAGAGAAAATCCAAGCGATCCTGACAATGAAGGAACCAACTAATATCCGCGGTGTGCAGCAGCTCGCAGGACGACTAGCCGCTCTAAGAAGATTCATTGCGAGGCTGGGCGAGCAAGCATTGCCTTTCTACAAGCTACTGAAGAAAACGAATAAGTTCGAGTGGACACCCGAAGCGCAGAAAGCATTCGCGGACCTCAAGCGAGCATTGCAGAGTAGGCGTGTCATGGCAACGCCACAAGAACGGGAGCCACGGTATCTGTACCTAGCCGTAACAAATCAAGTCATCAGCACAACAATCGTGGTCGAGCGGCCGGAAGACGGCAAGGCGTATGGCGTCCAAAGGCCAATATATTATATCAGCGAGGTGCTTTCGCCCTGCAAACAACGATACCCTCATTATCAGAAGCTCGCGTACGGCGTGGTGCTCACAGCTCGAAAACTCAAGCACTACTTCCAAGAGCACACTGTCACGGTTCTAAACGACGCATCACTCGGTACTATCATGAATAACCCCATGGCATCCGGAAGAATTGCAAAGTGGAGTATCGAGCTTGGCGCCTGGGACATCATATATGCAGGGCGCAAATCTGTGAAATCACAAGTACTCGTGGAATTCCTGAGCGAGTGGACAGAACTACAAACGCCAGGCCCTCCAGAATACAAGAGCAACTGGATAATGTACTTCGACGGGTCGAAGAGGAACGAAGGAGCTGGAGCCGGGGTTGTACTGATATCCCCTAGAGGTGACAAGTTGCAGTACGTCCTGCGATTGGATTTTCCACCCGACAACCCGGCATCAAACAATGACGCAGAATACGAGGCCCTCCTTCACGACATGAAGATGGTGATCGCCTGTGGAGCCACTCGACTGATGATCTATGGAGATTCAAACCTCATCGTACACCATACGATGAAAGAGTGCGACGCCATTGCAGAAAACATGGTCGCCTATCGAGATATGTACAACCTACTCGAAGGAATTTTCAAAGTGTGCGAACTAAAGCACATCGCGCGACCCAGCAACGAAGAAGCAGATAAATTGGCAAAAATGGGTTCTACCAACACACCCATACCGCCTGGAATATACTTCGAGAGGATGATCAAGCGCTTAGTCAAGGTCAAAAAATTAGCAGAAGCACCCGCAGCATTGGAGACAGAGGTCAGCCCGCAAACTGCTATGATTGAGCTCAGCCGAAACATTTCGAGACAAGTTTTTCTGGTCGAACCAGTCTGGACGCTGAAATACCTCGACTACTTGTCCAACAAGCAGATCCCAGCAGATGTTCGCGAGGCTCGACAGATAGTACGACGCAACAAAGCTTTTCGAGTGCTCAATGGAGAGCTATACAAACAGAGCATATCAGGAATATTGCATAGATGCATAGCACCCGAGGATGGCACAGAATTGCTGCGGGATATACACCAAGGAGATTGCGGGCACCACGCCAGCTGGAAGGCGATCGTGGGTAAAGCTTTCCGAGCAGGATTCTACTGGCTCACAGCGGCCAGAGACGCAAAGGACCTAGTCGACAAGTGCAACGCTTGCCAAAGATTCGCGCCCAAACCACACGCCCCTGCCACTGAACTTCACATGATTCCAATCGTCTGGCCCTTTGCACAATGGGGGCTAGACATGGTGGGGACACTGCGAAAGTCGACACCCGGAGGATACATGCACTTGCTCGTTGCAGTCGACAAATTTACGAAGTGGATCAAGGCTATGCCAGTCACCTCCGCCAGCGCCCAATGCACCGTGAAATTCCTCAACTCCATTGTGTGCATGTTTGGCATACCACACAACATCATCACCGACAACGGCAGCAACTTCACAGCAAAGGAAACACAGGAATTTTGCGAACAGAAGGGAATCACCCTCAGTTTCGCCTCAGTGGCTCACCCGCAAACTAATGGTCAAGTCGAGCGATCCAACGAATTAGTCTCAGCCGGCCTCAAGAAGCGGCTACTCGACCGCCTAAACCCAGCAGCAGGACACTGGGCAGAGGAGTTACCATCAGTACTGTGGAGCCTTCGCATAACACCAAATCGGTCAACAAACTACACGCCATTTTTCATGGTCTATGGAGCCGAGGCCGTCCTACCTGAAGATTTCAAATTCAGCGCGGGTCGTCGCATACAGCGAAGAAACCTCGAACAGGGCACTCGCAGAAGAAGTGGACACACTCGATGAAATTCGCGACATCGCACTCGCAAGATCAGCGGTATACCAGCAATCACTGCACAATTACCACAGTCGTCGCATACGCCACAGATCTTTCGTGGTAGGTGGTCTGGTGTTGCGGCTCAAGAAAAAGGAAGGGCACAAGCTCGAGCCACCATGGGAAGGACCCTTCATCATAGATGAAGTTATCCCAGGTGGCGCGTATCGATTGAAGAACCCCGAGACCGGTGGCATCTACTCCAATCCATGGAATGTTGCGCATCTCCGCAAGTTTTATCCTTAGGATTATTCTATTCGCAAAAATAAGGCTATACTAGCCATCTTGTAGCTCGAGGAAAATACATGGCTTCTCAGCCATATCAATAAAAACACATGGTTTCTCAACCCTATTCGTGTTTCTTCATTTCTTGCATGCTAAACAACAAGTATACACCCCAAACGCACGGGTGCTACGCCTAACTAAGCATTGGAGGAAAAATTACAAATATAAGGTACAAACAAGGTTCACGCCTTATAAAACACCTTATAAAATCTCGAGTGAACTATACAAGGTAACAGGATATCCACATCCTACGACTACACCTAATGAGGAGCAACCCTCTCAGCCAGCTTGTGTTTAATCTCTTCAGAAGTCAGTCGAATGATCTCCTCCGCCGCAGGTTGCACGACTTCATAATGAGGGATCATAATTGGGTAGCCTAGCCACAGAGCTAAAATTGACCTCAGGATGCCACAACCGAACAAAAGCGAGCGCCACTTCAGCACCGCAGATAAGCTGCTGATGAACACACTCGCGAACTTCACCAACTCGGCCAAAAAGTCTTAGCAGGTCGCTTAACCTCTCTGGAACAATACCCAGCGGATAGAACGTCCGATGCACAGAAGAAAGGCTTCGCGACAAGAATCCACAAGCAGCCTCGCCTGGCCAGCCCGATACTTCAAAGTAGCCAGAATAAAGCCGCGGCTGCGGTCAGACCAGAAGTTGTTCGCATGTGGCTTTGAGCTACTCGCCTCATGAACAATGTGGTTGTCTACCCAATGAGTTTCACAAGGACCGTCGGGCTCAACAACTGCGAAAAACAGCGTGAAAGGTTAAAAAGGTGAAGCGAAGGTAAACAACAAAGTGCTAGGGGGCTAGCATGCTTACAAAGCATGTCTTTGGTAACAGCAGCCAGCTCCTCCATCACGAACTGTTCACGCTCATCCGCAAAGTTTTGCTTTGATTTAGCTAAATCAGCCACTCCACGCAAAGCTTTCACTCGTACCAACAACAGCAACAAGGGGATCTACTCGTGCAGCAGATCCACTCGAATACTCTGCGTTAGGACCCACAACCTGGAAGGAAATGAAACAAGTTCAGATACACTACAAGACCCCACTCGAGAAATATACCACCTACTTAACAGGTGCTGGGGGGCTACTCCCATCGGGAGCTCGTAACGCTTCAATCGCAATAATCAGGCATTTTAGACATCAAAAGAACACTTTGATTAAAAGCAAAATACGGTAATGCATCCCAAGGTTCATTATATTGAAAGGGCAAAGTAAAAATAAACTATCCTATGGAACTGCGGAGGTACTAGCGCTGGCAGCGGGATGTCCCTTGCGACTAGCACGGGCAAGCAATTCGGATAGCTTCTTGGCGAGGACTTCAGCCGGATTGCCAAAAGGACGAAGCGCTACCTTTCTGCCCGTGGCGGCGTCGTAAGGAAGGCTCAAGTACGCTTTCTCCAGGCCCTCGACTCCGTGCGCCAACGCAAACTGGATGGAAGTCTTCGCTCCACATTCATACTGGGCAATCGAGTAAGCCTTAAGAAGATCACCCTCCAGGAAAACTTTCAGAAGACCGTCTAGCGTGGGCGGAACCACGACATCCACCAGAAGACGCTCGTGCAATTGCGTCAGCACTCGAATGGCTTCGCCAACGAGGGAGCAGATCCCACTCGCGTGTTTCTGGAGCTGGGAGCAGGAGTCCGTCAAAGCATACAATCGCCGACTCCCAGGTAGCTCTAGTGCAACACCAAAAATATCTACAAAAGGACACCGTAAACTCCCGAGATAGCCAATCAAAATCAAGTCGCAGCAAAAATCAAGTACACTTACCCGCGAATTGCTGAGCCAGAGGGCGGATGATGCCAACAAGATCGTTGTCGTGCTTAGCACCAGCATCCTCCAGCTGCTTCAGCGCATCCTGGGCCTCGGCGAGCTTCCCCTCTAAGTCAACCGAATTCTTGCGAGTGGACTCCAGCTCCTTTCGGGTGGACTCCAACTCGGCCTCAAGGGTTTTCAACCGAGAGGCGGCTTTGGTTTTCTCGGCCTTCAGGAGATCGACTTGAGCTGTAAAGCAGTAAAATTCAGCCTAAAGAAAACAGATATGATCAAAAGAAATAGCGGAAGAAAAATAGAGTGGATTAACCTACCTTGGAGAGCTTGGCCAGCCTCGACAAGTCGATCACGATCCAGCCGAAGGGCGGCGCAATCTGCCTCAGCCGAAAGTACGCGTCGGCCAATGGCGGCTAGGGAGTCAAGAAGAGACTACAAAAACACACAAAAAAAATTCAAGTTAAAGGAAAAAGTTCTTGAGCCTATTCACGACTGTACACAGTCGAGTATAGCCTCGGGGGCTACTCCCATCGGGAGCACTGCCGTGCACCCGATAACATCAAAGGAAGAAAAAATCTTAAACTTGAGTCCGTGGCTAATCGCAAGCAATTAACCACGGCCTCGGGGGCTACTCCCATCGGGAGCACTGACGTGCACCCGATAAAAAAGTGCAAACGGACAAAATAGAGGATGCGAAAGAAGAGACAAGATTTACCTGGCCCTGGGCGGTGCACACAGGATCCGCCGAGCTCCCCGAGACTTCTTTATTCAACGGAGCCCCACCCGCGAAGCCAGGCAGTCCATAGTCTGGAGCCGCAGCTGCCGGTGCAGGGCTCGAAGGTTTCTGGGTGACCTTGGCGACTGGAGTTTCGCCCGCAGCCGCTTCTTTTCTCTTCACAGAGGGAATAGAGGAAGCAAACTGACCAGGGCTGATGGATTGAAGCCTGTCATGAGAGGAAGAATCGAACAAAAGCATAAGAAAAACGAGAGAAAACATTCGACTAAAGGACAATAGGAGAGGAAGAACTCACTCGTCGTCGTCGTCCAGCATATCCGCATTCCAGGCGGTGCCAATCTTAGACTTGGGGGCTTGAGGAGGAAGCACGTTCAAGGGCGTCACCACAAGGGGCTCTGTCACCTTGCCAGGTCCACCACCCAAAGAACTGTCTTTGGAGGTGGCCTCATCGTCTACTTGCCGGCGGCACTTGCGGTGGTGGAGGTCGCTACCCGACTCTTCCACGACATTTGAGGAGCCGTCCTCAGAGCTCGACTCGGCCTCAGCAACGCTGGTGTCAAGAGCAGCCTCAACGTGCTAGCCAGCAAGTCAGAAGCATCATCAGCAGAAACTGGCGGATAGCATGTGGCTATCTCCGAACTCTACAAGAGAAGAAGAGGAAAAGAGGAAACTCAGTCGATAAACTATCGAATGGCAAAAATGTTGAAGCAAAGAAGAATTTTTTTACCTCGGATGGAGGAGGCCTCGAAGCTTCGAATGGTGCAATAGGGCAGATAGCAAAGGCTTCACCACCTTCAGCTTGGTGATAGCCGTAATTTTCTTCTCGAATTCAGCATTCGAAAGGATATCTTAGCAAACACAGCTAGGGTCTTCGACGCCCTAGTACTCCCACATGGTTGAGGGCCTCTCTTGGAGAGGCTGGATCCTGCACCTGAGGAAGACGCTCGCCAGATGCAAACCATTCAACGCGACCCCTGCGGTCTGGTCACGAAGAGCTATCACCTTGGCGAGTAGCGGGGCGATGACGCGGTTCTCTTCGACTGAGAGCTTGTGCGTCCAGGACTTCTGTCGCTTCAAAACAGCGAACGGGTGGAATTCACGAGTTCCACCCGCGCTGTTGTCAACAACGTAAAACCATTTCCTATGCCATCCTTGCGCGGAGTCGAGGTAATGCATCTCCGGGTAGGAGCCGTCCGTCTTCACTTGGATTCCAAAGCCGCCAATACGCAGCGTCTCTCCAAGCGGGCTTTCCACCCGCGATTTTTCGCGAAACACCCGCACCCAGAAAGCACTCACAAAGTACGATGAAGCACGAGATGTGCTGCACCGCATTTGGAGGCAGGTCGTGGAGCTGTATGCCGTAGAAATACAACAGACCGAGGAGGAAGGGATGAAGGGGGATTGAGAGCCCGCGCGAAACGTGATCCGCGAAGATCACGCGTTCGTTCGCGCGAGGGTTAGGTACCTCCTCCTTCTTGCCGAGGCGAACTCGCTTGTCGCCATCCGGAGGCAGCAGCCCCTCCCTCTACATCTCCTTGATGCTCTTATTGGTGGTTTTGGCAGAGTGCCAGTCGCCCGTCCTCGGGGCGGGTGGTGCGGGAACATCTTCGAGCGCCTTCGCCGATGAGGCAGCAGCGCTGCGTTTCTTTCCTCCCGCCATGAGAGCTTGTCGGTGTTTGCAGAGGAAGAGATGCGCCCGAGGAAGAAGAAGATGAGAAAGCAAATGACTGGAAGTTTTTAACTTTCCGCCGAAGGGCGAATATATATATACAGGATAAAGCGATCTAGACCGCCCATTGTGCGACGTGGCACCCATCACGGCTGCCACGCGTGAAGCGGAAACGAGGCGGCGGTGAAAAGCTGTTTCGTGCCACGATCTTAACAGCAGATCGTGCGCATTTACTGCACGTGGCTCGCGGAAAAACCGGAAACGACGTCTCGTTTCCGGTAAAAAAGCTGACAAGGTGGGCCAGCATGCCCTGTCTTCACTTCGTCACGTCCCATCGGGAGGAGTCAGAGCGAACAAAGTGCACAATGACATCATTGTGTATGTCATCAAACCCGAGAATTCTCTCGGGTAGGATCCTAAACACAAAATTTCTTTCGTATGGACACATCAAGACGCGAAAACTCTTTCGCATAAACTCCATAACACAAAATTCCTTTCGTATGGATATTTCAAGACGCGAAAACTCTTTCGCATAAACTCCATAACACGAAATTCCTTTCGTATGGATGTATCAATAAGCGAAAAACTCTTTTGTACAAAAGCCCTTGACATGAAATTTCTTTTGAATAGGCACAACAAGGCTTCCGGACGAGAAAATTCTCTCGTACGGACTGAAAAAGATGCGTAAATTCAAACAAGGAAAAACTCCTTACACACAAAGTTGTGAGAAAATATTCGCGGGTTAACAATCCCTGCTACTTTAACATACGATGTATACACATCTTTACCCTGGATCGTTCAACCGACTAGGCACATCCGGATGCCGCATCCTCTCGATACGAAGGTAAGACCCAAAAGATCTTTCTTGAGAGCCTGGAATCGCACTCAAGCTACATCCTCCGGTGTATTTCCGTGTCAACAACATGAAGAAAAAACCATAGCGGACGCGCCGGGTACCCTCATAGGTTAAGTTCGACTCGGTAAGACCTCAACGGCCCAGTCGCAATGATCACCTCATCGGATTCGAGTAGGAGGTCTCGAATTTGCGTAGGCCAGAACTGTTTTTGCCCTAGATGCAATTAATTGGCCCTGAGCTTTCGGGAGATCCAAGCAACTAAGCCATATCCTTCTGCGGAAACAGCCAATACACTAGCACTTTTATTTCCTCGATACTCGAGCACAAGAATGCATCATATACAGGGTTCAGACCCTCTTCAAACGATTGAAGCTACCAGTCGAAAAGAAATCAAGATAAACTTTGAGCGTCCACCCGATAGATTCTCAGCCGAGTAAACGCTCGAGGGATACTGACGAAGGGATGGATCCTAGGCCTATCGGGTGAGCCTACCCGGTCTAAAGCCCAAGGCCCAAGATCCAAAGGAAGCGCCATGAAATATTCTAGAAGGCCCAATCAAAGCCCACCCGCAAAGCCTTGCAGGTTAAGAAAGGAAACCTGTAACAGACTTAGGGTTAGGGTTTGTATCCCCCCCGGGCACGGTTTGAGACCTGTCTATCTATATAAAGCCAGGAGAACCACCGGGGGAGAGGACCAAGCAATACCGCACCATCAAAGCATTGAGATCGAGATCATACTCTCGACTGGAGCATCCCCCATTGTAATCGATCTACTCGTTAATACAGATCGACAGAAGCAGGAGTAAGGGTTTTACCTCTACGAGGGCCCCGAACCTGGGTAAATCTTGCCCCCTGTTAGCCGACGATTGTCACCAGCGCCTACTCGTTCTCTTACTCGAAACCCTATCGGTTCATCCGAGGGACTTGTTGAGATGCATATTCGATAGTTGTCTCCCAAGAGCTCTTTATTTATAGCCATTAAGATAGGCTCAGCAATTTTCAAAGATGCTGACATAAGAAACAGTAGTTGAGGCAAAAGAGAGCATCAAGTAGCAAATATGAAACACATTTAAGTCTAACCCACTTCCTATGAATAGTAATCTTTTAAATAAATCAATCAAGGAAGCACAAAGAAACTAGCTTAGGAGGACGAAACAAGAACAATTTCAAAACTTTCAACATAAAGAGATGTATTTTAGTAACATCAAAATTCGTACAACCATATTTTCCTTTCTCATATAACTATCACACAAAGCATGTTTGTCATGATCTAAAAGAAAATAATTCATATCAAACTCCAAAATAGTGGGATCAAAATTTAAAATCATGACATCTTCCCACCACTTTTAGCAATATTATAACAAGATGATTGGTCACTCTCAAAAGGTATGTGACCCCTTCTAGCTAAAGTCAAGACCTTTCCAATCCCATTTTCAATATCATTATAATTTATATTATGAAGTAACATAGGACCATCATCTAGAGCATTATCATATAAACTTTTCAAACAACTTCCTCATCATCATGCATATCAATGGTTGGAATAAATAGAGAATTATAATAGGTTTGATCAAAGTAGAAAGGATTGTCATAAATAATAGTAGCAAAATCACTTTTCCATAAGTTCCAGTCATAGAAACTTCAAAGTCGCAAATATAGCGAGTATCAATTTCACCAAAAAATGATATTTCGAAAGAATCAATAGGATCATCACATTCATCAATATAGCTCTCATCCTCCTTTGGCAAGCATGGAGGGAAATCAAATAAAGTATGAGTTAAAGAGTTACTCTCATTGGAAGGTAGACATTGGTAGCTACTTCATTATTCCTCCTTTTGATCATCACACTGATACATCATAAACGTATCTATAATTTCTGATGTTCCATGTTGTTTTGATGCCTTATGCTACATGTTTTACTTACACTTTATGTCATTTTTATCAATTTCCCGGGACTAACCTATTGACAAGATGCCACAAAGCCAGTTCTCTGTTTTTTGCTATTTTTAGTTTCAGAACAGTTGTTCTAGAAATATTCTCGGAATTGGAAAATTCGAAGCCCGGAAGTCTTAGAATTCTCGAAGGTTCCACCCACTCCCAAAGAGGCCCGAAGGAGGCCACACCATAGGGCAGCGCCCTTCCCTTGGCCGCACCTGGGGGTGGTGTGGGCCCCTCGGGCGTCCACCACCATCGCCTTTTCGCCTATTTATTCCCTCTGATACGTCGACCCTAAAAATATACCACTTCTTTCCGAGAAATACCAGAGGCTGCCATCATCGTCAACCCGAGATCAGGAGTGTCAAACCCCAGAATTTGAAACACATGTAATATAGTTAAGGAAGGTGATGTCTACGCATGCTTCTATTCTTGTAGACAATGTTAGGCCTCCACGTGCAGAGGTTTGTAGAACAGCAGCAAGTTTCCCTTAAGTGGATTACCCAAGGTTTATCGAACTCAGGGAGGAAGAGGTCAAAGGTATCCCTCTCAAACAACCCTGCAATTAGGATACAAGAAGTATCTTGTGTCCCCAACACACCTAATACAATTGTCAGTTGTATAGGTGCACTAGTTTGACAAAGAGAGAGTAATATACAAGTAATATGGATGATTATAAGTGACAATAGCAATCTGAAATAAAAATGGCAGCAAGCAAACATGTAGCAGAACTAATTGTAAATGGTGTTTCAATTCTTAGAAACAAGGCCTATGGATCCTACTTTCACTAGTGGACACTCTCAACAATGATAACATAATTGAATGCATAAATATCTCTCTTCACTACGCTACTCCAAACCACTCTCCGATCGAATAACAAACACCAATTCATTGTGTAGGGCTGTAACAGCACTCCTCAAAGTCGCATTCCCATATCTAGTTAACCCCATGCTGTCACTATGAGCGCCCTAGAAGGTACTAGAAAAAAATCACAATTTCATAGGTCATCCAACACAAGATATAAATATCATGCTAAACCAAACGGTGCACACACTTTCACCTTTACACAGTGATCAAAATGTTTACGGAGATCTCATAACAAAACCACTCGAGTAGCATAACATTTGAAGAGTAACATCTACTAATTCAACTAGATTACAAAGCTCGCGATCACATAAAGATCACACCATGGGAGAGAGATATGACACACATAGCTACAACCTCGGGGGAGAACTACTCCCTCCTCATCATAGGAGACAGCAACGACGATGAAGATGGCGGTGGAGTCGATAGAGATGGCTCCGGGGGCACTTCCCCGTCCAGGCAGGGTGCCGGAACAGAGATTTCTGCCCCTCGAAACTTGTCGGCGGTGGCGGTGGAGCTACGGAACTTCTCGTGGAAAAAGGCTGATTTTCTTTAGGGTTTATGCCTTGGGGGAATAAATAGGCGAAAGGGAGATGCTGGGGGGTGGCCAGGGGTCCCACACCACCTGGTGGCGCGGCCCGGGGGGACCCGCAACACCCTATGGTGGCCACCCTGTGGCCCCCTCCGGGTCTCTTCGGGACTTCCTTGACCCTTCGGGACTTCTAAGACTTATGGCTTTTCAATCGTCCAATTCCGAGAATATTTCCAGAACAACTTTTCTTAAACTAAAAACAACAGAAAACAAGGAACTGGCTTTGTGGCATCTTGTAAATAGGTTAGTCCCCGGAAATCGGTCAAAATGACATAAAGTGTAAGGAAAACATGTAGCATATGGCATGAAAACAACATGGAACATCAGAAATTAAGGATACGTTTATGACTTATCAGAAGGAAAATTTATGAGCCAACAAAAACTTTTGTAATATGTTTGTGTGGACAGCATATGTATGTGACCATGATTAGCTATGCAATGCAAGCAACATTTTCTTTCAAATCAAATATCAATTTTCCAAATGATCACTATTGTTTCTGTGATATTTTCCATGTGATGATTTGAATAATTTTTGTCCCAATGTTGGATCATGGTTTTTTTTCAACTTATAAATATTGTTTGGCTTTGTTGGATTCAATCAAGAAAAATGGCAATTGAAAATATGGATGTTTTCTTTTAGTTTTTCTATTAAAGTTTATCCCTGAAAAACTAGCCAAGTATTATTTTTAGCAATTGTTTTCTATATGTTAGAGTATCCAATTTTACGTTTTCTTGGCATATAATTGTTCTCTGATATATGGAGTAAAAACCTATAACTTTGGTTTTATTTGTGGAATTTGAAAATAAACAATTGCATGCTTGTTTTTGTGGAAAGAAAATAAGACAGAAAAACAGATATTTTGGAAAACAGAGAAAAACAGAAAGTTGACCTTTTTCCACCTTGTTTTCAAAACCTTCCACAATTCCAAAAAATGGTTTTAAAGGATTTTTCTGAAATTTAATTTCATGGTTAACATTGTCCAACTTAGAATGCCAAAATTGGACTCCATTTGATAATTTAATCATGAGCGAACATTTGGATGAAATTGTTTGTTTTCAACACTTAGCAAAATTTTGCCAAGTCTTTTTGTGAACTTTTCTGAATCTGTATTTTGACAGAAGTTGGGTTGATTGTTTTTGTATGATTTTGTGAAATTAGGGAGATGAGACCTTGTCATATTTGTTTACCCATGTTTTTACTTTCGTTTGGTGCCTTGGATCCATTTTGTGGTCGACCAGAGGGTGAGAGAAAGGAGAGGAAAGAAGAGGGGACAGAGAGAGAGAGAGAAAAAAGGAGGGGACAACCGCGGGCACATAGTGCATGCCTCGCCGCGTGCACTGTGGCCATGCCGCCCCGTGCCCAGCTCGTCTCCTTGACGCCTAGAAGGAGTGCTCGCCGCCCTAGTGCCTTAGCCGCCCGTTGCACATCGTTGCACGCCTCGGGAGCACGCTCTTGTGCCATCCGCGACGTGCCGAGAGCACGCACACGCCCACGATCCCATGCCCGCGCCTATAAGGCACCGCACACCTCACTACCTCGAAGCACACCTCTCCACTCCCACCGCACTCACTGCAGCACGCCAGAGCGACCCCGATCGCTCCCAGTGAGCGGCATGGGGGAAAAGATCGCCGCCGGCCACCGTGAGCAGCCGTGAAGGTGGAGCTCATCCTAAGCCTTCCCAACCCTCCATTTCACCCTATCTACATTCCTTGTACGCGTGCGACCGTCCCTGAACACTCCCCTTGGCCTTTCGCTTGCAGGAGCCGCGCCGCCGTCGTCAAAGCCGCCCCGACCGCTCTGCACCGCGCCGCCGTTTGAAGCCACCTCGACCTCCACCGTTTGATCGTCTACACCGCATAAAGAACCTGCGACTTCCCCGACCACACGCCACTGCCCAGCGTTTCTCCAAGGTGAGCCTATCGCCGCCGCCGTTTCTCTGCCCGCGTGCGGTTGTGAGAGAGAGGGGAGGAAGAAGATGAAACCAGGGTCGTCGATCACGAGATCGACGGATCCCTTTGAATTGCACGTGTGCCCGCGGGCCGCTTTTTTCGCTAGTTGGGCCGCGCCCGTGTGAGATCCGGCCCGTGCCTGTGTAGCCCCTGTGTTTTTATTCTTTTTGGAAATACAAGAAAAATGAACCCTAGATTTTGGCCTAGAAAAAATAGGAAAATTGTGAATCTTGCCAATCCAAAAATCATGCTTGTAGGTTCACAATTTTTTAACCACATCCAAGTGATAGATCTAGATTTTGTGTAATATTTTTGCAGTAGAATTTAATTTGGTAGAACCTATCTATTAAGCCATTATTGGCATAACTTTCAAAATATGAATCCAAATCTTGAAAACTAAATTGTTTGGAGTATCCCTTAGTGATACCTATCAGTAGCATTTGGCCTTGATTGAAGGAGAGCTTCCTGCAGAAAATGCCATGCATTTTGGTAAATGTCCAGTTGGCAATTCTAGGATTTTGTAGACTTTTTGGTGATGATTTTGGATGTGAATCCAACTGGATGAGTTTGTGTATGTTTAGGTATACCTAATCCTAGCTTGGCATAATTTTTAGAGCTCTAGAATAATTATGGTGTGCATAACTAGATTCAACACTTTTCTGTTTTTGTTTATTCTTGTGTAAATAGATTTAAATAAATACTTGTGTATTAGATTCTTGTTTCCTAGCATGTGTAAGATTGATATATTATTTTATTATGTTGTTTTATTACAGAACTAGCATTTTAGGAAAGGTTTAGCATTGTTGTGTGTTGATTAGAAGTTGTTTTACTACTATAGTCATTTCCCAGATTTTCATATTGTTTAGGAAAGTATGGCTTATTGCTTATAGGTTTAAAAGCTAAGTTTTTTATGTTGTTATGTTAGGTCCAGTACCACTTTGGTACTGATTTTAGGGGTGTATCACATCTGTTGGCTTGCACTTTAAATTATAGGAAAGTATGAGTAGCATTTGCTTGATTAATTGCACCCTATTGTTTTCACTAGTATGAGTATTTTTGTGATGATTGTTTAGTGGAATATTATTTTCCCACAAGTGTAACCAGAGGCATTGTGAACTTCAAATGCCTTGGAAGGCTAGTGGAACACCCACTGGTCCCATTTTATTTTGGTGAGAAATACAATTTCTCCACCATAGGCATGTTCCTAGTAGTCTAGTTTTTGCTTATGTGTGCATGTTAATGTTTACCTTTGGAAAATGGAGTTATGGATTGTTTTATGTGATGCTTGATGTATGTATTGATGTGTGATATTGTGTTCCGTACTTGGTTCTGATCGTGTGTCTTTTACTTCTATTTACAACGTAAGAAAACGAAGAAGGAGGTATTGGAGAAGAAGAGGCTTATTTTCACTCTTGCTGTTTCCAAGAGCAAGACTTGAACCAGTACCAAGACAAGCCATCCTAATGCTTGCTATTATTACACTTATAATTATCTATCATGCATGTTTTACTTCTGAAGTTTTACAAAAATATGGTTAACAAAACTATTTTTGTTGTGGCTATTACTACTATTAATATTACTGGTAACTATCACCTTGCCAATAGTCAAACTTCGTGTTACCAAGACCTTACCCACCATATGGTATATAAATACCACAAACTCTAATAATATTGAGGTCCCTAAGTGGAAACCCTAAAATGTGCTTTTGCAAACAAATGATTCAAGAAAAACCCTCGGTGAAAAGGTGGGACCTTGTTCACTAGAGGTGGCAAAGAGGAATATTTTTGAAATGTTTTACAAAAGACACATAACCTAGTCTTCGCTGGACAACCAAGACGTACTGCCACTCTACCTCAACATGGGTGATACATCCAAAACGTATATCCTTTTCCGAACACTTTTCTTATTGTTTTCCTCTAAAGTTGTGAGTTTTGGATACCACTAACACGGACTAATGTTGTTTTCAGCAGAATTACCATGGTGTCTTGTTTTTGTGCAGAAAAATCAATTTTCAGGAAAATGCCCAGAAAAGATCCCATTGAGCTTAAAACACCAGAAGACCCCGGGAGCCAGAAGGAGTCTCGAAGAGGGGCCAGGAGGGGGCCACACCACCCACTAGCACCCCCCATTGGCCGCGCCGCCTAGTAGTGTGGGCCACCCAGGCACCCCCTCGGGCTCCCCTTTCGACTACTTATGCCCCGTAACCTAAAAACCGACGGGGGTCGTCATATTCCATAGAAACACAACAGAGCTCTGCCGCCACCTTGAAACTCGATTCGGGGATTAGAAGTTCCTGTTTTGGCGCCCTGCCGGGACGGGGATTCGAAGGAGATCATCGGCATCGACAACGCCACCTCTTCTCCATCAACCATCCATGATTCCCCCTTCCATGTGTGAGTAAACACCACTGTAGGCTGAGAGGTATGGAAGGGATTGGATGAGATCGATCATGTCATAATCCCAGATTGTTAGGGCATAGTGCCTAGTATCCATTGTTAGTGTTTTCTACCGTTGTTGCAACTTGTTATGCTTAATGCTTGTCACTAGGGCCCGAGTGTCATGATTTCATATCTGAACATGTTATCGTTTCATGAGTATAATTATGTTTCTTGATCATATTGGCAAGTTGTTTACACATGTCATTGTCCGGAACCCGAGGCCCCAAAGTGATAGAAATTGGGACAATCCGAGGGGATTATTGTGATGTGAGGATCACGTGTGTTCACGGAGTGTTAATTATTTGCTCTGGTGCTTAATTATAAGGAGCACCTTAGTTACCAGTAGGTTCTCTAGATGCCCTACTGCCACGGGCTGGCAGGACAAAAGATGTTGTGCAAGTTTCTTATTGCGAGCACGTATGACTATATTGGAACACATACCTATGGTTTGCCTAGAAGTTGGATGCTTTATCATTATTATCTGAAATGCCCATGTTTAGATTATTACACGACCTATGTTATCCATGCAACGCCCGTTCATCAATTCCCTTTGTGCCTATGGTACTTCCATCCTGCTGTTTTCCGCGATTACTACTTGATACGTCATAAACGTATCCTTTATTTCTGATGTTCCATGTTGTTTTCATGTTATTTCCTACATGTTTTCCTTACACTTTATGTCATTTTTATCGATTTCTCGGGACTAACCTATTGACAAGATGCCGCAGAGCCAGTTCCTTTTTTTTTGCTGTTTTTAGTTTCAGAAAAGTTGTTCTGGAAATATTCTCGGAATTGGAAGATTCAAAAGCCAGAAGTCTTAGAAGTCCCGGAGGGTCAAGGAAGTCTGAAGGAGACCCGTAGGGGGGGCCACGGAGCCCCCACACCATGCCTGGGCGCGGGTGGGCCCCTGGCCGCGCTTAGGGGTGGTGTGGGCCCCTCGAGCGCCCACCGCCATTGCCCTTTCGCCTATATATGCCCCCGATGCATAAACCCTAAAGGAATCGGCCTTTTCCAACAAACCCATCTGTAGCTCCGCCGTTGCCGCCGAGAAGTTTTGGGACACATAAATCTCTGTTCCCGAACCCTGCCGGGACAGGGAAGTGCCCCTGGATCCATATCCATCGACTCCACTGCCATCTTCATCGCTGTTGATGTCTCCTATGATGAGGAGGGAGTAGTTCTCCCCCGGGGCTGAGGGCTCTACTGGTAGCTATGTGTTTCATGTCTCTCTCCCATGGTGTGATCTTTATGTGATCGTGAGCTTTGTAATCTAGTTGAATTAGTATATGTTACTCTTGATTTGTTATGCTACTCGAGTGGTTTTGTTATGAGATCTGCGTAAACATTTTGACCACAGTGTAAAGGTGACACTGTGTGCACCGTGTGGTTTAGCATGATATATATATCTTGTGTTGGATGACCCTATGAAATTGTGGTGTTTGTCTAGTACCTTCTAGGGCGCTCATAGTGACAGCGTGGGTTAACTAGACATGGGAATGCGACTTTGAGGCGTGCTATTACAGCCCTACACAATGAATTGGTGTTTGTTACTCGACCGGAGAGTGGTTTAGAGTAGCATAGTGAACAGAGATATTTATGCATTCAATTATGTTATCATTGTTGAGAGTGTCCACTAGTGAAAGTATTATCCCTAGGCCTTGTTTCTAAGCATTGAAAAATGTTTACAACCTATTCTGCTACATGTTTGCTTGCTGCCATTTTTATTTCAGATTGCTATTATAACTTATAATCATCCATATCACTTGTATTTTACTCTCTCTTCGCGAACTAGTGCACATATACAACTGAAATTTGTATTAAGTGTGTTGGTGACACAAGAGACTTCTTGTATCGTAATTGTAGGGTTGTTTGAGAGGGATAGCTTTGACCTTTTCCTTCCTGAGTTCGATAAACCTTGGGTAATCCACTTATGGGAAACTTGTTGCGTTCTACAAACCTCTGCACTTGGAGGCCCAACACTATCTACAAGAACAGAAGTGTGCGTAGACATCACTATTGCTGTTACTATTTTACTACTGCTGTTATTTTATCACTACTGGTGCTATAAAACTGTTACCACTGCTAAATTGTTGCGAGCAAGTCTACTTTTAGGTGCAGCTAAATTGACAACTCAGTTGTTAAGGCTTATATATATTCTTTGGCTCCCCTTGTGTTGAATCACTAAATTTGGTTTTACTTCCCTCGAAGACTGTTGCGACCCCCTACTTGTGGGTCATCAAGACTATTTTCTGGCGTCGTTGCTGGGGAGCATAGATTTATTTATTTGCTCACTTGATCGTGATATTGTTTCCTGCAAGCCATTCATCATGGGCAAGACTCGTGGTGGAAAAGTGTCTATATTACCATCCACTACAAGATGAGGCACAACTCTGAACACCTCTGTTTGTCTTGATTCACCGTCTGTTATGAGTAAGCTTCTTACTCCACCACATGATACACGTATTGTTACTTCTGCTGAGTCTAAAAATGTTTCTGATACTTTTGATGATGCTTCTACTGTGCTTGATGATACTGGTTCTCTAGGTCCTTTCCTAGATGCTACTATTACTAAATCCAAACAAATTGAAAATGCTGAAATTTCTGTTGAAAATGCTAGTACACCTCTTAATTCACCTGAGTCTATTGGTGATCTTGATGAAACCTATATTGAACTTAATGATGATTTTATTGAAGAAGCTCGTGCTACTACTGGTGCAAGTGCTCTTTAGAGTCTTCTTGCAAGACATGCTGTGAAATATAAACCTTCTCTTGATGCTAAGTTTGCCACATCTCCCATACACATTAGGGACAAGGATTATGATTTCTCTCTAGATTTATTTTACATATATATTGTTGAGAAGGAACCTTTCTGTGGAACTGAAAGTAAAAGTTCTATGGAACACATGAATGAGCTTTCATCTTTGAGTAGTTTATTTTCTGATAATACTAAGCCGCGTACTTATTTTGTTACCAAAATCTTCCCTTTTTCATTAAAAGATGAAGCTAAAACTTGGTTTAACAATCTATCACCTGGATCTATTACTTTTCCTATGGATTTGGTTAATGCTTTCTTTCAAAAATATTTTCCTTCTAGTGCCCTAACATGGTGTTGTGTAGGATATCTTTAACTTTGAGAAAATTGAAGGAGAAAAATTGCCTGAATCTTGGACAAGGTTTTGTTCTTTGATAAGAGCTAGCCCTGGATATCCATTACCTAAAAATGAGCTCCTAGATATATTTTATATTGGACTAACTATTGAATCTAGGACATACCTGGATAGTTGTGTTGGCTGTGTTTTCAGGAAAATAACTCTAGAAGAAGCTGAGGAATTAACGGCTAAAATAGCCAAAAATAATGATGATTCGAATACACCGGAGCCTACACCTACATTAGAACCAACACCAATACCAACACCCAAGAAGAGAGGGATGATTGAATTAAATGATGAAGTGATGAAGGAAGTCAATAAATCTCTTAAAGAGAGGGGTGTTAAATCTGAAGATGTGAAGAATTTACCTCCAATAGAAGAATTATGTAAGCCTATTCCTCATCGATCAACTGTTTAGGTACACTCTCTCCAATACTTTGATAATAGAGATATTCCCTACTCTAAACCACCTGATCAATGCTTAGATGAATTTGATAATTATGTTGTTAAGAAAGAAAACTTTAATATGAGTGTGCAAAATCACCTTATGGAAAACTCTAGAGCTATTGATAATTTGCATGGTATTATTGAAGAACCTCTAATAATGTTAAAATGCTTGTTAAACATTTTCATATGGTTCAAACTCGAATTGATAAACTTACTAAAGTGCATTAAGATATGCTAGCTAATGCTTCTAGATATAAACATGTTTGTGAAATAATTACTAGAAGTGGTGTTTCCACTCAGGACCCCTTGTATCCTGAAGGACATCCTAAAAGAATTGAACAAGATTCTCACCAACCTAAAAACATTAGTTCTCCTTCTAAGAAAAATGTTGTAGAATCTCCTGAACCTGCTAAATATCCTAATAGTATATCTATTTCTAATGCTGAAACTGAAAGTGGTAATGATAAAAGTGATGCTTCTAATAAAGAAGAAATTGTAGTTGAACCTAAAAAGCAACATAAAATTGTGAAGTATACTAAGGAGGATTTTATTGCTAATAAACATGGTAATGAAAGATAGCCTTGTGTACAAAAAGCAATCACTTTTCCTAATAAGAAACAAAAATCAAAGGAATAAGAACAGTATAACAAGTTTTGTGATTGGATGAAACCTCTGTTTTTGCAAATCCCTTTGACTGATGCTATTAAATTGCCTCCTTATTCTAAATATATGTAAGATATTGTCTCTAAAAAAGGAAAATTCCTAAGGAGGTAATTTCCACTATGCTTGCTAATTACTCTTTCAGTGGCAAGGTTCCAAAGAAGCTTGGAGATCCTAGTTATCCTACTATCGCTTGTTCTATTAAAAATAATTATGTTAGAACTACTTTACGTGACTTGGGAGCTGGAGTTAGTGGCATGCCTTTCTCTCTTCATAAGAGACTCTCTCTTGAAAAATTGATACATACTGATATATCTTTGCAAATGGCTGATAAATCTACTGCTATTCATGTTGGTATATGTGAGAATGTTCCTGTTCAAGTTGCTACTAATTGTTTGATATTAACTGACTTTGTTGTGTTGGAAATGCCCGAAGATGATAATATGTCTATTATTCTTGGGAGACCTTTTCTTAACACTGCAGGGGCTGCTATTGATTGCAATCAAGGAAAAGTATCTTTTAATGTTAATGATAAAGAGCATATTGTTTATTTTCCCAAGAAGATTGATAGAAGATATGTTTTAAATTCAATTGAAAATATTGAGACCATCAAGACCGGAGAATTTTATTGTCCCATTCCAGTAACACCAAAAGAATATGAAATTATTATGATTAGGACTATGTCTATCAAGGTTGAGGTAACATAATTATTTAGTGATTAGCAAAGTTTTGCTTCATATGAAAATTGTTCTGGTAACAAGACTTGATCACCCTTGTTAACAAAATGATTTTGAATGAAGAGGACAATGTTTTCACTATGTTTTCACCTTCCCCATTATGTTTTCACCATGTTTCCTTCTGTTATCACCTTGCTACTCTAGTACAATCATGTTTTCCATCATCCATATTCATCTTTTCATCATGTTTTCACCTTAATTACTATGGTTATGCATGTTTTCACCACCCATAATTTTGTTTTCACCACTTGCACCTTTGTTTTCCTTGGTTATTTTTCATTGGAGTGTCATAGAACCTCTGTAGTTCTAGTTTTGGTTTTGTTTTCCACCTTTTCACTTTTGTTTTTCTGTTTTTATTAATTATTAAAATTCTAGAAATACCTCAAAAATAAAGTTTCTCGAAAAATTCCAGAAAAATTATAATAAATTTTTACGTCAAAAATGAGGCAGAGAGCCACCTGGGAGATCCCGGGGGGCCCACCAGTCAGGCACACCATGGGGTGGCGCGGCCTGCCCCTGGTGGAGCCATCACACCTGGCCCCCCACTAACTCTCTCCCGTGCCAAAGATCCCTCTCTCACCTCCCAAACTCAAAACATTTCCTGGAACCCGAGTTCTTGCTGTTCTTCCTCGAGATTTTTTGATTTCTTTGCTCAGCCCATCATTTGTGCTTAAATTTTGTGCATTTGCTCTCCAGTATGTGACCCCTCCGATTATACAAGTAGAATTTTGTTTGGTGAAGTATTTCTTGAGTATTTTGGTACTATAGATAACAGCTTATGTTAGTTTGCATGCTTGATTTGAGTAGAAAATGTATCTTTGATGCATGTTTAGCTCTCCTATAAATCTCTATGGTAGTTCCCACCTTGTAGTTGCTTGAAATCGATTTTTATGATGATTGTTAAAAAAAATCATAGATGAACAACCATAACTTTGGAGAGATATTTAGGAGTGATTCTCCTAGAAGAACAAGGCCCTCATGTTCATCCACCTTAGTGAGGTCATCTTATAATGAAGACCTTATTGCACCGAACATCAACGATGAGGGAGGTGATGGAATTGCTAATCCTTCTAGCTTCCCATGTGTTCATTTTTAAGAAATGTGGGTCTCTTGGCTGACGTTTTGATGTTTGTTGAGAGAGTTGGTTTAACCAGCTACATGGAGGATGAAAGCCCTCAGTATGCTACTCTCACAAAAACTTTTGTTGACAGTTTTAAATTTCAGAACAAACAATTTGGTTCCACTGTTACTTTTAAGTTATATAGTAGTCCTTTTTCTTTGCCCTTGGAGACTTTTTGTAACATCATAGGTATCAACGCTTCCAGGACAACATGAAAGATTTAGGATAAACCCGCTGATCTCATGGCGCACTATCGAGAAATCACTAATGATGATGGCCGCTCACCCCAGCGCGGGAAGATAAGAAACATCCAACTTTCAGCCCTTAGATATTTCACTTATTATATTGCTTCTAGTATCCTTGGTAGGGAGAACACTAGCAAAGTTTCTAGCTCTCACCTTGCTTCCATTGATGCTGCGCTTAACCGTAGCAAGAAGTATAACCTTGGTTCACTCATTGCTCATCGCCTTGCTGCTAAGGGGCCCATTTATGGGGGCATTATTGCTACACATATAGCAACTGCTCTAGATTTTTCTATTGCTCCTGGTGATGAATTAACTACTTCCTATAGACTCAACCTTGTTGCCATGAAGGCTCATCATTTATCACTTCTAACTCTACTGCTGATCATGTAGTATATAGAGTTTTATTTATGGATGGAGATGAGCGGAAAGTTATTTTGCCGTAGCCTGTTTTGTTCAAAGTTGACAGGTCACCATGGTCACGCTCCAAGGAGGAGATAGAGGAGCATCTGAGCATGACAGAGTTCTACAGGCAGCAGGTGAGGCGAGACGCGCCCCCGAGGACAACAACACGCAGTACATCGGCACGTCCTCAAGCACATATCACGAGGAGGGTTCATCCTCAGCATACTACCGGGGCGCCACCTCATGGTCCCCTTGCGGATGATCTCCACTGAGGACAAAAGCCTAAGCTTGGGGGGAGGTATACTGACATCACACTCATTTATATATCATGTTCAGTCGGTTCTTTGTATATCCATGTTTTTGTTTTTTCGTTTGCTTTCGGTCTCTTTCGCTTCTTTCGTTTCTTGTTGTTTTATTGTTTTGTTCTTTTTTTCCAAAACACAAAAGGACCAAAAATATTTCTGTTGTTTCTCTTTATTTGCTTCTTTAGTTTCTTTTGTTGGTTTGTTTTCTTTTCTCGTTTCGGTTTAGTTTTCAAAAATCCAAAAATACTTTGCTTTGTTTGCTTGTTTCTTTCTGTTCTTGTTTTAATCCAAAAACCCAAAAATATTTGTTATTCTTCTTTGGTTTATAAAGTTTGTTGCAGAGTTCACCGGACTTTCGTGTCTCCATTGGAGCTTGATTATCATTCTATATTATTGGATCCACACAATGATGATTTCCGATAATCCAAGTTGTGGTGAGAGGCTGGTATGAACTCTATTTGTTTTATTTTTGTACATATACTCATCCATGTGAACATGCTTAGTTCATTCATGTAAGGTAAATTGATGCTTAGTAGTTCGTGCTCTCACGTGTTTAGTTCCAACTTATTAATATAAGATAGCATGTCGTATGAATGTTTGCTTGCATTGTTTTATTCATAGAAGGGTATGACATTGTGGTATCTCCCGTTGATTGTTTCGCTTGAATCGACTTGGCACATGCTCACGCATGCATATGACTGAAAACAAAAAGTCAATTAATCCTCGATGATTTATTTTGCCTCGACTTATTTGTATCATTTTATGCCCCTGTTAATTTTGTTTTGTCGCAAACATGATATTGACAGTTGATGCTCTCTTGATTGTCGCTCCCCGTCTATTGCTAGCCTTCACTTGTATTGAGTATGAGCTCTACTCATGCATCCAACTCCCAGAAACCAAAGTTCGCCAAATGTGTCCACCATCCTACCTATAAATGTGGTATTTAACTACCACTCCAAGTAAATTTCTCGTGTGCTACCTTTAAAACCTTCGAAAAATTATTCCTGTTGTGTGCCCCTGATTTAGCTCATGAGGACATAAATACAGAATCTTTATCTCACTTGTTGATTGGATTTCACACTCTGAACTAGTGGCTTCATCCGCTTATCCAAATGATAGAAGTGCCGCAGCGGGGTGCCCAGTCCCAAATTAATACAACAAATTCTCTTCACTATTTTTCCCCTGATTTATTAGTCAAAGCATAATTATGTAAACAAAAGAGAAAGAGGAATGACCTTCTACCCAAATGCGTCCTTCTATGGGAGCCTCTCTTCTGAAGATTAGTTGGCTTGTGACATACTGTATTGTCTGCTTACCATTCGTTGACATAAGCATACACCTCTCTTAAAATTGTTTTCAATACCTCTGATTAATAAAATAAAAAGATCTAGCACATGAGTTAATCCTTGCTTCCCTCTGCGAAGGGCCTTGCTTTTATTTTTATGTTGAGCCTTCACCTTCTCACTTTATGCACCTTCTTGAGAGCATGGTGGTCATTCTCAGTGTAATATGCTTGTCCCAAAACACGATTGATTGTGGTATAACTTTGATGCGTGTATCTTTGATATCTTTATTTCTAGTCTTCATTTGAACTTCAGATGTGCCCTAGAATTTATGTTTTTCTCCATTATTAAGGGCAAGAGAGTACATTTTATCATACCCTATTATGAGCATTGCAATCCTCCAGATTGATATACTTCATGTTGTTTATTATTAGTTTGTTGGCATCTCTTCATGGTTAGCATAACTGCTAGGTGACTTTTATCTTCCATACATCTTATTATGAATTGCCTCAGCACTTGATCATATAGTGAGTATATTTACATCGTATGAATCAAATGTATTCGTAAAAGTCTTTTATCGCACTCAATTGTCACTGAATTTCTTGAGGACAAGCAATAAGCTATGCTTGGGGGAGTTGATACGTCCAAAACGTATCTCTTTTTTCGGACACCTTTATTATTATTTTCCTCTAAAATTGTGAGTTTTGCATACCACTAAGATGGATTAACGTTGTTTTCAGCAGAATTACCATGGTGTCTCGTTTTTATGCAGAAAAATCAACTTTCGGGAAAATGCCTAGAAAAGATCGCATTGAGCTTAAAACTCCAGAAGACCCTGGGAGCCAGAAGGAGTCCCAGAGAGGGGCCAGGAGGGGGCCACACCACCCCCTGGCGCCCCCCTTGGCCGCGCCGCCTAGTCGTGTGGGCCACCCAGGCATCCCCCTCGGGATCCCCTTTCAACTACTTATGCCTCGTAACCTAAAAATCGAGGGGGTTTGTCATATTGGAAACACAACAGAGCTCCGCCGCCACCTCGAAACTCGATTCGGGGATCAGAAGTTCCTGTTCTGGCGCCCTGCCAGGACGGGGATTCGAAGGAGATCATAGCCATCGACACTGCCACCTCTTCTCCATCAACCATCCATGATTCCCCCGTCCATGTGTGAGTAAACACTGCTGTAGGCTAAGAGGGATGGAAGGGATTGGATGATATCGATCATGTAATAATGCCAACTTGTTAGGGCATAGTGCCTAGTATCCATTGTTAGAGTTCTCTACCATTGTTGCAACTTGTTATTCTTAATGCTTGTCACTAGGGCCCGAGTGCCATGATTTCACATCTGAACATGTTATTGTTTCATGAGTATAATTATGCTTCTTGATCATATGTGCAAGTTCTTTACACATGTCATTGTCCGGAACCCAAGGCCCCAAAGTGACAGAAATTGGGACAACCGGAGGGGATGGTTGTGATGTGAGGATCACGTGTGTTCATGGAGTGTTAATGCTTTGCTCCGGTGTTTTATTAAAAGGAGCACCTTAATTACTAGTAGTTTCCCTAGAGGCTGTCACATCCCAATTTTGGAATACCTGTTAACACAGTTGTTTTGCTAATTGCTTGACAAATAAACTTTGATTATGTTTGTTTGAGTGCAACTAAACACACAAATTATAAAAACTTACATGGCTAAGAAATGGTAAGCAAACTTAAAAAGATAGCAAAGCAGTAAAACAAAATATTCAACATATTGTTCCAATGACCTTGGCAATATTTTCTAAAGTAAATATTGATCAAAGAGTTTTCCAAAAACATCTTATGAATCTCATACTTGTTGAATATTATTCCAAGACCTAAATTAAGAAAGAGGAAACACTTAATAAAATTTCCCTAAAAGATTATCAGAAAAAGAGGCATTCTTAAATGCTTCACCAAAATATTATCAAATGTTTTTCCAACCTTGCAAACTTAAAAACAAAAGTATTGGATAGCATTGACTGGATATCTCTAGTCACATAAATATTTTGGCAAAGCATTGTTAAAGAAAAGCCAAGTGCCTTATTAAATAGAAATTCCAATATTTCCAGAAACAGAAAACTAAAACAAGTTACTATTGGAAACTTTTTTCAAATGATCTGAAATTAATACCATTGCTTCCTTATATCAATTAAGGAACACACACAAGAGGAGACCAAAAATTGAATCCATTAAAGTCCTGAAAACATGGTTTTTCTCCACAGCAACATTTGGGATTTTGAACAAGTTTGTTCTACAAACTTTTTACAAATGCCATGAAATAAATACCACATGCTCTATAGAATAAATAAGGATGAAAACCAAAAGGGCACAAGTTTTTGAATAATATAAGTTGCCAAAAACCCCTGTTTTCTTGACAATACCTTTTTGAAATTTGAACAAGTTTGTTCTATGAAGTAACTCAAAATGACTTGAATTTTCTACCACATAAGTAACACATCAAATAAGGAATGTGTGCCAAAAATTATCATGTTTGGAAGCTCCTAAGTAGGTTAATAAATTCAATGTCCATTTATGTAAGAATTCAAATTTGAACAACTTTGAATTATCAAGTTTAGGAAAATGAGCCAATTTTCACATATGTTGTGTATCTTAACTAATAAGAATTTTGGGCAAAAGGGTTTCAATTTTAGACTTTGTTCTCCTTGTGAAAACAACCATTTTCAGAGAGAAAAGGACCTACTTGTAAAATTGGCAGGGACTAAATTGTAAGCTGAGTCATCCATGTTCTTCTTCTTCCTGTAGCTGCAAGTTGAGGCATGGAAGCCCATGCTTCCATAGCTTCGAGTGGAAGTCTTCTAGGTAGATAAAACCCCATGTGCACCTCTTACCTGCCCCTCTCTCTCCTTTAGCTTTCTCACTCTCTCTCTCTGATATTTTGTTGCTCAAAACGAAACCCTAGAAACAGCTCGCCGGCAATCGGTCGATTCCGAGCTCGCTGCCGGTCGCCGCTAGCTCCATTAGCTCCGCCTTGTCGTGGTGGTTCTCGGTGCACAAGGAATCGGGCCGAAGCACATCGTGGAGCCCGCGCCATCCAAATCTTCCCCGAGCCCGACGGAGCTCCGGCGAGCTATTGCCGCCGCCACGAGCTTCCTCCTCCTTCGCCGAGCTCCCCATTGCGTTGGTGGTGAGCAGCCGCGTCCCCCCGACCGTTTTCCCCCTCCCTCTCCCTCTCTATCGTGGCCGCGCCGTGAACGAGTCCGGCCGCCGCGTAGTCCTCGTCGCCGGCCGCCCTCCGCTTGTTCCCTGGAAACGACGGTGAGCCCGTGTGGTTCCCCGCGTCGTGTGCTTCACGTAGGTATGTTGGAATCGTTGATTGGTGGTCGTTTGCGCTCGAAATTGCTCGCCGGAATTCGTCCCGCCGGCGGGTGACGCCGTCCTGGCGCCACGCTGACGCCAGCGCGCGCTGACCCCGCGCGGGAGGAGTCAAACTGCGCGTGGGCCTCGCCTCTGCCTGCGTGGCAGCCCCCGTGGCGGCCTGGCCCGCGGGTCAGCGTCTGTGGGTGGTTCTCCCCGCGGTAGGTTTTGTTCTGGCCGGCCCAAAAACTAGATCTGGCCCATGTCAAGTCTTTTTCCAATTTTATTTCCACAGAATGTTGCATGTTTACTTTTGGACTTAAAAGGCAACCTAAAAGATGAATTTGACCAAACTAAAATTCACAGATGTAAAGCAACAAAATCTAAACCACCTCCAACTTGTAGATCTACATTTGGATGAACAGATTAGAAACTAAAAATGATTTGGCAACAGGTACCAGAAACACCAAAATGAGCACCATTTTTATTTTGCAAATCCAAATGAAGTGAGGCCAATTGCATTGGAAAGCCCTTTAAATTTCCTAACTGAAGAAATTAACCTTGCTTCCAAATTCCTAATATTTTTGAAATGGCATGCAATTTGGTAAAACACCAGAGAGCACTTTGGTGATTTTTATAAAATTATTAAACATGATTTTTGATGCAAAATCAATTGGATGGTCTTTTATATGTTTTGGGATATCCAAACCTAGAAGGGTTTAATTTTTATAGCCTCATAAAAAGTTTGGTGGACAGATCTTTGTTTCACCTGTTTCTGCCATTTTGGCATTTTAGCTATTTAAATTGTGTGATCATGTTTGTGTGTTGCAATATTGTTTTATAGCATGTATAAGTTGTGTGAACCTGTTTTCTAAGTGTTACTTAAATATTTTATCATGTTAGATTGTGTGGACTTGAGTTGAGAAGAAATATGATTTATGGGAATAGAATATGTTTTACCTCTAGTTATTACTTGCATAGAATTTTTGATTGATTAAATTGTGTGCAAGTGATTGAATTGTTGTGTTGAGATATTAGATCCAGTACCATGTTGGTACTTATATTTTGTTGTTATCACCTCTGCTATAGTGCATTTGATTTGGTAGAAAAGCATGAGTAGCTTTGTCATAACTATGAGGATGTTTGGAAAAATTCTCTCATGTGTAGAATTTTTAGCACAATATTTGTGGTTGAGTAGCCACATATTTTTATGTTGTATTCATAGGACCAGTAGCATTTTGATAAGGTTTTTATGAGTAATTGACCCCTAAAGTTTTCACATGTGTGAAAACAATAGCATGAGTATCATTACCTTGCTTGTTTTTAGCACCCTATTATTTTCTACTAGTATGGTTATTGCACTAGATGCTAGTTTAGGTTTTTGCTAATTTTTGTCAAGTATGACCAGAGGCTTTGTGACCTCTTAATGCTTTGTTATGCTAGTGTAACACCCACTGGTTTCATTGCATTTTTGGTGGAAACATTATTTCCCCCACACTAGATGTGTTTCTTTTATATAGTTCTCTAACTATTGAGTGCCTAGTATTTTTGCTTTGGATTTTTTTGTGCTAAATGGAAATGTGTATGCTTCTGTTTGTAAGTGGTTATAATCATGTGTGGCTTGCTAGGAAAAATCCATCTTTGGAGTGTTGTTTGATTCCTCTAGTAATGCCCTTTTTACTACCACTAGTATGTAGGAGTGGCCCTGCAAATTGATGCATTGTTTTGTTAAATGGGATATTTTTGTTATAGCAAGTATAGATGTTTTTCACTCCTATTTTTATGACATGGACACTCTGGTTGTATTTCAATTACTTTATTGAAATTCATCCATTGATTCTTCATGTTTTAGTAGTACTAGTTTCCCTAGCATTTTTGTATTGAATTATTTTTTTCTGCCAACTTGTGTTTGGTAGATATGTGTGTATCCTTGCATGAGGACATGTTTTCATTCCCAATATGATAACATGGTTCCTTGTTTGCATTTTAGTACTTTACCTATTATGCATGCTTGCATAGAAAATCCTTAGTAGAAACATGTCTATAGAATTCCTCCTTTTTATTCATTATTTCTATTGTTCTCACTATGAGAAATTGTGTGTTTTGTGATGAGTATATTACCTTGTTACACTTGAGTAGGCTCACTGATTTGTAAAAGTAACTTTTGCAAATCATGTGTCTCATTTATTCTTGTTGTGGATTTAGGCTTAGCAGATTAGCTACCTTGTTCTTTTTGTGGTGTGGTTGATAGACCCATTGCCATGATTTTTTTTGTGCATGTTTTATATACTTTTAGTAGTCTCACCCTTGTGAAACTAAGTATATTTGGGGTTTATAAATATCTTGGTATGAGAGTGGCACACCCACTGAATCCATGATATTGAGGTTGTGAGATATATTCCTCCAACCTTAAGCTGTCTTATTGAATGGCATTTCTGCCAAGTGTGTTTGTTTGATTGTTTGCCTCAATTAATAATTGAGTGATAGGTTATTATTAGTTTTCCTTGCTGTATGTATGGTTATGCATTGTTGCTTGCCTTGATTGGTTCTGAATGTGTGTCCTTTATTTCTTTTACGACGTTAGAAAAACGAAGAGGAAGGAAGTGTCGGGAAGCTGTGTTTCAAGTTCCAGTCACTCCAAAACCAGGGACACAAGGAGATACCAGGCAAGCCATCCTGATGCTTGCTGATACAATACTTATCATTATCTATCATGCATGTCTTACCTCTGAAGTTTTACAAAAAAAACTTGATTATCAAAACTATTTTTGATGTGGCTATTACTACTATACTAGTGTATAGGTTACTATTATGCCAGTAGTTAAACTTGGTAATACCAAGCCCATAAGCCACCATATGGTATTTATTACCATCAAATATACTAGTCCCTAAGTGGACACCCTAAAATTGTGATTCTACAAAACAAAGGCTTTACGGAAAAACCCGGAGAAAAGGCGGATCCTTGTTCTCCGGAGGAATGTGGAAGTGGTCATTTTTGAGAAAGTGGTGTTTTCAAAAATGACACATAACCTAGTCTTCGTCGGACAACCTTTACCGTACTGCCACCCTACCCCAACATGGGCACGGGGCTTAACTGGAAGTTTGTCCTTGTTAGTGTGTGTTCTATCTCAAACGCTATAAGGGACGGAATCCCTTGAACCGAATTGTTGTCAAGATTTGAGACATAAAAAGTGTGGGATTAATTTTCCCTCCGGTCGCATCAGTTGAGGCATCCTGGCTGGCAGGGATTAGCTCGGTGCCGGGGGTGACCAGTAAAACTCAACTGAGAGATAGACACATTCTAGCTTGAACATAGTGGATGGTTATGATCAGATACCTGATGTTTACATACTGTTGTTACAGTCCGTGATTGTTCACGGGAGGTGTACTGAATCTGGTGGATGTATACACCTCTGCAGAGTACAACTTTTTCGAAGAAGCCGCGTCCTCGGATATGGACAGTTGAATGGCCATGTAGCTAGCATTGTGTCAATGTTTTCAAAAAGGAAGTTTTTGAAAAGGAATTTTGGAAAGGAAGTGTTGAACTTGTGAAGTTCGGAAAGGAAGGAAAACTTATACCGTGGAGGTATCGTCGATGATGAAAAGCCAGATGTCTTTATACAAAACAAAATGTTTTGCAAAGAAAACCTTTTCTACTCTAAGGAAGAATTCTGGAAACTGATTCCAAGAAGTTTTGCAAAGAGAAAATATTCTTTAACAAAGCTTTACAAAAACCTCTTGTACATGTGATATCTACAAAAGAAATAAAACTATATTATTTTTCTTCTGAAGTATCTTCTTCAACGAAGATACAGATAAACTTGACTGCAACTGTGGTGTCATCATATATGAATACCATTGGTAGTGAACCCTATGTATAGCCTACCTATTCCACCATATAAGCATACTTGCATGTTGGTAAGTGATATGATGGATGTCTTGCTGAGTACATTCAAATGTACTCATTATGGTTTCGCCCCTGGTATCTACTTGCCAGACTTTGCGAAGGAGCCTCCAAAGGAGATCTAAGAAGAGAAGTACGGAGTTGACGGCTTTGCGTACTAGGATCGTCTCCGGGTCAGCAGCCTGTAGGTTAAGGCGTGACTTGGGCTCATCTACGTTGTGTTTTAATTGTCTTCCGATGTGTTTGTTAAGTTGCCTGCCCTTGTGGCAGTTGTGTTAGACTTGATCATGTGATCTTTTATGTAATACCTTTTATGTATTCGTGTAAATGGATGATGTATTTATGTGTGCCAACTTTGTATGTTGTTCACGACTGATCTTTCTGGGATCGTGAATGTATGCATACGAAGGGTTTCAGACTGCCGGTCTGGGGTCCTTACAGAGTTGGTATCAGAGCCATCCTGACCTTAGGAGACCTTAGTTAGCATGGACGTCAGATAGGAAAGAAAAGTATTTTTGAGTAAAAACCCATTTACTAACTACATTATTTTTATCCAAGGGAATTTTAGTATATTTTCCCTCCTTATTATCTTTTCAAAAGATTCTAAATGCATATCAAGGGCGTCCTTGAACAGTGGTTCGAAGGGCGGGCCTTACAGAGTTAGTATCTCTCTCGGTTAAGAGTTTATTTCTTACTTGTTTGCAACTGCTCCGCTCTGTTTTTGAAACATCTCTCGTATTTGAAGTTTTCTGTCCAGAAAATAGTTGGGGTTTCAAAAACAGATTGTTGCATATTATTACCTCTCTCAGTTAAAAAGGTTTATCAAAACTTTACTCTATTATCTTGTTTCCATACAAAAAAATTTATACTTGCCGATGTCCCGAGAAGACCAAAATAATCGCATAGCTCTACAGTGATGATGGTCAGAAGTAGATATAGTTCTTCAGCCACTTCTAGGATTTTGGATCATCCCCCGACGTAGCTCCAATGGAGTCTTGCTTGTGTGTTATGGCTTGCTTATGTGTGTCCGTAGGACTTTGTGCTATTGTGTGGTGTAGAATTTTGGTTCATCTAGGCTTCTATATGTTTGTGGGGTGCTCAAAATTTGCAGATTTGTGCTTGCCCCGCTCTTGTTTTTGAATCGCCTCCTGTTAAATTTTTGCAAGCAAAAATGTTTGTATAGCATTCAAAAACAAGAATTTGTTGCTTAGACTTATACTTGTTTTCGCTTCATAATGCGACCTGTCGTGAACCACCACCATCTCTCCCACAATCAATGAAAGCACCGTTGGACCTAAATAGAGGACCATCAAGCCACACGAGCTGCTAGCGTTGCTAACAATGCTGCACTCCAACAGATAAAGCTCCAACAACGACAACCCTCAAAGAATAAAAGGCGTGAATAAACCAACCAATACTGACCAAAACCTCTGTGTTTGTCTGTTTGCAAAAGACTCATTTTGCTCTGTTGGCTAAATGTCGCACCTTTTTATGTCCCTTTTTAAAAGACCAAACAAGAGAAATACCCTTTTAAAAAGTTATATACCTCCCTCCTATGGAGAAAGGTGCAAAAGAAGTCTTCACATGCCATGATGCGCAACCCCCTCAAAAGCCAATCCGAAGAGCACGAATCAATATTCGACGTACGATGACGCTAGTCGTATCTTGTTGGACAAACATGATTAAATAGAAAGCTAACAAGACTAACATGCTTGGTATAATCTTAGGTTGACACCTAACCAAAGCATGCGAACTACTGACAACTCTTTCTAACCCAAGGGATTAAGTGACTTACGACACCTTTTAATCTAGTTGGTAAAAAGGAGAAGTCACGAGAAAATAAATGATGACCTATTCGTTTACTAGTCAATAAGAAATCGGGTGTATCTACTTTGGAAATCAAAACTTGGTAGACATTGTAGGTACTATGAAATTCGGGGTTTAGAAATTAAGTGAACGATGGAATGGTTAGGATAGATCTGGAAAACAGCAGTTTTCCTGTTTTTGTTTCTTTGTGTGCTCTTGATTGAAATAAATTTGTGTTTTATTCAATCTTGCTTCCTAACTTATATGAAGTTGTTAGGACTTGTTATTATGTTGCTTTCTTACAATAAATCTACCCTAGAAAGTGTGTGCTTGATTGGAAACTCGAATAAAAATGAAATAGCATTTGTTACCTTCTAGTTTATTATTTGGAATTATTGTGAGAGCTAGATCTTTGTGTGAATGCTTTGGGAATTTTGTGCTATGTTTTCCTTGAGTCCAGTACCATTTAGGTACTGATATTTTGATGCTTGTACCTATGTTAGCTTGCATTTCTTTTAATAATAAAGCATGTGTAAGAATTGCTATCAATATGCACTAGTATTGCTTCACTAGATGAAATAGACTTATATTTTTATCTCGTATGCAAAGTTTTTCATGAGTAACCAGAGGCTTAGTACCTATTTTTGCCTTGGTATTAGTAGGCCATAGCCCACTGGTCCCATTGCATTTTGGCTTGAGGATAAAAATCCCCAACCATACACATGTGTGAAAATAGCATGTTTCACCATATGATTGATTTCTATTTTCCACCATGGAAAATATAATTTTTTGTTTTCACTTATGCAAGTGAGAAGTTTATTTATTATTAGTAAATACTAATATGTTTAGGTGTGATCCTTTTGTTAGCATAATATTCCTTAGGGGTATCATGTTAAGAAATGTTTCACTATCGTGTGCAAAAATTAAATTGTTCACAAATAAAATAAATTCCTCTTGATTGGTAGATTGTTTGTGAATAATTTTAAATTGAGTGTATGGATTTTTGAAAAGGTTGAGATAAATTTTCATTAATTGCATAGCTACTGGTTGTGTGAGTTATACCTTGCTTGTTTGCTAGTAATTGGTTAAAGAAAACAGAAATTGCTAGAAGAAATTTCTGCATGCTTAATGGTTGATTTATAGAATTACTTTGAGGTTTGTGCTTACTAACATGAGTAAGTTTTGTGTACTATTATTAGGTACATTTATATTCATGACTTTCTTGTTTAAGTTTAAACATCATGATAGCATTGTTTGCTTCTCTAGAGTGAAACTGGTTTCACCACTAGAAAAATGGTGATTTTTGCTCTAGTATTACCCTCTTCTTATTTTATGAGTATATGTGTTGATATAGAATGTTTAGGAAGTTATTACTTCTGTTATCATGCCATGAATTATTTAGTTTCATGTTCTATGGTTATAGGATATGATTATCTCTTATAGCATGCTGGTGTAGATTTTTCATACTAGTATGTTATTTGAGCAGTCCTGTTCTTTTTATGCCTGTGTAATAGGAGTTTTTATCTTGTGTGAAGATGGTATTTTAGAGTACCTTTATGATTGGATTCATTGGTTTTTAGCTACTGGTTGGTTGCTAATTTGTTCATGATTGATGGATTCCAAAACCTCTAATAAACAATAGCCTAGTGGATAAATAGTCTATTCATCTGTGGTGTTGTTTGCTTGCTTATTGGATTTTTGTTTAAATGTTTTACCTTAGCATGAGTTTATACTTGTGTTATGATTGTGCTTAAGAGTATCTTATGAAACAAAAACATCCAACTAAAATCATGAACATATTAAATGATAGTTGCTTGTGGTAAGTGATAACCACTGCCATGGGTAATGTTCTGTCTGTTGGTTTGACCTTAGCAACCTAACCTTTGCACCCACAAGCTATGTTTTAGCTTATTATATACCTTGTTATGAGAGTGGTACACCACTCCATATGTGGTATTTAATATGTGGGATATAGCTAAGAACTCATGTAAATAATTGACGGTATATTTCCAGGTAATTCTGCACTAACCTTAATTTTTTTTCAAACTAGGAAACAAAAGTTTTGGACCTAAAACAGTACTGGTGTACTTTTAAAAAAATAATTTGCTAATTTAGGGGAGTACCCCTCCTCCCAAGAAAAGTCAAAGGGGGGAAGCACCTGCACTCCAACACTAACATTGTGTTTGTTGGCCCTCCCTTAGTCCTCGCTTGCGAATCTCGGGGACGAGATTCTTTTTAAGGGGGGAAGACCTGTCACATCCCAATTTTGGAATACCTGTTAACACAGTTGTTTTGCTAATTGCTTGACAAATAAACTTTGGTTATGTTTGTTTGAGTGCAACTAAACACACAAATTATAAAAACTTACATGGCTAAGAAATGGTAAGCAAACTTAAAAAGATAGCAAAGCAGTAAAACAAAATATTCAACATATTGTTGCAATGACCTTGGCAATATTTTCTAAAGTAAATATTGATCAAAGAGTTTTCCAAAAACATCTTATGAATCTCATACTTGTTGAATATTATTCCAAGACCTAAATTAAGAAAGAGGAAACTCTTAATAAAATTTCCCTAAAAGATTATCAGAAAAAGAGGCATTCTTAAATGCTTCACCAAAATATTATCAAATGTTTTTCCAACCTTGCAAACTTAGAAACAAAAGTATTGGATAGCATTGACTGGATATCTCTAGTCACATAAATATTTTGGCAAAGCATTGTTAAAGAAAAGCCAAGTGCCTTATTAAATAGAAATTCCAATATTTCCAGAAACAGAAAACTAAAACAAGTTACTATTGGAAACTTTTTTCAAATGATCTGAAATTAATACCATTGCTTCCTTATATCAATTAAGGAACACACACAAGAGGAGACCAAAAATTGAATCCATTAAAGTCCTGAAAACATGGTTTTTCTCCACAGCAACATTTGGGATTTTGAACAAGTTTGTTCTACAAACTTTTTACAAATGCCATGAAATAAATACCACATGCTCTATAGAATAAATAAGGATGAAAACCAAAAGGGCACAAGTTTTTGAATAATATAAGTTGCCAAAAACCCCTGTTTTCTTGACAGCACCTTTTTGAAATTTGAACAAGTTTGTTCTATGAAATAACTCAAAATGACTTGAATTTTCTACCACATAAGTATCACATCAAATAAGGAATGTGTGCCAAAAATTATCATTTTTCGAAGCTCCTAAGTAGGTTAATAAATTCAATGTCCATTTATGTAAGAATTCAAATTTGAACAACTTTGAATTATCAAGTTTAGGAAAATGAGCCAATTTTCACATATGTTGTGTATCTTAACTAATAAGAATTTTGGGAAAAAGGATTTCAATTTTAGACTTTGTTCTCCTTGTGAAAACAACCATTTTCAGAGAGAAAAGGACCTACTTGTAAAATTGGCAGGGACTAAATTGTAAGCTGAGTCATCCATGTTCTTCTTCTTCCTGTAGCTGCAAGTTGAGGCATGGAAGCCCATGCTTCCATAGCTTCGAGTGGAAGTCTTCTAGGTAGATAAAACCCCATGTGCACCTCTTACCTGCCCCCTCTCTCTCCTTTAGCTTTCTCACTCTCTCTCTCTCTGATATTTTGTTGCTCAAAACGAAACCCTAGAAACAGCTCGCCGGCAATCGGTCGATTCCGAGCTCGCCGCCGGTCGCCGCTAGCTCCATTAGCTCCGCCTTGTCGTGGTGGTGCTCGGTGCACAAGGAATCGGGCCGAAGCACATCGTGGAGCCCGCGCCATCCAAATCTTCCCCGAGCCCGACGGAGCTCCGGCGAGCTATTGCCGCCGCCACGAGCTTCCTCCTCCTTCGCCGAGCTCCCCATTGCGTTGGTGGTGAGCAGCCGCGTCCCCCCGACCGTTTTCCCCCCTCCCTCTCCCTCTCTATCGTGGCCGCGCCGTGGTCGAGTCTGGCCGCCGCGTAGTCCTCGTCGCCGGCCGCCCTCCGCTTGTTCCCTGGAAACGACGGTGAGCCCGTGTGGTTCCCCGCGTCGTGTGCTTCACGTAGGTATGTTGGAATCGTTGATTGGTGGTCGTTTGCGCTCGAAATTGCTCGCCGGAATTCGTCCCGCCGGCGGGTGACGCCGTCCTGGCGTCACGCTGACGCCAGCGCGCGCTGACCCCGCGCGGGAGGAGTCAAACTGCGCGTGGGCCTCGCCTCTGCCTGCGTGGCAGCCCCCGTGGCGGCCTGGCCCGCGGGTCAGCGTCTGTGGGTGGTTCTCCCCGCGGTAGGTTTTGTTCTGGCCGGCCCAAAAACTAGATCTGGCCCATGTCAAGTCTTTTTCCAATTTTATTTCCACAGAATGTTGCATGTTTACTTTTGGACTTAAAAGGCAACCTAAAAGATGAATTTGACCAAACTAAAATTCACAGATGTAAAGCAACAAAATCTAAACCACCTCCAACTTGTAGATCTACATTTGGATGAACAGATTAGAAATTAAAAATGATTTTGCAACATGTACCAGAAACACCAAAATGAGCACCATTTTTATTTTGTAAATCCAAATGAAGTGAGGCCAATTGCATTCGAAAGCACTTGAAATTTCCTAACTGAAGCAATTAACCTTGCTTCCAAATTCCTAATATTTTTGAAATAGAATGCAATTTGGTAAAACACCAGAGAGCACTTTGGTGATTTTTATAAAATTATTAAACATGATTTTTGATGCAAACTCAATTGGATGGTCTTGTATATGTTTTGGGCTATCCAAACCTAGAAGGGTTTAATTTTTAGAGCCTCATAAAAATTTTGGTGGACAGATCTTTGTTTCACCTGTTTCTGCCATTTTGGCATTTTAGCTATTTAAATTGTGTGATCATGTTTGTGTGTTGCAATATTGTTTTATAGCATGTATAAGTTGTGTGAACCTGTTTTCTAAGTGTTACTTAAATATTTTATCATGTTAGATTGTGTGGACTTGAGTTGAGAAGAAATATGATTTATGGGAATAGAATATGTTTTACCTCTAGTTATTACTTGCATAGAATTTTTGATTGATTAAATTGTGTGCAAGTGATTGAATTGTTTTGTTGAGATATTAGATCCAGTACCATGTTGGTACTTATATTGTGTTGTTATCACCTCTGCTATAGTGCATTTGATTTGGTAGAAAAGCATGAGTAGCTTTGTCATAACTATGAGGATGTTTGGAAAAATTCTCTCATGTGTAGAATTTTTAGCACAATATTTGTGGTTGAGTAGCCACATATTTTTATGTTGTATTCATAGGACCAGTAGCATTTTGATAAGGTTTTTATGAGTAATTGACCCCTAAAGTTTTCACATGTGTGAAAACAATAGCATGAGTATCATTACCTTGCTTGTTTTTAGCACCCTATTATTTTCTACTAGTATGGTTATTGCACTAGATGCTAGTTTAGGTTTTTGCTAATTTTTGTCAAGTATGACCAGAGGCTTTGTGACCTCTTAATGCTTTGTTATGCTACTGTAACACCCACTGGTTTCATTGCATTTTTGGTGGAAACATTATTTCCCCCACACTAGATGTGTTTCTTTTATATAGTTCTCTAACTATTGAGTGCCTAGTATTTTTGCTTTGGATTTTTTTGTGCTAAATGGAAATGTGTATGCTTCTGTTTGTAAGTGGTTATAATCATGTGTGGATTTCTAGGAAAAATCCATCTTTGGAGTGTTGTTTGATTCCTCTAGTAATGCCCTTTTTACTACCACTAGTATGTAGGAGTGGCCCTGCAAATTGATGCATTGTTGTGTTAAATGGGATATTTTTGTTATAGCAAGTATAGATGTTTTTCACTCCTATTTTTATGACATGGACCCTCTGGTTGTATTTCAATTACTTGATTGAAATTCATCCATTGATTCTTCATGTTTGAGTAGTACTAGTTTCCCTAGCATTTTTGTATTGAATTATTTTTTTTCTGCCAACTTGTGTTTGGTAGATATGTGTGTATCCTTGCATGAGGACATGTTTTCATTCCCAATATGATAACATGGTTCCTTGTTTGCATTTTAGTACTTTACCTATTATGCATGCTTGCATAGAAAATCCTTAGTAGAAAGTTGTCTATAGAATTCCTCCTTTTTATTCATTATTTCTATTGTTCTCACTATGAGAAATTGTGTGTTTTGTGATGAGTATATTACCTTGTTACACTTGAGTAGGCTCACTGATTTGTAAAAGTAACTTTTGCAAATCATGTGTCTCATTTATTCTTGTTGTGGATTTAGGCTTAGCAGATTAGCTACCTTGTTCTTTTTGTGGTGTGGTTGATAGACCCATTGCCATGATTATTTTTGTGCATGTTTTATATACTTTTAGTAGTCTCACCCTTGTGAAACTAAGTATATTTTGGGTTTATAAATATCTTGGTATGAGAGTGGCACACCCACTGAATCCATGATATTGAGGTTGTGAGATATATTCCTCCAACCTTAAGCTGTCTTATTGAATGGCATTTCTGCCAAGTGTGTTTGTTTGATTGTTTGCCTCAATTAATAATTGAGTGATAGGTTATTATTAGTTTTCCTTGCTGTATGTATGGTTATGCATTGTTGCTTGCCTTGATTGGTTCTGAATGTGTGTCCTTTATTTCTTTTACGACGTTAGAAAAACGAAGAGGAAGGAAGTGTCGAGAAGCTGTGTTTCAAGTTCCAGTCACTCCAAAACCAGGGACACAAGGAGATACCAGGCAAGCCATCCTGATGCTTGCTGATACAATACTTATCATTATCTATCATGCATGTCTTACCTCTGAAGTTTTACAAAAAAAACTTGATTATCAAAACTATTTTTGATGTGGCTATTACTACTATACTAGTGTATAGGTTACTATTATGCCAGTAGTTAAACTTGGTAATACCAAGCCCATAAGCCACCATATGGTATTTATTACCATCAAATATACTAGTCCCTAAGTGGACACCCTAAAATTGTGATTCTACAAAACAAAGGCTTTACGGAAAAACCCGGAGAAAAGGCGGATCCTTGTTCTCCGGAGGAATGTGGAAGTGGTCATTTTTGAGAAAGTGGTGTTTTCAAAAATGACACATAACCTAGTCTTCGTCGGACAACCTTTAACGTACTGCCACCCTACCCCAACATGGGCACGGGGCTTAACTGGATGTTTGTCCTTGTTAGTGTGTGTTCTATCTCAAACGCTATAAGGGACGGAATCCCTTGAACCGAATTGTTGTCAAGATTTGAGACATAAAAAGTGTGGGATTAATTTTCCCTCCGGTCGCATCAGTTGAGGCATCCTGGCTGGCAGGGATTAGCTCGGTGCCGGGGGTGACCAGTAAAACTCAACTGAGAGATAGACACATTCTAGCTTGAACATAGTGGATGGTTATGATCAGATACCTGATGTTTACATACTGTTGTTACAGTCCGTGATTGTTCACGGGAGGTGTACTGAATCTGGTGGATGTGTACACCTCTGCAGAGTACAACTTTTTCGAAGAAGCCGCGTCCTCGGATATGGACAGTTGAATGGCCATGTAGCTAGCATTGTGTCAATGTTTTCAAAAAGGAAGTTTTTGAAAAGGAATTTTGGAAAGGAAGTGTTGAACTTGTGAAGTTCGAAAAGGAAGGAAAACTTATACCGTGGAGGTATCGTCGATGATGAAAAGCCAGATGTCTTTATACAAAACAAAATGTTTTGCAAAGAAAACCTTTTCTACTCTAAGCAAGAATTCTGGAAACTGATTCCAAGAAGTTTTGCAAAGAGAAAATATTCTTTAACAAAGCTTTACAAAAACCTCTTGTACATGTGATATCTACAAGAGAAATAAAACTATATTATTTTTCTTCTGAAGTATCTTCTTCAACGAAGATACAGATAAACTTGACTGCAACTGTGGTGTCATCATATATGAATACCATTGGTAGTGAACCCTATGTATAGCCTACCTATTCCACCATATAAGCATACTTGCATGTTGGTAAGTGATATGATTGATGTCTTGCTGAGTACATTCAAATGTACTCATTATGGTTTCGCCCCTGGTATCTACTTGCCAGACTTTGCGAAGGAGCCTCCAAAGGAGATCTAAGAAGAGAAGTATGGAGTTGACGGCTTTGCGAACTAGGATCGTCTCCGGGTCAGCAGCCTGTAGGTTAAGGCGTGACTTGGGCTCATCTACGTTGTGTTTTAATTGTCTTCCGCTGTGTTTGTTAAGTTGCCTGCCCTTGGGGCAGTTGTGTTAGACTTGATCATGTGATCTTTTATGTAATACCTTTTATGTATTCGTGTAAATGGATGATGTATTTCTGTGTGCCAACTTTGTATGTTGTTCACGACTGATCTTTCTGGGATCGTGAATGTATGCATACGAAGGGTTTCAGACTGCCGGTCTGGGGTCCTTACAGAGTTGGTATCAGAGCCATCCTGACCTTAGGAGACCTTAGTTAGCATGGACGTCAGATAGGAAAGAAAAGTATTTTTGAGTAAAAACCCATTTACTATCTACATTATTTTTATCCAAGGGAATTTTAGTATATTTTCCCTCCTTATTATCTTTTCAAAAGATTCTAAATGCATATCAAGGGCGTCCTTGAACAGTGGTTCGAAGGGCGGGCCTTACAGAGTTAGTATCTCTCTCGGTTAAGAGTTTATTTCTTACTTGTTTGCAACTGCTCCGCTCTGTTTTTGAAACATCTCTCGTATTTGAAGTTTTCTGTCCAAAAAATAGTTGGGGTTTCAAAAACAGATTGTTGCATAGTATTACCTCTCTCAGTTAAAAAGGTTTATCAAAACTTTACTTCTATTATCTTGTTTCCATACAAAAAATTTTATACTTGCCGATGTCCCGAGAAGACCAAAATAATCGCATAGCTCTACAGTGATGATGGTCAGAAGTAGATATAGTTCTTCAGCCACTTCTAGGATTTTGGATCATCCCCCGACGTAGCTCCAATGGAGTCTTGCTTGTGTGTTATGGCTTGCTTATGTGTGTCCGTAGGACTTTGTGCTATTGTGTGGTGTAGAATTTTGGTTCATCTAGGCTTCTATATGTTTGTGGGGTGCTCAAAATTTGCAGATTTGTGCTTGCCCCGCTCTTGTTTTTGAATCGCCTCCTGTTAAATTTTTGCAAGCAAAAATGTTTGTATAGCATTCAAAAACAAGAATTTGTTGCTTAGACTTATACTTGTTTTCGCTTCATAATGCGACCTGTCGTGAACCACCACCATCTCTCCCACAATCAATGAAAGCACCGTTGGACCTAAATAGAGGACCATCAAGCCACACGAGCTGCTAGCGTTGCTAACAATGCTGCACTCCAACAGATAAAGATCCAACAACGACAACCCTCAAAGAATAAAAGGCGTGAATAAACCAACCAATACTGACCAAAACCTCTGTGTTTGTCTGTTTGCAAAAGACTCATTTTGCTCTGTTGGCTAAATGTCGCACCTTTTTATGTCCCTTTTTAAAAGACCAAACAAGAGAAATCCCCTTTTAAAAAGTTATATACCTCCCTCCTATGGAGAAAGGTGCAAAAGAAGTCTTCACATGCCATGATGCGCAACCCCCTCAAAAGCCAATCCGAAGAGCACGAATCAATATTCGACGTACGATGACGCTAGTCGTATCTTGTCGGACAAACATGATTAAATAGAAAGCTAACAAGACTAACATGCTTGGTATAATCTTAGGTTGACACCTAACCAAAGCATGCGAACTACTGACAACTCTTTCTAACCCAAGGGATTAAGTGACTTACGACACCTTTTAATCTAGTTGGTAAAAAGGAGAAGTCACGAGAAAATAAATGATGACCTATTCGTTTACTAGTCAATAAGAAATCGGGTGTATCTACTTTGGAAATCAAAACTTGGTAGACATTGTAGGTACTATGAAATTCGGGGTTTAGAAATTAAGTGAACGATGGAATGGTTAGGATAGATCTGGAAAACAGCAGTTTTCCTGTTTTTGTTTCTTTGTGTGCTCTTGATTGAAATAAATTTGTGTTTTATTCAATCTTGCTTCCTAACTTATATGAAGTTGTTAGGACTTGTTATTATGTTGCTTTCTTGCAATAAATCTACCCTAGAAAGTGTGTGCATGATTGGAAACTCGAATAAAAATGAAATAGCATTTGTTACCTTCTAGTTTATTATTTGGAATTATTGTGAGAGCTAGATCTTTGTGTGAATGCTTTGGGAATTTTGTGCTATGTTTTCCTTGAGTCCAGTACCATTTAGGTACTGTTATTTTGATGCTTGTACCTATGTTAGCTTGCATTTCTTTTAATAATAAAGCATGTGTAAGAATTGCTATCAATATGCACTAGTATTGCTTCACTAGATGAAATAGACTTATATTTTTATCTCGTATGCAAAGTTTTTCATGAGTAACCAGAGGCTTAGTACCTATTTTTGCCTTGGTATTAGTAGGCCATAGCCCACTGGTCCCATTGCATTTTGGCTTGAGGATAAAAATCCCCAACCATACACATGTGTGAAAATAGCATGTTTCACCATATGATTGATTTCTATTTTCCACCATGGAAAATATAATTTTTTGTTTTCACTTATGCAAGTGAGAAGTTTATTTATTATTAGTAAATACTAATATGTTTAGGTGTGATCCTTTTGTTAGCATAATATTCCTTAGGGGTATCATGTTAAGAAATGTTTCACTATCGTGTGCAAAAATTAAATTGTTCACAAATAAAATAAATTCCTCTTGATTGGTAGATTGTTTGTGAATAATTTTAAATTGAGTGTATGGATTTTTGAAAAGGTTGAGATAACTTTTCATTAATTGCATAGCTACTGGTTGTGTGAGTTATACCTTGCTTGTTTGCTAGTAATTGGTTAAAGAAAACAGAAATTGCTAGAAGAAATTTCTGCATGCTTAATGGTTGATTTATAGAATTACTTTGAGGTTTGTGCTTACTAACATGAGTAAGTTTTGTGTACTATTATTAGGTACATTTATATTCATGACTTTCTTGTTTAATTTTAAACATCATGATAGCATTGTTTGCTTCTCTAGAGTGAAACTAGTTTCACCACTAGAAAAATGGTGATTTTTGCTCTAGTATTACCCTCTTTTTATTTTATGAGTATATGTGTTGATATAGAATGTTTAGGAAGTTATTACTTCTGTTATCATGCCATGAATTATTTAGTTTCATGTTCTATGGTTATAGGATATGATTATCTCTTATAGCATGCTGGTGTAGATTTTTCATACTAGTATGTTATTTGAGCAGTCCTGTTCTTTTTATGCCTGTGTAATAGGAGTTTTTATCTTGTGTGAAGATGGTATTTTAGAGTACCTTTATGATTGGATTCATTGGTTTTTAGCTACTGGTTGGTTGCTAATTTGTTCATGATTGATGGATTCCAAAACCTCTAATAAACAATAGCCTAGTGGATAAATAGTCTATTCATCTGTGGTGTTGTTTGCTTGCTTATTGGATTTTTGTTTAAATGTTTTACCTTAGCATGAGTTTATACTTGTGTTATGATTGTGCTTAAGAGTATCTTATGAAACAAAAACATCCAACTAAAATCATGAACATATTAAATGATAGTTGCTTGTGGTAAGTGATAACCACTGCCATGGGTAATGTTCTGTCGGTTGGTTTGACCTTAGCAACCTAACCTTTGCACCCACAAGCTATGTTTTAGCTTATTATATACCTTGTTATGAGAGTGGTACACCACTCCATATGTGGTATTTAATATGTGGGATATAGCTAAGAACTCATGTAAATAATTGACGGTATATTTCCAGGTAATTCTGCACTAACCTTAATTTTTGTTCAAACTAGGAAACAAAAGTTTTGGACCTAAAACAGTACTGGTGTACTTTTTAAAAAATAATTTGATAATTTAGGGGAGTACCCCTCCTCCCAAGAAAAGTCAAAGGGGGGAAGCACCTGCACTCCAACACTAACATTGTGTTTGTTGGCCCTCCCTTAGTCCTCGCTTGCGAATCTCGGGGACGAGATTCTTTTTAAGGGGGGAAGACCTGTCACATCCCAATTTTGGAATACCTGTTAACACAGTTGTTTTGCTAATTGCTTGACAAATAAACTTTGGTTATGTTTGTTTGAGTGCAACTAAACACACAAATTATAAAAACTTACATGGCTAAGAAATGGTAAGCAAACTTAAAAAGATAGCAAAGCAGTAAAACAAAATATTCAACATATTGTTCCAATGACCTTGGCAATATTTTCTAAAGTAAATATTGATCAAAGAGTTTTCCAAAAACATCTTATGAATCTCATACTTGTTGAATATTATTCCAAGACCTAAATTAAGAAAGAGGAAACACTTAATAAAATTTCCCTAAAAGATTATCAGAAAAAGAGGCATTCTTAAATGCTTCACCAAAATATTATCAAATGTTTTTCCAACCTTGCAAACTTAAAAACAAAAGTATTGGATAGCATTGACTGGATATCTCTAGTCACATAAATATTTTGGCAAAGCATTGTTAAAGAAAAGCCAAGTGCCTTATTAAATAGAAATTCCAATATTTCCAGAAACAGAAAACTAAAACAAGTTACTATTGGAAACTTTTTTCAAATGATCTGAATTTAATACCATTGCTTCCTTATATCAATTAAGGAACACACACAAGAGGAGACCAAAAATTGAATCCATTAAAGTCCTGAAAACATGGTTTTTCTCCACAGCAACATTTGGGATTTTGAACAAGTTTGTTCTACAAACTTTTTACAAATGCCATGAAATAAATACCACATGCTCTATAGAATAAATAAGGATGAAAACCAAAAGGCCACAAGTTTTTGAATAATATAAGTTGCCAAAAACCCCTGTTTTCTTGACAACACCTTTTTGAAATTTGAACAAGTTTGTTCTATGAAGTAACTCAAAATGACTTTAATTTTCTACCACATAAGTAACACATCAAATAAGGAATGTGTGCCAAAAATTATCATTTTTGGAAGCTCCTAAGTAGGTTAATAAATTCAATGTACATTTATGTAAGAATTCAAATTTGAACAACTTTGAATTATCAAGTTTAGGAAAATGAGCCAATTTTCACATATGTTGTGTATCTTAACTAATAAGAATTTTGGGCAAAAGGGTTTCAATTTTAGACTTTGTTCTCCTTGTGAAAACAACCATTTTCAGAGAGAAAAGGACCTACTTGTAAAATTGGCAGGGACTAAATTGTAAGCTGAGTCATCCATGTTCTTCTTCTTCCTGTAGCTGCAAGTTGAGGCATGGAAGCCCATGCTTCCATAGCTTCGAGTGGAAGTCTTCTAGGTAGATAAAACCCCATGTGCACCTCTTACCTGCCCCCTCTCTCTCCTTTAGCTTTCTCACTCTCTCTCTCTGATATTTTGTTGCTCAAAACGAAACCCTAGAAACAGCTCGCCGGCAATCGGTCGATTCCGAGCTCGCCGCCGGTCGCCGCTAGCTCCATTAGCTCCGCCTTGTCATGGTGGTGCTCGGTGCACAAGGAATCGGGCCGAAGCACATCGTGGAGCCCGCGCCATCCAAATCTTCCCCGAGCCCGACGGAGCTCCGGCGAGCTATTGCCGCCGCCACGAGCTTCCTCCTCCTTCGCCGAGCTCCCCATTGCGTTGGTGGTGAGAAGCCGCGTCCCCCCGACCGTTTTCCCCCCTCCCTCTCCCTCTCTATCGTGGCCGCGTCGTGGTCGAGTCCGGCCGCCGCGTAGTCCTCGTCGCCGGCCGCCCTCCGCTTGTTCCCTGGAAACGACGGTGAGCCCGTGTGGTTCCCCGCGTCGTGTGCTTCTCGTAGGTATGTTGGAATCGTTGATTGGTGGTCGTTTGCGCTCGAAATTGCTCGCCGGAATTCGTCCCGCCGGCGGGTGACGCCGTCCTGGCGTCACGCTGACGCCAGCGCGCGCTGACCCCGCGCGGGAGGAGTCAAACTGCGCGTGGGCCTCGCCTCTGCCTGCATGGCAGCCCCCGTGGCAGCCTGGCCCGCGGGTCAGCGTCTGTGGGTGGTTCTCCCCGCGGTAGGTTTTGTTCTGGCCGGCCCAAAAACTAGATCTGGCCCATGTCAAGTCTTTTTCCAATTTCATTTCCACAGAATGTTGCATGTTTACTTTTGGACTTAAAAGGCAACCTAAAAGATGAATTTGACCAAACTAAAATTCACAGATGTAAAGCAACAAAATCTAAACCACCTCCAACTTGTAGATCTACATTTGGATGAACAGATTAGAAATTAAAAATGATTTTGCAACAGGTACCAGAAACACCAAAATGAGCACCATTTTTATTTTGCAAATCAAAATGAAGTGAGGCCAATTGCATTGGAAAGCCCTTTAAATTTCCTAACTGAAGCAATTAACCTTGCTTCCAAATTCCTAATATTTTTGAAATGGCATGCAATTTGGTAAAACACCAGAGAGCACTTTGGTGATTTTTATAAAATTATTAAACATGATTTTTGATGCAAACTCAATTGGATGGTATTGTATATGTTTAGGGCTATCCAAACCTAGAAGGGTTTAATTTTTATAGCCTCATAAAAATTTTGGTGGACAGATCTTTGTTTCACCTGTTTCTGCCATTTTGGCATTTTAGCTATTTAAATTGTGTGATCATGTTTGTGTGTTGCAATATTGTTTTCTAGCATGTATAAGTTGTGTGAACCTGTTTTATAAGTGTTACTTAACTATTTTATCATGTTAGATTGTGTGGACTTGAGTTGAGAAGAAATATGATTTATGGGAATAGAATATGTTTTACCTCTAGTTATTACTTGCATAGAATTTTTGATTGATTAAATTGTGTGCAAGTGATTGAATTGTTGTGTTGAGATATTAGATCCAGTACCATGTTGGTACTTATATTGTGTTGTTATCACCTCTGCTATAGTGCATTTTATTTGGTAGAAAAGCATGAGTAGCTTTGTCATAACTATGAGGATGTTTGGAAAAATTCTCTCATGTGTAGAATTTTTAGCACAATATTTGTGGTTGAGTAGCCACATATTTTTATGTTGTATTCATAGGACCAGTAGAATTTTGATAAGGTTGTTATGAGAACTTGACCCCTAAAGTTTTCACATGTGTGAAAACAATAGCATGAGTATCATTACCTTGCTTGTTTTTAGCACCCTATTATTTTCTACTAGTATGGTTATTGCACTAGTTGCTAGTTTAGGTTTTTGCTAATTTTTGTCAAGTATGACCAGAGGCTTTGTGACCTCTTAATGCTTTGTTATGCTAGTGGAACACCCACTGGTTTCATTGCATTTTTGGTGGAAACATTATTTCCCCCACACTAGATGTGTTTCTTTTATATAGTTCTCTAACTATTGAGTGCCTAGTATTTTTGCTTTGGATTTTTTTGTGCTAAATGGAAATGTGTATTCTTCTGTTTGTAAGTGGTTATAATCATGTGTGGATTTCTAGGAAAAATCCATCTTTGGGGTGTTGTTTGATTCCTCTAGTAATGCCCTTTTTACTACCACTAGTATGTAGGAGTGGCCCTGCAAATTGATGCATTGTTTTGTTAAATGGGATATTTTTGTTATAGCAAGTATAGATGTTTTTCACTCCTATTTTTATGACATGGACCCTCTGGTTGTATTTCAATTACTTGATTGAAATTCATCCATTGATTCTTCATGTTTGAGTAGTACTAGTTTCCCTAGCATTTTTGTATTGAATTATTTTTTTTCTGCCAACTTGTGTTTGGTAGATATGTGTGTATCCTTGCATGAGGACATGTTTTCATTCCCAATATGATAACATGGTTCCTTGTTTGCATTTTAGTACTTTACCTATTATGCATGCTTGCATAGAAAATCCTTAGTAGAAACATGTCTATAGAATTCCTCCTTTTTATTCATTATTTCTATTGTTCTCACTATGAGAAATTGTGTGTTTTGTGATGAGTATATTACCTTGTTACAATTGAGTAGGCTCACTGATTTGTAAAAGTAACTTTTGCAAATCATGTGTCTCATTTATTCTTGTTGTGGATTTAGGCTTAGCAGATTAGCTACCTTGTTCTTTTTGTGGTGTGGTTGATAGACCCATTGCCATGATTATTTTTGTGCATGTTTTATATACTTTTAGTAGTCTCACCCTTGTGAAACTAAGTATATTTTGGGTTTATAAATATCTTTGTATGAGAGTGGCACACCCTCTGAATCCATGATATTGAGGTTGTGAGATATATTCCTCCAACCTTAAGCTGTCTTATTGAATGGCATTTCTGCCAAGTGTGTTTGTTTGATTGTTTGCCTCAATTAATAATTGAGTGATAGGTTATTATTAGTTTTCCTTGTTGTATGTATGGTTATGCATTGTTGCTTGCCTTGATTGGTTCTGAATGTGTGTCCTTTATTTCTTTTACGACGTTAGAAAAACGAAGAGGAAGGAAGTGTCGGGAAGCTGTGTTTCAAGTTCCAGTCACTCCAAAACCAGGGACACAAGGAGATACCAGGCAAGCCATCCTGATGCTTGCTGATACAATACTTATCATTATCTATCATGCATGTCTTACCTCTGAAGTTTTACAAAAAAACTTGATTATCAAAACTATTTTTGATGTGGCTATTACTACTATACTAGTGTATAGGTTACTATTATGGCAGTAGTTAAACTTGGTAATACCAAGCCCATAAGCCACCATATGGTATTTATTACCATCAAATATACTAGTCCCTAAGTGGACACCCTAAAATTGTGATTCTACAAAACAAAGGCTTTACGGAAAAACCCGGAGAAAAGGCAGATCCTTGTTCTCCGGAGGAATGTGGAAGTGGTCATTTTTGAGAAAGTGGTGTTTTCAAAAATGACACATAACCTAGTCTTCGTCGGACAACCTTTACCGTACTGGCACCCTACCCCAACATGGGCACGGGGCTTAACTGGAAGTTTGTCCTTGTTAGTGTGTGTTCTATCTCAAACGCTATAAGGGACGGAATCCCTTGAACCGAATTGTTGTCAAGATTTGAGACATAAAAAGTGTGGGATTAATTTTCCCTCCGGTCGCATCAGTTGAGGCATCCTGGCTGGCAGGGATTAGCTCGGTGTCGGGGGTGACCGGTAAAACTCAACTGAGAGATAGACACATTCTAGCTTGAACATAGTGGATGGTTATGATCAGATACCTGATGTTTACATAATGTTGTTACAGTCCGTGATTGTTCACGGGAGGTGTACTGAATCTGGTGGATGTGTACACCTCTGCAGAGTACAACTTTTTCGAAGAAGCCGCGTCCTCGGATATGGACAATTGAATGGCCATGTAGCTAGCATTGTGTCAATGTTTTCAAAAAGGAAGTTTTTGAAAAGGAATTTTGGAAAGGAAGTGTTGAACTTGTGAAGTTCGGAAAGGAAGGAAAACTTATACCGTGGAGGTATCGTCGATGATGAAAAGCCAGATGTATTTATACAAAACAAAATGTTTTGCAAAGAAAACCTTTTCTACTCTAAGCAAGAATTCTGGAAACTGATTCCAAGAAGTTTTGCAAAGAGAAAATATTCTTTAACAAAGCTTTACAAAAACCTCTTGTACATGTGATATCTACAAGAGAAATAAAACTATATTATTTTTCTTCTGAAGTATCTTCTTCAACGAAGATACATATAAACTTGACTTCAACTATGGTGTCATCATATATGAATACCATTGGTAGTGAACCCTATGTATAGCCTACCTATTCCACCATATAAGCATACTTGCATGTTGGTAAGTGATATGATGGATGTCTTGCTGAGTACATTCAAATGTACTCATTATGGTTTCGCCCCTGGTATCTACTTGCCAGACTTTGCGAAGGAGCCTCCAAAGGAGATCTAAGAAGAGAAGTACGGAGTTGGCGGCTTTGCGAACTAGGATCGTCTCCGGGTCAGCAGCCTGTAGGTTAAGGCGTGACTTGGGCTCATCTGCGTTGTGTTTTAATTGTCTTCCGCTGTGTTTGTTAAGTTGCCTGCCCTTGTGGCAGTTGTGTTAGACTTGATCATGTGATCTTTTATGTAATACCTTTTATGTATTCGTGTAAATGGATGATGTATTTCTGTGTGCCAACTTTGTATGTTGTTTACGACTGATCTTTCTGGGATCGTGAATGTATGCATACGGAGGGTTTCAGACTGCCGGTCTGGGGTCCTTACAGAGGCCCCGCTGCCACGGGCTGATAGGACAAAAGATATTGTGCAAGTTTCTCATTGCGAGCACGTATGACTATATTGGAACACATGCCTATGGTTTGCCTAGAAGTTGGATGCTTTATTATTATTATCTGCAATGCCCACGTTTATATTATTACATGACCTATGTTATCCATGCAACGCCCGTTCACCCATTCCCTCTATGCCTACGGTACTTCCATCATGTTAATTTCCGCGATTGCTACTGATGTTGCTATTTTACTATTGTTGTTATTTTATCACTATTGCTGCTATAAAACTGTTACCACTGATAATTTTTTTCGAGCAAGTCTACTTTCAGGTGCATTTGAATTGACAACTCAGTTGTTAAGGCTTATAAATATTCTTTGGGTCCCCTTGTGTCGAATCAATAAATGTGGGTTTTACTTCCCTTGAAGACTATTGCGATCCCCTATACTTGTGGGTCATCAATGGGCAAGAGTCCTATCTGGAAACTTGTTTGTGTTAGTGTGTGTTCTATCCCAAGTGCTATAGAGAATGAGATTATCGGGACCGAAATGTCGCCAGGTGGGAGATATGGGACATGCAAAGTGTGGGATTAATTTTCCCTCCGACAGCAACAGTTGGGTCTCCTGTCATGGCAGTGTGCGACATGGTGCCCTGGAGAATAAACCCAGTTGAAGGGATAGTCATATACTAGCTTGACTATAGTGGAAAGTTAGGATCAGTTATCTGATGTTCGCATACTGTTGTGGATAGTCTATGGGTGATTCATGAGAGATGATTTGGATCTTGTGGATTGTGTACACCTCTATAGAGTAAATCTAGTCAGAATAGCCGCATCCTCGGATATGGACAATTGAATGGCCATGTATCTAGTATTGTGTCAATGTTTTCAAAAAGGATGTTTTGAAAAAGGACGTGTACCTTCTAGGTACTGGAAGAGGAGATGTGTACCTGGGAGGTACTTATGAAGAAAAGCTGGAAAGTTGTTTTACAAGAAGTTTTGCAAAGAAAAAAACCTTCTTTAAACAAAGTTTTACAAAAACCTTTTAGATATGCGATATCTACAAGAGAAACTATATTATTTTCTTTGAAGTATCTTCTTCAATAAAGATATAGAGATGTCAAAATCAACCATGACCTATCCTTCATCCATCATGGGTACTGAACCCTATGTATAGCCTACCCATTCCACCATATAAGCATACGTGAATTCTATTAAGCTTCATAAAGGATGTCTTGCAGAGTACATTCAAATGTACTCATATTGATTTCATCCCTGGCTATTTACTTGGCCAGAATACGAGGAGCAGCCTCAGGAGGAGTATTACAAGGAGGAGTACTACATCGACGACCATGTGAACTAGGCTCGTCTTCGGGTCAGCAACATGTAGGTTAAGGCGTGACTCGGGTGCTACCATGTTGTGTTTTGCTATCTTCCGTTGTGTGTGTGTTATTTGTCTTCCTTGTGTGGCAGTTGTTTAAGACTTGGTCATGGACCATTTATGTAAGACCTTATTATTCGTGTAATGGATGATGTTATCTGTGTACCAACTTCATATGTTGTTCACGACTGATAGTTCTGGGATTGTGAATGTATGCATATGAGGGGTCTTGGACTTGCTAGTCTGGGGCCTCTAGAAAGTTGGTATCAGAGCCATCCTGGCCATCGGAGACCTTAGTTAGCATGGACATTAGAGACTACTCCAAAAATCTACTTTATAAAAGTAAGTTACCGATATGATTAAGTACCAAAATATTCTATACACCCCATCTCCTCTGTGTTACTAAAATATACTTACATTAAGTTACCTCTTGCATAACTTAAAACTTTGCACATTGTGGCCTAACTTAAACTATACTTAAAATTTTGTGTAGATGGAGGTTGTCTTCAGAGAGGCTTGTCAGTTGGGACTGGCTCGTGACGTGTCTTTTATCTTCGAGCCAAGGCTTGTTGAGATGACTGAGCTTATTGACCGCACATTTCCTGAGCTGAGAGGAGGACTTATCTTCGGTTCTCCAGTAGAGGGTGATTGGTTTGTGGAGTGTACCATCTGTCCACCTCTGACGGCACCTTCTACTGATACCTTTGTTTTCACCACTGTTGAGCGTTCCTGGAAGGATGGAGCTATCCGTGTGATCCAGGAGGTGATTGCACACTTGGCGTACTTGAGGGAATACTTGTTCCTTGGCACTCAGTTTGAGTTGCTTGGGAGGCGCGATGAGATGGGAATACCACCACCACCACCCCCACCTACGGTGGAGGCATTGTTGTCCCTGATGATGGAGGACCGTCAAGCCACACGAGCTGAGAGCGCCGCCACCATTGCTGCACTGCAGTAGTTGGCCAATGCTAGTGCCAACAAGAACAACAACAATGGCAATGTCAATGGCAATGGTGCTCGTTCGAAGCTAAAGGACTTTCAACAGAAGAATCCCCCGATCTTCTCAAAGATCGTGGAGCCACTTGATGCTGATGATTGGCTCTGCACAATTGTGAACAACCTTGAAGTAGCTTCAGTGGAGGAGAATGACAATGTGTTGTTTTCCACTCATTTTCTTGCTGGTCCAGCAAGGACTTGCTGGAAGACAACTCGAGCCACTGTTGTTGCTCGCCATGTGATCGATTGGGAGGACTTTGTTGCTAGGTTTCGCAAGTATCACATCCCCTAGGGTGTGATGAACATTATGCGGGACAAGTTTCTGAAGGTGAGACAAGGAGGGATGATAGTATCTAAGTACTGGGAGGATTTCACAACCCTGTCCTGGTATGCCCTAGAGGAAGTTAACGCGGAGGCGAAGAAGAATGAGAGATTCCTGAATGGACTGCACGATGAGTTGCAGTGTACACTGGTTGTGATACCATTCCAGGATCTGGAGTCGCTTGCTAATGCTGCCATGATGATGGAGCACAAGCGTCTGAATGCCTTTGACAAGCGTAAAAGGAACATGATGTTTCAAGGAGGTCCTAGTGCACCCAGGACTCGCCCTTCTCCTTATGCGAGACCACCACCACCAAGGGCGCCTGCTTATGCACCTCGCTCGAATCACCAGTATGCACCAAGGCCCAACCACAACAATAACCGTGCACCTTATGCACCAAAGCCTGGAGGAAATGGAAATGAAACAAATTCAAGCGTGCCGCAAAGCCTAACCCAAACCCGAAGCCAAATGGAGGTTGCTTTGTCTGTGGAAAGGAAGGACACTTTGCTCGTGAGTGCCCTACCAAGAATGCTGCCACAACTCAGCCCACTACAGCCAAGATGAACGAAGGTCCAGTCATGAGGAGACAGAATGTGATGATGGGACATCTGAATCATGTCACTGCTGGTGAAGCACAGGAGGCACCAGACATGGAGATGGGTATGTTTCCTGTCAACTCTGTACCAGCTGCAGTACTGTTTGATTCCGGTGCATCGCATTCCTTTGTCACTAAGCCGTTTGCTGAGAAAAGTGGTATGAAGCATACCCGTATGAACAATCCTATGTTAGTACAAATACCCGGAGATAGAACCAAAGCCAACCTTGTTTGCAATGAAGTACCCGTGGATATACAATGGAAATTTTTTCATGCCGACTTGATAGTACTGGGATCCCAAGGGATAGAAGTAGTACTGGGTATGAATTGGATGACCAAGTATAAGGTGTTATTGATTGCACCAAGAAGTGCATTTCTATGACCACTAGTGATGGAGATAAATTTTCCTACACCGCAACCAAGCCTTCATCAAAGTTTCACTACCACACGAGTGTAGCCAACCCCACACTTGAGGAAGTTCCGGTAGTATGTGAATACCCGGATGTTTTTCCAGCGGAATTACCCAATATGGCCCCAGATCGGGATATCGAGTTTATTATTGACTTAATACCTTGAACCGGACCAATAGAACAGAAGCCTTATTGTATGAATCATAAGTAGTTGGATGAGTTAAAGAAACAGCAGGATGACATGTTGAGAAAAGGTCTGATTCGCCCTAGTGCATCACCATGGGGATCACCTGTCATTTTTGTGGAAAAGCGAGACGGTACCACTCGTTTATGTGTGGATTACCGTAAGTTGAATGATGTCACCATCAAGAACAAATACTCGTTGCCCAAAAATGAAGACCTCTTTGACTAGCTGAATGGGGCTAGAATTTTCTCGAAGATCGGTCTTCGCACTGGTTATCACCAATTGAAGGTTCGTGATACAGATATTCCCAAGACCGCTTTCGCCACTCATTACGGGTTGCATGAGTACACCGTGATGTATTTTGGTCTGACCAATGCCCCTTCCTATTTCATGAATCTCATGAACAAGGTGTTCCTGGATGATTTGGACAAGTTTGTCGTAGTGTTTATCGATGACATTCTTATTTATTCCAAGAGTGAGGAAGAACTCGAAGAACATCTCAGAACTGTGCTCGGAACACTTCATGAGCATCAACTGTATGCTAAGTTCAGTAAGTGCCAATTCTGGCTGAAGGAAGTCGGATTTCTTGGACATGTGGTATCTGAAGGAAGGATTTCTGTTGATCCTACTCTGGTTCAGTGTGTGGCGAAGCGTGCTGCTCCGACCAACCCGACTGAAGTCAGATCATTTCTGGGTTTAGCAGGATCTTACCGCAAGTTTGTTCAAGGATTTTCGAGCATCGCCAGACCACTCACTCAGTTTCTCAAGAAGGATAGTAAGTTCATATGGACGGACAAGTGTGAAGAGAGTTTCCAAGAGTTGAAGAATCGACTGGTGTCTGCCACGGTACTCATTATGCCGGACGTCACCAAGAGATTCGATGTGTATTGTGATGCTTCTAAGCTTGGTCTTGGAAGTGTTCTCATGCAAGAAGGGGAGGTCATATCTTATATCTCACGGCAGTTTAGACCTCATGAGTTGACCTACCCCAAGCATGACTTAGAGCTTGCCGCAATTGTACATGCCCTCAAGGCATGGAGACACTTTCTTTTTAGGAAAAGATGTAAAATATACACAGATCATAAGAGTTTGAAGTACATCTTTAATCAGCGTGAACACAATATGAGGCAACGGAAACCATTTGATTTAACTCATCAAAGGTTATGATCTAAGTATCCACTATCACCCTGGAAAGGCAAATGTTGTAGCTGATGCTCTTAGTCGAGAACCAGCATCTCTGAATGCTATGACCAGATTAGGCAACCGGAGTTGTGGAAAGAACTTGACCAGCTTCGCATTGAAGTGGTCAGATATGGTATGTTGGATTCCATGGAAGTTAAACCAACTCTCGTTGATCAAATCAAAGAAGCTCATAAAGGCCAGAAGAGTATTGAAGGGATTAATTTCCGCTTGGAGAAGGAGAAAGTTGTTGGTTTTAGCATTGATTCCGAGGGAGTCTTATGGTATGAAGGTCGTATTTGTGTTCCTACCGAATCTGAGTTAAAGAAGACCATCATGACTGAGGCTCATGATACCCTATATTCTATTCACCCCAAAGGAACCAAAATGTATCATGACCTGAAGGAGAGATTTTGGTGGCATGGAATAAAACGAGACATTGCCTTATTTATAGCCAAGTGCCATATATGTGAGCAAGTAAAAGCTGGGCACCAGCGTCCCGCTGGATTGCTATAGCCGCTGAGAGTGCCTGTTTGGAAATGGGATGAAGTCGGGCTGGAATTTATCACTGTACTTCCTAGGTCCAGCCGAGGAAATGATTCTATATGGGTTGTCGTAGACAGACTTGCTAAAGTTGCACACTTTATTCCTGTCCGGACTACATATCATGGAGACCAACTTGCTGATCTTTACATTTCTCTGATTGGTAGCCTGCATGGAGTCCCTAGCAGGATTGTCTCTGATCGAGGATCACAATTCATTTCTCGATTCTGGAAGAAGTTACACGAAGCACTTGGAACCAAGTTAGCCTTTAGCACTGCGTATCACCCGCAAACTGATAGACAAACTGAGCATGTGAACCAAATTTTGGAAGACATGCTCCGTGCTTGGGTTTTGTCGTATCGAGCCAAATGGGAAGACTGCCTGCCATTCACGGAGTTTTCTTACAACAACATCTACCAGTCTAGCTTACAAATGGCCCCTTTTGAATCTATGTATGGATGCAAGTGTCGTACCCCGCTGAAATGGACTGAAACTGGTGACAGTCAAGTCTTTGGATTAGACACTCTGCGTGCTGCAGAAGAGCAAGTCTAGCTTATTCGTGATTGCCTCAAGGCAGCTCAATCTCGCCAAAATAGTTATGCTGACACAAAGCATCGCGATATCTCTTTCTGTATTGGAGATTTCGTGTATCTTCGTGTCACGCCACTCAAAGGGATGTAGCGTTTTCATGTCAAGGGAAAGCTTGCGCCCAGGTATATTGGCCCTTTTAAGATACTAGCCCGTCGTGGAGAAGTGGCTTATCAGTTGGAATTGCCAGAAGAGTTGTCTGCGTTTCACAATGTCTTTCATGCGTCTTTGCTCCGGAAGTGTCTTCATGTACCTGAGAAAGATCTCACCTACCAAGACGTTGACTTTAGGACCATTGACTTGAATGATGACCTGACCTACCGTGACAAACCCCTGCGTGTTCTTGAGGAGAATGTTCGTGCGACCAGGAGGAATGCTTTCAAATTTCTTAAGATTCAGTGGACAAATCACTATAAGGAAGAAGCTACCTGGGAGCGTGATGATTATATCAGGAAGGAGTTCCCTGATTTCCTTAAGGACTAGATCTGCGAATCTCGGGTCGAGATTCTTTTAAGGGGGGAAGATCTGTCACACCCCAGATTTTGGAACAACTGTAATATAGTTAAGGAAGGCAAATTTATGAGCCAACAAAAACTTTTGTAATATGTTTGTGTGGAAAATATATGTATGTGACCATGATTAGCTATGCAATGCAAGCAACATTTTATTTCAAATCAAATATCAATTTTTCCTAATGATCACTATTGTTTCTGTGATGTTTTCCATGTGGTGCTTTGAATAATTTTTGTCCCAGGTGTTGGATCATGGATTTTTTTCAACTTAGCAATATTGTTTGTCTTAGTTGGATTCAAGAAAAAAATGGCAATTGAAAATATGGATGTTTTCTTTTAGTTTTTCTATTAAAGTTTATCCCTGAAAAACTAGCCAAGTATCATTTTTAGCACTTGTTTTCTATATGTTAGAGTATCCAATTTTATGTTTTATTGGCATATAGGTGTTCTCTGATATATGGACTAGAAATCTATAACTTTGGTTTGATTTGTGGAGTTTGACAATAAACAATTGCATGCTTGTTTTTTTGGAAAGAAAATAAGACGGAAAAACAGATATTTTGGAAAATAGAGAAAAACAGAAAGTTGACCTTTTTCCACCTTGTTTTCAAAACCTTCCACAATTCCAAAAATGGTTTTAAAGGATGTTTCTGAAAGTTCATTTCAGGTTTAACATTTTCCAACTTAGAATTCCAAAATTGGACTCCATTTGATAATTTAATCATGAGTGAACATTTGGATGCAATTGTCTATTTTCAACACTTCGCAAAATTTTGCTAAGTCTTTTTCTGAACTTTTCTGAATCTGTATTTTGACATAAGTTGGGTTGATCGTTTTGGTATGATTTTGTGCAATTAGGGAGATGAGACCTTGTCGTATCTATTTACCTATGTTTGTACTTTGGTTTGGTGCCTTGGATCCGTTTTGTGGTCGACCAGAGAGTGAGAGAAAGGAGAGGAAAGAAGAGGGGACAAAGAGAGAGGAAAGAGGAGGAGACAGCCGCGGGCACACAACGCATGCCTCACCGCGTGCACTGTGCCCATGCCACACCGCGCCCAGCTCGTCTCTTCGACGCCTAGAAGCAGTGCTTGCCGCCCTAGTGCCTTACCCGCCCGTTGCACATCGTTGCACGCCCCCGGAGCATGCTGACGTGCGATCCGCGATGTGCCGAGAGCACGCACGCGCTCACAATCTCGTGCCCGCGCATATAAGGCACCGCACGCCTAACTGCCTTGCCGCACACCTCTCCACCCCACCGCACTCATCGCAGCACGCCAGATCGACCCCGATCGCTCCCATTGAGCGACACAACGGAAAAGATCGCCGCCGGCCACCGTGGGCAACCATGAAGGTGGGGCTCATCCCGATCCTCCCCTACCCTCCATTGTACCCTAGGTACGTTCCATGTACGCGTGCGGTCGTCCCTGACCACTCTTGTCGTGGTGGTGTCACGGCAGATGCCATAGGATGGCTAAAGTTGTGGGGACGATGGACGCTGGAGACGCTCGGGGAGGGATCACGCAGCGAGTAGCCGCGTGAGTGTGAAGCTAGCACTGCAAACAACAAGATCTACCCAGGTTCAGGGCCCTCGTGTGGAGGTAAAACCCCTACTCCTGCCTTTCTCTCTTTATATTCGAGTCTCACCGAGTAGCCACAGTACAAGTGTTTCTTACACCGAGTAGCCACCCTTCTCTCTACGTGAAGAACTAGGTCAAGAATGTGAACCAAGTCTCGGGTCCCTCGCGCAGGAGGGGGCAGGGCACCTTATATACTGGTGCTCAGCCGGATACAGCCAAGATGTCGACATTGTGTGCACACTGTGTAGTTCCGGGTTCCCGCTGACCACTTTGGCTTCCTAGCTTGTCTTCATGTGTAAAGTCGTTGGGCAAAACCAAGGAACCGATCTGTTATCACTGCCACGAACACAGAGTAGGTCCCCCCTATCCTGCGACGCCCTGCTGACACACTATCGCGGTCAGGCACGCGCTCTGCAGATGAACAGTGCCGTGAACAGTGCCAAAGTACGGACCCGGATACGCGGGATCCTGTGTCAGAACGGCTCCTTTGACTTCTGGCCCGAGTAGGAAACCGCCATTTCTACTCGGACCACTTCCTCTACCCGGAGGAGAATAACTTCCTTGATTCTTCCTCCTGGCCTTCAGTGTGTACGGCCGAATAGCGGACGACCAGGTAGCGAGTACCGGGTAGCCGCTACTCTGCCAAGCGTCTCTTCTATTCTTGCTCTTAGCACTTGCCTTTACCCTACTCGGGGGTATCCCCCCGACATTAGTCCCCGAAGCTGGTAGAGTCCTGCGAACTTGTTCACTGGGCTCTGCCAGCTTAAAAACCAATCTTGCCTTTGAGCCTTGGGTTGCCGAGTAGAACCTCCGAGTAGCTCTTTATTCTGTTTCAAGTTTCTTCTTTTCCGAATAGGGCCACTTCTCTTCCCTGTCGCCGAGTAAAATGACTTGGCGAGATTTCCAATCAGAATCTCTGCGTGGCAGAGCGAAATCCGGCTTTCGGCAGCGCAACTGGGCACATGTCACGTTCCCGTACCCCCGACGCCTCGGTGCCCGGGATCTGATAGGCCACGCGCCCAGTTTTCGTGGCCCGGGCCCACTAGCCCGTTATGTCCCATCAAGCGCAGTTATTACCCACGATCGCGTCGTGGGATCAATTGTGGCCGTTACGCGCGCGTTCTGCGCTGTGTGCGTTTCTAACCGGCCCACACACCCCACGTCGCACGATCTCTGGGCGTAACTGATCCCATTACCTCCAATCGTAACGGCAACCCGAGGGGAGGTATAAATACCCCTCGGTAACTCCCTTCTCCTCTTCCTGCCTTCACTTTCCCCTCGCCTCTTTGTTTCTCCGCCGCCACAGAGCTCTTCGCCGCCGCGCACCCCACTGCGCCGCCGCGAGCTTCACTGCGCCGAAAGGCTAGCCCTTTCCACCAAATTCCACCGAATCACCACCAGATTTCTTCTCCCGCCTGATGGCTCGCGACGACGACGCCCGCGCCGGGTGGGCTGGATCCAACGTCACGGCGGATGAGTGCCGGTGGTTGGTGAACACCCGGCGAGTTCCTCCCGGTGTCCGCTGCCGGCATCCCGACGGCGAGCTCGTCCCCGCCCCGGAAGCGGACGAGCACGTGGTGTTCCTCGCGCACTTCGCGCGGGGATTCGGGTTGCCCGTGTCGGATTTCTTCCGCGGCTTCCTCGACCACTTCGGGATCCAGCCGCACCATCTGCCGCCGAACGCGATGGTGATGCTCGCATACCACGCTGTGGTGTGCGAGGCGTTCCTGGGCGTCCGCCCCACGCCGATGACCTGGGCGCGCTACTTCTTCTTCAGGAAGCAGAGCAAGGCCAAGCCGGGTAGCGCGGACAGCAGCCGCGGGATGACCGAGACCGGCAGCGCCATGATGGTGCAGCGCAGCGGGACCAACCATCCGCGCGTCAAAGGCCTTGACTCCGTGCGGAAATGGCAGAAGACTTTCTTCTACGTGAAGAATATCCCCGTCAAGGAAGGTGTGCCTCTGGTGGACCAGATCAATCTCCCTCGGTGGACCAATACGCCTCCTACCGGGCAGAATTGGGGACTCAAGCCCCCGCTAGACGGCGACCTCAAGCAGATCAACGCGCGCCTCGCCCAACTGAAGGATAAGGGCCTCAAGGACGACGACCCCATCGCCTGCTGGATCTCCAGGCGGGTGCTCCCGTTGCAGCGTCGCGCACACCTCATTTGCTACATGGGCGGCAACCGAGATTGCACTCGGACGACCACGTTCGAGCTCAGCAACGCGGACGTGGCCACCTGGGCGTGCTCCATCATGAGCACCGGCCTCACCGACCACTGGCAGTACGGCTTTGTGCCGTACAGCCGCACGAAGCCAATCAAACGGGTTAGTACTTCTCATCCTGTTTCCTGCATCTTGGTTCCGAGTAGATAGCCTTCTTAGCTTGGTATGCTTAGTATTCGCACTATGTGCCGAGTAGGACACTTAGCAGTATCTCTGTAGGCTTCATGTGCTTTATGTTTGCACTACATCCCGAGTAGAACACTGGCTACTATCTGTTGGGCTTTATGTGCTTTGTGTTTGCACGCCTCGTTGAGTAGGACGCTTACTCTGTTATGCTTTGTGCCTGCATCTCATCCCGGGTAGAATCCCTTATGTTGCTTAACTGACTCGTGTTGCTTGCTTGTATCCCCAGCGCCTTGCTCGCCAGCTCGCCGAGAGCGAGGAGCGCTTCGAGGCCAACTGGCACGCGGACCGAAAGGAGGATGACGAGGTCTCCTACGACACCGCGGACACCCTCTGCATCCCCCATGCCGTTCAGCCGGGTAAGCACCATGTCGACACGTCTATTCGGGACTGGTCCGAAGACGACGACGCAGGTGACCAAGTTCACCTTCTCGGTCGCGAGTAGCGCAACTTAGTTTCTTTCTGTTTCTCAATTGTTTTCTTCTCTCCTACTCTGCAGAGGATGCTAATGCTGACGAGGGAGAGGATGAGGACGCCCTTGAGGTCGATCCGCTTGCGGTTGCTGCTCCCGCCACTCGGAAGAGGGCGGGCAGTGGTGCCCAGGAGCCCACCGCCAAGAAGGCCAAGAAGGACGAGAAGAAGACCAAGCAGGTTGCTGGGAGACGGCTACCCCCTTCACGTGCAGGGTAAGTGACTTTCTTCCAAGCTGCATTCCGCTATCATTGCTTTTTCCGAATTTCTTGTTCCACCGCTGCTTCTCGGTTTCTTCTTTCTCTCTTTCCTTCCTGAGCTCCCTTTTTCTCTTCAGCGCCCCCTTGGACGCTGATGCTGCTGCCGCTCCCACCAAGTCCAAGAAGAGAGCCGCAATTGATGTCGACAAACTCATTGACCTCTCCGAAGAGGACGAGCCCGCTGCAGGGGATGAGGCGCGTGCGTCCTCTCCCGTGAAGGGTGAGGATGAGGACGACACCAACGTCCAGGACATGGACACTGGCGCCCAGGACGCCGAGCAGGAGCAGCAGGCCGGCGCGGAACAACAAGCGCAGGATGCTGCTCGCAACGAGAGACCACCTTCTCCCCCAGCTGCCACAGCTGGGGAGAATACAGAAATAGCCACCGAGCACCAAGACCGTGCCGCCCTTGAGCGGCAGGAAGAGAGCCAAGAGCAGCAAGACACCGATGCTGATGCCCGAGATGACCCCGCGGCCCAGCCGCGGGTAGATAATCAAGACGACGTACTGCAAGACCCCGCTGCCGAGCAGCAGGTTGAGACAACTGACGTGGAGCCGGATCTGCAGAGCCACGTGCAGCCGGACGCTACGCCCGGTAGCCAGTCCTTGGCGCCGGGTGCCCAGCCGGCCGCTCCACCAACTGCGCCAAGCTCCCCGCCCATGAAGAAGACCAGGACCACAGCCAGCCCTCCAGCCAAACAGACCATCAAGAAACTTGCTTTCGATGCTGCTGGCAAGAAAGACGCAGCCGAGAAGAAAGCTGCCGAGAAGAAAGCTGTCGAGAAGCCAGCTACCGAGAAGAAGGCTGCTGAGAAGCCAGCTGCCGAGAAGAAGGCCGCCGAGAAACAGGCTGCCCAGCCAGACGCCGAGAAGAAAGACGCTGAGAAGAAGGCCGCCGAGAAGCAGGCTGCCCAGCCAGACGCCGATGTCCGCAGGAATCCCCCGCGTGGCGCTGCACAAGACTCCGCCGTGATGCCGCCACCCAAGCCAACTGCAAAGCCTGCCGCGAAGAGTGGGCAGCTTACCATTGGTGCTTCCGGCAGCGGTGCAGGCACAGCCGCGGGATCAAGCGTCAAAGACCCGCCTGCCTACCTGCCTTACATGCTGCAAGCGAGTAAACAATATAGCATCGGTATGACCAAGGCCGAGAAGCAACTCGCTCTTACGAGAGGCAAACAGGCCCAGGCTGTGGATTCCAAGCTGCCAGCCAAGGACAAGGCCCAATCGATCTTCTCGCGCGAGATCCAGGAGACAGAGGTGGAGTCCCAAGGTCTCGAGCAGATAATCGACCGGGTGGGCTTCATTGACGCTGAGTGGAACAGCGCGTTCCTTGGCAACGTGCCTTGGAATGGTCTGGCCTTGGGCAAGCTGGATCACTGGCGCACCGACTGGAATAAGGCGGACATGGGCTACAATCCCATGACCATCTCGTCCGCCACCAGTACGCTTGCCGCAAAGCTGTTCGTCCACCGCAAGGCTGCAGAGGATCTCGAGCAAACTTATGCGGTAAGTTTTGCTTTGCATGTTCCGAATTGCGCTTTTCTTCTCTTCTATTCTTCTTCTTATCCATCACCCAGTCCCCGAGATTTGGGCCGAGTAGGCGGTCACTCAACCGATTTGGCGTCTTCTCAGGTCAAATCTTCAAAACATTGTCTAACTCCTTTTCTTTCTGCTTCTCAGAATAGCCTTTTGAAGAGAACATCCCTTTACCGGACCCTGCTCTGGAATCACAGCATTGCCAAAAGGCGCCTTGAGGCCCTAGAAGCTGAACGCAAAAGCGATGCCGTGACCGAGAAGGAGGCAGTAGCTCGCACCCTACAGCTTTCCGAGATGGAGAGTAAGCTTTCAGCTGTTCGGTTCATGCGTTTTGTGTTTACGCCCGTTTTTGCTTTCTGCTCTAACTCCTTGTACTCCGCAGGCAAGATCAAGACGTTGACAGAGGAGCACCAGCACTGTCACGTCTTTGTTGAAAACGCCGAGACCACTATCAAGAAGTTGGAAGGTGAGTTGTCGCCTTCTCGGCTTGTTCTCCTTCTTCTTCTCTGCTATTTGCTGACCATACCTTTATCCTCCGCAGAAGATTACAAGAAGTTTCGTGAAGAGCATCTCGACTGCGTGCAGCCCGCCGAGTTGCAGCAGCAATTGGCAAACCAGGCCGTCGAGCTCAAGAGCCAACATAGCACCGAGCTGGAGCCGCTGCAGGTCCAGTTAAGGACTGCCCTTCAGGACATCCTAGATCTAACCGCCGAGAAGAACAAGTTGGAGGCAGCCGCCAAGGCCAAGGAAAGGGCCCTTGAGCTGGAGTGCGATACGCTGAGGAAGAGCAACTCGGACCTCATGCTCCAATTGGCCCAGTTCCGGAGGGTCGAGGAGCGGCACGTTGCTGATGAGGAGTCATGGAAGCGCAAGCGATTTGAACAGTAAGTTCTCGCATCTTAGTGCCTCTCTGTTTCCTTCCTCTTCTCTTTTGTCCGATTCGCATCTCTTTGCTGCTTTCCTTTCTAATCTTTTTTGATAGCATTTTCAGAAATCTTCCCCGATCTCTGCTCAGCTTGCAAACCTGCCCTGTCAAAGGCTCAAGATGCTCGAGTAGAGAAGGGGCTACCCATGGATACCAAGGCTTCAATCGAGGATAGCTTCACGAATATCCAGGGAAACTTCAGCGCCTTAAGGGCTTGGGCACATATTTGACCTCAACTGCCTTCAGGCTCCACACTTTGTTCTGGCCCAAAGAGCCCTTGCCCTCAACTATCCGCGCCCTCGCCGAGAAGCTGAATGGCGTCAAGGCCGAGCTGAAGAAGTGGCGAGCGTCCGGAGCTCGGGCAGGCGTGGATATGCTGCTCCTCTTCATCTGCAGCTGGTATGAGAATCTTAATCTCAATACCATCCTCGAGATGCGCCGCGATTCCAAGTGGGAGAAGGATCCCGAGTGTGTGGCTCGCCGCCAGGCAGTCGCGTGGGAGATTGCCTCCTATGCGGACACCGCGCGCTTCATCGACGGCCTCACCGAGCCCGACACGGATGTGGAAGGCGAGGGCGACGACGAGGATGAAGACGATGACGAGGAGGCCACTGTGTCAGACGGGCTGAGCTTCTTCGCCAGCACCGATGAGAAGTCCGAGAAGGGCAAGGGCGCGGCCGTCACGGATAGCGACGAAGAAGCCGAAAGCGTGGAGATGACCATCGACACCGCGGCCCTTGAGTTCGGCACTTCATCAGGCGCAGCCCTCGATGACACGGCACGACTCCGCGCTCAATCTGCTGCCTCCACTTCGGCGACGGATCCCATCTCGGTGGCCACAGCCACTTCTGATCAGGCTGCCCCCAACCCGGAAGCGGATGTCGCCAACCCGGAAGCTGACGCTGCCAAGGCCACCCCCGAAGCTGATGCCACCAAGACCAACACTGAAAATGCTGCTACCTCCACCTGATTATGTCCTGCCACACTTATGCTTGAAACTTTTATCAAATCCCCGGAATGCCGGGTGCAGATGTACTGAACAATTTATTTTCCCGTCGCTACTCAGTTTTATTTTACTTGAAGTTTTTTATACTTAGTAATTTGAGTAGCTTTGGCTTGATGCCAGGTTGCGTTATCATGCGAGTCCCCGAGTTGCATTTTTCATCCACCCTTCCTTTTTATCTCAGCTCTTACCTGCAACTTGTTGCTTTTTTGGTATTCGAGTCATAAGAGTTCAAAGTCGAGGTTTCAAATACTTAGCCACTAGGAAACAGTCATAGTAACGCTACCCACCACATAGCCGAAAAAGTTAACAACAGACAGTAAAAAGCACTCTACTCGGTTGCCACACGCGTCCTTCCCTTTGCAATTTTTCGTGTGTTCATTGACTCTTTGGCTTGTTCTCTGGCTTGCCATGAAGCCGGTTTGCGGACAGCAGCAGAGTCGCAGAGTGTCCGGTGAGTATAAACACACTACTTTGTATGCTTTTGAAATTCTAAGCGTAGCAACCGAGTAGACAAAGAGACAACAGAGTAGAAACACTTAGAGCAATTTTGGACGAGGGCAGTCCCCGAGTTCAATTTAGATTGCAGAGTAGGAGTTTAACTCGGATAAGAGGGTACATACACACTTTTGCTCATGAATGAAAGCGACGGAGTAGAGCTACATTCCAGGGACGTTTGGATTCCTCTCCAGCTTTATCCGGCCTGTTCTTCTGTGATGGTTGCGCATCTACAAGGTAGTACGCATCATTGTGTAGAGCCTTGCTCACAATGAACGGCCCTTCCCACGGAGAAGATAGCTTGTGCATCCTGGCTGTGCGCTGCACGAGCCTAAGGACCATGTCTCCTTCTCGGAAAACCCTTGGGTTTACTTTTCGGCTGTGATAACGCCTCAGGTTTTGCTGGTAAACAGCTAAACGTGACAGAGTAAGCTCTCTTGCTTCTTCTAGCAGGTCAACATCATCTTCTCGAGCTTCTCTCGACTCCGCCTCAGTGTAGAGGGTTACTCGGGGGGAGTCATGCTCTAGGTCGATTGGCAACACGGCTTCAGCCCCGTAAACCAAGAAGAACGGCGTGTAGCCGGTTGACCGGTTAGGGGTAGTCCTTAGACTCCACAACACCGCTGGCAACTTTTCTAGCCAACACCCTGGTGTTTTCAGCAGCGGCTCAATCAGCCTTGGCTTTATGCCTGCAAGCAGCATGCCATTTGCTCTTTCCACCTGTCCATTGGATGCGGGATGCGCGACAGACGCGACGTCTAGACGGATGTGCTTATCTCTGCAGAATCTCACCATGGCTCCTTCAGCAAAGTTGGTGTCGTTATCTGTGATGATGCTGTGCGGGTAGCCGTATCTCAGGATCACATCCTTCAGGAAACTCACGGCAGTGGCTCCATCACACTTCCGAATAGGCTTCACTTCAATCCACTTGGTGAATTTGTCAACCATGACCAAGATGTGTGTCATGTTGCCTCTAGCCGGTTTGAAGGGACCAACCATATCCAGACACCAAACGGCAAACGGCCAAGTGATTGGGATTGTTTTCAACTCGGAAGCAGGCATGTGGATCTTACTTGCGAATCTCTGGCAGCCGTTGCATTTTCTCACGATATCTTCAGCTTGTTTCAAAGCTGTGAGCCAGAAGAAGCCATGCCGAAAAGCCTTCTTGACCAGAGCCCGAGAAGAGGCGTGATGCCCGCATTCTCCTTGGTGTATTTCCACTAGAATCTCTTCTCCCTCTTCCGGTTCCACACAACGCTGCAGCACGCCAGTGGCACTTCTCTTGTGCAGCACTTCTCTGAAGATGGTGTAGCCCTTGGATCTTCTCTGAATCTGCCTTGCGGTAACCTCGTCATCCGGCAGGGTGCCGTCCTTTAGAAAGGATAATATGGGCATGGCCCAACTCGGCGTCTCCCGTGCGGGAAACACTGGTTCGTCCACTTCCATTGGGACAGACACTGTTGCGTCATTTTCTGGGTTGGGGTTGACTCTTTGCAGCCCCGAGAGGTTGGAAAGAACTTCAAGGAATGCGACAGTCCCCGAGCTGAGAGGGGCAGTCCCCGAGTAAGGAGGAGCAGTCCCCGAGTAGAGAGGGGCAGTCCCCGGGTTGCAGGCGCCAGTCCCCGGGTCTCCTTTTGCACCTTCCCAATCAATCTCCATCGGAACTGCTTCTTCATCAGGCATGGAAGGGACTAAGATGGACTCCGAGTTGGGGGATAGTTTGATGGATGGTTTTCTCAAGTGTTCCAAGGCAATCCCAGCCGGGATGTACTGCCGAGAAGACCCCAACTTGGACAGCTCATCAGCTGCCTCATTCTCTGCTCGGTGGATGTGCTGGAACTCGCAACCTTCAAAGAATCCTGTCATGGTTTGAACCAGGAAGCGGTATGACGCCATGTTGGCATCCAGAGCATCCCAAGTGCCAGAGACCTGCTGCACGACTAGATCCGAGTCTCCATAGCATATGATGCACTGCACGCCAACTTCCTTTGCTACCTTCAAGCCATGTACCACAGCCGCGTACTCTGCAACATTGTTGGATGTCTTGAAGTGGATTTGCAGCACATACTTGAGTTGATCTCGCTTGGGTGACGTAAGCACCACGCCAGCACCAAGGCCCTCTTTCATCTTGGAGCCATCAAAGTGCATCTTCCAGTAGTTGGATACCGCAGTGGGAGGTTCATATTGCACCTCAGCCCAATCCACCAGGAATTCTGCCAGGATCTGAGACTTGATGGCTTCTCTTCTCGCATACGCGGGAGCGTACGCGGCCAGCTCGATTGCCCACTTGGCTACTCTGCCACTCGCTTCCTTGTTGCCCATGATATCCGAGATGGGAGCTGAGCTCACCACCGTGATGGGGTGTTCTTGGAAGTAGTGCTTCAGCTTCTTAGCGCCCAGGTACACACCATAAGTCATCTTCTGGTAGTGATGGTAGTTCTGTTTGGAGCTAGACAGCACCTCACTGAGATAGTATACCGGCCTCTGCACACTTTTGCCTTCCTCTTCTCGTTCCACCACGATCACCGCGCTGACTACCCGGTTAGTAGCAGCAATATATAGCAGCATTGGCTCCTTGGGTAGCGGACTAGCCAAGATGGGAGCGCTACCCAGCATTGCCTTTAGCTCCTTGAATGACACATCCGCTTGCGGTGTCCAGACGAACTTGTCACTTTTCTTCATCAATTGATACAAAGGCAGGGCCTTCTCGCCCATTCTGCCCAAGAAACGACTCAGCGATGCCAAGCAACCAGTGAATTTTTGCACATCCTTTAGGGATCTCGGCAAAGACATGCTCTCAATAGCTTTTATCTTTGAGGGATTGGCCTCAATGCCCCGAATGGATACCAAGAAGCCGAGTAGCTTGCCAGCCGGGATGCCAAAGGTGCATTTACTCGGGTTCAGCTTCATCTTATACTTGCGCAAGTTAGCGAAATTTTCCTCAAGGTCACTAAGCAGAGTATGTGTTTTATTCGTTTTGATGACAATGTCATCTACGTACACCTGCACATTTTTGCCGAGTTGATCATGCAAGCATTTCTGCATGCATCTCTGATAAGTGGCACCCGCATTCCGCAACCCGAAACACATGACACGATAACAATAAGCCCCGTACGGGGTAATGAAAGCAGTCTTTATTTGATCAGCAGGATTAAGAGCTATCTGGTGAAAACCAGAGTAGGCATCTATGAAAGACAGCAGTTCACAACCAGCAGTGGAATCGATCACCTGATCGATGCGAGGTAGCGGGAAAGGATCCTTGGGGCAAGCCTTGTTCAAGTCGGTGTAGTCGACGCACATGCGCCATGCGGTGGCAGCCTTGGGGTCCTCCTTCTTCTTCTCGACCATGACCGGGTTGGCTAGCCAGTCCGGGTGCAGCACCTCCATGATGAAATTGCTTATCAGCAGCTTGGTGATCTGGTCACCTATGGCCTTCCTTCTCTCATCTCCGAAGCGGCGCATAGCCTGCTTCACTGGTTTGGCGTCAGGACGCACATGTAGCGAGTGCTCAACCAACTCCCTCAGGACACCTGGTAAATCCTCATTGGACCAGGCGAACACGTCCCGATTCTCACGGAGGAAGTGGATGAGCTCGCTTTCCTATTTCTCCCCCAGTCCGGAGCCAATGATGGCAACACGGTCGGGAAACTCAGGGTCAACCTGGATCTTCTTTGTCTTCTGAGATGCCTGGAACGCCGTTCCGTGCTGGGAACTCGGTATGCCAGGCGCACCAGCTTGCGCGGATTGCGCCATAGCCACCACCTCGCACATCTTCTTCTTCTCGGCAGCGATCACCATGGATTCCGCCAATTGAGAGCCAGCAGAGGCACACTCCATGGACTTCTTGTAATCACCAGTGACGGTAATCACGCCATTGGGACCAGGGATCTTCATCTTCAGATATGCAGTGTGGGTAGAAGCCCTGAACTTGATCAGAGCAGGCCTGCCGAGTAGGGCATGGTAGGGGCTCTGGTGATCAACCACCTCGAACTGCAGGCTCTCTGTGCGGCAGTTCTCCCTGGTGCCGAACAGCACATCTATCCATACTCGGCCAATCGGATTGCAAGAGACTCCCGGCACAATGCCATGGAAAGTGGTCTTGCTGGGTAGCAGCATGTTCTCGGCCATACCGAGCTTCTCGAGTGTGTCTCTGTACACGATGTTGATGCTGCTACCGTTGTCGACCAGTACCTTGCTGAACCTCACATTCTTCTCGGGACCCAAGAATGTAGGATCCAGCACCAAGGCGTAGCTACTCGGGTTGCGCATCACCTTGGGGTGATCTACTCGGGACCACGTGATCTCTTGGTTGCACCAATGCATATAGTGAGGAACAGCAGGGATCACTGCATTGACTTCCATTGCACGCGTTTGCTGGGATTTCTTGTCAACGGGCTCAGAGGTGAAGATCATGTAGCTCTCGTGGTGCTCCTGGTACCGATTGCGGTCTCCGCCACCATTGTTGCCGTTGTTGTTGTTACCTTGGTTGTTGTTGTTGTTGTTGTTGTTGCCTTTGTTGTTGTTGCGGGTATAATAGTAGTAGTAGTTGTTGTTGTTGTTGCGGTAGCCATCATTGTTGAAGTAGCGGTTGGCTCCTAAAGCCACCTGGTTCACATTTTCTCTTCTCGGGAAGGCTGGAGGCCGAGCAGCGGGCGCGCGAGCAGGCTGTACTGCGGCATTCGCAGCTGGCAGAGGAGGAGGAGGAGGCAGGCCCTCATTCTTGATTTCTTCCCACCAACTGCGCTGCCGAGTAGTGTGGTTGGCAGGTCTTGCGGGATGCCGAGTGTGGAAACTGCATGGGCCATCCTTCATGTCCTTGAAGATAAAATTTGGCGCTGGACCCGAGTTGCCGCTACCCTGCTAGGAAGCGTTGTATGGCTTCTTGTTGCCCTGACCCTGATTCTGGTTCTGCCCGTACTGGGCTCCAGCAGTTTTTGGCCTCTGGCTACTCCCAGCTCCGGTTGCCACAGCATTTACCTCCTCAGGATCGTACTGGGTATCAATCCGGTCACCTCTGCGCTTGTTGCGGAACTCGTTGCGCTTGCTGGTGTTAAGGTTGTAGTTCCTTCTCGGCTCAGCAGCATCAAGAAGAGGCTGCGTCGGGTCCCCGAGTGCGTACTGATCCGCAATCCGGATGGTTTCCGCAAGAGTACTCGGCATCTCCCTCTGGAGCCTTTGCCACAACATGCTGCCATGCCTGCAGCCCTGCGCAAACCAAGTGATGGCCTGGGCCTCATTCACACCCTCACAGGTGTTCCTCAGAGTACTCCACCGAGTAAGATACTCGCGGTCCGTCTCCTCTTCCCGCTGCCTGCAGGCGGATAGCTGCTGCGGCCTATTCGGCCTCCGGTAAGTACTGGTGAAGTTGCTGACGAACGCCTCCGCGAAGTCAAGCCAACAGTTGATGCTGTGCTTGGGCAGGTTGTTGAGCCAGGTTCTTGCCGGTCCCTCGAGCATCTGCGGGATGTACCGCACTGCCCACCTCCGGTTGCCGCCTGCAATGTGCACGGCTGTGACATAGTCATTGAGCCATGTAACATCCCAAGTATGAAAAACACCAATAGAATGCTTGCTCCTTGTTTAATTTATGTTTTGCATCATGTCATCATAAGCATTGCAGGTGGTATGTGTTTCAAATTTGAATTTCAAACCAAATTTCAAATCCTTGTTTCATACTTGTTCTGTTACAACCTTTCAAAATAAAACATTCAAATCAAACCATTTATTTGTTTCCAATAAACTTGAATTTTCATACTATTAACTTGCTTAATCTTCAATAGTTCAATTATTGCAAAAATTCAATCAAATTCATTTAAATTTCAAACAGCAGCAAAATTCAAAATTTTGGAAAATAAAAGTTTGCACAACTGGGCTTTTGCAATAATTAATTTATAAAAAATTATCACCAAAAAATTTCAACCCCAAAACCCTATTTGAATTTTAAATAGCAATTTCAAATCATTTGGCAATTTCAAAATTTTGAAAATAAGTACACATACTTTTGATCTTGGTGTTTTGTAATTCAATAAAAATTATTGTTAAAATAAAAACCCCAAAAATCCTATTCTATTTCTCTCTTTTTCTTTCCTACAAAAAAAAATAAACAGAGAAAAAATAAAAACAGAAAACGAAAAGGGGGGGCAGGCCAGCCCAAGTGGGCTGAGCCCACCACAGCCCCGAGGCCCAAGCCTCCCCACCTGTCCCTTTCGTCCTCCTCTGTACGGAGACAGAGAGAGGAGGGAGCTCCCCCACCTGCAGCTCACCTGCTCCCCTCCTCCTCTACTTAAGCCCGCCGAGGCCGCGTCCTGCTGCCCTAGTTCTCCCTCCTCCATCTCTCTGCCGCCGCCGCCGTTTCACTCTTTCCCTCCCTTCTCCTGTTCTTCCTCTGAAAGTTCTGAACTTTCCGCCATGGCCGGTTCTTAGAGCTCGACTCGCCGCCGTTCTAGCCGCCTTCGAGTCCGCACGAGCACGGGAACGGGACCGTGGTCGTCCCCTCTCCCTCATCGCTTCCTCGACCAGGCCCGGGAGGCACTCGATCGCCACCACCGCATCGTCCACGCCGCCGGCCACCGTCACCTCGTCGAGCCCTCCTCTTTCTCCCTCGACTACCCCCGGTGAGCACGTCCCCTGTCGCACCCGGACTTCTAGAGGATACTCGCAGTTCCGTTGAACAATAGATGATTGGATTACGGGGCTTACCTGCACCCGCATCTCTTACGAGTAGGCCAACACACGTATGTGTGACAACCAACCCCTACTGTTCATCGTCTACGTAAACCATCCCATAGAAATCAGGATACTACCATTGACGTACTTCATACCATACACACATGGTACGTCAACGGCGTTGAACAAAGTGATAACACAACATATCTCTAAGACACAAAAGATGGAAATAAGTTGCAAATAGCTCTCACTAGAGCAGAGATAGCAAATACAATCATCCAGAGGACACATGCCCCAACATAACATCATTACAACACAGCGGAAGCATTCAAAAGGTCTGAGTACAGACAAATCCAAATAGGCCTAAGAGGCCGGCAATGAAAGGAAAACGGAGCCCATCCACGAAGTCTCGGATCCTGCCCGGGTCCGCTATCTACTCGTCAGCAGCCTCGTCGTACTCCACGTAGTAGCCATCACGGGGATCCTCGGAAAACATAGTCTGCGGAAACCACAGCCCCAAAGGGGTCAGTACATAAACGTACTGGCAAGCAAGACTCACAGTTCACCAAAGTGTAACCCGTCAACACCAAGCATAGATTCTTTGGGTTCAACGGAAGAAAGGGTGATACAAAAGAGGCGGCAGCGGGCTGCACTAACCAACTACAGAAACATGCTACAACTTCCGGCTATCAGAAAGGAGATAAGATAGCGTATCGTTACCAACTGCAACTAACTCCAAACAAACCCATCCTGGATCTCGCCCCTTATCCAAAGAAGCAATCCGAGGATAACTCACACCGTTGGATTAATGATGATTCAGGTTATTGTGTCAATAAACCTATTACTAGTCAAGTTATTATAGTTAGGTGTAAGTTGTCTGAGTACTTGTTAGCCAGTACTTTCACCAAGTCGTCACATAACCGCGGACAACACGGCTTCTCGAGAAGATTCATCCCTGCAGGGTGTGCTCCAGTACCCGTACACACTCAAGCCACCAACTAAAACTCAGGTTGGCTTGACACGACTCGAACCATCTCTACAGCCTGTCCTAGGAGCCACGGAGCTATAAGGTCCCAGCCACGCAGCCGAATACTCAGCGCAAGTGTGCAAAACTCCCGCAGGACGCAACACCCCGGCAATACAGGCCTCGCCCTATATGTGTGCGTCATCATCATCATCAGTAACCATGGGAGCGACCCATTCATGCGTATGAGCCAAATGGAACACCCGAACTAAGTGTGGCTCTTCGGACAAACTGCGGATCAGATCAAAGTCGAGGGGGGTTCCATACCACCACCCGGATGCGGTGAGCACGCTCATCATGGATCAGTAGACAAGACCCTTTTCCTAATTAGGGCCGACACTAGCAGGCCTCAAAACCACGCCGGGCCTCCTGCCGGTGCCTTATCATCAAATTAATATTACCCAAGCATTAACAGGTTGATTGTTTAACATCGAGCCCCAGAACATAAGATCATATGGTAACAGAAAGTAGCGGACAACAGACTCGAGCAAAAACAACCCTAAGCATACTAGTAAGACACGGGCAACAAGCAACGGGGTGATAGGTGTGGAGGTGAGGCCATATCAGGGTTAAAGGACAACATGTGATAGGTTCGTAACAGAAGCAACGATTCATAGGGCTAGCAGAATAGACAACGGAAAGTATCGGTATCCAATGTTGAAAGGAACACGATGGTTCATGTGAGTGAATACTTGCCTGCAAGCTCAGCAGCCTGGTACTGAGCTAGATCCTCAGAAGGGGTGTCGTAAGTATCGTCTGTCTCAACGTCGTCGTCTATTTGAGAAGAAGCAAACAAACAACGCAGAGAGACAAACAATTAATAACATGGCATAGTGCACAATCATGGGATGATGCATGACCATTTAATTGATGCATCAAAAATAAACTAATTGACATGGTAACATAACATAATTAAATGGACCCATATGCAATCTGGATTGCATATGGAAAACCCATGATTTAAGGTTGACATAATTGTTCTACAACTAATCATCAGGTGTAAGTGACTTAGCATGATGCATGGATGAAGAAAACAGAAAGAAAACAACAATAGAAACAATTAGAAATAAGGTTTACCAAGTTTGGAATTTTACTTATTAAGTTAAGAAATTTTGGTTCCTTAAAGGTGTTACACAAGCATTTTTTGTTTTCACCAATTTTAATTGTTCAAAACAGATAACAAAGTTCATATTTGAATAGAACACCAAATTTTAGTTGGAATACATGTCTCATTTGTTGAAAAAGGAATTAGAATGAATTACTTATGAATTAAACAAGTTTAAACAAGATTTAATTGAATTTAATTCAAGTATGAATATTATTTGAATTTTATTTGTTCAAAACATAAATCCAAATTCATATTTGAAAAGCTTATGTTTTTCTGGTTGGAAAACATATTTTATATGTTCAAAAATAATTTGATTTGAGCAAGTTATGAATTTAGCAAATTTAAATGATTTAAACAAGGTTTAAATTATTTAACCAATTTTAATTATTCAAAACATGAAACAAATTTTATATTTGAAAAGGTGGTTTAATTTGACATGGAAAACATATTTTATTTGTGTTATTTGAATTAAGTTTGAATTATTTATGCATTTCATCAAATTTGGAATGATTTGTTTGAATTTGAAATTTGAACGCATTTGAAATGTTCAAAAAAGAAAACAAATGGTTTAAATAGGTAGAGAATTAAATTTGGTTCAGAAAACATATTTTATTTATATTATTTGGAGTTGGGATTCAAAAGTTATTTGAGTTTTGATTCTAGGGACTAATCTGTAAAAAGACTGGACTGAAATTAAAAGAAAAATGGGCAGAAAATCTAACTGCACCGCGCAGTGACCTACACAGGCCACTGCCAGTGGGGCCAGCGCCACTGTGGCGCCTAGGTGGCGTGGCTGGAGGTTGACGTGGCCTCCAGGGCCACTGACGCGCGGGGCCCAGCGCGCGCGTGGAAAGGAAAAATTGGGAGGCGAAAATGCCTCCCGCGGGACTCGAACCCGCGACCCTGGGCGAGCGAGCGCGGGGGTGTTGCCAGTGCGGCTCTGAGCGATTGCTTGTCAGGTATGCGGTACGGGGAAGGTTAACATTCAGTTACTGCACTAACTGAATTTTCTTTGGTTGCAGGTGCTGTTACTGAACTCGACGGAGGGAACAGAGCGGCCGGCGGCCTGCGACTCGCGGTGGCGCACGAGTGCGGCTGGTGGGCGGTGGTCGGGCGGCGCGGATGCGGGCGCAGAGAGAGGGGAAGGGAGAGGGAAGGAAACGAGGGGGAGGTGGCGACGCTCACCTCGCTGACGAATAGAGGGAGTCGGTCGGCTGCAGCGGGTGGTGGCGACGGCGGCGATTCCCTCGCTCCCGGGGGAAGCCGAGGAGACGGCGAGGAAGAGGGAAGCTTGGCCTTTCCGTTCCCGGCCCTAGCACGGCCGGTAGGGCACCGTGGCGGCGGCGACGAGCCGGAGAGGGAGGCGGCGGTGGAGGTTTCGGTGGGGACCGATTCAGAACAGAGAAGAGGGGGAGCAGGGTGAGAGGAAGAGAGGAAGAAGAGCGGCGCTCGAGGGAGAGAGGAGGGGGGAAGAAATTAGGGCACGGCGGAGCTGCTCGAGCTCAGCTAAAAGGGAGGAGGGGGAGTTCGTGGCCGTTGCTCCTCACAGTTGCCGACGTGGGCATCCCCGATGGGGTGCCGTACGAAGGTAGAAGAAACCGTGAGGGGGTACGGGCCTTGGGGAAGTTGGGCTGGCCCAAATGGGCTGGATGCCCTTTCCCCCTTCTCTTTTCTTTTTATTCTTTTTCTGTTTATTTTTTTTTTTTTGCTGCAAAGGAAATAGGGAGGAAAGGAGAGGTTTTTGGTGATTAGAACTTTAGGAAAAAATTGTAGAGTTTTGTTTTTTGTAACAACACCATAAAACAAACTTTGTTTTCCAAATATTTCAATTTATGGTGTTGTTTGGAAATCAAATGATTTTAAGTGAATTTTTGATATTAATGAATAAGTGAAACTTAATCAATGTAAAGTGCTTAATTTCAAGTTTTAATGGAACAATTTATTTGTTTGTTTTGTAGTTTTTATTTGAAACATGTAACATAACAAGTATGAACAATAATTTGAATTTTTGTTTGGAATTCATATAGAAAACAAATGAAATCAAATGCAAAACAAATGCAAACATAAAGCAATGACTATGATGACATGATGCAAAACAATAATAAAACAAGAAACAAACATTCTAAAGGGAGATTTTCATACTTGGGATGTTACATCCCCCTCCTTCCTTCCCTCTCTGCATCCTCGACGTCACGCGCGCGCACACGGCGCTCACGCTTGCGCAGCAGCAGCAGAACGCGGCCAGTCGTCGGCGTTTGATCCCTCCTCCGTCAGGTTCAAAGACTGAACCTTTTGTTCAGTTTCAGTTAAACCGTGCAGATGCACCTCAAAACCCCACGAACCCCTCCTCTGTCACGAAACATTCAGCAGCGCAGTGGCACACGCGCTGCGCACGCACGCCCGCGTCGCGGGTTCGAACCCCGCTGCGCGAATAAATCCCACCTTTTTCGGTTTGCCACGCACGCGCGAGAGGGACCCTCTGTTAGCGACCCTGGCACGCCACGCAAGCGCCACCGTGGCCCAGGGCCCCTTGTCAGTGGCTCAGGCTTGGCCACTGTGAGGTGAAAACCATTTCAGGCCCTTTTCTTTTACTTTCAAGTCCCTGTATTTTTACAGAATGGTCCCTAGATTTCAAACTCTCATAGATCCCTCATTTTAAATTCAAATTCAACATGTTAAATATGTTTTCCATACCAAATTAAATTCTCTACATGTTAAAACCATTTGTATACTGTTTTGAACATTTCAAATGGTTTCAAAAATTCAAATTCAAACAACTCTTTCAAATTTGGTCAAATTCATAACTAATTCAAAATTGAACAAGCTTTCCAAATATAAACTTTGTTTCCTGTTTTGAATAATTAAAGTTGGTTCAATAATTTAAATCTTGTTTAAATCATTTAAAATTGCTAAATTAATAACTTGGTCAAACTAAATTATTTTTGAACATATAAAATATGTTTTCCATCCCATGTTTTCATGAACTTTGCAAATATCAACTTTTGTTCTGTTTTAAATAAATTAAATTGCTGAAAACAACTGTTTCTTATTTAATGCATTTAAAATTGTCAAATTAATAACTTGCTCATTTTAAATCCTTTTTCAACAAATGAAATATGTTTTCAAACCAGAAAAATATAATCTCTTCAAATATGAATTTTATTTAATGTTTGGAACAAATAAAATTCAAATAATTTTAATACTTGAATTAAATCCATTTAAATCTTGTCCAAACTTGTTTAATTCATAACTAATTCATTTAAATTCCTTTTTCAACAAATGAAATATGTATTCCATCTAAAATTTTGTGTTCTTTCCAAATATGAATTTTGCTATTTATTTTGAACAAGTTAAAATTGGTGAAAACAACAAATGCTTGTGTAACTCATTTAAGAAGCCAAATTTCATAACTTAATAAATAAAATTCCAAACTTGGTAAACAACATATCAAATTGAAGCTATTGTTGTTTTCTTATTGTTTTAATCATCCATGCATCATTCTAATCAACTTCCACATGATGGTTAATTGTAGATCACTTAATTCAACCTTAATTCTTGGGCCTTTCTATATGCAACCCAAATTGCATATGGGCCCATTTAAATATGTTTACCATGTCAACTAGCTTATCTTTGAGGCATCAATTAAATTGTCATGCATCATCCCATGTTTGTGCATTATGCCATGTTATTGATTGTTTGTCTCTCTGCGTTGTTTGTTTGCTTCTTCTCGAAAAGACGACGACGTTGAGACAGACGAGGTTTACGACACTACCTCAGAGGAGTTAGCCCAGTACCAGGCTACTGAGTTTGCAGGCAATTATTCACTCACCTGAACCATTGTGTCCTTTCCACACTGGATACCGATACTTTCCGTTGTCTATCCTGCTAGCCTTAAGATTTGTTGCTTGTGTTCCGATCCTATCACATGTTATCCTGTAACCCTGATAGAGCCTATCCTCCACACCTATAACCCTGTTGCTTGTTGCCTGTGTCTTACTAGCATGCTTAGGGTTGTTTATGCTCGAGTGTGATGTCCGTTATTTTTGTTACCATTTTATTATGTTCTGGGGGGCTGGATGTTTAAACAACAACCTGTTAATGTATGAGGTAATGCTAATTTGATGATAAGGCACCGGAAGGAGGCCGGGTATGGTTTTGAGGCCTGCTAGTGTCGAACTCAGGGAAAGTTCTTGTCCTCTAGATCCATGATGAGCGCGCTAACCGCATGTGGGAAGCGTGTATGGGCGCCCCCCTCAACTTTGATTCGATTCGCATCTCGTCCAAATCGCCTCATTTAGTTCGGGTTTTCCATTTGCCGCATGCATATGCAGGTGCAAACCCTTGGCGCCAGGGTGGTAACTTTTGTAGTCGGCATTTAGGGAGACACGTTCTTAGAGTGCTATGAGGGTCCCCTTTTCTTCGTGGGGCTTGATTAGTCGTGCGCTCAATTGCACGGGGTTCTTTGGGCTTGATGCGAAGAAGAGTTGGGTTGTGTTGAGTTCCTCGCTTGGTGGGTTGATCCCCCGTCTGGCGGGATATTCTTACGTGTACGGCCAAATTGGTGCATCCCTGCAGGGTTAAATCTTCTCGAGAAGCCGTGTTGTCTGCGGTTATGGATGACTTGGTGATAGGGCTGGCTAACAAGGATTAGACAACTTACACCTAATTAATAATAATTTGACTAGTAATAGACTTATTGACACAGTAACTTGAACCTTCATTAATCCAACTGTGTGGGTTATCCTCGGATTGCTTCTTTGGATAAGGGACGAGATCCAGGATGGGTTTGTTTGAGGTTAGTGGTAGTTGGTTCCGATGCGCTATCTTATCCCCTTCTTTTAGCCGGATGTTGTAGCGTGTCTCTGTAGTTGGTTAGGGCAGCCCGCTGCCGCACCTTTGTATCACCTATCTTCCGTTGAACCCAAATCATCTGTACTTGGTGTTGCCGGGTACACTTTGGTATCTTGTGCGTCTTGCTTGCCAGTACTCGTCTGTACTGACCCCTTTGGGGCTGCGTGTTCTGCAGACTACGTTTCTGAGGATCCCCATGGTGGCTACTACGTGGAGTATGACGAGGCTGCTGACGAGTAGATAGCGGACCCGGGCAGGATCCGAGACTTCGTGGATGGGCTCCGTTCTTTCGTTTCCGGCCTCTTAGGCCTATTTGGATCTTGTCTGTACTCAGACACTTTGGATGCTTCCGCTGTGATGTAATGATGACTTGTTGGGACATGTGTCCTCTGCATGACTGTATTTGCTATCTCTGCTCTAGTGAGAGCTTTTGCCACTTATTTCTATTTCTTTGTGTCTTAGAGATTTGTTGTGATATCACTTGTTCAAATGTCGTTGACGTACCATGTGTGTATGTTATGAAGTACGTCAATGGAAGTATTCGGATTTCTATTGGATGGTTTCACAGACGATGAATAGTAGAGGTTGGTTGTCACACGTTTACGTGTTGGCCTACTCATATTGAGATGCGGGTGCAGGTAGGCCCCGTAAGCCATTTATCTATTGTTTAGCGGGCTGTGAGTATCCTCTAAAAGTCCGGGTGCGACAAGCCAATCTTTCGGTTTGGTGTTGCCGTCATAGCACTTGGTCCCCCTAGCGAGCTGGAACTGCTTCACGGAAGGCTCCGTCATGATACGGGGACCAAAGCACTCTGGGCCAGGCGGCCCCTTGCTCTCGAGTTGCGCGGACAGAGAAATCCAGTCCAGCTTGTGCCTGGCATCGCTGGGCTCCAGCACGCGCTCACCCACGCGATCCATGATGTCATAGCCAGCCAACCCCATGGCCGAGTAGCCATCATCATATCTGTCCACCTGCACAACTGCAGGCTGCTCCACCGGGTTGGCGGCTGGCGCGACTGCGCGCGGCTGTTGCCTCTACCGAGTAGGCTGAGCAACTGGATGCTGAGAAGGGCCTGGGCGCTCTCCATCTTGGGCCTGGCTTTGAGCTTTATGGGCTTGATAGCCTGCTCCTGCAGCGTTGTGTTTTTGACCGGACTGACGCGCTACAGCGTGCTGTTTTGCAGCGACAGCTGGGTCGTACACCTGCATCTGCCTATCTCGGCCGGAATGCCCACTCCGCTCCTTCTCGCGACTCGGATGCGGCGATGAGGCCTGATCGTTAGATCTAGCCGCATGCGAGTGCACTACCTGAGAAGCTCCAGCACCCGGGTTGGCTTTCCGGAACTCCTCGTTCTGCCTAGCAGCCTCTAGCACTAGCTCGTTGAGCCTCTCCTGCTGCCTAACGCGCGCGGCGCCAGCGAGATGCGGCAACTCAGCAGCTACAGCCTCAGCAGCTCTAAGGGTTTTGGCGGGGGTGCTGTATCTGGGTCTGGTGGTGGCGGTGTTTTGGCTAGCGGCTTGGCCAGCAGTTTCTCCAACTGCTGCCATCTCGGTGCCTAGGTTGCGGCGCGTAGCGCCTGCCTTGGAAGGCCTCCTCACTACCGGCATGAAGCCGTGAGCCCGGTTGTACTCGTTCTGGTCTAGGTTCAGCTCCAGCCTAACCTTATCCAGCTCCGCCTGCTCGGCGAGCAGCGCCTGGCGTTGCTGCTCGAGCTGCGCCCGCATGGTCATGAGCTCGATCTCGGTGGGAGGCGGCATGCCCATCCGCACGGCGGACGCTGGTATCGTCGGAGTAGTGGAGGGAGGCAGGTTGCAGTCCTTCTCGTAGGGCTTGTGGGTCTTCCCGCCAGCACTCGGGCCAGCGAGATCCTCGATGACGCCCGCGGCCGCAGCAGCTGCACCCTTCCCGGCGTCAGCAGCAGGGCCGGTCATCATCACCTCCGCGACGTCTGCAGAGCGGCCCAACGGCCTCCCGCGTGCAACGATGACGGCAGGGGGATCCTCCGCGACGTGCACCTCCCTGGGGTACGCGCGGTCGATGATGGTGGCGACGTAGACGAGGTGCGCGCCGAAGGAGATCACTGAGCCGCCCTCCGGCATGGCCCTGCCGCCGAAGTCGCCGGCGTTGTCGGTGACGAAGTCGAAGGAGCCGAATCTGTGGACGAGGCCATAGACCACGCGCTCTCCGGTAGCAGAAATCGATCCCGTCCGAACGGAAACTCCAGCCAGCGCCGCTGGTTGCCCCATGGTGGGCGCCAACTGTCGTGGTGGTGTCACGGCAGATGCCATAGGATGGCTAAAGTTGTGGGGACGATGGACGCTGGAGGCGCTCGGGGAGGGATCACGCAGCGAGTAGCCGCGTGAGTGTGAAGCTAGCACTGCAAACAACAAGATCTACCCAGGTTCAGGGCCCTCGTGTGGAGGTAAAACCCCTACTCCTGCCTTTCTCTCTTTATATTCGAGTCTCACCGAGTAGCCACAGTACAAGTGTTTCTTACACCGAGTAGCCACCCTTCTCTCTACGTGAAGAACTAGGTCAAGAATGTGAACCAAGTCTCGGGTCCCTCGCGCAGGAGGGGGCAGGGCACCTTATATACTGGTGCTCAGCCGGATACAGCCAAGATGTCGACATTGTGTGCACACTGTGTAGTTCCGGGTTCCCGCTGACCACTTTGGCTTCCTAGCTTGTCTTCATGTGTAAAGTCGTTGGGCAAAACAAAGGAACCGATCTGTTATCACTGCCACGAACACAGAGTGGGTCCCCCCTATCCTGCGACGCCCTGCTGACACACTGTCGCGGTCAGGCACGCGCTCTGCAGATGAACAGTGTCGTGAACAATGCCAAAGTACGGACCCGGGATACGCGGGATCCTGTGTCAGAACGGCTCCTTTGACTTCTGGCCCGAGTAGGAAACCGCCATTTCTACTCGGACCACTTCCTCTACCCGGAGGAGAATAACTTCCTTGATTCTTCTCCTGGCCTTCAGTGTGTACGGCCGAATAGCGGACGACCAGGTAGCGAGTACCGGGTAGCCGCTACTCTGCCAGGCGTCTCTTCTGTTCTTGCTCTTAGCACTTGCCTTTACCCTACTCGGGGGTATCCCCCCGACAACTCTCCTTGGCCTTTCGCTTGCAGGAGCCGCGCCGCCGTCGTTAGAGTCGCCGCGACCACTCTTCACTATGCTGTCGTTTGAAGCCACCTCGACCTCCACCATTTTCTCTCCTGCACCGCATCGAGCACCTGCGACTTCCCCGACCACACGCCACTGCCCAGCTCCGCCCCTAGGTGAGTCTATCGCCTCCACCGTTTCTCCTCCCACGCGCGGTTGAGAGAGAGAGAGAGGTGAGCAAGAAGATGAAACCAGGGCCGTCGATCGCGAGATCGACGGATCCCATTGAACCGCACCGTTCCCACGCAGCACGCACGCGCGCGTGTTCCCGCGGGCCGCTTTTCGCGCTAGTTGGGCCGCGCCCGTGTGAGATCCGGCCAGTGCCTGTGTAGCCCCTGTGTTTTTATTCTTTTTGGAAATACCAGAAACATAAACCCTAGCTTTTGGCTTAGGAAAAATAGGAAAAGTGTGAATCTTGCCAAACCAACAATCATGCTTGTAGGATAACATTTTTTAACCACATCCATGTGATAGATCTGCATTTTGTGTATTATTTTTGCAGTAGCATTTAATTTGGTAGGACCTATCTGTTAAGGCATTATTGACATAGCTTTAAAAATATGAATCAAAATCTTCCAAACTAAATTGTTTTGAGTATAACTTAGTGATGCCTATCAGTAGCACTTGTCCTTGATTGAAGGAGAGCTTCTTGGAGAAAATAACATGCATTTTGGTAAATGTCCAGTGGGCACTTCTAGGGTTTTTGTAAACTTTTTGGTGATGATTTTTTATGTGAATCTAAATGGATAAGTTTGTGTATGTTTAGATCTACCTAATCCTAGCTTGGCATAATTTTTAGAGCTCTAGAACAATTATGGTGTGCATAACTAGATTCAGCACTTTTTTGTTTTTGTTTATTCTTGTGTAAATAGATTTAAATAAATACTTGTGTATTAGATTCTTGTTTCCTAGCATGTGTAGATTAACATTTTTTGTTATTATGTTGTTTTCTTACAAAACTAGCATGTTAGGTAAAGTTTAGCATTGTTGTGTGTTGATTAGAACTTGTTTTACTAGTCAGTTCCTATATTTTCATATTGTTTAGGAAAGTATGGCTTATTTCTTATAGGTTTAGTAGCTAAGTTTTTTATGTTGTTATGTTAGGTACACTACCACTTTGGTACTGATTTTAGGGGTGTATCACCTCGGTTGTCTTGCACTTTAATTTATAGGAAAGCACGAGTAGCATTTGCTTGATTAATTGCACCCTATTGTTTTCACTAGTATGAGTATTTTTGTGATGATTGTTTAGTGGAATATTATTTTCCCATAAGTGTAACCAGAGGCATTGTGAACTTCAAATGCCTTGGAAGGATAGTGGAACACCCACCGTTCCCATTTCATTTTGGTGAGAAATACAATTTCTCCACCATGGGCATGTTCCTAGTAGTCTAGTTTTTGCTTAAGTGTGCACCTTAATGTTTGCCTTTGGAAAATGGAGTGGTGGATGGTTTTATGTGATTCTTGTTGTATGTATTTTTTACACCATTTTTTGACACCATCTTGCTGTATGTATTGTTGTGTAAATATTGTGTGCCCTAGTTGGTTCTGATTGTGTGTCTTTTATTTCTCTTTACGAAGTTAGAAAACGAAGAAGGAGGCATTGGAGAAGAAGATGCTTATTTTCACTCTTGCTATTTCCAAGAGCAAGACTTGAACCAGTAACAAGGAAAGCCATCCTAATACTTCATGTTATTACACTTATCATTATCTATCATGCATGTTTTACTTCTGAAGTTTTACAAAAATATGGTTAACAAAACTATTTTTGTTGTGGCTATTACTACTATTAATATTACTAGTAACTATCACCTTGACAATAGTCAAACTTGGTGTTACCAAGCCCTTAGCCACCATATGGTATATAAATAGCACCAACTCTAATAAAATTGAGGTACCTAAGTGGACACCCTAAAATGTGCTTTTGTAAACAAATGCTTCAACAAAAACCCTCGGTGAAAAGGTGGGACCTTGTTCACTAGAGGTGGCAAAGAGGAATGTTTTACAGAAGACACATAACCTAGTCTTCGCTGGAAAACCAAGACGTACTGCCACTCTACCTCAACATGGGAAAGAGGCCTATCTAGAAACTTGTTCGTTTTAGTGTGTGTTCTATCCCAAGTGCTATAGAGAATGAGATTCTCGGAACCGAAATGTCGCCAGGTGGGAGATACGGGACATGCAAAGTGTGGGATTAATTTTGCCTCCGACTGCAACAGTTGGGTCTCCTGTCATGGCAGTGTGCGACATGGTGCCGGGGAGAATAAACCCAGTTGAAGGGATAGTCATATACTAGCTTGACCATGGTGGAAAGTTAGGATCAGTTATCTGATGTTCGCATACTGTTGTGGACAGTCCATGGGTGATTCATGGCAGATGATTTGGATCTTGTGGATTGTGTACACCTCTGTAGACTAAATCTATTCAGAATAGCCGCGTCCTCAGACATGGACAGTTGAATGACCATGTAGCTAGTATTGTGTCAATGTTTTCAAAAAGTAGTTTTTGAAAAAGGACTTGTACCAGCGAGGTACTGGAAGAGGAGTTGTGTACCTGGGAGGTACTTATGAAGAAAAGCTGGAAAGGATTTTTAAAAGAAGTTTTTCAAGGAAAAAAACTTCTTTAAACAAAGTTTTACAAAAACCTCTTAGATATGCGATATCTAAAAGAGAAAACATATTATTTTCTTTGAAGTATCTTCTTCAACAAAGATATAGAGATGTCAAAATCAACCATGATGTATCCTTCATCCATCATGGGTAGTGAACCCTATGTATAGCCTACCCATTCCACCATATAAGCATAATTGCATTCTATTAAGCTTCATAAAGGATGTCTTGCAGAGTACAATCAAATGTACTCATATTGGTTTGGTCCCTGGCTATTTACTTGGCCGTAATACGAGGAGCAGCCTCAGGAGGAGTACTACGAGGAGGAGTACTACGTCGACGACCACGCGAACTAGGCTCGTCTCCGGGTCAGCAGCTTGTAGGTTAAGGCGTGTCTCGGGTGCTACCATGTTGTGTTTTTCTATCTTCCGATGTGTGTGTTATTTGTCTGCCATGCGTGGTAGCTGTTTAAGACTTGGTCATGGACCATTTATGTAAGACCTTATTATTCATGTAATGGATGATGTTATCTGTGTACCAACTTCATATGTTGTTCACGACTGATTGTTCTGGGATCGTGAATGTATGCATATGAGGGGTCTTGGACTTGCTAGTCTGGGGCCTCTACAGGGAGGGTTCTGGGGCTCTCCCCAGCACCTTGCCGGGAGGGAAATTCAACACCGGAGGGGTCTACACCACCATGCCCGCCTCCGGAGTGATGTGTGAGTAGTTCATCCCTGGACTACGGGTCCACATCAGTATCTAGATGGTTGTCCTCTCCACTTTATGCCTCATGTTTAGATCTTGTGAGTTGCCTCACATGATCGAGATCAACTATTTGTAATGCTACATGTTGTGTTTGCTGGGATCCGATTATTGAATGATATGTCTTTTGATTATCAATCTATCATGTTATCTTCATGTGTATGTTATTTATGATCTTGCATGCTCTCCGTTGTTAGTAGATGCTCTGGCCAAGTAGATGTTGTGACTCCAAGAGGGAGTATTTATGCTCGATAGTGGGTTCATGCCTCCTTTGCATCTGTGCTCGAGTGATAGAAACGTGACAGATGGAGGATATGTTGTTGCCATTAGGGAGGAAACAACGATGTTTACTTAGTTTACATTGTTTACATTACACACTTTGCTTATTGCGATTATCCGTTGCTTGCAACTTAATACCCAACGTTTGTTCGGATGATATTCGAATGGTGGATTATTAGTCATAGATGCAGTTGGATGACGATCTATGTATTTTATTGTAATGCCCGCATGAATCTCATAGTAATATTTATGTCATTCATGTTTCTTTATTTGTCAATTGCCCAGCTGTAATTTGTTCACCATGCATGTTAGCTATCTTTTATGGAGAGACACCTCTAGTGAACTATGGACCCTGATCCATTTTCTCATACTGATAATACAACCACTGCAATTACTGTTTTCACACTGCTGCTACAGTTTTGTATTGTTTGCATACTGTTTTCCACACCATACATTTAACCTTTTTGTTATCAGCAAAATCGGTGAGATTGACAACCTCACTGCTTCGTTGGGGCAAAGTGAATTGTTTGTGTTGTGTAGGTTCCACGTTGCTACTGAACTGGTAGTGCGTCCTACCATCTCAACTGCAGGACCTTTTGAAGTTACTCCTTCCTCCTACTGGTCAATTCAACCTTGTTTTCTTTATGAGGTAAACTTGCTGTTGTGCTCATCAAACCTTCCTCTTGGGGTCTCCCAACGAACGTGTGTTACACGCGCATCAAGCACTTTTCTGGCGCCGTTGCCGGGGAGGAAGAGAATTTCTGCAAGGGGAGTCTCTCATTTCCAATCTCTTTACTTTGTTTTAGTTTTGCTTAGTTTATTTTATTTTGTGTTGTTTGCTTCTCTTTATCAAAAACACAAAAAAAAAATAGTTCTTATTCTAGTTGTTACTTCTGTTACCATGTTGCTCCCTAAGTTCACCCTGAAAGATCTTCCAGTTGGTAGTCGTTCTATACTTGGAAAGGATACCATTAAAGAATTCTTTAATCATGTTAGTAATTTTGAGGAAAACTCCTTAGTAGAACTTGCTCCAAATTATGAAACTGCTGCAACTTCTTTAAGTCACATGTTAGAATCTAGGTTCGTTAACCTTCATCCCATACTGCAGCATATGTTCCTCAACTTGAATAATATTGAACATATCGAAAAAATAAATTTTATCTTAGAAGCCATGCTTAAAGAATTTGAAGATGTTGCTATAGAAGCTAGAAAAGTTTTTGATAGTTTCAATATGCTAGGCTCATGTGTAGATGTTGTTGGTTCTCTTGAAAGAATTTAACCTAAAAATTAAATGGAGGAGAAAATACCATTCCCCTTTAAATTGGTAGCACTGCATGAAGCCGAAGAAAAGAATTTTGATTGGATTGTTCCTGAGAACTTATTTGACGAGAGTAGTAAGCCTAAGAGTTCTAAGGGAGGAGCCTCTAAAACTCACTTAGATAAATTAAATGCATTATTGAGGAATTGCCTTATCTTGATTTGAATGCCTCTCCTCTTGAAAACACGTGAATCCACTTTTCTGGGCCTAGCTAAAAGGCATTAAAGAAAAAGCACTTCTTGGGAGATAACCCATGGTTTTATTTTTGCTTTGTTTTTATATGTTTTATTTGAGTCAAGGGGTTGTATACTTCTGTAGAAACTCCTTTGTATCTTTATTTTCATGTTTTAGTTGTGCCAAGTAAATATTCTGATGAAAGGCTGAGTTGGTTTTGGATTTCTGCGCATGAAACAGATTTCTGTTGTGCACTATAAAAAATCGTATAAAATCCTGAAAGATCAGAACGACCTGAAATTTTTTGTGCTTATTCCTCAGCTAATTCTGAACCTTTTTCGTTATTCAGTTTTTCGATCTAATAAACGTAAGTGCCCCAAAAAATTCGTATTTACGGACTGTTCTGGTTTTGGCAGATTCTGCCATTTTTCTTGCATTTGCTCTTTTACGATGTCAAGTGGATTTATTTGCTTCACAAAACATCAGTGGCTGTAGATAATATTTAAAAGTATGAATAGAAATAGTGCCCATGCAAAACCCATGAATTTTTCATTGTTGCACTAACCCTCTAATGCGAATTACTCTTTGAGTGTGATGTGAAGAAAGTTTTCAAGGGTCAAGAGAAGAGGGTGATATAATGTGATCAAGAAGAGTGCAAGGTCAAAGCTTGGGGATGCCCCCGTGGTTCACCCCAGAAAATTCTAAGAAGACTCAAGCATCTAAGCTTAGGGATGCCCAAGGCATCCCCTTCTTCATCAACAATTTATCAGGTCACTTCTAGTGAAACTATATTTTTATTCAGTCACATCATATGAAGTTTATTTAGAGCGTTTGTTTGTTTTTCTTTTGTTTTCCTTTGTTTCCTTTTGTTTTCGTTGCTGCAATAATATATTTGGAACCTACCATTCTTTGTGTGGGAGAGGGACACGTCCGCTTTTTCACATGAGTACTTGTTATGCTCGTATTCTTAGTTTTTCTTCTAGCTGCTTCAAAATTGCTGTTTAGCTCTTGTTTTTCTTGCATCTCTTATTCAGAGTTGTTATGTTTGTAGAGTTGTGTTAGTACTCTCTTGTTTCATTGCTATCTCTTGGAGAGTTTTTGTTGTTTGGTGTTTGGTAGAAAATTCTACGTGTGGTAGATGGTATAACGAAAAAGCTTGCATATTCGTGTAGATCACTAAACTGTTTCGCTTGATTATTTGCTATTGTTTTGACATATTAATATGCTTAATGGTAAACCTTCTGGTCTAGTAGATTAAAAATAATTAATGGTTGGTCTAAAAGCTTGAAACTGTGCCACACTCAAATAACATGTTGATATGATAATGGTATATGACTTCCTTTGCTGATAGCAATCGTAATGGATTTTTGTTACGCGCTACGGTCGGGGTAGCTAACAGTGACTTGTCACTGCCACGGACCCTCTTGGAGTGATTTTCATTATGCCTTGTGAGATCATGATTTTATTTGGAATCTTTTAACGTGAGAGTTATATGTTGCGAGTTTCTGGCACTTCCACCATCCATATTTGCTAGCCTCTTCGGTGTTGTGCATTGTTCATTCTCACACTGAGAGTTGGTGCAAACTTCACCAGTGCATGCAAACCCCGTGGGAGAACTTTGTTCTTCTACACATAAGCCAAAAAATTATATTCCTCAAAACAGCCACCATACCTACCTACCATGGCATTTCCATAGCCATTCCGAGATATATTGCCATACAACATCCATCATCATTATATTACTTGTCATGCTTCATTGTTATTTTGCATACTGCTACACGGGCAGGAGCATTTGGTTTTATTTACATAGAAGATATTTTAGTTTGAGTTATGAGTAGTAAAAGTGTGTTGCCCCTACCAGTGAGGTTATATATTAAAAAAAAGAGAAAAAGCCCAAAGAGAAAAAGAGGCAAAAGAGAAAAAATAAAGAGAGAGGGGGCAATACTACTATCATTTATTCCACACTTATGCTTGTTTAGCATCATTACTTCAGTTTGGAGAGAGTTTTCATATTATGACTAACTATGTGGGGAACTTACATCATAGAACTTGGCTTGTATATTCCAATGATGAGCGTCCTCAAAAGAGGTCTAGGTCTTCGTGAGCAAGCAAGTTGGATGCACCCCCCACTAGTTCCATTGGAGAGATTTCATACACTTATAGCTCTATGTGCATCCGTTGTGTGGCAATCACTACTCCTTGCATAACTTCGATTATAAGACTTCCTCTTGTCTAATGACCACTTTTAGTTGTGTGAGAATTTCTTCCATTTACCATCCAAACCCCCCATAATGTTCTTTTAGCCACAACATCCTAGTGTCAGGAACCAATACAGAACGCTTGCTTGTTTCGAGTGCACAATTATTTGAATGATTCTCCTACGTGCATATTGTTGTCGCTTGACTTGATCCTAACAGGAGTTTTTGTGAGAGTTTGATGCCTTCGATGATTATATTGTTGTTATTGAAGCTTAAATCATCTTTAATATACTTTGCACAGTGTATTGTCTTTTAGTATTGATTCATTGAAAGGTTTTACTTTGTTTTTCCTAATGGTTTATACATTATTCTATTTGATATCAACTATAAACCACAGCCTTTATTCATTTGATCCTAGTTTACAGGCTTTACATTACTATGATGATCAAGTTATTTTGGTAGCATGTCACTGATACGTCGAAAACGTATCTCCTTTTCCGAACACTTTTCTTATTGTTTTCCTCTAAACTTGTGTGTTTTGAATGCAACTAACACGGACTAACGCTGTTTTCAGCAGAATTACCTTGGTGTCTCGTTTTTGTGCAGAAAAATCAACTTTCGGGAAATTGCCCAGAAAAGACCCCATTGGCTCTTAAAACACCGGAAGACCGCGAGAGCCAGAAGGGGGCCAGGAGAGGGGCCAGAGGGGCGCCACACCACCCCCTGGCGCCCCTCCAGGCCGCGCCACCTGGTGGTGTGGGCCACCCAGAGACCCCCTCGGGCTCCCATTTCGACTACATAATGCCTTCAACCCTAAAACCCGAGGGGATTCGTCATATTCCACGGAAACACAATAGAGTGCCGCCGACACCCCGAACTTCGATTCGGGGATCAGAAGTTCCTGTTCTAGCGCCCTGCCGGGACGGGGAATTGGAGAAGATCATCGCCATCGTCATCACCAACGCCTCTCCATCGACCATCCATGTTTACCCCATCCATGTGTGAGTAATTCCCCAACTGTAGGCTGAAGGGAATAGGTAGGGATTGGATGAGATCATTCATGTAATAATGTCGTGATTGTTAGGGCATAATGCCTAGTATCCTCTATTAGTGCTATTGACATTGTTGCAGCTTGTTATGCTTAATATTTCTCACTTTGGTCCCGAGTGCCATGATCTCAGATCTGAACATGTTATTGAATCACGGTGATAATTATTGTTTCTTGATCATACCTGCAAGTTGTTTACACATATCGTTGTCCGGAACCCAAGGCCCCGAGTGACAGAAATTGTGACAGCCGGAGGGGATGGTTGTGATGTGAGGATCACATGTGTTCACGGAGTGTTAATGCTTTGCTCTGGTGTTCTATTAAAAGGAACACCTTAGTTACCAGTAGTTCCCTTGAGGCCCCGCTGAAAACGGGCTGGTAGGACAAAAGATGTTGTGCAAGTTCTCATTGCGAGCACGTACGACTATTTACGGAACACATGCCTATGGTTACTTAGTGCTTGGATGCTTTATCTTATTTATCTGCAATGCCCATGTCTTGATTATTATATGAACTATCTTATCAATGCAACGCCTGTTCATCTATCCCTATGCCTACAGTATTTAATCTCGTTGTTTACTTCAAACACTATTCTTGTTGTTTTCATTCCACTGCTATTATTTCACTACTGCTGCTACTATAAAACTTTACTACTGATAAACCACAGAGAACAAAAGTACTTTCAGGTGGAGGTGAATTGACAACTCACTTGTTAAGGCTCACAAATATTCTTTGGCTCCCCTTGTGTCGAGTCAATAAATTTGGGTTTTACTTCCCTCGAAGACTGTTGCGATCCCCTATACTTGTGGGTCATCAAGACTATTTTCTGGCGTCGTTGCCGGGGAGCATGGCTTTATTTACGAGCTCACCAGAGAGTACTATTATCTACTGCCAATCATTCATCATGGGTAAGACTCGCGATGGAAAGTTTCCTATATTACCATCCACTACAAGAAGAGGTACAACTCTGAACACCTCTATTTCTCTTGATTCACCATCTGTTATGAGTAAGCTGCTTACACCACCACATGCTACTTCTGCTGAATCAGAAAATACTTCTGATACTTTTGATGATGCTTCTACTGTGCTTGATGAGAGTGGTTCTCTCGGTCATTTCTTAGATGCTACTATTGCTAAAGCTAAAAATATTGCAAACACTAAAACTCCTGATAAAAATCTTGTTACTCCTGTTGTTTCACCTGAGTTTAGAGAGAATACTAGTGATGATTTTGATGATTCCTATATTGAACTTAATGATGATCTTATTGATGAAATACATGCTATGAAGGATAAAGATGCTTCTATAAGTCTTATTGAAAGTCGTGCTGTTAAATATAAATTATCTCCTGATGCTAAGTTTGCCACTTCTCCCATTAATATTAGGGATAAGGATTATGATTTCTCTCTTGATTTATCTTATATATCTATTGTTGAGCAAGAACCTTTTTGTGGTACTGAAAATCAAAGTGTTATGAAACATATGAATGACCTCTCCTCTTTGAGTAGTTTGTTCTCTGATGATCTTAAGAAATGTAGCTACTTTGTCGCTAAAATATTCCCTTTCTCATTAAAAGGTGAAGCTAAAACTTGGTTTAATAATTTTTCTCCGGGATCTATTGATAGTCCTATTGGTTTGGTTAATTCTTTCTTTCAGAAATATTTTCCTGCTAGTGCTCAACATGCTGCTTTACAAAATATATTTAATTTCAAGCAATTGGAAGGAGAGAAATTGCATGTATCTTGGGCAAGGTTTTGTTCTTTAGTTAGGGCTACACCTGGGCATAAGCTAGAAAATAATGAACTTCTTGATATATTATATAATGGACTAACTGTTGAATCTAGGACATACCTGGATAGTTATGCTGGTTGTGTTTCAGGCAAAGACCTCCAGATGAAGCCGAGGAATTAATGGCTAAAATAAGGCAAAATCATGATGATTGGACTATTGTTGAGCCTGAGACGACCCCTACTCCAGTATCAACACAAACACCAACACCCAAGAAGAGGGGAATGATTGAATTAAATTATAAAGTGATGAGAGAGAACCTATATGTAAGCCAAGTCCCTCACTCATACACCATTGAGGTACACTCTCTCCAATATTTTGATAGTAGAGATATTCCCTATAATAAATCTCCTGATCAATGTTTAGATGAATTTGATAATTATGTTATTAAGCAAGATAATTTTAATATGAGAGTGCAAAATCACCTAATGGAAAACTCTAGAGCTATTGATAATTTATATGGTATTATAGAAAGAACCTCTAATGATGTTAAAATGCTTGTTAAACACTTTCAAATGGCTCAAACTCAAATTGATTAACTTGCTAAAGTGCAAAAAGATTTGCTAGTTAATGCTTCTAAAGAAAAACATTCTTATGAAATAAGAACTAGAAGTGGTATTGCTACACAAGATCCTTTATATCCTGAGGGACATCCTAAAGGAATTGAACAAGATTCTCATCAAAGTAATAATAATGTTATTCATACTAAGAAGAAAAGGAAGAAACATAAAACTGATGTAGAATCCTCTGAACCTGCTAAAGATCCTAATAGTATATCTATCTCTGATTCTGAAACTAACAGTGGTAATGATAAAATTGAATCTTCTGATAAAGAAGAACCTGTAGCTGAACCTGAAAAGCAAACTAAAACTGCAAAGTATACTAAGGAGGATTTCATTGCTAATAAACATGGTAATGAGAGAGAACCTTGGGTACAAAAACCAATGCCTTTTCCTAATAAGAAACCCAAATCTATGGAATAAGAACATTATAACAATTTTTGTGAATGGATGAAACCTTTGTTCTTGCAAATTCCTTTAACTGATGCTATTAAATTCCCTCCTTATGCAAAATATATGAAAGATATTGTCTCTAACAAAAGGAAGATTCCTAATGAGGAAATCTCCAGTATGCTTGCTAATTACTCTTTTAATGCCAAGGTTCCTGAGAAGCTTGGAGATCCTGGTATACCAACTATTCCCTATTCTATTAAAAATAATTGTGTTAGAACTGCTTTGTGTGATTTGGGAGCTGGAGTTAGTGTCATGCCTTTTACTCTCTATAAAAGACTCCTCCTAGAAAAATTGATACCAACTGATATATCTTTGAAAATGGCTGATAAGTCCACTGCTATTCCTGTGGGTATATGTGAGGATGTTCCTGTTCAAGTTGCTAATAATTGTCTGATATTAACTGACTTTGTTGTGTTGGAAATGCATGAAGATGATAATATGTCTATTATTCTTGGAAGACCTTTTATTAATACTCCAGGGGCTGTTATTGATTGCAATCAAGGAAAAGTTACTTTTAATGTTAATGATAAAGAGCACGCTGTTTATTTTCCCAAGAAAATTGATAGACAATATGGTCTCAATTAAATTTAAAATATTGAGACCATCAAGATTGGAGAATTTTATTGTCTATTCCAAAGCCACCTAAAGAATATGAGACTATTATGATTGGGAATATGTCTATCAAGGTTGAGGTAACATAATTATTTAGTTATTAGCAAAGTTTTGCTTCATATGAAAATTGTTCTGGTAACAAGACTTGATCACCCTTGTTAACAAAATGATTTTAAATGAAGTGGGAAATGTTTTCACCTTCCCCATGATGTTTTCACCATGTTTACTTCTGTTATCACATTGCTACTTGAGTACAATCATGTTTTCCACCATCCTTATGAATGTTTTCCTGATGTTTTCACCCTGATTACTGAGGTTATGCATGTTTTCACCACCCATACTTTTGTTTTCACCACTACCACCTTTGTTTTCTTTGGATATTCTTTCATTAGAGTGTCATAGAACCTATCTAGTTCTGGTTTTGGTCTTGTTTTCCACCTTTTCACTTTCGTTTTCCTGGTTTTTATTAATTATTAAAATTCTGGAAATACCTCAAAAATAAAGTTTCTCGAAAAATTCCAGAAAAATTATATTAAATTTTTTCGTCATAAATGAGGCAGAAAGCTACCTCGGAGATCCCAGGGGGACCCACCAGTCAAGAACACCATGGGGTGGTGCGGCCAGCCCCTGGTGACGCCAGCACATGGTGTGGGGCCCCCTGGCCATCCACTTACTCTCTCCACTGCCAAAGTCTTCTCTCTCACCTCCCAAACTGAAAACATTTCCTGGAACCCGTGTTCTTACTGTTCTTCCTCTGGATTTTCGATCTCCTTCTTCATCCCATCATTTGTGCTGAGATTTTGTGCATTTGGTCTCCGGTATGTGACTCCTCTAATGATCCAAGTAGAATTTTGTTTAGTGAAGTATTTCTTGAGTATTTTGGTACTGTAGGTGATAGATTATGTGAGTTTGCATGCTTGATTTTAGTATAAATAATGTAGTTTTGATGTATGTTTAGCTCTCATATAAGTCCCTATGGTAGTTTCCACCTTATAGTTGTTCGAAATTAATTTTGCGATGATTGTTGAAAAATTTCAGAGATGGAGCACAATTTTCATCAACTAAACCAGCATGAGTTGGAGTTGCATGAGGTCATGCTCGTGCATCGTGAAGATAGAGTGTTCCCATCAATTTATCTGTGTCAGGAATTCATGAGGATTACGGAAATTTCGCAGGATTTCAACACTCTTGTGCATAATGCGGGCTTGGACCGTTTCATTGAGGATGAACCTATCCAACATGTGAAACTAACTATGTTTGTGGTGCAGGATTTTCGTTTTAAATGGTCCTAAACTAACCCTATGGTCCACTACAAAATTTACAATAAAGTTGTAAACCTGCCTTTCAGTGATTTTTGTGCAGCTATCAAGGTACCAGAGTGGGGTTCTTGTGAGAAGATAAAAGTGCAGCCTAAACCACTGCTGGAATTATATGAGGAGATTTGCCAAGGAAGAAGCTTCATAGGGGAGAGTGGTAAAATTCGAGAAATTCAAATCCCTAGCATTCGATACTTTGCCTATTTTGTTTCTAAATGTGTGTTAGCTAGAAAAACTGCCAACAAGCTATCTGACTATGATTTGGCGTTTATTGCAGCTGCCTTAAGATGTGACAGGTCTTATAACTTTGGCACTTTGATTGCTTACCGTCTGTCACATAACCGTGAGAAGGGCGGAGTTTGTGGAGGTCTTATTGCCTCGCGCTTGCTAACTTTGCGTGGTTTGGAGCCGCACTCTCTAGACATGCAGTTTCCTATAGAGAGGCTTGATCTTATTTCCATGGTTCAACATAAGTTTCTTTCTACCCATTCTCACTTACATAATCTATCTTTTGAATTAACTTTCTCCAAACGATCCGGGTGGAGAGTTATTAAAACTGTTAGGGAAGTACTTTTGCCTGCACCTCTTTTGTTTAATCTTAATAATAGGCAAGGATGGAAGCTTTCTGAGAGTGAGCTGGACACATACCTTGAGCATCACCCCCGGAAAGGGGAGGATGCCGACGAGGGGGATGATGGTGATTTCGTCCATCCCTATGACACCACGGGGATCCCATACCAGGACCCCGGTTATCACTATGCGCCCGCTGCTTCATCTTCCTCTTGGGCGCCCGAGTACGACCACGCGAGGGACGACCCACCACAGTGGGGATATTTCCCGCGCCATGATTGATCTCCACTTAGGCAAAAAGCCTAAGCTTGGGGGGAGGTATACCGACAACACACTCATTTATATATCATGTTCGGTCGGTTCTTTGTATATCCATGCTTTTCATTTCTTTCGTTTGTTTTTGTTTTCTTTCGTTTCTTTTTGTTTTATTGTTTTGTTGTTGTTTTCCAAAACACAAAAAAGAGCAAAAATATTTCTATTGTTTCTCTTTGTTTGCTTCTTTAGTTTCTTTATTTGGTATGCTTTCTTTTCTCGTTTCGGTTTAATATTCAAAAATCCAAAAATATTTTGCTTTGTTTGCTTGTTCTCTTTATGTTCTTGTTTTAATTTAAAAACCCAAAAATATTTTTTGTTCTTCTTTGGTTTTGTAAAGTTTGTTGCAGAGTTCACCGGATTCCCGTGTCTCCATTGGAGCTTGGTTTTCATTATATATTATTCTAGCCACAAGTGAAGAGCAATAATGACGATCTATGACAATTCAAGTTGTGGTGAGAGGCTGGTATGAACTTTATTTGCCTTCATTTTTGTACATACACCCATCCATGTGAGCATGCTTAGTCTGTTCATATAATATATATGTGATTTAATGGATTCTTAATAGTTTGTTCTCTCTCATGTTTAGTTCCAATTTATTAATAGTAAATAACCTTTCGTATAAATATTTTTTCGAATTGTTCTGTTCGTAGAAGGGTATGACATTGTGGTAGCCTCCTCTGACTGTTTCATTTGAATCGACTTGGCACATGCTCACACATGCTAAGACTGAAAACAAAAAGTCAATAAGCCTCTATGATTTATTTTTCCTCAGAGTTCTAGTATCAATTTTATGCCTTGGTTAATTTTGTTTTGTCGCAAGCGTGATTATGCTAGTTGTTGCTCTTTTGATTGTCGCTCCATGTCTATTGCTAGCCTTCACTTGTACTGAGTATGAGCTCTACTCGTGCATCCAACTCCCAAAAACAATAGTTTGCCAAATTTGTCCACCATACCTACCTATATGTGGTACTTAACCGCCACTCCAAGTAAATTGCTCATGTGGTACCTTTAAATCCTGCTAAAAATTATTCCTGTTTTGTGCCTGATGGTGCAGATATTGCACTCGTTGGGATACCCCAAGAGGAGGGTGTGATGAGCACAGAGGTAGGAGTTTTCCCCTTAGTTAAGAACCAGGGTTATCAATCCAGTAGGAGAAGGAGGACCTTTGGAAGGTTGATGCCACTGACGGTGGTGTTGGTGCTTCACCCGTGTCAGCAACAACGTGGAACCTGCACACAACACAACCAAAATACTTTGCCCCAACGGTACAGTGAGGTTGTCAATCTCACCGGTCTTGCTGAAAACAAAGATTAGACATATAGTGTGGAAAAATAGTGTGTGCTTGCAGTGAGTAAAGAAAGCAGGAAAATGTTGTGGTTTGTTTAACAGTGTGGAAAATGGACCGGGGTTCATAGTTTCACTAGTGGTGTCTCTAGAATGATGGGTGAACAAATTACAGTTGGGCAATTGACAAATAGAGGCTGCATCGTAGTGCACAATATGACATGAGATTACTATGATATTTAGTGCGGGAATTACAACAAGATACATAGACCGACATCCATCTGCATCTATGACTAATAATCCACCCTCAGGTTATCATCCGAACCCCCTTAGGTATTAAGTTGCAAGCAACAGATAATTGCATTAAACAAAGTGTGTAATGTAAGCAATGATTATGCACGCGGGCACTCTCGCCGCTGTTTTCTCCCTAATGGCAACACCACATCCTCCCCCTTCATGGTTCTGTCACTCGAGCAAGGCAACAAGGAGGCATGAACCCACTATCAAGCATAAATACTCCCTCTTAGAGTCACTAGCAACTACTTGGCCAGAATAACCACTAGCAACGGAAAGCATGCAAGATCACAAATAACATATGCAATAAATACTATAATCAACTTGGCATCAGGTCAATATTCATCGAATCCCAGCAAACACAGCATAGAGAATTACATAAGTTCAATCTCGGTCATGATAGGCAGCTCACGGGATCTAAACATGGAGGCATATGAGAAGAAGACAACCATATAGCTACAGCTACAAACCCGTAGTCCAAGGATGAACTACTCACGCATCACTCCGGAGGCAGGCATGGTGATGTAGAAGCCTCCGGTGATGATCTCCTATCCGGCAGAGTGCCGGAAACAGCTTCAGAACCCTTCTGATCTAGGGTTGACGGTGACGAAGGTTGCGGAACTTTTTCGGGGATTTTGATCAGGTGCTTAGGGTTTTCCATCCGAGGGGCTTAAATAGGCGAAAGGGCAAAGGCGGTGGAGCTCTAGGGGGCGCGCCACCCTATGGTGTGGCCCCCTGCTGCCCCTCTTCGGATCCTCTTCGGTCTTCTGGATGCTTCCGGGGAAAATAGGACTTCGGGCTTCGAACTTTCCAATTCCAAGAATATTTCCAGAACAGATTTTTTGAAACTAAAAACAGCAGAAAACAGGGAACTAGCTCTGTGGCATCTTGTCAATAGGTTAGTCCGGAAAATCGATAAACATGACATAAAGAAGGGAGAAAACATGTAGAAATTGGCATAGTATCATCATGGAGCATCAGAAATTAGGGATACGTTTATGACGTATCAAGCATCCCCAAGCTTAGTTCCTACTCGTCCTCGAGTAGGTAAACGATAAAACAATAATTTCTAAGGTGACATGCTACTAACATAAACTTGATCAATCTAATGTAAAAGCATATGCACGCTGAGATCATATAACTTTAAACACATACATGATTAATAAAACTTTAATAATAAATCATAGCAATTACTTTGCATCACGAAGAGTAACTCAAATAAAGGATCATGAATAATAATGCAAAGAAAGGTAAACGTTTGTTTCAGGTATAGAGAAAGCATGGCAAAGTGATATTTCGATAGTCCTTAAGTGTGGGGCAAAACATAAATGCCAGGACACCTTCAAAGTTCATGAGGAATACTAGAACAAATAATTTAAGAACAAATAATATCACACCATGAAGTAATTATTGATGCTTATGGGACAAATGCACATAGAACTCAGAATGGCAAAAATGCTCTCTCAACTGTGCATAAAGTTAGAAGATGGAGACTCAACATAAAAGTAAAAGAAAGGCCCTTCGCAGAGAGAAGCAGGGATCACTCATGTGCTAGAGCTTTTATTTTATTAAACAGAGGCATTAAAAGTTTGACATTTGTGGAGGAATGTCTATATTTTGGGAGATGTATGCTAATGTCAATGAATGGTAAACAGAAAATACATTACATCACAAGTCAACTGGATTCACAAGAGTGGCTCCCATGGTGAAGGACGCAGCTAGTGTAGAAGTTCACCCCTCTTTCTCTTTTGTTTACACAATTATGCTTTGACTGGTAAATCAGGGGCAAAAATAGTGAAGAGAATTTGTTTGCATTAACTTGGGGCTGGGCATCCCGCTGCCAGCTCTTCTATCATTTGGATAAGCGGATGAAGCCACTAGTCCAGGGTGTGAAATCCAATCAACAAGTGAGATAAAGATTCTCTATTTACGTCCTCATGAGAAAAAACAGGAACATAAATCAGGAGTAATTTTGAAGGTTTTAAAGGTAACACATGAGCAATTTACTTTGGAATGGTAGTTAAATACCACATGTTGGTAGTATGGTGTACACAATGGGAAATTTTTTGGTTTAAGGGAGTTTGGATGCATGAGTAGAGCTCATACTCAGCACAGGTGGAGGCTAGCAAAAGACTGGGAGCGACAAATCAATAGAGCATAAGAGCCATAATCATGCATAGGAGATAAGAATCATTAATTAAAACATAAGCAGTATCACAAGTTCAAAAACTAAGTGGTCATGGAGGCTATTTGTGACTGGTCTGTAGTCATAAACATGGTGTGATCATGCGCCAAGTCAACCAAATAAAACATTCGAAAGAGAATACCATATATTGATGCTTTACTATGACAAGAACAACTCATGAATCTTTCAATACATATTAAACACTCTCAGTTATTTGAGGATAATCATGCTACTAAATAACCACAAGGCTTTGAAACTAAAATAACATTTAGCATGGCATGAAAAAGTTCTAGCCACAGTCTATACAAGCTTCTATTAGTACTGTTACAAATTCTACTTCAAGCAGCAGTTTTCTTTCTCCCAACAAGCACCATACAAAACATGACAAAAACACTCTTTATGATACAGCAAGAAAACATGAGAGTACTCACATAATACTACTAAAACTAACATCTCTAATAAGAGATGCATGCAAAACAGGAGCTGAATAAATGCAGCAGCCGAACAGAGACTAAGAATACAACGTATTCTCAAGAAAAAGCGGAGCGTGTCACTCTACTATAAAAGAATGATGGGGTCCAACCAAGACTATTATGAAAGTAAAAACAAACTGAAAACGAAAATAAAAGACGCTCCAAGTAAAGCACATAAGATGCGACCGAATAAAAATATAGTTTCACTAGAAGTGACCTGATAATTTGTTGATGAAGAAGGGGATGCCTTGCGCATCCCCAAGCTTAGACGCTTGAGTCTTCTTGGAATTTGCTTGGATGTACCACCAGGGCATCCCCAAGCTTAGGTTTTTCACTCTTCTTGATCACATCATATCATCCTCTTCTTTTGACCCTTGAAAACTTCCTTCGCAGCAAAATTCTCACAATCTTCATTAGCAACGTTAGTGCAATTGAAATAATAAATTCACATGGTTCAGTTTAAACACAAGTCTAAAACTCAAAAAAACATTAGCTACTGTCACAAATTCTTTCAAAACTCTTTTTCTCAAAAGAACACCAAAAGAAAGAGATTAAGATGAAAATGCGATAAATGGCAGAAATATGTCAAAACAGAACAGCAGGTAAAGATCGATTTTTGCAAAACTCTTCTGTTGATCAAATCAAAAAGTAGTCTTCTAAGAAAAGTTGCTTATATAACTCAGGATTAAGCACAAAAAAGCTCAGGTAATTTTGAATTTTCTGTGATTTTTTAACAAAATTAACAGTGGACAGCAAAAATCTGTTTCCTGCGCAGAAATCCGAAATATAGGCTCAACAAAAACTCAAAATAAAAGATACAGAGGGGTTGCCAAGGAAATATAAAACACCGGGGTGCAAAGCACACCTAAGAAAACAAAGGAAAACTGAGTGAAAACAGAGAAATAAAACGGTTTGTCTCCCGGTAGCGCTTTTCTTTAACGCCTTTCAGCTAGGCATAGAAAATCAACTCAAATATTTTCAAGTGAAGAAGCATCAACATCATACTTTTTCTCTAATAATAGAGTCAAAGGTTAGTTTCATCTTCTTTCTAGGTAATTGTTCTAATCCTTTCTTGAGAGGAAGTTGATATTTAATACTCCCCTCTTTCATGTCAATAATAGCACCAACAGTTCTAAGAAAAGGTCTTCCCAAAACAATAGGACAAGAAGCATTGCATTCAATGTTTATAACAACAAAATAAACAGGGGCAAGGTTATTATTAACCATAATAAGAACATCATCAATTCTACCAAGAGGTTTCTTCTTAGCATTATCAGCAAGATGAACATCCAAATAACAGTGTTCAACGGTGGTAAATGAAGCATATTATAAAGCTTTTGAGGCATACCAGAGATACTAGCACCAAGATCACACAAACAATTGCAATCAAAATCATTTACTTTTATATTAATGATAGGCTCCCAACCATCATCTAATTTTCTAGGGATAGATGTCTCAAGTTTCAACTTTTCTTCCCTAACTTTCATGAGAGCATTGGTAATATGTTTAGTAAAGTACATATTCATGGCACTAGCATTGGGACTTCTAGCAAGATTTTGTAAAAACATAATAATTTATATATTGCAATCATCAAAATCAATATTATTATCATCAAAAGTAATGGAACTATTATCTCCCACATCTCTGAAAATTTCAGCACTTTTATCAGAAGCAATTTCAGCAGTTCGAGGCAATTTAGCACGTTTCGCCAAAGGAGTAGGGACTTTATTAACACCAACTACTTTACCATTGATAGTAGGAGGTTTACTAGCACTTGGAGCTTCAGTTTTACTAGTGGTTGTGATAGTACAAACTCTAGCAATATTATTCTTTTTAGCCAGTTCATCTTCTCTTTCCCACCTAGCACGTAATTCAGCCATCAATCTAACATTATTGTCTATTTGAACTTGGATGGCATTCAAAGATTTATTTTGTTTAACATCTCGTGGCAAAACCTTCAGTTTTAGAAAATCAACATCGAAAGCACGGCTATCTACTTTAGAGGCAAGAACATCTATTTTACCAAGCTTTTCCTCGACAGATTTATTAAAAGCAGTTTGTGTGCTAATAAATTCTCTAAGCATGTTTTCAAGATCAGAGGTAGAGCTTTTATTATTATTGTAGGGGTTTCCATAAGAATTATCATAACCATTATTAGGAGGATAGGGCTTATAATTGTTTCCACCAAAATTATTTCTAAGCATTGTTGTTAAAATTATTATTTCTAATAAAGTTTACATCAACATGCTCTTCTTGAGAAACCAAAGAGGCTAAAGGAACATTGTTTGGATCAACTTGAGCTTTACCATTAACAAGCATAGACATAATAGCATCAAGCCTTTCACTTAGAGAGGAGGTTTCCTCAACAGAATTTACCTTCTTACCTTGTGGAGCTCTCTCGGTGTGCCACTCTGAATAATTTATCATCATATCATCAAGAAGCTTTGTTGCATTGCCCAAAGTGATGGACACAAAGGTACCTCCAGCAGCTAAATCCAATAGGTTCCTTGAGGAGAAATTTAGTCCTGCATAAAAGGTTTGTATAATCATCCAAGTAGTCAGTCCATGAGTGGGACAATTCTTCACCATAGTTTTCATTCTTTCCCAAGCTTTAGCAACATGTTCATTATCAAATTGTTTAAAATTCATTATGTCACTTCTTAGGTATATAATCTTAGCAGGAGGATAATATTTACCAATGAAAGCATCTTTACACTTAGTCCATGAATCAATACTATTTCTCGGCAAAGATAGCAATCATTCTTTAGCTCTTCCTCTCAAAGAGAAAGGAAATAATTTCAGTTTAATAATATCTCCATCTACATCTTTATATTTTTGCATCTCACATAGTTCAATAAAATTATTAAGGTGGGCAGCAGCAGCATCATCAGTACTAATACCAGAAAATTGTTCTTTCATCACAATATTTAATAAAGCAGGTTTAATCTCATAGAAAGCAGCAGTAGGAGCAGGTGGAGCAATAGGTTTGCAAATAAAATCATTGTTGTTTGTGCTAGTGAAGCCACAGAACTTAGTATTCTCAGAGGAACTCATTTTAGCAGAATAAAAGCAAGCAAGTAAATAACAGCTATGAAGTAAACTAATTTTTTTGTGTTTTCAATAAAGAGAAATAAAAACAAGACAAAAATAAAAACAAGACAATAAAAAAAATAAAGAGGTTGAGAGTGAGAGACTCCCCTTGGCAGAAGACTTCCTTCTCCCCGGGAACGGCGCTAGAAAAAGTCCTTGATGATGCAGATCTTGCACCCGTTGGGATACCCCAAGAGGAGGGTGTGATGAGCACAATGGTAGGAGTTTGCCCCTTAGTTAAAAACCAAGGTTATCAATCCAGTAGGAGAAGGAGGACTTCGGAAGGTTGATTCCACTAATAGTGGTGTTGGCGCTTCACCGGTGTCAGCAACAACGTGGAACCTGCACACAACACAACCAAAATACTTTGCCCCAAAGGTACAGTGAGGTTGTCAATCTCACCGGTCTTGCTGAAAACAAAGATTATACGTGTAGTGTGGAAAAACAGTGTGGAAAATGGACCGGGGTTCATAGTTTCACTAGTGGTGTCTCTCCATAAAAGATAGCATGATGGGTGAACAAATTACAGTTGGGAAATTGACAAATAGAGGCTGCACCGTAGTGCACAATATGACATGAAGATTACTATGATATTTAGTGCGGGCATTACAACAAGATACATAGACCGACATCCATCTGCATCTATGACTAATAATCCACCCTCAGGTTATCATCCGAACCCCCATAGGTATTAAGTTGCAAGCAACGGATAATTGCATTAAACAAAGTGTGTAATGTAAGCAATGATTATGCACGCGGGCACTCTCGCCGTTGTTTTCTCCCTAATGGCAACAGCACATCCTCCCTCCTTCACGTTTCTGTCACTCGAGCAAGGCAACAAGGAGGCATGAACCCACTATCAAGCATAAATACTCCCTCTTGGAGTCACTAGAATCTACTTGGCCAGAATAACCACTAGCAACAGAAAGCATGCAAGATCACAAATAACATATGCAATAAATACTATAATCAACTTGGCATAAGGTTAATATTCATCGGATCACAGCAAACACAGCATAGAGAATTACATAAGATCAATCTCGATCATGATAGGCGGCTCACGAGATCTAAACATGGAGGCATATGAGGAGAAGACAACCATCTAGCTATAGCTACGAACCCGTAGTCCAAGGATGAACTACTCACGCATCACTCCGGAGGCAGGCATGGTGATGTAGAAGCCTCCGGTGATGATCTCCTCTTCGGCAGGGTGCCGGAAACAGCTTCAGAACCCTCCTGATCTAGGGTTGACGGTGACGGCGGCTGCGGAACTTTTTCGGGGATTTTGATCAGGTGCTTAGGGCTTTCCATCCGGGGGGACTTAAATAGGCGCAAGGGCAAAGACGGTGGAGCTCCAGGGGGCCATACCTATAGCTGGCGCGGCCAGGGGGCCGCGCCACCCTATGGTGTGGCCCCACTGCTGCCCCTCTTCGGTCTTCTGGATGCTTCCGGGAAAAACAGGACTTCCGGGCTTCGAACTTTCCAATTCCGAGAATATTTCCAGAACAACTTTTCTGAAACTAAAAACAGTAGAAAACAGGGAACTGACTCTGTGGCATCTTGTCAATAGGTTAGTCTAGAAAACCGATAAAAATGACATAAAGAAGGAAGAAAACATGTAGCAATTGGCATAATATCATCATGGAGCATTAGAAATTAGGGATACGTTTATGACGTATCAATGCCCCTGTTTTAGCTCATGAGGACGTAAATAGAGAATCTTTATCTTACTTGTTGATTGGATTTCACACCCCTGGACTAGTGGCTTCATACGCTTATCTAATTGATAGAAGAGCTGGCGGCGGGGTGCCCAGCCCCAAATTAATACACACAAAATCTCTTCACTATTTTTGCCCCTAATTTATTAGTCAAAGCATAATTGTGTAAACAAAAGAGAAAGAGGGATGACCTTCTACCCAGATGCGTCCTTCATATGGGATCCGCTCTTGTGAATCCAGTTGGCTTGTGACGTACTGTATTTTCTGTTTAACATTCGTTGACATAAGCATACACCTCTCTTAAAAATGTTTTCAATACCTCTATTTAATAAAATAAAAGCTCTAGCACATGAGTAATCCATGCTTCCCTCTATGAAGGGCATTTCTTTTACTTTTATGTTGAGTCTTCACATTCTCACTTTATGCACCTTGTTGAGAGCAATGGTTGTTATTCTTAGTGTAATGTGCTTGTCCCAAAACACGGTTAATTGTAGTATAACTTTGATACTTGTATCTTTTTATATCTTTACTTCTAGTCTTCCCTTGAACTTCAGAGGTTCCCTGGCATTTATGTTTTGCCCCACACTTAAGGGCAAGCGAGATACCACTTTATCAGATCCTATTATGATTATTTAAAATCTTGCAAATAGTTATGCTTCATGTTGTTTATTATTAATATGTTGTTATCTCTTCATGGTTTCCATAGCTATTAAGTGACAGTATCCTGCATGTATCTTATCATGAGCATAATTAAGTATTTTATCATATAGCGAGTATATTTACATCATATGAAACAAATGTATTCGTAAAAGTCTTTTATCGCACTCAGTTGTCACTGAATTGCTTGAGGACAAGCAATAAGCTAAGCTTGGGGGAGTTGATACGTCGAAAACGTATCTCCTTTTCCGCTAAACTCGTGTGTTTTGAATGCAACTAACATGGACTAACGCTGTTTTTAGCAGAATTACCTTGGTGTCTTGTTTTTGTGCAGAAAAATCAACTTTCGGGAAATTGCCCAGAAAAGACCCCATTGGTCTTAAAACGCAGGAAGACCCCGGGAGCCAGAAGGGGGCCAGGAGAGGGGCCAGAGGGGGCCACACCACCCCCTGGCGCGCCCCTCCCCTCCCCCCCCCCCCCGGCTGCGCCACCTGGTGGTGTGGGCCACCCAAAGACCCCCTCGGGTTCCCCTTTCGACTACATAATTCCTTGAACCCGAGGGGGTTCGCCATATTCCACAGAAACACAACAGAGCGCCGCTGCCACCCCGAACTTCGATTCGGGGATCAGAAGTTCCTGTTGTGGCGCCCAGCCGGGACGGGGAATTGGAGGAGATCATCGCCATCGTCATCACTAACGCCTCTCCATCGACCATCCATGTTACCCCCCATCCATGTATGAGTAATTCCCCTGCTGTAGGCTGAAGGGGATGGTAGGGATTGGATGAGATCGTTCATGTAATAATGTCGTGATTGTTAGGGCATAGTGCCAAGTATCCTCTATTACTCCTATTGACATTGTTGCAACTTGGTATGCTTAATGCTTGTCACTTTGAGACCGAGTGCCATGATCTCAGATCTGAACATGTTATTGAATCACGATGATAATTATTATTTCTTGATCATACCTGCAAGTTGTTTACACATATCGTTGTCCGGAACCCGAGGCCCCGAAGTGACAAAAATTGGGAAAACCGGAGGGGGTGGATGTGATGTGAGGATCACATGTGTTGACGGAGTGTTAATTCTTTGCTCCGGTGTTCTATTAAAAGGAACACCTTAATTACCAGCAGTTCCCTTGAGTCCCCTCTGAAAACGAGCTGGTAGGACAAAAGATGTTGTGCAAGTTCTCATTGCGAGCACGTACGACTATTTACGAAACACATGCCTATGGTTACTTAGTGCTTGGATGCTTTATCTTATTTATCTGCAATGCCCATGTCTTGATTATTATATGAACTATCTTATCCATGCAACACCCGTTCATATATCCCTATGCCTACAGTATTTAATCTCGCTGTTTACTTCAAACACTACTGCTGCTGTTTTCATTCCACTTCTGCTATTATTTCACTACTGCTGCTACTATAAAACTGTTACTACTGATAAACCACTGCAAACAAAAGTACTTTCAGGTGCAGGTGAATTAACAACTCACTTGTTAAGGCTCACAAATATTATTTGGATCCCCTTGTGTCGAATCAATAAATTTGGGTTTTACTTCCCTCGAAGACTGTTGCGATCCCCTATACTTGTGGGTCATCAGTCACCTCAGAAATTGTTTGTTTTGTCGTTTACCTACTCGAGGACGAGTAGGAAATAAGCTTGGGGATGTTGATACGTCATAAAGGTATCTATAATTTCTGATGTTCCATGTTGTTTTGATGCCTTATGCTACATGTTTTCCTTACACTTTATGTCATTTTTATCGATTTCCCGGGACTAACCTATTGACAAGATGCCACAGAGCCAGTTCCATGTTTTCTGTTGTTTTTAGTTTCAGAAAAGTTGTTCTGGAAATATTTTCGGAATTGGAAAATTCGAAGCCCGGAAGTCTTAGAATTCCCTAAGGTTCCACGGAGTCCCGAAGAGGCCTGGAGGGGGCCACACCATAGGGCCGCGCCCCCCTGGCCGTGCCTGGGGGTGGTGTGGGCCCCTCGGGCGTCCACCGCCATCGCCCTTTCGCCTATTTATTTCCCCCGATACGTCAACCCTAAAAATATACCACTTCTTCCCGAGAAACACCCAAGGCTGTCGTCATCGTCAACCCGAGATCAGGGGGTTCTGGAGCTCTCCCCGGCACCCTGCCGGGAGGGAAATTCATCACCGGAGGGGTCTACACCACCATGCCCGCCTCTGGAGTGATGCATGAGTAGTTCATCCCTGGACTACGGGTCCATAGCAGTAGCTAGATGGTTGTCCTCTCCACTTTATTCCTCATGTTTAGATCTCGTGAGCTGCCTCACATGATCGAGATCATCTATTTGTAATGCTACATGTTGTGTTTGCTGGGATACGATGATTATTGAATGTTATGTCTTTTGATTATCAATCTATCATGTTATCTTCATGTGTATGTTATTTATTATCTTGCATGCTCTCTGTTGTTAGTATATGCTATGGCCAAGTAGATGCTAGTGACTCCAAGAGGGAGTATTTATGCTCGATAGTGGGTTCATGCTTCCTTTGCATTTGTGCTCGAGTAACAGAAACGTGACGGATGGAGGATGTGTCGTTGCCATTAGGGAGAAAACAACGATGTTTACTTAGTTTACATTGTTTACATTACACACTTTTTTTACTGCGATTATCCGTTTCTTGCAACTTAATACCCAACATTTGTTCATATGATATTCGAAGGGTGGATTATTAGTCATAGATGCAGTTGGATGACGATCTATGTATTTTCTTGTAATGCCCGCATGAATCTCATAGTAATCTTTATGTCATGCATGTTTCTTTATCTGTCAATTGCCCAGCTGTAATTTGTTCACCACGCATGTTAGCTATCTTTTATGGAGAGACACCTCTAGTTAACTGTGGACCCAGTCCATTTTCTCATACTAATAATACAACCATGGCAATTACTGTTTTCACACTGCTACTACAGTTTTTATATTTTTCTCATACTGTTTTCCACACCATACATTTAACCACTTTATTATCAGCAAAACCAGTGAGATTGACAACCTCACTGCTTCGTTGGGGCAAAGTGAATTGTTTGTGTTGTGTAGGTTCCACGTTGCTGCTGAACCGGTAGTGCGCCCTATCATCTCAACTTCATCAACCTTCTGAAGTTACTCCTTCCTCCTACTGGTCGATTCAACCTTGGTTTCTTTCTGAGGGAAACTTGCTGTTGTGCCCATCAAACCTTCCTCTTAGGTCTCCCAACGAACGTGTGTTACACGCACATCATCACACACCCGTCCTCTTTTTCATCCAATGAACTTTCCAATTTCAGCAATTTCTTCTTCCATAGGCTCTTGCCAGGCATTAGTCTCTTTCTTTGGAGGAGAGCATCTAAGATATTTAATTATATAGCCATTAACATACTTGTAATTATCAAAGCAATATTGACGTATATCATAAATCTCATATTTATAAGGAGCATCATTAATACTTTCAAGCAAATAAGCAATTTCGAATGCATCCTTCCAAGTAATAAATTCTTCAATTTGTTCCACATAATAAAATTCATAATTTCCTCTAACATAAGAAGCTATGGTATCATTGTCATTATACTCACATAGAAAAGGAAGGTGTTTATACCTCCTACAACAATAAGATTTATCAAACCAATAGGAAACATTATAAGTAGAGCACAAGTTTTTTAGCATAATTATTCAATTTATTTATTTGTTCCCATAAGTGTATCCCTTTTGTGACAAGAGGTGTTCCTTATAATATTTTTGTTGCTCTTCCATGAAGCCGCCCTGCCAATAAGATTTAGTTTAAAAGAAATCAACCATTGATAGCAAGAATAATAAATCAAGTAAAAAAGCAAGAGTGTACTTCCCAAGTGAACTTATAGATAGAGCTCTGCTCCCCGGCAACAGCGACGGAAAATAGTCTTCATGACCCACAAGTGTAGGGGATCGCAACAGTCTTCGAGGGTAAGTGTAACCCAGTTTATGGATTCGACACAATAGGAGCCAAAGAATACCTATAAGCTTTAGCAGCTGAGTTGTCAATTCAGCCACACCCGAGTAGTACTTAGCAAAAGATGTTAGTAACACAAGGTGCAAGAAAACAATGGATGGAGTGTTGTTGTGATGTTTCTCTTGCGTCCTCAATACACCAAATTCAATGGCAATTGTATAGATGCACTGGTTCAGCGAAAAGATAGTTAATGTGGTGGAATACGAAGTTAAACAAGTGATATTTGTAATCTGTAATAAACGGACCGGCAAGTAAAAAAATAGTAAAAACATGTAAAAAAAACTGTAGCAATAATAGTAAAATATATACCGGGGTTCATAGGTTCACTAGTGGCAACTCTCCAAACAATAGAATAAGTGTTGGGTAAACAAATTACAGCTAGGCAATTGACAAATCATGGGGGCATAACAATACTATTACGACGAGATATAGTTCACGGGTTCTAACATGGTAGGCATTACGTCAAGGCATATAGACCTCTATCCAGCATGCATCTATATCTAATAGTACACCTCAAGAAAGTTATCCAGCAAATCTCTATGGTATTAAGTTGCAGCAACGAAGTGATTGCTTTGTGTGCAATAGACAATTGCATTAAGAACAATATGTAATGTAAGAAATTTTCTCGTCCGTACACAAGAGCACCGCTGTTTTATTCCTAGTGGCAACAACATATCCCCCACCCATCACATTTCTGTCACTCGAGCACAAATATAAGGGAGGCATGAACCCACTGTCTAGTATAAACACTCCGTCTTGGAGATGCATACAACTATATGATCAAGATAATCATACACGTCGGAGAACACATTAAAACACTCTAAGGATATAAGTGAAGATGCTCATATAATGACATGAACAAAATAATCATAATTCCATGGTTCATCGGATCCCAGCAAACACAACACATAGCATTATATCAGATGGATCTCAATCATGTGAGGCAGCTCAAGAGATCATGGTATTGAACATCAAGGGGGAGAGAGTACCAACTAGCTACTGCTATGAACCCATAGTCCACGCGGGAACTACTCACGAAGCATCATGGAGGAAGAACGGTCGATGGAGATGGTACTAGGGTCACTTCCTCGTCCCGGCAGAGTGCCAGAGCAGAGACTTATGTCCTCCGAATTAGGTTTTTCGATGGCGGCGGAGCTCATATTCATTTCTGGAAAAATCGTTCGGGGGTCTTTTGTTTTAGGTAAAGAGGGAATTTCTAGCCGAAGAGGCGGCGTGAGACGGTGGCCAGGGCAGACAAGTGGGTCCTTGACGCGGCCAAGGGGGGTGCGCGGCTGGTGCCCCCCTAGAGGCCATGTGGACCCCCTCCGGGTCTCCTTCTGGCTCCCGGGGTCTTCCGGTGAATAAAAAATCATCGTAAATTTTTAGCCAATTCCGAGCACTTTTATTTTTGGACCTTTTCTGCAATTCATAGCCAAAATAGACAGAAACTAGCACTGGACATCTTATTAATAGGTTAGTCCAATAAATGATAGAAAATGTAGGAAAACATGGGGAAAACATGTAGAAAACAAGCATGAAGCATCAAAAATTATAGATACATTTTCAACGTATCAATTATCCAGTTATGAAGTAATGTTTGGCTAACAGAAAATAACCATCCGGTATCTAGGTCTACGATATTATCATGGGCTAAGTACGCATGTAAACATTGACACATTATATGGAAGTAATGAGAACATATTGATGATGTATCTTGTAGTATATCGTCAAGGTCTATTATAGACCAATGTTATGCTAACAAGTTTGTTGTCAGTATTACATGCATCCTCATAACACTTACTATGTACATGGTCAGGAAAATAAGATCATCAACATTACATCGTCTTGTCGAGAGGCCTCGCTAGGGATCTTGTTTGTGTTCATTAGTCAACACTTGCAATTTGGTTTTTCTTGGAACCTCACATTCTAGAACTAATGCAATTCTAGTATAGAACATAAACTTAGTCATGAATGTGGAAATAGAACAATAACAACTATTATTGTATCTGGTCGTGTGTGTCCACAAACCTCAGCCAGTGCGGCTTCAAAGAGGCGTGACATGAGTGCCATTGGCCACGTCGACATCAACATATATGTTGCTATTACAATGATTCTTACATATGCAAGGAATGTCAAGGTGGTTATTATTGGAGTTCGATCTACTAAGTAATGGCGGATGCAGGATTTTGGATGGATGAAATATGATGCTTCGTAGGCAGCTGGGCGGGAACAACTTCATTTGTAGAATGATACCCACGTCAAAACCGTACACATAACGATTGGCGATTTGCAGCAACATCCTTGGCAAGTGGATGCGGCAGCACTGGTGGATTCTAATTTTGGTGGTGCTCTTCAAGGACCGAGTATCGATTTTCAGTGTGAAAACCCTAGATCCTGCCTTCATTGTTTATACTGGCAATGAATTCAGACTTTCTCCAAGATAAATCCCATGATTTGGTGATTGGGAGACGACGAAAATTTTACATTGTTCCCTTATTGGAGAATATCCTTTACAATCCTCGTGTTTTCATCTATGGTAGTTTGGGTCCATTCAATATGAGTGGTTGACCAGTCTTATGGGTCTTTTTTTTCAATTTTTTCTTTCTTTTTTGTCCTTTTATTGTGTACATTCTAAATCTCTCTGTTTCTTTAACGTTATGTTGGTGAAAAGTTTGGAATGTAATTAGTATCTTCTTGATATTGATATATTCCCTCTGTAAGAATAACCTTATTATAAAATAATATTGTAGAAGTCTCCTCTATCACGTACCTATAAAGGTAAAATCATTTACGTATAGAACCAAACGCGAGAAGTTTCTCTCGTTTAGTGAGCTCGCCTTTTTCCGACAAGATATATCTATCGCTCATGTGCTCTTGGCAATGTAATAGCGGAAAATCTAGGATATAGTGGTTGATTTGCGGGAAAAAAAACACTTTGGATCTCGGACGCTAGTGTTCCTAGTGCTAGAAAATACTCCCTCCGTTCCTTAACGTAAGGCGTATAGTTTTCTGCATGAATATTAAGACGTGGATATTTGGCATGTGATATACTCATTTTCTCTTACAAAAAACCGCAAGAGGGAGTCCCTACCACTCACAAATTGAACACAATATGTCAAATCCCTATGAAACTTATTTATGGATGGCTAATATTGTCCGTAAACTATAGTGAACCATGTATTTTGGAACTTTTCTAAAAAAAGAACTATACACCTTAAATTCGGAAACGAAGGGAGTAAAATTTAAGAATTTATATGGTTATCGACAGATCACCTAGAAATCCACACACATGTTAATTTAAATGTTTGTTGGAACGATAAATTTGCATATACTAATTTAAAATAATAGGACCCGTGGGCAAACAAGAAGTTTGGCAACATATTTACACTTTAAATTGCTTTATTTTTCTAATTACCCATGCAAATATCAATATTATTTTTTGAAACTTCTTCCAATGGTAGTGAAGATTGAAATCTGTATGCTTGATTGTTTTGAGAATTTTTGTGATACTACGAATTCTTTTATAAAATTATGTGTACCAGATGCACTGGTGGCCTACAGCCAAAAGTCTGCACTTGGTTGATTTATGACTACTTCCCCAGCATCCAATTATTTCTTGCAACATATAAACATGGAACGTAATTGTATGTGAATATTTTTGTATGTGTGCTACGAGTCCTAGTTTTTGCTTTAATACTAAAATGAAGAAATATTTTTCGTTATGTTTGCATTTTCTCTTTTTCTCTTCCCCATGGCCTTCGTTGTGGTAGTGTATGTGTGTATTTAGGATACAAAATTGCAACACACCTACAACAAAACACGACGTTTAAAGTACTAGGTGTGATTACTAAAATATACCGTGTGGTGGCGCTCCATCACCGAGCCCAAGGCGTATTAGGTATTTAAGGTTGGTCACAGTGAGCAGTAACTAAGTAATAACATCAGTGCCACGTAGGCAAAAAATCTGATGTGGCAAGTATTTAATGACGAGAGAGAAGGTTGTGGTAACATAGCTAGTTACCGTAACATCATATTTCCCAAGATAATATGAGGCTACAACCTCATAAATACACATTTGCATGACATCACATTTTTTTTACTAACCACTATGGAGGTAATAATATAGTCTAGAAAATGTGTATGTTACTAGTGCATGTTACTCTCCATTGTGACTAGCCTTATATAAATCTTGAATTGGACACATTGGTCGTTACGTCTAATATTTTGTAGTTACATTTTCATAGAGCGTGCGTGGACTGCGACCTATTCAAAGATAGACCATGAGAAGTCAATGCACTAAGTATCACATAAAAAATGCAGTACATCGTAACAGCAGAAGGCTATGAAAAAGGGCAGCGCTGAGCGTCCCCTGGGGGATAATCCCCCCTATCCCCCGCCTCCACAAGACGACATGTGTCTCTATTCCTGGTCAACTTCTCCCACCCGACGCAAACAAAAGCAAACACGACTTCTCTCTCCACGACACACACCTATGGCAGCTCCTCGGAAACTATTTATCCCCGCGCTCAGTCATGGCTCCAATTCTCGCCGGAGAAAGGCGTTGTTGCCGGAGAAGGGGTCGTCGCAGCACCACTCCCCTGGAGCGTTCGCAGCTCCGCCATCCTCCGATGACAGCACCGCCACCCCGTTCGGCAGCATCCCCACGCTTCTTCGCTAGCACCACCGCTCACCCTTGGAAGCACATCCAGTCGGAACTCAGAGCAACGTCACTCTCCTTCGGTAGCATCAGTAACCTCCCATGGGAGCACCGCTGCTCTCCTTCGAGAGCACGGACACCCTCCCATGGGAGCACCGTGGCGCTCCTTCGGTAGCATTGGCGTTTTCCTCGTCGTCCTTCTTCGTAGCACCGGCATCCTGCCATGGGAGCACTGGCGCCGTCCTTCGGGAGCATCGGCGCCCTCCTATGGGAGCACCGTTGCGCTCCATCGGCGCTTTCCTCTCGCCGTCCTTCTTTGTAGCACCGGCATCCTATCATGGGAGCACCGCCGCTCTCCTTCAGGAGCACTAGCGCCCTCCCATGGAAGCACCGTGGCGCTCCTTAGGCAGCATCGACTCTTTCCTCGCCGTCTTTCTTCGGTAGCACCGGCTTCCATCCAGGGCCGGTCCTGAGGAGGGCGAGAGGGGCGGCCGCCCCGGGTGCAAAACTTTGGGGGCCTATTTCAGGTATGTGTTAGTAGGCTTGGTTTAGGTACATGCAAAGAAAAAAATTAATTAGCTTTAGTAGGTTCATCGGCTCGTAGCTTTTCCCGTGAATACGCCAATTAATAGCTTAATAGGGCCATCCCACATAATTGAAGAGCCCCCTTCATGAGAAATTGGGCATGAAGGTTGGCTCGTAACTACTCGTACTCGGAGAGCCAGGTGCACGGCTGGCTAGGCCAATAGGTGATCAACTAGGGACCCTGCGTACGTCACGTAAATATAAGGATTTATGATCGGACCACATCGACCATAGATTTTTCTGCTTCTAGTACTGTTGGTCTGCTTGCCCGCCGTCCCTCTTCCGCCACAACTTAGTTGATTTTGTGGTTCACTGCCGTAGATATGACAATTGAAGAGTAGATTTGAAGAGTTACATTCGTTCAGAAGTATATTCGGATTTTTAATGAGTTCAAGAAATTTAAACTCAAGGGATGGTTCTCAAATAAAACATAGTTGCACAAATACTTTCTCTTTAGATAAGAAATTAATGTTATATCGATTTAAATGATTTAATTTCCGAATTAAGTGTCATGCAGTTGACCTTGCCAGATAGAACAATGTCCGCTATGAAGATGTTTTAGTTTGTCAGAAATGCAGATTGTTATCCTAATATGTATGTTGCTTGTCGGATCTTTATTTAATATGCTCGTGACAGTTCATCAGTTGAAAGAAGCTTTTTAAACTTGAAATTATTGAAGAACTATTTGAGATCTATAATGTCACAAGAGAGGACTAAATGGTTTGGCAACTCTATTCATCAAGAAGAAGTTATTAGATGAGATTGACATTGATTCCATCGTTGATGACTTTGCATCTAAAAATGTAAGGAGAAAATTTTAGGGTATACCGAAGTTGTAGTATTACTATATAATATTTTACGCCTACGTGTTTCCTTGGTTTTTTCCCCCGGCGAGAGATTTCCACGTAAAAAAATGTGTCTCATTTCTCTTATTTGATTTCTATTTCATTAACATATTTATATATATGTCTACTTATACTAAGGGCCCCAAATTTTTCCCTCGCCCTGGCCCCCAAAATCTCAGGACCGGCCCTGCTTCCATCCATGGGAGCACCGCAGCTCCCCTTAGGCAGCAGTGGCGTTTTCCCATGGGAGCACCACGACACCCCTTCAGTAGCATCGACGCCGTCCTCCTTGGTAGCACCGGCGCCCTCTCACGGTAGCACTACCGCTTTCCTTCGGCGGCACCGGCGCTCCGCCATGGGAGCACTGCCGTGCTTCTACGGAAGCATTGCGCCGTCCTCACTGACCTCCTTTGGAAGCACCGGCGCCTTCCTTTGGAAGCACTGCCGCTATCCTTGCACAGCACCGGTGCCCTCTAATGGGAGCACCGAGACGCTCGCTTGGTAGCACAGCCGCCGTTCTCCTTTGGAGGCATGAGGTGGAAGGTGTGCTAGGCGATGATGCCGCCAACGTGCTCACCCGGCGGAAAGCTGAACGAGGGAAGACATCAAAGGAGGTGGTAGCCGTAGCTCTGCACAGGGAGGAGCGGAGGAGGAGATGCAGGGCCGAGGAGCTCTGTTTCTCTGCGCCATGAACGCGTGCGTACAGAGCGATTCAGGGGAGATTGATTTGGGGACGATAAGCAGTAGGGAAGGGATAAGGTGAGGAACGTGGTGGGACCGGAGGAGGTCGTGTCGTTCTCTGGAGCCACACGTCCTACACTGGAGGCGGAGGACGTAACGTGCACCGTCCCCCGACTGTATGGAAGTGTTTCCCTACTAAAAAACGTGCGCAAGGTACGACGTCAAAACGTAATGCATCGGAAGAAATAACATCAATGCAGCGGAATACAGTGCAAAGCATGCACTCTTGCACGGACTTGGGACAGGAATGCAGTTCAAAACACACGCTCGAGACATCGAAACACAACAGTGCACCGAATGCAGTGCGATCCATCCTCTTTAGCCAGTGCATAAGGGCATCTCCAGCCGTTCGCCCCCCCCCCCCCCCAGGTTTCAATTCGGCACTTTTTAGCGATAACGTCGCACCGCACCAAAACCGGGGGGAGCGATTTTACCAGCCGTTCGGCGACCCAGAAAACAGAACGGCGATAGCATTTGAAAGTTCCTCTTCCCGCCCCAAAAAATAGAGCCAGAGTTCGGCGATCACGGCAGCCATAGTTTGGGCAATCATATTAAAAAAACGCCACAGGTGAGCGATCAAATAGTCTAGATCGAATCACAGACGGGCGCGCGCGGCGTGGGCAAAGGTGGGCGATCAGGCAGAGGCGTCGGCCGGAGTCGGAGCAGGCGCCGAGCTCGGGGCAGCATCATCCAGGTCGATGACGGGAGATGCATCCTCTAGGTCGACGACGGATGCGGCATCCTTGTCGACGACGGGCGCGGCATCCTCCAGATCGACGACGGGCTCGGCATGCTTGTCGACGACGGGCGCGGCATCCTCCGGGTCGACGTGCGTGCTCGTCGGCGCGATGGTGTAGCTCGTGCCACCAGACGACGTAGTCGGGGCCGGAGCCGGGCTGATGTCGCTCAGGATGAGGGTGCACTGCGCCAGGAACCAAGCTCTCACCACGGGGGTCATCGCGGCCGGGTCGCCCCCCGTGAGTAAGGCAAGGTCGTTGTTCCTCTTCTTTCCCCGCGGTGCCAGTCCTGAGGAGGTCGATCTTGACCTGGGAGTTGGCCATGAGCGCCGCCCATATCTGCTTGGCGACCTCCTCCCTCTTGCCGGCCTGGGCCTGGGCGTCGGCGATGCACGTCTCGATGGACGCCTGGAGCTTTGCCGCTGCCGGCGTGCCGTCCCTTGCCAACTTGGCTTTCTTGTGGCCCATCGGCAGACGTCCTTCGGACCCACACGCAGCCACCGCGTCGGGAACATACTCCTTGCCCTTGCTGGTCGACCGCCGCACCTCCGCCCACTTCTCGCACCCCTCGATGACGACGAAGACGTGGAGGAACTTGAAGTCGGAGCCCTCGTCGTTCTTGTACGCCTCGAGCATCCGGACGAGCTCCAACTCACAGTTGGCGCCGCTCTGCAGCCTCATCGAGATCTCCTCCTGGATGCCGTGCCACTTGTTGCAGGAGGCCTGGATGTTTTCCCAACGATTCGCCATGGCCTTCTGGCCGCGATCGGTGACGCATGAGGCGAAGTAGGGGTCGATCATCCGGCGCTCGTCGTACGCCGTCTTCACCCGCTTCCAGTAATTGTCGACGTGCTGGTTGGCGCCGACGATCGGGTCATGCTGATCGTCTTCCACGCATCGGCGATGAGGACGTCCTCCCTGTTCGCCCACTTGATGCGAGGCTCGACGGGGGGCGGGGGTGCCTTGGGTTCCTTGCGGGGACGGCCAGGACCACGGCGCTTTCGGCCTTCGCCGGCGGGATCTGCCCCCTCTGGCGCTACCGGCGTCTCGTCCACCTCGTCGTCGCCACCCTGCGCCTCCGTCGCCTGCGTGCCGGCAGAGCATCCTTCGCCGTAGTCGCCGCCTCCCTGCGTGAAAAACTCACCGCTCTGCTCGAGGAAGCCAGGGCTCGCCGCCGCCGCCATCGAGCCGGCCACGACGATCTCCTCCATGTAGCTGCTGTCCTGGGTCTGCAGTCCGGCCATGATCGCGCGGTGGTGGGACGGGGAAGCTGCGTAGCCCGGCGAGGCGGCATACATCATCGGCGGATGGTAAGGGAAGGCGAGGTTGGGGTTGAAACCGCCGAGGGGGTCGCCTTCGACGAACCACGCAGGCGTCGGGTGCGGTGACGTGCGATGGCGACTTCTTCCATCCGGCGAAGATGGGGCCGAAGCCGGTCTTCCGCTTGACAAGCAGCGCTGCGGCTGCGACCAGAGTAGGCGGCTCATCCGGCGCCACCTCTTCCTCCTCCTCATTCTCCACCTCCTCTTCCTCGGCGGCGGCCTGCTCCTCCGCCTGCAGCTGCGCCATCAACTGCCTCTGCTGCTGCGCCGCCTCCTTCCCCCGGCGCTTGACGTTGGCCGTTGCCAGGCGCGTCCTCTCGGCTATCCACTCCTTGTTCGTCATGCCGGGCGGCTTCTCCTTCGGCGCTCTCGCCTTGCGCGGTTTCTTGCCGAGCTCGGAGATCGCAGGAATGGCTACGGCGACGGCGGCGGCGCGGGGTCCTGTAAATCGGGCGGGAGCCATGGCGTCTAGATCGCGGGTGGGGGGCCAAATGGCGGGAATGAAGTGGGGGGAGAGGTACATGAGGGGGGGAAAATGGAGGGAAACGCCGAAAAAACGGAGGGAAATCGTCTTCCGTCGCCGACAGCTCTGGCTCACGCACGTATTTCGCCCCCTCCCCCCCCCCCCCCCCCCCGGCGCTTGGGCTGGGTTCGGCGGCGCGAAACGGCGAAAAGCGGCGCTAAACCGGATCCTGGAAGGGCGACTGGTGAGTTTTCGGCGCTTTCGGCGCGAAAAACGCCGCTTGGCGAAGGGGGGGGGCTCTGGGGGGACGGCTGGAGATGCCCTAAGTTCATCGAAACATATCTCAACACAACTAGCACAGCCTTATGTATTGTGACTTGGACCGTCGATGGGATAGATATCTCGTTTTTCATATTGAATGTAGAAAAAGGAAAGAAAAAACAATCTCCTCTCGCCAAGCTGTTTACCTACCTGGAAGGGGGACCTTTTTCTAACAATTTTGAAAATTAATATCGCGAATTGCTCCTATTTCTTAATATACTACTGAGTTAAAGAATAATACAACAACAGCCTGTAATATAGGTCTATGTGCTTTGCACGTCACTGAATCATATCTCAGATCTTTCTGTCTAAATGTCAGGGTCAGGTCAAGCTAAGTGAGGTGAGGTGAGGTGAGGATCATGTAATTACACCCCAAACACAAACGTCAGTGAAATTCTTGTGCTAACTAAACATGAATGAATTCCAGCCAAATTCTCTACATGGAGCACGCTTCTCTTACTCTAGCACCTCGAGGGGAAGGAAACGCCACCCTCCATCGTAAAAAAATTCCTTGGCAGCATTGCATCGTGCTTGCACCACCTATTGTTCTGTGTAGTGTATACATGCATGTGCCATCGCACATTTTGCTAAATCAGGATGTGGACTTCCACGTCCCAAAATTCCCGCCTCAGCCATGCTTAGCCCCAAGCTGACGAAGAGAGTCGGGGCCAACCAGGTATATCCGTCTCGGGCTGCTCTTGTACCGGAACACCACTACTCCTTTGTAAGCTGCCCGTGGAACACCGTCCTGGAAAAAGGAAAAACAAAACAAGGATCATCATACACTATATGGCATGCATAATGTCAAAGATACTCTAAGAACATTTGAGACTCAGGTTGTAGGAGTTTCCAATCCAAATTGTGTCCAGCAAAATTTGCAAGGCATGTCGTTTTGTATTAGAGCAAAGAAATGCTGCTAAGACATCACACCGAGATTCCCAATTGGCATACTTGAGAAAGATAAGGACTTAAGTTGAGTTAGCAAGTAACCTTCCACTCTTCAAATATCCCAAAATGGCGAGCTATACGCTCGAAATCGCCCTGGTCGTCGTACTGAATCCTGACATCGGCATTCATATTGTGGGCCTTCAACAAAGCATCGGATCCGTGCAGAGGTGTGGCGTTAGCCACATCTGCACCAAATTGGATCAAGAACTTGTCCTGGTGTTGCAAGCACAAATATTAGGCACACACTCTATGGACAATAATAATTTCTGAAGAACAGATTAATTCTTACCTCCTTGAGGTAGCTTAGGTCCTCGGAGTTCCAGTCAATCTATGGCCACAAAACAGAACGAGTAAATCTCAGAAACAAGGAGCTCGTAACATTTTTACAAAATGGAACAATGTGGGAGTACTTGCATACATGAACATCATTTAACTTGATTGGTTCCAGGTATTTCTCGAAGAATTGTCCCATGCTTGACCCCTGGAATGGAAGTATAAAAACAAAAGCGCAAATGAGCAACCCAGAACCAATGGCTTAATATTAAAGTGCTGATCTGTAGGTTACTGCATGCAAAATTGCGACCATAAATTCACATCGGTGTAGAATAGACAACATACATGCTCGCCGAAATTGTATGTTCTGCAAACTTCTGGACGAATAAATTGCCGATCTTTGTGTACCTCCTTCAACCTCACCCAATCATCCCAATAAGTAAACTCTTGTCAAGGATGAACAAGATGATAGAAAGTACTAGAAAAGGCACATCATGTAATCTAAAAATCAGTAGGCAACAGTAAGGATATGCTTTGGGCCACTTTGGTGACAGCTCCATCCATGTTGGCTTTGTTAACATCCATCCAAGCCCAGGAAAGAAGTCCGAACGGTAAAGAGCTTCTGCAAAGCATTATCTAGAAAATAAGAACCTTTCCCGGTTAATGCAAAAAATAAAATTGAACAGAGGCCTATCATTATACTAACTTGGATCGTGAACGAACTGCCTTTGCCCATTGTCATTCCAAGAAGAAACAGCCATTATCGTCCTTCAATACCACAATGACAAAATTTACAGCCACGTAATTAGACAGATTTGTTATTAATTCATTGAATTGCTAGGAATAATCAGAGTACAGTGCCACATACTTGTCATTATCAAGTAGTTTCGCTGCTGCCTCGAAGTAGTTGAAGAAATCTGGGGCGATCTCCATGTCATCTGTTAACCAATTAACCATGGAAATGAGATGGTATGCGGAAATATGTAAGAATAAAATAGTCAACAGATCATCACAAAGATCAAACCTTCCAGAATGATTACTCGATCAAAATTATGCTTAATGAATAGCGCATCCAAGGCCCATTTATAGTGTTCTGAATTAAGAGACATCTTTAGGATGAGAATCGATAATATCATCAGTCTTAAAAAAACACATCAATTGAGGAACACCTACTAGCTATCTTGTAATATGCTATCAACTCTCCTGGTCTTTCTGTGCGCACAGGTTCAAGATCTACATGCTGCAACACATCAAAGGCAAAAGGAACACTAAAGAGTGTTAGCTAGACAATTCATCTTCTGGTATGCTTACAAAAAGTACTGAAAATGCTATGAAGGCAATTATTTCTTTCCAGACCTGCATAAATGTTATTTGATTATAACTCAAAGCTTTCTTTTTTACTTCTCCATTCGTTCCATCCTGCGAATGGAAAAAGCAATGAAAAATGTCCTCCCCACACACTAGAAGAAACTGAGAGAAAGAGCTGAAATTTTGTATCACCAGTACCTGAGATATAAATAGTGGAAACTTAGAAGCAACTGTTTTCTGGTACCTGGAAGAGTTATCATCATGATTTGGTCATGAAGGGTGTTCTACAAACTAAACCTATGTGGATACAAATGGAGCAAATAGGCTTCATAAACGGACTAGGGAAATAATACAGTCTACGTATCCTTAAAAATGTTGTATGGAAATTGAATGGTGTTGTGGTCAACACTGCAACTTGATTCCATATATAACTGCCGCAGGAGTCATCCACTGAGTGGGGTCTTGGTGCCGTAGAGTTAAAAAACAGCAGAAACTGAAAAATTCAGCTTTTCAAAAATAAAGGAATGGAGACATAAAGCATACTTCATGATAGATTCAACTGTCCTCTGCAAATAATCTGGTCGATTGCAAGCCATTATGACAACAGCGGCAACAGGAACCTGCTGTACAGAAAGAGATCAGATTCATACTGTAAATCTGAAGAAGTTAGCAAGATTACATACCACGTTCTTGTTTACTAAGGTCTGCACACTCCTTTCTGCATCCAAAAGAAATTTTAAGATAGCATTAGATTTTCAAGTTCCCAATGGCATTCCACCCGAGCTAAATGTATTTGCACTAATTGTTAATACAGCTATTTATTGCAAAGCCATATGTAAACAATATTTCTGGAAGCATTCAAAGGTCAACATGCTTGTTTTTTTACAAATCTTCAAATTTTATTTTGATGAAACGGCCCAAGTACTTTCAGGTGTAGAAGTTCCAGAAAATAATATTTTGAATCTATATTGCTTCAAGAAGAAAACATGCCAATTTGAACATGAAACATCAGCCTGGATGTGATGGGCTCCAGTCTGTTAAAGTTTCCATTCAAGTCTGGCCCTGAAAATATATATATACTCGGGGCCTCTCCTACAGTTTATTTTCAAAAAAAATATGGCAATGTGTGGACGAAAAAAACATGTTTTCCAACGACCTAAATGTTTGTATCAAGATATGATTGACTAAACAGCAGGAGGACTGAGAAATTCAACTACTGTAGCAGAGCCAGGTGGAAAAAAACTGTTGTAGCTGAAATCAACAATTAAAAGTTAAACAGAGATAATGGATTCATACTTTCAAGGTCCTGAATTAAAATCTTGAGCTGCACACGCTCCTCGTCTTGGCGTACCTTCATCTCTGTTACATTCACAAAAAGGTTAAAATTGTAAAATGCCTACCAGATCCATTACAGTCAAGTTGTCGATGCCTATACACAGGTCAGACAAAGGAGAATTTTTTTCATAAAGCGGGAGAAAGATAAATGTAGTGCCTATGTTCAGATTTTGGTTGATGATTGCACCCGAAAGAGCAATCTAGGAGCTGTGGAAAGAAATCCCTATGGCTCAAGTAGCAAAAAACCGAAAACATCATCTGGATTTGTAAATTCAAGCGTACAACCATCCCTGGGTAGCAAAATTACACTAGTCTAAGTAACCTGAGCCACGCTCCTCTGATAAATAACTCCAGAATATGGCACAGAACTAATAATATATGCGTTGAAGCATTTGACCGTTGAATGGCAACATTAGATTCGTAACAGCAAGTTAGCATCAGTACCTTCCAGTGCAACAATCTTCTCCTGCTGCATGCTGACCTGATCGATCATGGAGCGCAGCTGGCTGGTGCATCTGCTCTCTGATTTTTCCTGCACCAAACAACATGTGTTAACCCCTAAAGATGAGCATGGTAGACAGAGGAGAGCCGAGAAAGATAGATGGGGGAGCAGGGGAATGTTTGGTCACCGCTTCTGCGAGGCGTTCGGCGTGGTGAGACTGGGTAGCAAAGAGCCGCACCTGGAGATGCAAAGGGGAAACAATTCAGCAGGGAGAGGTGCGGTAAAGTAGGCCAAGAGAGCCGAATTCCATCGCCATCTCTACTCGAATCTGATCTACGGAGAAGAAGGAGAAGAGGCGATCAGATCCCCGGCGACTGGCTGACCCGAATGGATCTGATTCGCAGAGAGCTGAAGGGATAGTGGGTTTACCTGGATGTAGATGAAGGCCGCGGCGGCGGCGAGGAGGAGAAAGCGGAGGTCGCAGGGGTTACGAGCCATCGCCGGCGAGCCCGGACGCGGCGGAGGAGACGGAGAAGAGCAGTCACGCGCACGCCTCTGTATGTCACACTCGTCTACTGCCTTTTTCCCCCTTCAGTTAAGAAGATATTACACATTCATAATTCACTCACACTAACCACATGAAGAACCTTAGTACTTCCAAACAGTCACCAACAAAAAAACAGAGTCCATCCATGCTGCCAATTTAATTGAAATAGACTAAGGCTGGTCATAGCATGAACAATATACAGCCCTTCCGAGAGTGAGCACGGTAAGGACATTGCTTTCTTGGTTGAAGGTTGGGGCTGGAGGAGGAGGTCCTGGTCCTTTTCCCTGAAAACAGCCAAACAGTAAGAACAGATTGAAAATAGGTAAGCATGCATGTTCGAGAAACAAATGGAAAACCAGCAAGAGATATTGGGTATCAAATTGATGATTCTGCACTGGAGTCTCCGGCCTCAGGGGGAATCTCCGGCCTGCCGGAGTCTCCGGGCCTGAAGACCAGAGTCTCCGGCCCTACGGCAGAGACTTCAGATGCAAATCCAAAAATTTGCTACTCACTATCTCTAGACGGTTTCTAAGATGAACATTTTCGCCTAATGTGATTTCTACCAAGTGGGACTAGGAACTACATCTCAAAACAAACACATCTAGGTCAAACCTAGAGATAGAGAGAGATGGAGGTACCATGGTCCTTCATGGAGGTGCTCCAAGTGGGGAAGAAGAGTCCCCCTCGAGGAGGAATGGAGGAGGCCTGGCGACGGCGGATCCCAGCGACGAGGAGCAGCCGGAGAGGACCTTGGAGAGGCGGCGAGGCGCAGGAGCGAATGGGTCAGGGGTAGATGGGGGTTGTGAGCAACCCCCACCCCGATCCCCTTTTTACTCTGCGGAAACCACCCAGGCCGGAGTCTCCGGCCTAAACCCTGGAGTCTCCGGTGTACCGAAGCTTCCGTGTTTGGAGCGGAGACTTTGGCCAGACCGGAGTCTCCGTTGTTGTACCCGGAGTCTCCGGCTCCAACTCTCAAAAAATTCCAGAAATTTGTTTGGGACATGCATTTGGCTATGTAACATTGGTTTTTAGCGAATTTTGGCTTGGGATAAGAAATAGAAAATGGAATTGTACTTCACACTCAAAACTTGCAAGATCCAAACGATTAAAAACCAAGATTGAGTGTGTTTTCCATGAAACCAACCAAATAAAAAAGAACCAATAAAATCCAAATAACAACCAAATAAGAACCAACTCTTCAAGAGAAGAGGTTGGTGGCCTAAGCCACCATGTAAGAGATTATGGTATGACACCGCAAAGATATATCTTGAGTGCATTGTCAATTCTCGACATTTTAGCTCACAAATCAACATTAGAAATAGAGAGATAACAATGAATTTTTTCTTTGGGCGTAATTGGGGGAGGGAGAACCCAATGTGTTAGGATAACACTCCCCCTATGTCCATGCCTACACCTAAACCCAAACACATCGTCAACTATAGGTGTGTGTGCAAGATCCTCAAGTAAAAATCGTTGAATCAATGATATTTAGCCCATTTCTCAAAAACATGAATCTTGAATCATCTAAAGGCTTCGTGAATACGTCCTCGAGATTATCCTTTCCTTGGTTGGGACATAGGCTAGCTCAGTATCACCTCTTGTCACATGATCCCGAATGAAATGATGAAAAATCTCAATATGCTTCGTCCTTGTGTGTTGCACAGGGGTTGTAAGCGATCTTGATGGCACTCTCATTGTCACATAAGAGTGACACCTTCTCCAAGTGAACATCATACTCTTTGAGGGTTTGCCTCATCCATAGCAATTGGGTGCAAGAACTAGCGGTCGCCACATACTCGGCTTCGGCGGTGGAGAGAAATATACAATTTTGCTTCTTAGAATACCAACTCACCAAAGACCTACCAAGGAAATGGCAAGCCCCGGAAGTTGGTTTCCTATCATCTTGATCACCGGCCCAATCCGAGTTCGTGTACCCCTTGAGAGAAAATTATGCCCCCTTTGGGTACCACAAATCAAATCTTGAGGTATGGACCAAATATCTAAGATCCTATGGACCGCCACAAAATGGCTTTCCTTAGGAGCCGCTTGATACCTTGCACATACTCCTACACTGTCGCACCCGGACTTCTAGAGGATACTCACCGTACGAACTGAACAGTATTTTGATTGGATTACGGGGCTTACCGGCACCCGCATCTCTTACGAGTAGGCCAACACTTATGTGTGACAACCAATCTTTACTATTCACCGTCGATGTAAACTATCCCGTAGAAATCAGGACACTACCATTGACGTACTTCATACCATACACACATGGTACGTCAACGGCTTTGAACAAGATGATAACATAACATATCTCTAAGACACAAAAGATTGAAATAAGTTGCAACTGGCCCTCACTAGGGCAGAGAATAGCAAATACAATCATCCAGAGGACACATGTCCCAACATAACATCATTACAACTCAGCGGAAGCATTCAAAGTGTCTGAGTACAGACAAATCCAAATAGGCTTAAGAAGCCGGGAATGAAAAAAAAACGGAGCCCATCCACGATATCTCGGATCCTGCCCGGGTCCGCTACCTACTCGTCAGCAGCCTCGTCAAACTCCACGTAGTATCCGTCACGGGGATCCTCGTAAGCGTAGTCTGCGGAAACCACAGCCCCAAAGGGGTCAGTACATAAACGTACTGGCAAGCAAGACTCACAGTTCACCAAAGGGTAGCCCGTCAACACCAAGCACAGATGCCTTGGGTTCAACGGAAGAAAGGGGTATAAAAGATGCTGCAACTGGCTGCACTAACCAACTACAGAACATTCTACAACTTCCGGTCTAACAGAAAGAGATAAGATAGCGTATCGTAACCAACTATAGCTAACCACCAAACAAACCCATCCTGGATCTCGCCCCTTATCCAAAGAAGCAATCCGAGGATAACTCACCCAGTTGGATTAATGATGGATCAAATTGTTGTGTCAATAAGCCTATTACTAGTCAAGTTATCATTAGTTAGGTGTAAGTTGTTCTGAGTACTTGTTAGCCAGTACTTTCACCAAGTCAACCATAACCGCGGAAAACACGGCTTCTCGAGAAGATTTATCCCTGCAGGGGTGCACCAATTTGACCGTACACGTAAGAATATCCCGCCAGGATGGAAATGCACTTCCACCAAGCGAGGCACTCTACACAACTCAACTCTTCTTCGCATCAAGCCCAAAGCACCACGTGCTGTGCGTGCGCGGCTAATCGAGCCCCACGAAGAAAAGGGGACCCTCATAGCACTGGAAGACCACGCCGCCCTAAATGCCGACTACAAAAGTTCCACCCTGGCCTCGGGTTCGTACCTGCATATGCGTGCATCAAATGGAAAGCCCGAACTAAGTGTGGTGATTTGGACGAGATGCGAATCGAATCAAATTGAGGGGGGCGCCCATACACGCTTCCCACATGCGGATAGTGCGCTCATCATGGATCAGTAGACAAGACCCTTTTCCTATTAGGGTCGACACTAGCAGGCCTCAAAACCACGCCGGGCCTCCTGCCGGTGCCTTATCATCAAATTATTAATACCTCAAATTAACAGGTTGTTGTTTAACATCGAGCCCCAGAATATAAACAGATATGATAACAGAAAGTAACTGATAACAGACTCGAGCAAAACAACCCTAAGCATGTTAGTAAGACACAGGCTCAACCAAGGGGTGATGGGAGTGGAGGTGAGGCAATATCAGGGTTCAGGGTATCATGTGATAGGTTCGTAACAGAAGCAACGATACATATGGCTAGCAGAAATAGACAACGGAAAGTATCGGTAACCAATGTTGAAAGGAACACAATGGTTCATGTGAGTGATAACTTGCCTGCAAACTCAGTAGCCGGGTACTGGGCTAGATCCTCAGAAGGGGTGTCGTAAAGATCGTCGGTCTCAACGTCGTCGTCTATCCGAGAAGAAGCAAACAAACAATACAGGAAAATAAACAATCAATATCATGGCATAGTGCACAATCATGGGATGATGCATGTCAAGTTAATAGATGCATCAAAATAAACTAATTGACATGGTAACACAATTTAACTGGACACATATGCAATTTTGAGTTGCATATGAAAAGCCCATGGATTTTGGTTTAAACAGTTGTTTTCTAGTTAACCAACAGGTGAAAGTGGATTAGTATGATGCATGCAAGAGGAAAACAACAAAATAACAACAATAGAACCAAATGGAAATGAGGTTTAGCAATTTAGAATTTTATTTATTAAGTTAAGGAATTTTTTGGTTCCTTAAAGGTGACACACAAGTATTTGTTGTTTTCACCAATTTAACTTGTGCAAAATAAATAACAAAATTCATATTTGAAAAGATCATGAAATTTTGGGTGGATTACATGTTTCAAATATTGAAAAAAAGCATTAGGATGAATTTATTATGACTTAAGCAAAATTAAACAAGTTTTAAATGAATTTAAAACAAGCATGAATTATATTTGAATTTTATTTGCTCAAAACATAATTTCAAATTCACATTTGAAAAGTTTATGCTTTGGTGGTTTGAAAACATATTTTGCATGTTCAAAAATAATTTAAATTGAGCAAGTTATGATTTTAGCAATTTTAAATGATTTAAATAAGGTTTAAATTATTTAAGCAATTTAAATTATTCAAACCATGAAACAAAATTTATATTTGAATAGGTTATTTGAAATAGCATTGAAAACATATTTTATTTGCATGATTTGGATTTATTATGATTTAGTTATGGAATTTAGAAAATTGCATTTGAATTATTTGAATTCAAATTTGAATTGCATTTTGAAAATTCAAAACAGGAAACAAATGATACCAATAGATAGGGAATTAAATTTAGACCAGTGCACATATTTTATTTTCATCATTTGGAGTTATAAAACTAAAGTTATTATCAAATTACTTACAGGGACCAATCTGCAATTTTATTGGACCTGGATTTGAAAACAGAAACTGTTAAAAAACGATTTATACGCACAGAACCCTACCCCAGTCGCTGCCAGGGGGGCCCTTGGTCACTGCGCGCTTACGTGGCAAGTGTGTGGCTGACAGGGGGCCCTCCCTGTCAGCGCTACGGTGCAAAAAGTGGGAAATTTCCCGTGCGAGGCCAGGGGCTCGAACCCTGGACCTCTCGCTCGCGTGCACTGCCTGCAACCAGTGCGCTGCGCTGCGTTTGTTATCAGTATACGCTGCTCAGGGAGGATAACGTTCAGATCCAACGCTAACTGACGAAACTGAAACAAGTTTCAGTATTGCGACAGCGACTGACCGCGGCGGAGGGGAACGACGGGCTACCGGCGACGAGGCCACGATCTGGCGGCGTTAAGCAGGTGGATGTGCGCGCAACAGTTAGGGGATCATGTTCGTGTCCGTGGATTTCGCGTGACCGTACCGTAGCGAGCTCAAGGGTGACCATGGCGGCACGGTGGTGGACGCCGCCGGCGATTCAGAAAAGGAACCGCGCAACCAGGAAGCGAACAACGCGTACAGGGGGCGGGATCGCTTCGGGAGCTCACCGGGAGTCTGTCGGAGGCGAGAGGAGGCCGGGAAGTAGACGGTGGCGATGGCGCGGTGAGGAGGTTCAGAAAACCCGCGGCGGCGTCGAGCTCGTCGTCGTCGATCCAGAGGGACACCGTGGCCAAGCAGCTGTCGTGGAGGGAGAGGAGGAAGCGGCGGTCTGGTTTCGGTGGTTAGGTGGGATGGTGGTGCACGGCAGTGGCGAGGTTCATCGGAAATTCAGACGATCGTCTCCGGCGAGGTGGTGGCAGAGAGGAGGGAAAACGACGAGGGAGATGGATTTCGGCGGCGGGGCGAGGGGAACAGGAGCCTAGGGTTGCGGCGCGGCCTAGGGCTTGTTTTATAGGGCCAGGAGGGCATGGATCACCGTCTGCTCGAGGAGGTGCTGCCGTGGCGCGGCCGGATGGGCGCCGTACCGAAGGAAGACGACGGAATAGAACAGAGACAAAAAAACGAATCGTTTTTCTGCGTGGCTAGCGGGCTGGGCTGCGCGCGCGAGGAGAAGGAAAACGAGGTGGGCTGAGCGCAGACCACTCCCTCTGGCGCCAAAATTTGATTTTTAAATTTTCTTTCTCCCTTTTTTTTTGCTGAAATAGTAATTGGAAGGATTTGATGGTTTTTTAGGTTGGTAAAAAATTTGGAAAAATTAGGGGAAGTTCCTTAGGTCAAAAGCAAACAGATGCTAAGTTTTATTTTTCAAAAAGTTTGAAGCTTGCTTGCTGTTTGAATTTAAACCAAATTTGGGTGAATTTTAATATTACATGATCATTAATAAAAACCAACATTTAAATAGGGTAACCCCTATGTTAATTAAACAAAATGAGTTAATTTGTGTTGAAAACTTTCATAATTTCAAAGTGGTTCTGTTTGATGCATTTGGTTTGAACTTTAAATGTGATTTGGAATTTAATTGTTTGATTAAAACCATCATTTAAATAAGTGATCATTATGGAATAATATGAAACAAATTGGTTGTTTTTATTTGTGATTTTTATTTCAAATGTTGTAACAGAGCAAGTATGAAACAAAGTTGAATATTGTTTGGAAATTAAGTTGAATTCCAAATGTGAAAACAAATAAGAACAGATGTAAAACAAATAGTAAACAATGCAAACAAATAATTAAACATGATGACATGATGCAATACTTTAATTAAACAAGAAACAAACATTCTAAGGGGAGTTTTCATACTTGGGATGTTACAAAACGCCCCCCCTTGAAGGAATCGCGCCCCGAGATTCCTACTGAGAAAGGAAAAGGTCCGGATACTTCTTGCGAAGATCCTCTTCGGTCTCCCACGTTGCCTCTTTATCGGAATGATGCGACCACTGCACTTTCAAGAACTTGGTGCTCTTGTTGCGAGTCTTACGCTCGGTCTCATCGAGAATACGAACAGGGTGCTCCTCATAAGATAGATCATCTTGCAGTTCAATGGAATCATGATCAACTGCACGATCTGGATCTTTGAAGCACCTCTTGAGCTGTGACACGTGGCATCGTGCACCTTGGATAGTTTTTCTGGAAGTTCAAGACGATAAGCATTTTCTGCCCGCCTTGAGAGAATGTTGAAAGGACCAATGTATCTTGGTGCAAGCTTTCCTTTCACACCGAAACGATGAGTGCCTCTGAGGGGGGTTACACGGAGATATGCCTTGTCACCAGGTGCATAGATCATATCCCTGTGCTTGCTGTCATAGTAGCTTTTCTGACGAGACTGAGCAATCTTGAGATTGTCACGAATGATACGAACTTTCTCCTCTGCTTCCTTAACAATGTCAGGGCCTAAGAGTGAACATTCACCAGCTCCAGATCAATTGATTGGACTCCTGCATCTGCGGCCATAGAGTGCTTCAAATGGTGCCATGCCTAGGCTTGCCTGGTAGCTGTTGTTGTAGGAGAATTCAGCATATGGAAGGCAATCCTCCCATTTCATGCCAAAGGAGATACCACATGCTCTGAGCATATCCTCGAGAATCTGATTGACTCTTTCGACTTGCCCCTGAGACTGAGGGTGATAAGCTGTGCTGAACAGAAGTTTGGTGCCCAATGCTTCTTGAAAGCTTTTCCAGAAATGAGAAGTGAATATGCTTCCACGGTCTGAGCTTATTTCCAATGGAACACCATGAAGAGGAACAATCTTTGCTGTGTAGAGCTCTCCTAACTGGCTAGCTGAGATTGTTTCTTTGACAGCAAAGAAGTGAGCTACCTTAGTGAGACGATCAATAACAACGAAGATTGCATCGTTGCCCTTCTTGGACTTTGGAAAACCAGTGACGAAGTCCATTTCAATCATGTCCCACTTCCACTCAGGAATTTTCAGAGGTTGGAGTAGACCGGCTGTTTTCTGATGGACTGCCTTAACACGTTGACAAACGTCGCATTCAGAAACGTATTGAGCAATTTCACGTTTCATGCCAGGCCACCAATACAGTGTCTTAAGATCCTGGTACATCTTTGTACTTCCAGGGTGAATGGAAAGAGGAGTTTCATGAGCCTCCTTGAGAATGACATCCTTGAGACTTTGAACTTGAGGAACTGCAATGCGTCCTTCAAAGAACACAGTTCCTTTGTCATCAACTGAGAAGGACTTGAATTTCTCCTTGCCTTCTTTGATGTGTTCAACCATCTTCTTGATTTCAGCGTCACGAAGTTGTTCAGAACGAATCTTGTCCTCGAGAGTTGGACTGGCTGTCAAGCTAGCAAGGTAGCCTTGAGGAACAAGACCAAGGTTCAGCTTCTGGAATTCTTCATGAAGTGGAGGTTGGCTTTCCATGATCATGAGATTATTGCAATATGACTTGCGACTGAGAGCATCGGCCATAACATTAGCCTTGCCTGGAGTGTAAGAAATGGTGAGATCAAAGTCTTTAATCTTTTCAATCCATCTCCTTTGCCTAAGGTTTAGATCTGGTTGAGTGAAGATGTATTTCAGACTCTTATGATCGGAAAAGATTTCAGTGCGATTACCCAACAAATATTGCCTCCATTTCTTGAGGGCAAACACAACTGCTGCAAGTTCTAGGTCATGTGTGGGATAGTTTTGCTCATGTGCATTCAACTGACGAGAAGCATAAGCCACAACTTGACGTTCTTGCATAAGAACTGCACCTAGACCTTGGAGAGAAGCATCACAGAATATCTGGAAAGGTTTGGTAGTATCTGGGCCAACCAGAACTGGTGTAGAAGTGAGTTTTGTCTTCAGGAGATTGAAACTCTCATCACACTGTGGAGACCAAACGAACTTCTTGTCCTTCTTTGTGATATCAGTGAGAGGTTTGGCAATCTTGGAGAAGTTTTGGACGAAACGACGGCAATAGCTAGCCAAGCCAAGAAAACTTCTGACTTGCTTCACCGTTCTAGGAGGTTTCCAATCAACAATTGCCTTAACCTTTTCTGGGTCAATGGCTATGCCCTTGGCAGAGATGACATGACCAAGATAAGCAACTTCTGGAATCCAGAACTCACATTTGGAGAACTTGGCATACAGACGATGCTCGCGAAGTTTCATGAGAGTGAGACGAAGATGTTCTCCATGCTCTTCCTCGGATTTGGAGTAGACTAGAATGTCATCGAGATATACCACAATGAACTTGTCGAGGTATTCATGGAAGACAGAATTCATGAGTCTTGAGAATGTCGCCGGTGCATTGGTGAGACCAAAGGACATGACGGTGTATTCATATAGACCGTACCGAGTGGTGAAAGCTGTTTTTGGAATATCTTCCTTTCTGATCTTTATTTGATGGTAACCCATCCTCAAGTCCAACTTTGAGAATATTGAGGCTCCAGCAAGTTGATCAAAAAGATCATCGATACGAGGAATTGGATACTTGTTTTTGATGGTTTTCTCGTTGAGAGGACGATAGTCAACCACGAGTCTCTTTGTTTGATCCTTCTTGGCAACAAACAGAGTTGGGCAACCCCAAGCGGAGGAACTAGGCTGAATGTAACCTTTCTCCATGTACATATCGATTTGCTCCTTCAACAATTTCAGTTCAGGAGGAGCTATCTTGTATGGATGCTTAGAGATTGGAGCAGTACCTGGTTCAAGCTCGATCACGAACTCAACTGCTCTGTCCGGAGGCATCCCTGGAAACTCTTCTGGAAAGACGTCAGGGAATTCACAAACCACCGGAACATTTTCGAGTAGAGGTAGAGGTTTAGCATCGAGGGTGTATAGCTGAACAGAACTTGATTCATTTGGAGAATAGACTATCTGGCCAGAAGGGTGGAACAGAGTTATCGACTTCTGAGCACAATCAATCGTAGCTTTATTGGCCTTCAACCAATCCATGCCCAGAATGACATCAATGTCAGAATTGCCAAGCAGAATGAGGGAAGCAAGGAATATATGACCTCCAATTAGAATCTGATTCTCATGACTGATCTTGGAAGTTTGCATAGTTGCTCCAGGGGAGTTTACTACTAGCGGGGAACCCAAACCGACAAAAGGTAGTTTAACTGTTGTCGCAAAGATCTTTGACACGAAAGAATGCGATGCTCCGGTATCAAACAACACTTTAGCTGGGTTAGAGTTTACGGGGAATGTACCGAGAACGACGTCAGCAGCTTCCTCAGCTTTGTCGGCCTTGATATGATTCACCCTCGCGGTCCTCCCGACAGACCTGTTGTTGGAGTTGAAGGCTTTAGCCGGGGGAGCTCGCACCATTGCCTGGTTGGTGTTGGGGCGAGGAGGTGGTGGAGGTAGCTGCCTCTGAGTGCACTTATCAGCATAGTGCCCTGTCTGCTTGCATTTGTAGCAAGCGACGACACGAGGTGCATCTGGCCTTGGCTGCCCCATTGAGAACCTCTGAGCCTGCATCTGAGCTGGGTTGGGTGGGTGGGAAGCGAAGCCTTGAGAAGCTTGGGCATATGGAGCCCTAGTGACAGCACCATTTGGCACCCAGATGCGGCGCTTCTGCGGAGGGGTGGTCATGTTGGAGGAGGAACCACCCTCACGCGAGTGCTTGCGCGACTCTTCGAACGCCTTGCGCCCATTTTCCTCATTGAGCGCGGTGTTCACGAGCTCCTCGAAGTCCTTGCACTTGATGTTGGTGAGAGCGTACTTCAGTTCCGGGTTAAAACCTCGGCGGAACCTTGCCATCTTCTTAGCCTCAGTGGACACCTCATCACCAGCATAACGAGCGAGGCGATTGAACTCATTCTGGTAGCCAATGACGTCCAGCTTGCCCTGCTTAAGAGAGCAGAACTCTTCACGCATCTTTTCCATGAGACCATCTGGGATGTGGTGCTTCAGGAAGGCATCCTTGAAACAACACCAGGTGATTGGGTATCCAGCTCTCATGGTCTGGTAGTTCTCCCACCAGGTAGCTGCCTGACCCTTCAGTAGGTAGGTGGCGTACTTGACTTTGTCTTCCTCAGCAACGTGAGCAATGTCAAGAGCCCTGGCCATCTCCCGGATCCAGTCATCAGCATCCAGAGGCTCACGTGTTGCCACGAAAGCTCTCGGACCCATACTGAGGAACTCCTTGATGCTGACCCGTGGAGCATTCTGGTTGTTGTGCTGGTTAGCCTGGATCTGGGCCATCTGAGCCACGACCTGAGTCATCTGAGTCAACAGCTCCGTGAGCGGAGGTGGTTCAGGCGGGTTGCTCCTTGTTGGCGGCATCCTGAATAGACATGCATTTTAGCACAACAACAGAAAAGGATAGACTTGGTAACCGAAAGAGAGATTATTCCGACGCATGAATAGATAACCAACAGGTACATCATCACATGTTCAAATACATCAGAATATCCAACACACCAATACATAGTTCAAAAGCCAAAGGATAACTAAACATAGCTAGGAATGGATACATCGGTACTCCCATGCTCATCACGCAGGACGGCGGTGAGTAGCACGACGAGAGATACGGTGAGGAGGAATCCCACGGAAGTAGGTAGAACGACGATCCACGTAGATCGGGACTGCTCTGAGAGCGACTCTAGGTGTGGTGAAGTACATAGCGTCAGCTCCCTGTGCTCCAAAGCGTGGAATCCCAGTGTAACCAGCTCCGAGGTTGAGGAGTGGACCTCTGATCGGCTCATAACCTCCAGCATCTGGCAGACGACGACCAACTGGCTGATCGAAACGCGCAAAGCGCTCATCTCCAACAAAGTCTGTGGTGTACGTCGCCAGACGAGTCAAAGCAAGGTAGAGCTGCTCTCTGACTGAAGCCAACTCCTGAGAAAGTGTGGTGGCAACGGCGTCACTGTGCCTCACAAACTGAGCGGTGGTGTGCAGCCTGGTGTTATCATGCTCGTAGACATCCAGGTTGTCGTAGAGGGTGAAGTGAGCTCCCTCCGAAGTGATGTAACCACGGGGGATGTGGCGATATATAGAATCGTCAAATCCCCAGTAGTCAGCACGAAGGACGGTGAGACTCACGTAAGCTGCCTACTGCACGGCCATATCCACTGTGGAACCTACTGCCTCGTAGCGGTGGACAACGCTCATGCCATCATCTGACAGAATGTAGACGATAGCCTGGTAGTAGGTCTGGTCAAACTCTCGTTGCTGCTCGTAGACCTGGTACTCTGGTGCCCAATGGAACCCCAGATAAGTGCCATGTCTCTCAGCATCTCCGGATAACCGGCAGTGCTCTCACAGCGAGTCATCCTAACCACCTGCGGGTAGAACCTGAGATCCATCTGCAGATGATTTGGGAGGTTTTGATTAGACGCCGGTAGAGAACTGAAGTGGAAAGCAACAACAAGGTTTCAACGGACGAAAAGGATGTTGAGAGAACAGGATATCGAAGCAACAACGGGAAACACTGGACCAAAACTCCTGAGGTACTACGGAAAAAAACCCATCCGGGCTTCTAAAGGATCAATATCTACTGCTTAAGGGATAGAGGATTTGCTTCCGGGGCTTCCACGCCTCCGTTCTCAATCATGAGTAGGCAACATGATAAATGATGTCACAACCACCTCCATTCCTATGGTCTAGTAGATATAACTATCCTAGAGAAACCAGGATTCGTGAAATCCTAACTTGAAAGTTTAGGTGAGAACAGAAAACAACGTTGCACTTCCTTACCAGAAAAGGGTGGGTGGGTGGGGAAAGAAGAAAAATGGCAGAATTCCTACTCTCACGTTTCATTTTTCCTATATAGCTACAAAAATAGTTTCTAGACTCAACTGCGACCAGTAAAAGGGATCCTACAGGCAGACAGGCTCTGATACCATTTGTCGCACCCGGACTTCTAGAGGATACTCACCGTACGAACTGAACAGTATTTTGATTGGATTACGGGGCTTACCGGCACCCGCATCTCTTACGAGTAGGCCAACACTTATGTGTGACAACCAATCTTTACTATTCACCGTCGATGTAAACTATCCCGTAGAAATCAGGACACTACCATTGACGTACTTCATACCATACACACATGGTACGTCAACGGCTTTGAACAAGATGATAACATAACATATCTCTAAGACACAAAAGATTGAAATAAGTTGCAACTGGCCCTCACTAGGGCAGAGAATAGCAAATACAATCATCCAGAGGACACATGTCCCAACATAACATCATTACAACTCAGCGGAAGCATTCAAAGGGTCTGAGTACAGACAAATCCAAATAGGCTTAAGAAGCCGGGAATGAAAAAAAAACGGAGCCCATCCACGATATCTCGGATCCTGCCCGGGTCCGCTACCTACTCGTCAGCAGCCTCGTCAAACTCCACGTAGTAGCCGTCACGGGGATCCTCGTAAGCGTAGTCTGCGGAAACCACAGCCCCAAAGGGGTCAGTACATAAACGTACTGGCAAGCAAGACTCACAGTTCACCAAAGGGTAGCCCGTCAACACCAAGCACAGATGCCTTGGGTTCAACGGAAGAAAGGGGTATAAAAGATGCTGCAACTGGCTGCACTAACCAACTACAGAACATTCTACAACTTCCGGTCTAACAGAAAGAGATAAGATAGCGTATCGTAACCAACTATAGCTAACCACCAAACAAACCCATCCTGGATCTCGCCCCTTATCCAAAGAAGCAATCCGAGGATAACTCACCCAGTTGGATTAATGATGGATCAAATTGTTGTGTCAATAAGCCTATTACTAGTCAAGTTATCATTAGTTAGGTGTAAGTTGTTCTGAGTACTTGTTAGCCAGTACTTTCACCAAGTCAACCATAACCGCGGAAAACACGGCTTCTCGAGAAGATTTATCCCTGCAGGGGTGCACCAATTTGACCGTACACGTAAGAATATCCCGCCAGGATGGAAATGCACTTCCACCAAGCGAGGCACTCTACACAACTCAACTCTTCTTCGCATCAAGCCCAAAGCACCACGTGCTGTGCGTGCGCGGCTAATCGAGCCCCACGAAGAAAAGGGGACCCTCATAGCACTGGAAGACCACGCCGCCCTAAATGCCGACTACAAAAGTTCCACCCTGGCCTCGGGTTCGTACCTGCATATGCGTGCATCAAATGGAAAGCCCGAACTAAGTGTGGTGATTTGGACGAGATGCGAATCAAATCAAATTGAGGGGGGCGCCCATACACGCTTCCCACATGCGGATAGTGCGCTCATCATGGATCAGTAGACAAGACCCTTTTCCTATTAGGGTCTACACTAGCAGGCCTCAAAACCACGTCGGGCCTCCTGCCGGTGCCTTATCAGCAAATTATTAATACCTCAAATTAACAGGTTGTTGTTTAACATCGAGCCCCAGAATATAAACAGATATGATAACAGAAAGTAACTGATAACAGACTCGAGCAAAACAACCCTAAGCATGTTAGTAAGACACAGGCTCAACCAAGGGGTGATGGGAGTGGAGGTGAGGCAATATCAGGGTTCAGGGTATCATGTGATAGGTTCGTAACAGAAGCAACGATACATATGGCTAGCAGAAATAGACAACGGAAAGTATCGGTAACCAATGTTGAAAGGAACACAATGGTTCATGTGAGTGATAACTTGCCTGCAAACTCAGTAGCCGGGTACTGGGCTAGATCCTCAGAAGGGGTGTCGTAAAGATCGTCGGTCTCAACGTCGTCGTCTATCCGAGAAGAAGCAAACAAACAATACAGGAAAATAAACAATCAATATCATGGCATAGTGCACAATCATGGGATGATGCATGTCAAGTTAATAGATGCATCAAAATAAACTAATTGACATGGTAACACAATTTAACTGGACACATATGCAATTTTGAGTTGCATATGAAAAGCCCATGGATTTTGGTTTAAACAGTTGTTTTCTAGTTAACCAACAGGTGAAAGTGGATTAGTATGATGCATGCAAGAGGAAAACAACAAAATAACAACAATAGAACCAAATGGAAATGAGGTTTAGCAATTTAGAATTTTATTTATTAAGTTAAGGAATTTTTTGGTTCCTTAAAGGTGACACACAAGTATTTGTTGTTTTCACCAATTTAACTTGTGCAAAATAAATAACAAAATTCATATTTGAAAAGATCATGAAATTTTGGGTGGATTACATGTTTCAAATATTGAAAAAAAGCATTAGGATGAATTTATTATGACTTAAGCAAAATTAAACAAGTTTTAAATGAATTTAAAACAAGCATGAATTTTATTTGAATTTTATTTGCTCAAAACATAATTTCAAATTCACATTTGAAAAGTTTATGCTTTGGTGGTTTGAAAACATATTTTGCATGTTCAAAAATAATTTAAATTGAGCAAGTTATGATTTTAGCAATTTTAAATGATTTAAATAAGGTTTAAATTATTTAAGCAATTTAAATTATTCAAACCATGAAACAAAATTTATATTTGAATAGGTTATTTGAAATAGCATTGAAAACATATTTTATTTGCATGATTTGGATTTATTATGATTTAGTTATGGAATTTAGAAAATTGCATTTGAATTATTTGAATTCAAATTTGAATTGCATTTTGAAAATTCAAAACAGGAAACAAATGATACCAATAGATAGGGAATTAAATTTAGACCAGTGCACATATTTTATTTTCATCATTTGGAGTTATAAAACTAAAGTTATTATCAAATTACTTACAGGGACCAATCTGCAATTTTATTGGACCTGGATTTGAAAACAGAAAGTGTTAAAAAACGATTTATACGCACAGAACCCTACCCCAGTCGCTGCCAGGGGGGCCCTTGGTCACTGCGCGCTTACGTGGCAAGTGTGTGGCTGACAGGGGGCCCTCCCTGTCAGCGCTACGGTGCAAAAAGTGGGAAATTTCCCGTGCGAGGCCAGGGGCTCGAACCCTGGACCTCTCGCTCGCGTGCACTGCCTGCAACCAGTGCGCTGCGCTGCGTTTGTTATCAGTATACGCTGCTCAGGGAGGATAACGTTCAGATCCAACGCTAACTGACGAAACTGAAACAAGTTTCAGTATTGCGACAGCGACTGACCGCGGCGGAGGGGAACGACGGGCTACCGGCGACGAGGCCACGATCTGGCGGCGTTAAGCAGGTGGATGTGCGTGCAACAGTTAGGGGATCATGTTCGTGTCCGTGGATTTCGCGTGACCGTACCGTAGCGAGCTCAAGGGTGACCATGGCGGCACGGTGGTGGACGCCGCCGGCGATTCAGAAAAGGAACCGCGCAACCAGGAAGCGAACAACGCGTACAGGGGGCGGGATCGCTTCGGGAGCTCACCGGGAGTCTGTCGGAGGCGAGAGGAGGCCAGGAAGTAGACGGTGGCGATGGCGCGGTGAGGAGGTTCAGAAAACCCGCGGCGGCGTCGAGCTCGTCGTCGTCGATCCAGAGGGACACCGTGGCCAAGCAGCTGTCGTGGAGGGAGAGGAGGAAGCGGCGGTCTGGTTTTGGTGGTTAGGTGGGGTGGTGGTGCACGGCAGTGGCGAGGTTCATCGGAAATTCAGATGATCGTCTACGGCGAGGTGGTGGCAGAGAGGAGGGAAAACGACGAGGGAGATGGATTTCGGCGGCGGGGCGAGGGGAACAGGAGCCTAGGGTTGCGGCGCGGCCTAGGGCTTGTTTTATAGGGCCAGGGGGCATGGATCACCGTCTGCTCGAGGAGGTGCTGCCGTGGCGCGGTCGGATGGGCGCCGTACCGAAGGAAGACGACGGAATAGAACAGAGACAAAAAAACGAATCGTTTTTCTGCGTGGCTAGCGGGCTGGGCTGCGCGCGCGAGGAGAAGGAAAACGAGGTGGGCTGGGCGCAGCCCACTCCCTCTGGCGCCAAAATTTGATTTTTAAATTTTCTTTCTCCCTTTTTTTTTGCTGAAATAGTAATTGGAAGGATTTGATGGTTTTTTAGGTTGGTAAAAAATTTGGAAAAATTAGGGGAAGTTCCTTAGGTCAAAAGCAAACAGATGCTAAGTTTTATTTTTCAAAAAGTTTGAAGCTTGCTTGCTGTTTGAATTTAAACCAAATTTGGGTGAATTTTAATATTACATGATCATTAATAAAAACCAACATTTAAATAGGGTAACCCCTATGTTAATTAAACAAAATGAGTTAATTTGTGTTGAAAACTTTCATAATTTCAAAGTGGTTCTGTTTGATGCATTTGGTTTGAACTTTAAATGTGATTTGGAATTTAATTGTTTGATTAAAACCATCATTTAAATAAGTGATCATTATGGAATAATATGAAACAAATTGGTTGTTTTTATTTGTGATTTTTATTTCAAATGTTGTAACAGAGCAAGTATGAAACAAAGTTGAATATTGTTTGGAAATTAAGTTGAATTCCAAATGTGAAAACAAATAAGAACAGATGCAAAACAAATAGTAAACAATGCAAACAAATAATTAAACATGATGACATGATGCAATACTTTAATTAAACAAGAAACAAAACATTCTAAGGGGAGTTTTCATACTTGGGATGTTACATACACTCAACACAATATCGGGCCTAGATGCGCAAAGATAAAGCAAAGAATCAATCATAGAACGATACAACTTTTGGTACATGACGTTGAAGTACCCGAGAGGCCCTCCACTATAGGCATACCCAGTGCGACCCATTAAGGGGTGCCTTCATGGACTCCATGAGTAACTACACGAAGGCCCATGGAGGGGATCTATCTGAAGCAGAAGAAAATACTTAAAAAGCAAGAATAGGAAATGATGGCAACCGACTCAAAGTCGAGTACACCTCATGTATGGCCCTTGAGACCCTGCTACCTATATAAAGCACAGGAGGGGCTAACGAGCGGGACAGACAACCCTAGATTTAAAGCTGCGCCAGATTCAATCTATAAACAACGCCCCTTGTAATCGATACTTTTCACCCCATCGTAATAAATCCCGGCGGGCAGCAACCCGTCGAGTCGAGTAGTTCACCAGCGCATTTTTTCCTTCACGGAACCTCGGGTCCCTATCATGGGGATCCGGGGCGTTGGATCCACGACTTCTTCGACTTCATCATCGACAAGCTGTGACTCGGCTATCTGGGCAAACTCGATCTGCTTCGGGTCAATCGACTTCACCAAACACTCTCCAGCATCACGTCCGGTATTCGAGTACCTCAACACAAGTATCGACCTCAAGATCGGTGATCTAAACTTTCGTGCGGGAGTGATACGCCTAGAATATTCCACCCAAGTCCAACCGGAGGAGGCGATCATATCGGAATTCTCGCTTCTCTTGGTCAAAGATACACGCTCCGAGTACTCTTACCCGGCCAAACCCTATCTCCACTTTGTCGCAATGGCAAGACACAGAGTCATCGTCTTCAGAAAGCGATGATGGAGACAGGGTGACCGACCCGCCCAAAGCGACAGATGCAACTGATGCAGACGCGACCGGAGAATGCAGAGACGAAAGGGACGAGGAAAGTGATGAGGACCCGTCAAAATCCCTGCCACCCGAAGATGAGGACCCAAAAGGCGATGATGATGGACTCGGCGAACTCCCTCCACCCGCCAACTCTGGATCCGCGACTAAAGGAAAGAGGGGTAAAATGAGACACCCCCAAGTATTCGTGTCAAAAGAGACAATGGGACTGGTCACCTCGCTAGTCGAGCAGAGCCTGCCTCACCCAACAGATGCCAGCACGGAGGAGAGAATGGCTTATAAGTGGAAACTAGCCCAGCACAGAAAAAAGCTAAACATGATGTACAAAGAGCTAGATGACACGGGTCTCCCAGAAATGCACTCGACTGAAGCTTCGGGTAGCGGGCTGCAGAAATCAACCACTTCCAAGCGACAGTCGCGGACAACAAATATTTCGACTGATTATATGAAGGAAACCCAAAAGGTGTTGGATCTTGACCGAGACCAAAAAGAACCCAATCCAACGGAGAAACTGACACCCAGAACGCCTCAGGAAAGGCTTCTGCAGGTCCAAACATACCTGATGTCCATTAAACCAACGTCGGGTGATCCCTGTTGAATGCATAATTTGGCTGCTAGGTATTATATAAGCCAAATTAATTAAAATGGTTGTGGATATATTATGCATTGACATATATATTTAAATTGGCTATTAAGTTTGAAATGCAGGCTTGGTTTAATCCGGTGCATAGATGTCACAGCAGCGAAATATATATTTGAAGTACATCCTCAGCTAGCTGCTATAAGGACATGTCTTCAACGGGTTCAGAATTTCAGAAACATTTGCTGAACTATTGTGCGACTGGCTAGGACATGTCCTACGAGGCCTCAGATGGCAAGCTGGAGTTGTCACGGAAGGAAATATACAACCTGGGGCGATCGCATTTGCTTGGCCATGCACGAGGCATGGTCTCCATTAATTGGTATGATTAGCATCGTGGCCGAATATTTTATTCTTGCCATGGTAGGACAGGGGTTAATTGTACGTGACATGCATGAACAGGGGCTGGTAGTTTAAGCTAGGCAACAGAATTATAAGAGGACATGTCCTATTGGGTTTCAGCTCCAAAGACCAGGATACCTATATATACAGGTACACGGCCGATTGAGAAAGACATCCAATCGTTATACACAAAATCAATCTACTTTTACGTTCATTATTTTCTCTACTGTTTCTCCGCCGAGCCCTAGCCTCCCTAGGGTTTAGCAAAATCTTTGCCGTTTTGCGCTGTAAAGCGGCCGTACTCCTCTTCGAAATCGAGGAATCCTTTGTTGCTTTGCCAGAAAAGCAATCGTTCGTCGTCACGTAAGCACGACGGTTATCGTGGTGTCGCGCGGCAATTTTGTGTGGCAACACAATTGGCGACTCCGCTGGGGACGAGAAGAACAAGAACACATACGCGATGGACGTCGGATCGAAGAACGGAAGCGACCTCGACACGGACAACGTCATCGCCGTCACACTCGACGATCTGTCGGATGAAGATCGGCGCGAGTTTGAACGGGAGCTTGAGGAAGAGCAAGCTGAAAGGAGAAGATTGAAGTTGGCTGGATACCAGAAGACAAGGAACGGCGTCGTCAAGAAGGTAGCCGCGCCGAGCCCGTCCCATCCGCTCGACGCTGAGGTAAAAAAGCCAACCGAAGAAATTGATCATTTAATTGATGTGTCCGTAGCTAGTAAATATGGTTATGATATGACAAATACGGCACGCACAATTACTAAAGCTGTAGTCGATAAATTTGAAGAATTTAAGGACCAGCTTAGTAAAGATCTAGGAATTATTCTACCTAGTCACGTTCAATCCATGGGGCTGCAAACTGATCCTGAGCATTACGGTAAAAAGCTGATGCCTATGGAAAATAATAGATTATATAATTTGCCTAGCAATATTCATACGTCTGGTGCATCGGCTAATGTTATTCAGCCTCACATTGCTTTAAATAATTATCAAGGTGGCCGTAACTATGGCAGCAGTTCGGCTAATAATATTGTTTCAGATGCTGCTCCTTCTATTGTTACGACTTCGGCCCCACAAAATTACAGCAACATTAACCGAAGTGTAGGCATACATTCTAATTTGCAACAGCCTTTTTATCAAACCGTAGCATATAATACGCCACCGCTGCCGCCTATCGGTACCGGCGTCCCTTATGGGCCGGTACCTGATTCGTATTTTAGTGGACCTCCGTTGCAAACTTCACATGCTTAAATTTCTATGCCAGAGTTTCCGCCGCGTGCTTGCGTTCCATGTGTTCCGCAAACCAATTCTCCACAGCCCAATGATAGTTTTAAAGACCAGCTTGCTAATATACTTAGAGAATTTGGTTTAGAACCTAAGGGTAGAGCACGTGTTTATCAAAAGCCATATCCTGATTATTTTGATTCAACGCCATATCCTCGTGGTTTTAGAATTCCAGATTTTGTTAAATTTACAGGAGAGGATAGTAGAACAACTTTTGAGCATGTAGGCCAATTTTTAGCACAATGTAGTGAAGTCGGCACATCGGATGTTTTTAGAGTTAAATTATTTCCTTTATCTTTGTCCGGCACCGTACTCACTTGGTTTACTTCGCTTGCTCCTAATTCTATTTCCACATGGGCACAGTTAGAGCAAAAATTTCATGAATATTTCTATAGCGGTGAAACTGAACTTCGACTTTCAGATTTAATTATGGTTAGACAAAAATATAATGAACATGTCCATGATTATATTAGGAGGTTTAGAGATGTAAAAAACCGATGTTTTAGCTTGACCATAGCCGAAAAGGATCTAGCTGATCTCGCCTTTTCAGGTTTACTCACTCTTATTAAAGATAAATTAGAAGGGCAAGAATTTTTAGATGTTAATCAAATTTTGCAAAAGGCTTTGGCGCAGGAAAACCGGACTAAGGAAATTAAACAATATAGCCGGTTTAAAGATAATAGGACTAAAGAGAAGGATAATCATGCGGTAAATTATTTAGATCATGATAGTGATTCGGCTAGTGATGATGACGTAGACGTATGTGTAGCCGAATGGGTTCAAACGCCAAAGTCAAAACCTTATGCATGTCCGGCTTTGAAACCTACACCTGCTAAAAGAGAAGAAATTAAGTATACTTTTGATGTTAGCAAGTGTGATAAGATTTTTGATATGCTCCTGCAAGGAAAATTAATTAGGTTGAAACAAGGTCATGTTATTCCATCTCGAGAGGAATTGGGTAAAAAATCTTATTGCAAGTGGCACAATTCTTCTTCTCATTCTACTAATGATTGTAATGTGTTTCGTCGACAGGTGCAATCGGCCATAAATGACGAACGATTGACGTTTACAGAAAGTACTACGATGAAACTTGACAGTGATCCTTTTCCTATTAATGTGATTGAGTTTCAGAACAAAAAGGTGCTTATTCGGTCGGACCAGACCGAGTCTACTCAAGGAAAAAATGTTATTATTGACAATATTGCTGCGCCGAGGATGATGAAACCAAAAAATCCAGAAGTGGGAGTGTGGAAAGTCAATGGAGGAAAGAAGCAATCTCCAAAAATAAAGCCGACGGTTAGTATGTTGTTGGAAAAATACACTTCACGCAGGTCCGGCAATGTATTTAATCGGCTCGGAGGCGTTAAGCGTCCTAGGTCTCCTTCCTAACCTGGCGGTCATGAGCAGTGGCGAGGGAATTTATATGACCAGCATCCATATTTTGCAATGCAGCCTGCATATTGGGGCAGTGCACCTCCTATGTATCCACCATTTCATCCATGGGGTTTTAATCCATGGGCGCCATATTGTGCAGGGCCAGCAGGTTATTCTCAGCCGGGATGGACTCCATCGGGACCAGTTTACAGAGAACCAATGCGCGACAAAAGAGCTCGGTTTCAGGATCGTCAACCACGTGGTGCAAATTTTGTCCGAGGGAACCGGTTACCGGCGTATAACACAGATGGTAGGAATTATAATGGTGTCCGTAAGCGCATTTGGATGCCGGTAAGGCGTGCTGAACCTGAGCCTGCAAAAAATTTAAGTGATTCCGTCGCTTCTCATGGTGTGAAATTTGGAGAAAATAATTTAGCTGAAGGTGTTGAGACTAGTACAGGAAAAAGGGACGTTGGTGAGCTGAATGATAGCCCTGTTCAGAGGAAAACTGCCAATACAGAAGTGGAACTAATAGACAATACGTCTGCTGTACCATCCAGCACGAATCACAAAATTGGGACAGCTAGCATGCATAACAATCCAAACATTGGAGAGGGCAGCTCACGTACACAGCCAGGTTGGTTTCCAATTGTTTTTGGCTCGTTCGATCAATATGGGAATCCAAGTACTAGTGGAAGCCAGAAAATTTCAGGCAACACTATATTTAACCAGCAGAAAAATATTTCGGCCAAGGAAAAAATAATTTTGCCAGGCGCGACAATACGACAGCATAGGCCGAGGGACTCGGGGGGCAACAGAATTAAGTCAGTCGCCCCTGGAACTAAACCGGGACCTCGGTGGTGTCCGCCGGGATTAACACATACACAAAAACGCCGAGTACAGCGGCTGCGAACATTGGAGATAAGGGAGGAAATAGCTGAGAAGAAGCGCGATGAACTATTTAATCGTGAAAGACGAATGTTCCCTACAAAAACTTGGAAGGAGAAGCGCATCATAGCTGAGGAGAATAGGGTCGTTGATGACACAGCGGACGACATCGCAGATGAATGGCCGGAGGACCTTGCAAATGATACGGTCGATGGTGAAAATTCAGAGGACAACGATGATATACTTAGTGACATGGATGTTAACATGGTGTTCGCCTTACCTGCTGAATTTCGTGCGCCCGAGGCTGAAGTTGCTGAACTTGTTCTTGGTGCGAAAAATGATACATTTGAGAAACCCGAGAAGCCTGATCAACATCTGAAACCATTATTCATCAGGGGTCATATCGATGGTAAGCCTATTGGTCGCATGCTTGTTGATGGCGGTGCCGGGGTTAATATTATGCCTTTTTCGGTTTTCTCTTAGTTGGGCCGAAAAGAGAGCGAATTGATGAAAACCAACATGGGACTTAGTGGATTTTCTGGAGAGTTGTCTGAAGCCAAAGGTGTTATTTCTATGGAGCTCACAGTAGGTAGCAAAACATTGCCGACTGCATTTTTTGTTGTTGAAGTCAAAGGTCGGTACAATGTTCTTTTGGGGCGCGATTGGATTCATGCAAATTGTTGCATCCCTTCTACTTTACATCAGTGCTTGATTCAGTGGGTTCATGATGATGTGGAGGTGATCGAGGCAGATAACTCAGCTTGCATTGCGTTGACGGAGGCACCGGTTGATTGGCAACACGGTGAGATGCGATGTTTGACCGGTAGGGATTTATCGGACTACGATTATATTAGCATCGGTAGAGATGGTTTTGTACCTATACATGCACAGCCGGCTAGCATAGCTCGGCTTAATAATATGTCTTTATAAATGATGAATAAAGAAGATAATATTAAATGGCTGCAAAAACGCACCGAGGAATATCGTTCTGGGAAGAACGATATGCATGAGGCAATTGAAGATTTTGATGATATGAAGAAACTTGGACAGGGATTCTCATCGGCTGATCCGCTTGAAGAGATTGATATTGGTGACGGGAGCATTCAGAGGCCTACATTTATTAATGCTAAATTAAAAGCCGATCAGAAATACAAGGTACGTGTACTACTTAAAGAATTTGTTGATTGTTTTGCTTGGAATTATACTGAGATGCCTGGTTTGAGTAGAGATTTAGTGGAACATAGATTACCTATTAAATCTGGTTTTAGGCCGCATAAACAACCTCGTAGGAATTTCGATCCCAATATGTACGACCGCATCAAAGAAGAAGTTGATCGGTTGATAAAAGCTGGGTTTATTCGGCCATGTAGATATGCAGAGTGGGTTTCTAATATTGTCCCCGTTGAAAAGAAAAACACCGGTAAGATTAGAATATTTGTTGATTTCAGAGATTTGAATAAAGCCACTCCAAAAGATGAATATCCTATGCCTATTGCCGACATGCTTATTAATGATGCTTCGGGACATAAAATAATTAGTTTTTTAGATGGCAATGCTGGTTATAATCAAATATTTATGGCCGAAACGGACACGTCTAAGACCGCTTTTCGCTGCCCAGGTTTTGTTGGTTTATTCGAGTGGGTTGTCATGACTTTTGGTTTGAAAAATGCCGGCGCTACATACCAACGCGCTATGAACTTAATTTTTCATGATCTTCTTGGCATTATACTAGAAATATACATTGATGATGTGGTTGTTAAATCGGATGGTTTTGATCATCATTTAGCCGATTTGCGATTATCTTTTGAAAGGATGCGTCGGTATGGGTTGAAAATGAATCCACTCAAGTGTGCTTTTGGTGTGTCGGCTGGGAAGTTTTTAGGTTTCATAATTCATGAGAATGGCGTAGAGATTGATCCTACAAAAGTGGAGTCAATTGGAAAGTTGAAGGAGCCGACATGTAAAAAAGACGTGCAAAAGCTGTTAGGAAAAGTTAATTATTTAAGACGATTCATATCTAACCTTGCAGCAAAAATTGAATCGTTTGTTCCATTACTTCGGCTAAAGAATGAAGCCAAATTTACTTGGGGGGCAGAACAGCGAGAAGCTTTTAATAATATAAAGAGATATTTATCGAGTCCTCCGGTACTTCGAGCACCCAAATCCGGTGTGCCGTTCAGGTTGTACATTGCTGCACAAGATAGAGTGATCGGCGCAGTGTTGGCCCAGGTTGACGGCGGGAAGGAATATATTATTGCATACTTAAGTCGCCGTTTGCTGGACGCCGAGACTCGGTACGTGTTTATTAAAAAGTTATGCTTGTCTTTATATTATGCATGTACCAGATTTCGACCATATTTACTTTCTAGCACATGTGTCGTAGCTTGTCAAGCCGACGTGATTAAATATATGTTGCAACAACCGATTCTTAGTGGTAGGATTGGAAAATGGGCTTATGCGCTAATAGAATATGAATCGTTGCGTGCTATGAGAGGTCAAGTTATCGCCGATTTTATTGTTGATCATAGAATAAAAGATGAAGAAAGTATTAATTATGTTAGTGTATGCCCATGGAAACTTTATTTTGATGAATCAGTTTGTGGAGAGGGACAAGGCGTTGGTAATGTTTTAATTTCTCCCAGCAACGTTATTTACGAAACATCGGTCCGTTTAGAATATCTTTGCACTAACAACCAAGCTGAGTATGAAGCTTTATTGTTTGGTTTACAAAGTTTAATTGATATGGGTGTGAAAGATATAGATGCTTTTGGGGATTCGCTTCTAGTAGTGCAGCAAATTAAAGGCGAATTTCAATTTTTTGATGGGTTACTAAATAGTTATTTGGACCGATGTTTAGACATAATTAAGTCTCTAGATATGTTCACTATTAGTCATATACCTAGAGAAGAAAATGTTAGGGCTAATTATTTAGCACAACAAGCATCTGGTTATCGAATCAGTAAAGGAAATTTTTTAATACAAGAACGACCGATGCTAGTTGCTTCAAAAAATGAGACCCACATGTTATTTATTGATCCCATATATAGTGCGTCAATTTTTGATTTTGTCCAGCAACATATAGTAGCAGGAAAAGAGGATTCGGTACCTGGGACACAAGTTACCGAATTAGCTAATAAGTTAGAACCTGCAGATTGGAGAGTTCCTTTGATTAATTTTTTAAAGTATCCAAGTCAAACAAGAGATAGAAAAATTCGGCGACAAGCTTTAAAATATACTCTATTGGATGATGAATTATATCGCCGAACTATAGATGGGATACTTTTAAAATGTTTGGATTCTGATCAGTCTAAAATAGCTATGGGTGAAGTACATGAAGGTATATGTGGGACACATCAGTCGGCGCAGAAAATGCGATGGTTATTAAAAAGAGCAGGATTTTATTGGCCGACTTTGTTAGAAGATTGCTTTCGCTATTATAGAGGCTGTGAGGCGTGTCAAAAATTCGGGAATATCCAATCAGCACCTGCAACTATGTTGAATCCCATAATTAAGCCGTGGCCATTTAGAGGGTGGGGTTTAGATTTTATTGGTGAAATACATCCTTCATCTTCTAAAAGACACCGTTTCATCTTAGTGGCCACAAATTATTTTACTAAATGGACTGAAGCGGTTCCTTTGAAGAATATGACTCATAAAGAATTAATAAGTTTTGTCTTAGAACATATTATTCATAGATTCGGCATTCCTCAAACTTTGACTACCGATCAAGGATCTTCTTTTATGTCTCAACAGTTTCGTGAATTTGCCGAATCATTTAGAATTAAATTGTTAAATTCGTCGCCTTATTATGCTCAAGCTAATGGACAGGCCGAATCTAGTAACAAGACTTTAATTAAGCTTATCAAAAAGAAAATTGAGGAGCATCCGAAAAGATGGCATGAGGTGCTTTCGGAAGCTTTATGGGCTCATCGGATATCTAAACATGGAGCGACTCAAGTGAGACCGTTTGAGCTAGTTTATGGTCAAGAAGCAGTATTACCCGTGGAGATTAATTTGCAGGCTCTCGGAGTGGCCAGACAAAATGATTTGTCGGCTGTAGATTATAATAATTTGATGATGGATAGAATAGATGATGTTTCTGAAGAAAGATTGCGAGCCTTACGGGAAATTGAGAAAGAGAAATTAAGAGTAGCTAAGGCTTATAATAAAAAGGTGTGAGAAAAATCGTTTCAGATAGGAGATTTGGTGTGGAAAACGATTTTACCTATTGGAACTAAAGATAGGAAATTCGGCAAATGGTCGCCGAGTTGAGAGGGCCCTTATAAAATTGTAGAAAATTGTTCCTGGAAATTCATATTTTGTACAATCTTTGCAGGGAGTAAGGTTGCCCAAAGCTCTCAATGGAAAGTATTTGAAAAAATACTATCCTAGCATGTGGCAGGAGGCTTGATGATAATATGGCTGGTATATTATTGGAGTATCGCCCTAAGCAAACATTGGCCGATATTTGAGGTATTGCCCTAAGAAAATTTGGCCGATGTGTTCTTTGAACATTGCCCTAAGAAATCATATGGCCGGTGAAATTCGCAACATCGTCCAAAGGTACAGTTATAGTGTTTTCAATCAATAAAATTGTATCAAAAACAGGGGGGCATGTGTTGAATGCATAATTTGGCTGTTAGGTATTATATAAGCCAAATTAATTAAAATGGTTGTGGATATATTATGCATTGACATATATATATTTAAATTGGCTGTTAAGTTTGAAATGCAGGCTTGGTTTAATCCGGTGCACAGATGTCACAGCAGCGAAATATATATTTGAAGTACATCCTCAGCTAGCTGCTATAAGGACATGTCTTCAACGGGTTCAGAATTTCAGAAACATTTGCTGAACTATTGTGCGACTGGCTAGGACATGTCCTACGAGGCCTCAGATGGCAAGCTGGAGTTGTCACGGAAGGAAATATACAACCTGGGGCGATCGCATTTGCTTGGTCATGCACGAGGCATGGTCTCCATTAATTAGTATGATTAGCATCGTGGCCGAATATTTTATTCTTGCCATGGTAGGACAGGGGTTAATTGTACGTGACATGCATGAACAGGGGCTGGTAGTTTAAGCTAGGCAACAGAATTATGAGAGGACATGTCCTATTGGGTTTCAGCTTGAGTACATGGCCGGATCGGTTAGAAATTAGGAATATTATAATTGGCTTGCATGCCAAGGAAAACGATCTGTGTCCTACCTTGTACGCCAAAGACCAGGATACCTATATATACAGGTACACGGCCGATTGAGAAAGACATACAATCGTTATACACAAAATCAATCTACTTTTACGTTCATTATTTTCTCTACTGTTTCTCCGCCGAGCCCTAGCCTCCCTAGGGTTTAGCAAAATCTTTACCGTTTTGCGCTGTAAAGCGGCCGTACTCCTCTTCGAAATCGAGGAATCCTTTGTTGCTTTGCCAGAAAAGCAATCGTTCGTCGTCACGTAAGCACGACGGTTATCGTGGTGTCGCGCGGCAATTTTGCGTGGAAACAATCCCCGCGGAGAAATACACGAGGAGATGCTACGAGGCCTCAGCGTGGCAAGCATGGAGTTAGGGAAGAAACCCGCCCCGCGAGCGGCAGCACCCGCAAGGCCGCTGAAGGAAAAAAAAAGCCAAACCAACCCGTATGACACGCCACGAGGAGGACCTGGATGATCTTCGAAATCGACTCATGCAGAATAAGGTGGACATATCATGTACGGAAAGAGCAGCTGAAGTACCACCGCCAAGGAAAACTAGAACTCGGGCGGAGAACCTGAAGTATGATTCAACCGACCCAGACGACGATGAACTCTACGGGCCTCCTTGCTTCACTCGTAAAATTCCCTAGGCCAGGAAGCCAAAACGATTCAAACTAACAGCTGAAACGCCCAAGTACGATGGCGATCAAGAACCCGAAGCGTGGTTAGACGATTACCTGACAGTTTTGAGGTTCCACAAGGGTAGCAAGGTGACGGCAATGCAATTTATACAGCTGCAGCTTGTGGGTGCGACGAAAAACTGGCTGAAGAGCCGACCCAAGAACAAATACAGTTGTTGGGAAGAATTCGAGTATGATTTCCTCCAAAATTCAAATCTACCTACAAACGACCAATAACAGTCGGGCAGCTGAAAGCATGCAGGCAAAGACCATACGAGAATATCCGCGGGTACATATAGAGGTGGACCGCGCTGAAAAACAGCGCAATCCACCTCTCAGACGAAACAACAATTGACAGCTTCAGATACAGACTTCGCCGAATGGATCTAAGGGAGTACTGATGACCCACAAGTATAGGTGATCGCAACAGTCTTCGAGGGAAGTAAAACCCAAATTTATTGATTCGACACAAGGGGAGCCAAAGAATATTTATAAGCCTTAACAACTGAGTTTTCAATTCAGCTGCCCCTGAAAGTAGACTTGCTCGCAAAAATTTATAAGTGGTAACAGTTTTATAGCAGCAGTAGTAGTAAAATAACAGCAGGAATAAAATAGTAACAACAGTAGCAATTGCAGAAAACAGCAGGATAAAAGTACCGTAGGCAAAGGGAATGGATGAAAGGGTGTTGCATGGATAAGATAGGTCATGTAATAATCTAAACATGGGCATTCAGATAATTATAATAAAGCATCCAAGTTCTAGGCAAACCATATGCATGTGTTCCAATATATTGTCATACATGCTCGCAATGAGAAACTTGCACAACATCTTTTGTCCTACCAACCCGTTTGCAGCGGGGCCTCAAGGGAAACTACTGGTAATTAAGGTCTCCTATTAATAAAGCACCGGAGCAAAGAATCAACACTCCGTGAACACACGTGATCCTCACATCACAACCATCCCCTCTGGTTGTCCCAATTTCTGTCACTTTGGGGCCTCGGGTTTCGGACAACAATGTGTGTAAACAACTTGCAGATATGATTGATACGTCGAAAACGTATCTCCTTTTCCGAACACTTTTCTTATTGTTTTCCTCTAAACTTGTGTTTTTTGAATACAACTAACACGGGCTAACGTTGTTTTCAGCAGAATTACTTTGGTGTCTTGTTTTTGTGCAGAAAAATCAACTTTTGGGAAAATGCCCAGAAAAGAGCCCATTGATGTTTTCACCCCGGAAGACCCCGGGAGCCAGAAGGGGGCAAGGAGAGGGGCCACGGGGTGGCCACACCCTCCCTGGCGCGGGTCCCCCCTTGTCGTGCCAGCATAGGGTGTGGGCCCCCCAGAGCCCCCTCGGACTCCCCTTTCGACTACAAGTAGCCTCCAACCCTAAAACCCGAGGGGGTCGTCATATTCCACAGAAACACAACAGAGTGCCGCCGCCGTCCCGAACCTCGATTCGGGGATCAGAATTTCCTATTCTGGCACCCTGCCGGGACGGGGAAGTGGAGGAGATCATTGCCATCGTCATCACCAATGCCTTTCCATCGACCATCCATGTTTCCCCCATCCATGTGTGAGTAATTCCCCGTTGTAGGATGAAGGGGGTAGTAGGGATTGGATGAGATCGTTCATGTAATAATGTCGTGATTGTTAGGGCATAGTGCCTAGTATCCTCTATCAGTGCTATTAATATTGTTGCAACTTGTTATGCTTAATGCTTGCCACTTTGGGCCCGAGTGCCATGATCTCAGATCTGAACATGTTATTGAATCACGATGATAATTATTGTTTATTGATCATACCTGCAAGTTGGTTACACATATTGTTGTCCGGAACCCGAGGCCCCGAAGTGACAAAAATTGGGACAACCGGAGGGGATGGCTGCGATGTGAGGATCACATATGTTCACGGAGTGTTAATGCTTTGCTTCGGTGTTCTATTAAAAGGAACACCTTAATTACCAGTAGTTACCTTGAGGCCCCGCTGCCACGGGCTGGTAGGGCAAAAGATGTTGTGCAAGTTCTCATTGCGAGCACGTACGGCTATTTACGGAACACATGCCTATGGTTACTTAGTGCTTGGATGCTTTATCTTATTTATCTGCAATGCCCCTGACATGATCATTATTATAACTTTCTTATCCATGCAACGCCCATTCATCCATCCCTATGCCTATAGTATTTTAATTCGTTGTTTACTTCAAATACTGTTGTTGTTTTCATTCCACTACTGCTATTATTTCACTACTGCTGCTACTATAAAAATGTTACTACTGATAAACCACTGCGAACAAAAGTACTTTTAGGTGCAGGTGAATTGACAACTCACTTGTTAAGGCTCACAAATATTCTTTGGCTCCCCTTGTGTCGAATCAATAAATTTGGGTTTTACTTCTCTCGAAGACTGTTGCGATCCCCTATACTTGTGGGTCATCAAGACTATTTTCTGGCGCCGTTGTCGGGGAGCATAGCTTTATTTGCAAGCTCACCGGAGAGTATTATTATCTACTGCCATCATTCATCATGGCTAAGACTCGTGATGGAAAGTTTCCTATATTACCATCCACTACAAGAAGAGGTACAACGCTGAACACCTCTGTTGCTCTTGATTCACCGTCTGTTATGAGTAAGCTGCTTACACCACCACATGCCACACGTGCAACTTCTGCTGAATCTGAAAATGCTTCTGATACTTTTGATGATGCTTCTACTGTGCTTGATGAGAGTGGTTCTCTCGGTCCTTTCTTAGATGCTACTATTGCTAAAGCTAAAATTATTGCAAACACTGAAACTCCTGATAAAAATCCTGTTACTCCTGCTTTTTCACCTGAGTTTAGAGAGAAACCTAGTGATGATTTAGATGATGCCTATATTGAACTGAGTGATGATCTTACTGATGAAGTACATACTATGCAGGATAAAGATGCTGCTATACGTCTTATGGAAAGTCGTGCTGTTAAATATAAATTATCTCCTGATGCTAAGTTTGCCACTTCTCCCATTAATATTAGGGATAAGGATTATGATTTCTCTCTTGATTTATCTTATATATCTATTGCTGAGAAAGAACCTTTTTGTGGAACTGAAAATGAAAGTGCTATGAAACATATGAATGAACTCTCCTCTTTGAGTAGTTTATTCTCTGATGATCTTAAGAAACGTAGCTACTTTGTTGCTAAAATATTCCCTTTCTCATTAAAGGATGAAGCTAAAACTTGGTTTAACAATTTGTCTCCTAGATCTATTGATAGTCCTATTGGTTTGGTTAATGCTTTCTTTCAGAAATATTTTCCTGCTAGTGCTCAACATGCTGCTTTACAAAATATATTTAATTACAAGCAATTGGAAGAAGAGAAATTGCCTGTATATTGGGCAAGGTTTTGTTCTTTAGTTAGGGATACACCTGGGCATAAGCTAGAAGATAATAAACTTCTTGATATATTCTATAATGGACTAAGTGTTAAATCTAGGACATACCTGGATAGTTGTGCTGGTTGTGTTTTCAGGCAAAGAACTCCAGAAGAAGCTGAAGAATTAATGGCTAAAATAAGCCAAAATCATGATGATTGGACTATGGTTTAGCCTGAGCCGACTCCTACTCCAGTACCGACACCAACACCAACACCCAAGAAGAGGGGAATGATTGAATTAAATGATGAAGTGATGAGAGAAGCCAAGAAATCTCTTAAAAGAGGGGTATTAAATCGGAAGATGTGAAGAATCTTCCACCTATAGAAGAATTATGTAAGCCAGTCCCTCACTCACCATCCATTGAGGTACACTCTCTCCAATATTTTGATAGTAGAGATATTCCCTATAGAAAACCTTCTGATCAATGCTTAGATGAATTTGATAATTATGTCATTAAGCAAGATAATTTTAATAAGAGAGTGCAGAACCACCTTATGGAAAACTCTAAAGATATTAATGATTTGCATGGTATTATAGAAAGAACCTCTAATGATGTTAAAATGCTTGTTAAACATCTTCAAATTGTTCAAACTCAAATAGATCAACTTGCTAAAGTGCAAAAAGATTTGCTAGTTAATGCTTCTAAAGAAAAGCATGCTTATGAAATAAGAACTAGAAGTGGTATTGCTACACAAGATCCTTTATGTCCTGAGGGACATCCTAAAAGAATTGAACAAGATTCTCAGCAAACTAATAATGATGTTATTCATACTAAGAAGAAAAACAAGAAGAAACATAAAACTGCTGTAGAATCCTCTGAACTTGCTAAAGATCCTAATAGTATATCTATCTCTGATGCTGAAACTGAAAGTGGTAATGAAAAGAATGATGCTTCTGATAAAGAAGAACCTGTAGTTGAACCTGAAAAGCAAACTAAAACTGCAAAGTATACTAAGGAAGATTTCATTGCTAATAAACATGGTAATGAGAGAGAACATTGGGTACAAAAACCAATGCCTTTCCCTGGTAAGAAACATAAATCTAAGGAAGAAGAACACTATAACAAGTTTTGTGAATGGATGAAACCTTTGTTCTTGCAAATTCCTTTAACTGATGCTATTAAATTGCCTCCTTATGCAAAATATATGAAAGATATTGTCTCTAACAAAAGGAAGATTCCAAATGAGGAAATTTCCACTATGCTTGCTAATTACTCTTTTAATGGCAAGGTTCCTGAGAAGCTTGGAGATCCTGGTATACCTACTATTCCCTGTTCTATTAAAAATAATTATGTTAGAACTGCTTTGTGTGATCTTGGGAGCTGGAGTTAGTGTCATGCCTTTTTCTCTCTATAAAGGACTCCTCCTAGAAAAATTGATATCAACTGGTATATCTTTGCAAATGGCTGATAAGTCTACTGCTATTCCTGTGGGTATATGTGAGAATGTTCATGTTCAAGTTGCTAATAATTGTCTGATATTAACTGACTTTGTTGTGTTGGAAATGCCTGAAGATGACAATATGTCTATTATTCTTGGAAGACCTTTTCTTAATACTGTAGGGGCGTTATTGATTACAATCAAGGAAAAGTTACTTTTAATGTTAATGATAAAGAGCACACTGTTTATTTTCCCAAGAAGATTGATAGAAAATATGGTCTAAATTCCATTGAAAATATTGAGACCATCAAGATTGGAGAATTTTATTGTCCTATTCCAAAGCCACCCAAAGAATATGAAATTGTTATGATTGGGACTATTCCTATCAAGGTTAAGGTAACATAATTATTTAGTGAGAAACAAAGTTTTGTTTCATATAAAATTATTTTGGTAGCAAGACTTGATCACCCTTGTTAACAAAATGATCTTAAATGAAATGGACAATGTTTTCACCTTCTCCATTATTCTTTTCACCATGTTTACTTCTGCTATTACATTGTTACTTGAGTGCAATCATGTTTTCCACCATCCTTATGCATGTTTTCCTCATGTTTTCACTCTGATTACTGAGGTTATGCATGTTTTCACCACCCATACTTTTGTTTTCACCACTACCGCCTTTGTTTTCCTCGGCTATTCTTTCATTAGAGTGTCATAGAACCTCTATAGTTCTGTTTTTGGTTTTGTTTTCCATGTTTTCAGTTTCGTTTTCTCGGTTTTTATTAATTATTAAAATTCTGGAAATACCTCAAAAATAAAGTTTCTCGAAAAAATCCAGAAAAATTATAATGAATTTTTACGTCAAAAATGAGGCAGAAAGCCACCTGGGAGACCCCAGGGGGACCCACCAGGCAGACACCCCTAGAACCCCACTTAATGTCTCCACTGCCAAAGTCTTCTCTCTCACCCCCAAAGCTGAAAACATTTCCCGGATCCCGTGTTCTTGCTGTTCTTCCTCTGGATTTTCAATCTCCTTCTTCAGCCCATCATTTTTGCTGATTTTTGGTGTGTCTGATCTCCGGTATGTGACTCCTCCTATGATCCAAGTAGAATTTTATTTAGTGAAGTATTTCTTGAGTATTTTGGTACTGTAGGTGACAGCTAATGTGAGTTTGCATGCCTGATTGTAGTAGAAATAATATAGTTTTGATGTATGTTTAGCTCTCATATAAGTCCCTATGGTAGTTTCCACCTTATAGTTGCTTGAAATTAATTTTTATGATGATTGTAGAAAAATTTCAGAGATGGATAGTTACAACTTTGGTGAGATATTTAGGAGTGATGCTCCTAGAAGGACAAGGCCATCACGCTCGTCTACTTCAGCAAGGCCCTCATATAATGAAGACGTTATGGCGTCAACTATTAATGATGCAAAAGATGACGGTATCATTTACCCATCTAGCTTTCCTTGTCATACATTTTTAAGAAATGCAGGTCTTTTAGATGATTTTCTTATGCTTATTGAGAGAGTTGGTCTCACCAACTTTATGGAGGATGAAAGCCCTCAGTATGCCACGCTTACAAAAGCTTTTGTTAAGAGCTTTAAATTTCAGAACACTCAATATGGTCCAATTGTTGCATTTAAGTTATATAGTAGTCTTGTGTCTTTGTCCTTGGTGGAATTTTGTGCTATTATAGGTATCAACGCCACCGGGACGGCAAGCAGGATTCAAGATAGACTAGCAGACCTCTAGGGGATCTACCGAGAGATCACCAACGATGACGGTCGCTCATCCCAGCGTAGGAAGATAAGGAACATTCAACTTCCTGATCTTAGATACTTACTATATTGGTACTAGTATTCTTGGTAGGGAGAACACTAGTAATGTTTCTAGTTATCACCTTGCTTTCATTGATGCTGCACTGAACCGTAGCACAAAGTATAACCTTGGTGCACTTTTTGCACGCCGCCTTGCTGCTCCTGGGCCTATTTTTGGTGGCATTATTGCTACACGTGTCGCAGCCGCTTTGCATGTTTCCATTGATCCTAATGATGAAATTATTACTCCGCATAGGCTTAACCTTGCTGCTATGAAATCCCATCAGTTTGTCACTTCTAACTCCACTAATGAACGTTTAATATATAGAGTTTTGTATATGGATGGAGAAGAGCGGAAAGTTACTTTGCCGCAGCCTGTCTTGTTTAAGATTGACAGGTCACCATGGTCGCTCTCCAAGGAGCAGGTAGACGAGCATCTGAGCACCATGGAGTTTTACCGACAGCAGGAGAGGCAAGACGCGCCTCCCGAGTACCACAACACGCATTACACCGGCGCATCCTCGAGCACATATCAGGAGGAGGCTTCCTCCTCGGCGTATTACGGGGGCGGCACCTCTTGGGCCCCTTGGTGATTGATCTCCACATAGGCCAAAAGCCTAAGCTTGGGGGAGGTATACCGACATCTCATTCATTTATATATCATGTTCGGTCGGTTCTTTGTCTATCCATATTTATCATTTCTTTCGTTTGTTTTCGTTTCTCTTTGTTTCTTTCACTTGTTTTCGTTTCTTTCGCTTCTTTTCTCTTTATTGTTTTGTTTTCGCTTTCCAAAACACAAAAAGACCAAAAAGATTTCTGTTGTTTCTCTTTGTTTGCCTCTTTAGTTTCTTTATTTGGTTTGTTTTATCTTTTACTTGCAGTTTAATATTCAAAAACCCAAAAATATTTTGTTTGGTTTATTTGTTTGCTTTCTTTTGTTCTTGTTTCATTTCGAAAACCCAAAAATATTTTGCCTTGTTTGCTTGTTCTCTTTTGTTCGTGCTTTAATTGAAAAAACCAAAATATTTGTTGTTCTTCTTTGGTTTTGTAAAGTTTGTTGCAGAGTTCAACAGTCGTCCGTGATTCCATTGGAGCTTGGTTTTCATTATATATTATTCAATCCACAAGTGAAGAGCAATAATGACGATATACGACAATTCAAATTGTGGTGAGAGGCTGGTATGAATTCTATTTGCTTTCATTTTTGTACATATATCCATCTATGTGAGCATGCTTAGTTTGTTCATATAAGATATATGTGACTTAATGGCTGCTTAATAGTTCATGCTCTATCATGTTTTGTTCCAACTTATTAATAGTAAATGACCTGTCATATAAATATTTGTTTGCATTGTTCTATTCATAGAAGGGTATGATATTGTGGTAGCCTCCTCTGACTGTTTCATTTGAATCGACTTGGCACATGCTCACGCATGCTAAGACTGAAAATAAAAAGTCAATAAACATCGATGATTTATTTTGCCTCAAAGTTCTAGTATAAATTTTATGCCTCAGTTAATTTTACGGTGTCGCAAACATGATTATGATAGTTGTTGCTCTCTTGATTGTCGCTCCCTGTCTATTTGCTAGCCTTCACTTGTACCGAGTATGAGCTCTACTCGTGCATCCAAATCCCTGAAAACCAAAGTTTGCCAAATGTGTCCACCATACCTACCTATATGTGGTATTTAACCGCCACTTCAAGTAAATTGCTCATGTGCTACCTTTAAAACTGCTAAAAATTACTCTTGTTTCGTGCCCCTGTTTTAGCTCATGAGGACGTAAATAGAGAATCTTTATCTCACTTGTTGATTGGATTTCACACCCTGGACTAGTGGCTTCATCCTCTTATCCAAATTATAGAAGAGCTGGCAGTGGGGTGCCCAGCCCCAAATTAATACACACAAATTCTCTTCACTCTTGTTGCCCCTGATTTATCAGTCAAAGCATAATTGTGTAAACAAAATAGAAAGAGGGATGACCTTCTACACCAGTTGCGTCCTTCACCATGGGAGCCGCTCTTGTGAATCCAGTTGGCTTGTGACATACTGTATTGTCTGTCTACCATTCGTTGACATAATCATACACCTCTCTCAAAATGTTTTCAATACCTCTGTTTAATAAAATAAAAAGCTCTAGCACATGAGTGATCCATGCTTCCCTCTGCGAAGGGTCTTTGTTTTACTTTTATGTTGAGTCTCCGCCATATTCTATGAGCACTTTCTTGAGAGCACAATGGTCATTCTTAGTGTGATGTGTTTGTCCAAAAGTACGGTTGATTGTGATATAGCTTTAATACTTGCATCTTTCATATATTTATTTCTAGTCTTCCCTTGAACTTCAGAGGTGCCCTGGCATTTATGTTTTGCCCCACACTTAAGGGCAAGCGAGATAGCACTTTGTCAGATCCTATTATGAATATTTCAATCTTGCAAATAGTTATGATTCATGTTGTTTATTATTAATATGTTGTTATCTTCTCATGGTTTCATAGTTATTAAGTGACAGTATCTTGCATGTATCTTATCCTGAGCATAATTAAGTATTTGATCACATAGTGAATATATTTACATCATATGAAATAAATGTGTTCGTAAAAGTCTTTTATCGCACTCAGTTGCCACTGAATTGCTTGAGGACAAGCAATAAGCTAAGCTTGGGGGGAGTTGATACGTCGAAAACGTATCTCCTTTTTCGAACACTTTTCTTATTGTTTTCCTCTAAACTTGTGTGTTTTGAATACAACTAACACGGACTAACGCTGTTTTCAGCAGAATTACTTTGGTGTCTTGTTTTTTGTGCAGAAAAATCAACTTTCGAGAAAATGCCCAGAAAAGAGCCCATTGATGTTTTCAACCTGGGAGACCCCGTGAGCCAGAAGGGGGCCCGGAGAGGGGCCACAGGGTGGCCACACCCCCTAGCGCGGGTCCCCCTGGCCGTGCCGGCATAGGGTGTGGGACCCCCCAGAGCTCCCCTTGGACTCCCCTTTCGACTACAAGTAGCCTCCCACCCTAAAACCCGAGGGGGTTTGTGATATTCCACAAAAACACAACAGAGTGCCGCCGCTGGCTCGAACCTCGATTCGGGGATCAGAAGTTCCTGTTCTGGCACCCTGCCGGGATGGGGAAGTGGAGGAGATCGTCGTCATCGTCATCACCAACACCTCTCCATCGACCATCTATGTTTCCCCCATCCATGTGTGAATAATTCCCCGCTGTAGGCTGAAGGGGATGGTAGGAATTGGATGAGATCGTTCATGTAATAATGCTGTGATTGTTAGGGCATAGTGCCTAGTATCCTCTATTAGTGCCATGATCTCAGATTTGAACATGTTATTGAATCACGATGATATTATTGTTTCTTGATCATACCTGCAAGTTGTTTACACATATTGTTGTCCGGAACCCGAGGCCCCGAAGTGATAGAAATTGGGACAACTGGAGGGGATGGCTGCGATGTGAGGATCACATGTGTTCACGGAGTGTTAATGCTTTGCTCCGGTGTTCTATTAAAAGGAACACCTTAATTACCAGTAGTTCCCTTGAGGCCCCGCTGCCACGGGCTGGTAGGACAAAAATGTTGTGCAAGTTCTCATTGCGAGCACGTACGGCTATTTACGGAACACATGCCTATGGTTACTTAGTGCTTGGATGCTTTATCTTATTTATCTGCAATGCCCCTGACATGATCATTATTAGAACTTTCTTATCCATGCAACACTCGTTCATCCATCCCTATGCCTACAGTATTTTAATCTGTTGTTTACTTCAAATACTGCTTCTGTTTTCATTCCACTGCTGCTATTATTTCACTACTGCTGCTACTATAAAACTGTTACTACTGATAAACCACTGCGAACAAAAGTACATTCAGGTGCAGGTGAATTGACAACTCACTTGTTAAGGCTCACAAATATTCTTTGGCTCTCCTTGTGTCGAATCAATAAATTTGGGTTTCACTTCCCTCGAAGACTGTTGCGATCCCCTATACTTGTGGGTCATCAATGATCAAGAAACATTATTATACTCATGAAACAATAACATGTTTAGATATGAGAATATGTCATTCGGGCCCTAGTGAAAAGCATTAAGCATAACAATTTGCAACAACGGTAGAAAACACTAACAATGGATACTAGGCACTATGCCCTAACAATCTGGCATTATTACATGATCGATCTCATCCAATCCTTTCCATCCGTCTCAGCCTACAACGGTGTTTACTCACACCTAGACGGGGGAAACATGGATGGTTGATGGAGAAGAGGTGGTGGTGTCGATGGCGATGATCTCCTCCGAATCCCCGTCTCGGCAGGGCGGCAGAACAGGAACTTCTGATCCACGAATTGAGTTTTGAGGCGGCGGTGGTGCGTTGTTGTGTTTCTATGGAATATGACGAACACCCTATTGTTTTAGGGTTAAGGGCGATAAGTAGTCGAAAGGGATCCCGAGGGGTGCTAGGGGGGCACACCACCAGGTGGCGCAGCCAGGGGGCCAGGGGTGGTGTGGCCCCCTCCTGGCCCCTAAAGTTGATTTTTCTGCACAAAAACAAGACACCAAGGTAATTCTGCTAAAAACAACGTTAGTCCGTGTTAGTTGTATCCAAAACTCATATTTTTAGAGGCAAACCATAGCAAAAGTGTTCGGAAAAGGAGATACGTTTTGGACGTATCAACTCCCCCCAAGCTTAGCTTATTGCTTGTCCTCAAGCAATTCAGTGACAACTCAGTGCGATAAAAAAAATTACGAACACATTTGTTTTATATGATGTTAATATACTCACTATATGATCAAGTTCTTAGGAAATCATAATAAGAAGTATGCAAGATAAAAGTCACCTAGCAGTTATGCAAACCACGAAGAGATACCAACAAACTAATAATAAACAACATGAAGTATATCAATCTACGGGATTGCAATGCTCATAATAGGGTATGATAAAGTGTACTCGCTTGCCCTTAATAATGGAGAAAAACATAAATGCTAGGGCACCTATGAAGTTCAAATGAAGACTAGAATTAAAGATATCAAAGATACAAGCATCAAAGTTATACCATAATCAACCGTGTTTTGGGACAAGCACATTACACTAAGAATGACAACCATGCTCTCAAGAAAGTGCATAAAGTGAGAAGGTGAAGACTTAGCATAAAAATAAAATAAAGGACCTTCGTAGAGGGAAGCAGAGATTAACTCATGTGCTAGAGCTTTTTTATTTTATAAACAGAAGTATTGAAAACATTTTTAGAGAGGTGTATGCTTATGTCAACGAATGGTAAACAGACAATACAGTATGTCACAGGCCAACTAGACTTCACAAGAGCGGCTCCCATAGAAGGACGCATCTGGGTATAAGGTCATCCCTCTTTCTCTTTTGTTTACACAATTATGCTTTGACTGATAAATCAAAGGCAAAAATAGTTAAGAGAATTTGTTGTATTAATTTGGGGCTGGGAACCTCGCTGCCTGCTCTTATATCATTTGGATAAGCGGATGAATTCACTAGTCCAGGGTGTGAAATCCAATCAACAAGTGAGATAAAGATTCTCTATTTACGTCCTCATGATCTAAAACAGGGGCACAAAACAAGAACAATTTTTGAAGAATTTAAAGGTAGCACATGAGACATTTACTTGGAATGGCGGTTAAATACCACATATAGGTAGGTATGGTGGACACATTTGGAAAACTTTGGTTTTAGGGAGTTGGATGCACGAGTAGAACTCATACTCAGTACAGGTGAAGGCTAGCAATAGACGGGGAGCGACAATCAAGAGAGCAACAACTGTCATAATCATGCTTGCGACAAAACAAAATTATTAGGGGCATAAAAGTGATACAAATACTCTGATGCAAAATAAATCATCGAGGCTTAATTGACCTTTTGTTTTCAGTCATATGCATGCGTGAGCATGTGTTAAGCCGATTCAAGCGAAACAATCAGAGGGAGATACAACAATGTCATACCCTTCTATGAATAAAACAATGCAAGCAAACATTTATACAACATGATATCTTATATTAATAAGTTGGAACTAAACATGTGAGAGCACGGACTACTAAGCATCAATTAAATAACATACACCTCACACGAACAAACTAAGCATGTCCACATGGATGAGTATATGTACAAAAATAAAACAAATAGAGTTCATACCATCCTCTCAGGCTCTCACCACAACTTGAATTGTCGTAAATCGTCATTATTGCTCTTCACTCATGTGGATTGAATAATATAGAATGATAACCAAGCTCTAATAGAGACACGGAAGACCGATGAACCCTGCAACAAACTTTACAAAACCAAATAACAACAACAAATATTTTTGGGTTTTCAAATTTAAAACAAGATCAGAAGGAAATAAGCAAACAAAGCAAAATAGTTTTGGATTTTTGAATATTAAACCGAAACTAGATGGAAAGCAAACCAACAAAAGAAACTAAAGAAGCAAATAAATAGAAATAAAAGAAATATTTTTGTCTTTTGTGTTTTGGAAAGGAAGAACAAAACGATAGAAAATGAAGCGAAAGAAACGAAAGAAACGAAACATGGATATACAAAGAACCGACAGAAACATGATATAAAGATGAGTGTGATGTCGGTATACCTCCCCCAAGCTTAGGCTTTTGGCCTAAGTGGAGATCAATCCCAAACGGACCATGAGGTGGCACCCCCGTAGTTTGCCGAGGACGAGCCCTCCTCCTGATATGTCTTGAGGACGCCCTGGTGTACTGCATGGTGTAGTCCTCAGAAGGCGCATATCACCTCTTCTTCATGGCAGCAAGATCAAGTCTATAAGGAGCTCTTAATTCATCATGGGAAGCAATAGGAAGGCCTAGAGTAGTTACTATATGTGTAGCAATAATGCCCCCATAAATGGGTCCCTTAGCAGCTAGCCGACAAGCAATGAGAGCACCAAGGTTATACTTGTCGCTACGGTTAAGTGCAGCAGCAAGAAATCAAGATGATAGTTTGAAATGTTGCTAGTGTTCTCCCTACCAAGGACACTAGTAGCAAGATAGTAAGTAAAATATCTGATAGTAGGAAGTTGAATGTTCCTTATCTTCCCGTGCTGAGATGAGCGGCAATCGTCATTAGTAAATCCTCGATAGAGTTCCATAAGATCAGCGGGTCTCTCCTGAATCTTGCACGCTGTCTCGGAGGTGTTGATACCTATAATGCTGCAAAAACTCTCCAAGGGCAAGGAAAAAGGACTGCCATATATCTTAAAAGCAACAGTTGGTTATATGGTGAGTTGTGTAATTTAAAACTTCCAACAAAAGTCTTTGTCAGAATAGCATATTGGGGACTTTCATCCTGCATGTAGTTGGTTAAACCAACCCTTTCAATCGGCATCAAGAAGTCATCAAGTATACCTGCACCTCTCAAAAATGTATAGCAAGGGAAGCTAGATGGATTAGCAATTCCATCACCTCCCGCATCATCGATGTTTGGTGCAATAAGGTCTTCATTATAGGATGGACTCGATAGAGTAGATGAAAGTGAGGGCCTTGTTCTTCTAGGAGCCATCACTCCTAAATATTTCTCCAAAGTTATGGTTGTCCATTTCTGAAATTTTCAACAATCATCACAAAAATTGATTTTAAGCAACTATAAGGTGGAAACTACTATAGAGTCTTATAGGAGAGCTAAACATGCATAAAACTATTTTATTTCCACTTAAATCAAGCATGAAAACTCACATAAGCTGTCACCTACAGTACCAAAATACTCAAGAAAGACTCCATCAAATAAAATTCTACTTGGATAATCGGAAGAGTCACATACCAGAGAGCAAATGTACCAAATTTCAGCAACAATGGTGGTCTGAGCAAAGAGATCAAAAAAATATCGAGGAAGAACAGCAAGAACTCAGGTTCCAGGAAATGTTTTGAGTTTGCGGTGAGAGAAGGGAATCTTTGGCAGGGAGAGAGTTAGTGGAGGGCCAGGGGCCCCACACCATGCCCAGAAAAAAAAATGTGGAAAGGTGGAAAACAAAACCAAAACCAGAACTACAGAGGTTCTATGAAACTCCAATAGGAAAATAACCAAAGAAAACAAAGGTGGAAATGGTGAAAACAAAAATATGGATGGTGAAAACATGCATAACCACATTAATCAAGATGAAAACATGACTATGGATGATGGAAAACATAATTGTACTAAGGAAGCAAGGTGATAACATGCTAAAAACATAACGGGGAAGGTGAAAACATAGTGAAAACATTGTCCTCTTCATTCAAAATCATTTTGTTAACAAGGTTGATCAAGTCTTGTTACTAGAAAAAAATTTATATGAAACAAAACTTTGCTTATCAGTAAATAATTATGTTACCTCAACCTTGATAGACATAGTCCCAATCATAATAATTTCATACTCTTTTGGTGGCATTGTAATGGGACAATAAAATTCTACAATCTTGATGGTCCCAATATTTTCAATTGAATTTAGACCATATGTTCTATCAATCTTCTTGAGAAAATAAACAACATGCTCTTTATCATTAACATTAAAAGTTACTTTTCCTTGAGTGCAATCAATAACGACCCCTGCAGTGTTAAGAAAAGGTCTCCCAAGAATAATAGATGTATTATCATCTTCAGGCATTTCCAACACAACAAAGTCAGTTAATATCAAACAATTAGTAGTCACTTGAACAGGAACATTCTCACATATACCAACAGGAATAGTAGTAGACTTGTCAACCATTTACAACGATATATCAGTGTGTATCAATTTTTCAAGAGATATCCTCTTATAGAGAGAAAAATGCATAACACTAACTCCTGCTCCCAAGTCACATAAAGCAGTTCTAACCTAATTATTTTTAATAGAACACGTGATAGTAGGAATACCAAGATCTCCAAGCTTCTTTGGAACCTTGCCGTTGAAAGAGTAATTAGCAAGCATAGTGGAAATTTCCTCATTAGGAATTTTCCTTTTTTAGAGACAATATGTTTCATATATTTAGAATAAGGAGGCAGTTTAATAGCATCAGTCAAAGGAATTTGCAAAAACAAAGGTTTCATCCATTCATAATACTTTTTATAATGTTCTTCCTCCTTTGATTTGTGTTTCTTATTAGGAAAAGGCATTGATTTTTGTACCCAAGGCTCTCTTTCATTACCATGTTTATTAGCAATGAAATCATCCTTAGTATACTTTGCAGTTTTAGTTTGCTTTTCAGGTTCAACTACAGTTTCTTCTTTATCAGAAGCATCACTTTTATCATTACCACTTTCGGTTTCAGCATCAGAAATACATATACTATTAGGATCTTTAGCAGGTTTAGGAGATTCTACATCAGTTTTATGTCTCTTCTTCTTTTTCTTAGAAGGAGAACTATTATTTTTAGGTTGTTGAGAATCTTGTTCAATTCTTTTAGGATGTCCTTCAGCATACAAGGGGTCCTGAGTAGAAACACCACTCCTAGTAATTATTTCACAGACATGTTTTTCTCTAGAAGCATTAGCTAGCATATCTTTTTGCACTTCAGTGAGCTGATCAATTTGAGTTTGAACCATATGAAAATGTTTAACAAGCATTTTAACATCATTAGAGGTTCTCTCAATAATACCATGCAAATTATCAATAGCTCTAGAGTTTTCCATAAGATGATTTTGCACTCTCATAATAAAGTTGTCTTGCATAACAACATAATTATCAAATTTATCTAAGCATTGATCAGGCGGTTTAGAGTAGAGAATATCTCTACTATCAAATTATTAGAGAGAGTGTACATCGTCTGTTGATGGATTAGGAATGGGCTTACATAATTCTTCTATAGGAGGTAAATTCTTCACATCTTCAGATTTAATACCCCTCTCTTTAAGAGATTTCTTGGCTTCCTTCATCACTTCATCATCTAGTTCAATCATCCATCTATTCTTGGGTGTTGGTATTGGTGTTGGCTCTGGTGTAGGTGTAGGCTCAGGTATATTCCAGTCATCATTATTTTTGGCTATTTTAGCCATTAATTCACTAGCTTCTTCTGGAGTTCTTTTCCTGAAAACACAACCAACACAACTATCCATGTATGTCCTAGATTCAACAGTTCGTCCATTATAAAATATATCTAGGAGCTCATTTTTAGGTAATGGATTGCCAGGGCTAACTCTTATTAAAGAACAAAACCTTGACCAAGATTCAGGCAATTTCTCTCTTCAATTTGCTCAAAGTTAAAGATATCCTGCACAACAACATGTTAAGCACTACCAGGAAAATATTTTTGAACGAAAGCATTAACCAAATCCATAGGACTAGTAATAGATCCAGGTGACAGATTGTTAAACCAAATTTTAGCTTCATCTTTCAATGAGAAAGGGAATATCTTGGTAACAAAATAAGTGTGTAACTTAGTATCATCAGAAAATAAACTAATCAAAGATGAAAGCTCATTCATATGTTCCATAGCACTTTTACTTCCAGTTCCACAAAAATGTTCATTCTCAACAATAGATATATAAGATAAATCTAGAGAGAAATCATAATCCTTATCTTAATGTGTATGGGAGATGTGGCAAACTTAGCATCAAGAGAAGATTAATATTTAACAGCATGTCTTGCAAGAAGACTCTTAAGAGCACTTGCACCAGTAGTAGCCTGAGCTTCCTTAATAAAGTCATCATTAAGTTCAATATAGGTTTCATCAAGATCATCAATAAGCTCAGGTGAATTAACTGGTGTACCAATATTTTCAACAATAATTTAGCACTTTAATTTGTTTGGATTTAGCAATTGTAGCATCTAGGAAAGGACCTAGTGAACCAGTATCATCAAGAACAGTAGAAGCATCATCAAAAGAATCAGAAGCATTTTCAGACTCAACAGAAGTAATAGTGTGTGTAACATATGGTGGTGTAAGAAGCTTACTCATAACAGATGATGAATCAAGAGCAACAGAGGTGTTCAGAGTTGTACCTCTCCTTGTAGTGGATGGTAATATAGGAACTTTTACATCACGAGTATTACCCATGATAAAAGGCTTGCAGCGAACAATATCACGTTTAAGTGAGCAAATAAATAAAGCTATGCTCTCCGGCAACAGCGCCAGAAAATAGTCTTGATGACCCACAAGTATAGGGGATCGCAACAGTCTTCGAGGGAAGTAAAACCCAAATTTATTTATTCGACACAAGGGGAGCCAAAGAATATTTATAAGCCTTAACAACTGAGTTGTCAATTCAGCTGCTCCTGTAGACTTGCTCGCAACAATTTATCAGTGGTAACAGTTTTATAGAAGCGGTTGTAGTAAAATAACAGCACGAGTAAAATAGTAACATCAGTAGCAATTGCGGGAAACAGCAGGATGAAAGTACCATAGGCAAAGGGAATGGATGAACGGGCGTTGCATGGATAAGATAGGTCATGTAATAATCTAAACATGGGCATTGCAGATAATAATAATAAAGCAACCAAGTTATAGGCAAACCATAGGCATGTGTTCCAATATATTCATACGTGCTCGCAATGAGAAACTTGCACACCATCTTTTGTCCTACCAGCCTGTTTGCAGCGGGGCCTCAAGGGAAAATACTGGTAATTAAGATGCTCCTTTTAATAAAGCACCAGAGAAAAGCATTAACACTCCGTGAACACACATGATCCTCACATCACAGCCATCCCCTCCGGTTGTCCCAATTTATGTCACTTAGGGGCCTCGTGTTTCGGACAACACTGTGTGTAAACAACTTGCAGATATGATCAAGAAACATAATTATACTCATGAAACAATAACATGTTCATATCTGAGATCATGGCACTCAGTCCCTAGTGACAAGAATTAACCATAACAAGTTGCAACAACGGTAGAAAACACTAACAATGGCTACTAGGCACTATGCCGCAACAATCTGGCATTATTACATGATCGATCTCATCCAATCCCTTCCATCCCTCTCAGCCTACATCGGTGTTTACTCACACATGGACGGGGGAAACATGGATGGTTGATGGAGAAGAGGTGGCGGTGTCGATGGCGATGATCTCCTCCGAATCCCCGTCCCGGTAGGGTGCCGGAACAGGAACTTCTGATCCCCGAATTGAGTTTTGAGGTGGCGACAACGCTCTGTTGTGTTTCTATGGAATATGACGAACACCTCTGTTGTGTTAGGGTTATGGGTGACTAATTAGTCGAAAGGAGAGCCCGAGGGGGTGCTTGGGGGACCCATACCACCAGGTGGCGTGGCCAAGGGGGGCGCGCCCAGGGGTGGTGTGGCCCCCTCCTGGCACCTCTCCGGGACTCCTTTTGGCTCCGAGGGTCTTCGGGTGTTTTAAGATCATTGGGGTCTTTTCTGGGCATTTTCCCGAAAGTTGAATTTTCTTCACAAAAACAAGACACCAAGGTAATTCTACTGAAAACAGCTTTACTCCGTGTTAGTTGTATCCAAAACTCACAAATTTAGAGGCAAACAATAGCAGAAGTGTTTAGAAAAGAAGATACGTTTTGGACATATCAAGTACATCGGCTGGGTTCGAGTGAGAACTGTGAGCAAACTTATGGAAGTAGCAAACAGTTGGGTGGAAGGTGAAGAATTAGCACGCAACACCCACCCACCCTCACCCTAGGAAGATCACATGGAGATCTCCTATGCTCACGAGGGGAACAAAAGGTACAGCAGCGAACATAATAGGAGGAGGAAGCACAAAAAACAGGCATTCGATGTAATGGGACCCGAATTAGTCGTAGACGAATTCCCGGGCAGTCGCAGTCAAGACTACCGCAGGCAAGGGAGAGAGCAGCCGCGAGAATAGGAGCGTGAACATGGGCGGGAACAGAAGCACGAGTGGCAGCCGCGGAAGATCCGGGCAGACGGGCTACCGCCCATATCAATCGAGCAGTAACTAGAAGGACCGTGCCCAAACCACATGTACAATGATGACAACAGAATACGCAGATCCATCCACAAACTGAAGCACTGCCGCAGATTCAACCTACTCATGGAAGCATCTTTCGAAAAGCAGAGGGAAGCCCAGCAGGTAGGGTTCCTGGCTATTCCAGGGGCACTGGCAATAGGTGCAGCACCACCTCCCCCAATACCAGCAGTCGACCAACCTCAACAACAACCCCCAGCACAAGGAGCACCTAGAGCACAACAAGTCGCACCAATACATCATCAGTATAGGGTGGGTTACCCGAAGAAGATAGATACCCGGAGCCAAAAGGAAAAGTATACATGATACAGAAAGGCACTTCCTCCAAAAGAAGTCAAAATCTCATTACTAGGTAGGTAAATCTAGTGGAAATATCACCCCTGCAAGACACGAGTTCCCGGATTGGTTCGATACAAACATCGCCTTTTTCGGAGCCGGTCATCCGCTTCGAGTCCCCTTCTCAGGAAATGAAGTGTTGGTACTCGAAGCGAAATCAGAGGCTACGATTTGAACCGAGTATTCATGGACGGAGGAAGAGAAATCAATATCATCTATACTGAAATGCTGAAGGAAATGAATATACCAAAAAGTAACCTAAAGCAATCAGAAAACTCATTCTAAAGTATTGTGTATGGAAAATCAATCAAACCCTTGGGTACAGTAGCACTCGAGGTGGTTTTTGGAGAACGTGATAATTACGGGAAAGAAAAACACGACTTCGAAGTAGTCGATTGGTCGTTTGAATATAACGTGATACTCGACAACACAACATTTGTGAGATCCATGGCAGTACGCCACTGCGCGTACCTGATGCTCAAAATGCCAGGACCTAGGTGGTAATCACAGCGCGAGGAAACTACAAAAAAAATCTGACATTTGCGACTTCGAGTTCAACAAAATATCGCGGTCATTCGGAATGCAGCAGGAATTGGTAGACATAGCCGCTTAAACTGATCACTTGTTCCTTCCCCTGACAAACCAAACAACACCAGAGATGGAGTTCAGTGTGAAAAAAGACACAATGGAATATGAAGTTCACCCGACTGATCCAGCAAAGGCAATACTCGTGTCCAAAATGCTGCCTACCGCATAGGTAAGCACGCTCGTTGAATTTCTCTGTGAGCACTGGAAAATCTTTGCGTGGGCCCCAGTGGACATGCCAAGAGTACCCAGAAAATTCGCCAAGCACTCACTAGAAATCTACAAGGACGCAAAGCCAATACAACAATCCACTCGCCGTTTTGGACAACCGAAGTAGAGAGCAATAGGAGAAGAAATAAACAGGTTACTCGCAGCAAAATTCATTCGGGAGATCAAAATAGCAAATTGTCTACTGAAATTCTATGAATGTGCATAGAATATACGTCATTGAACAAACACTCCCTAAAGACTAGTTGCCACTACCGCGCATCTATCAGATCATCGACTCGACTGCAGATTGCGAGAGGATCTCCTTACTTGACGCATATTTCAGGGTATAACCAGATCTTCATTAAGCGAGAGGACGAGGAAAAAATTGCATTCATCACCCCGTTTGGTGTATACTCCTACACCACGATGCCTTTCGGGTTGAAAACGTGGGTGCTACGTACCAACACATGATGCAAAAAGCGCAGAATGGAAGAAACGCACAAGTGTATGTAGACGGTATCGTGGTCAAGTCAAACAAGGCATAAACCCTTATCGACGACCTTCGAGAGACATTCGCGACACTCGACAAGTATTAGATAAAGCTGAACCCGAAGAAGTGCGCGTTCGGAGTGCACCAGGGAGATTTACTCGGGTATCTTTCGTCCGCCAGAGGCATAGAGGCCAACCTGGTAAAAATTAAAGCTATCCTTTCAATGAAGGAGCTAGTAAAAGTCAAAGGAGTACAACAGCTAGCAGGGATAAATGCAGCACTCGGAAGATTTATAGCAAAGCTTGGAGAGAAAGCACTCCCTTTCTACAAATTTCTAAAGAACTCAGACAAGTTCTAGTGGATACCCGAAGCCTGGGAAGCTTTCCACGCCCTCAAGCGAACCTTGTCGACTCCACCTGTTTTGGTGGCACCTCAGGAAAAGGAGCCAATGTATCTAAACATTTCAGCAAACGAGACAGGTAGTCAGCACAGTACTAGTAGTCGAACGACCCCAGGAAGGGTCCATCTACAGGGTGCAACGGACGGTATACTACCTCAGCAAGGTACTGTCAACATCCAAGCAGCGGTACCCGAACTATCAGAAATTGGCGTACGGAGTATACATGACGGCTAAAAAGCTGAGACACTACTTTCAGTAGCACCCGATTACCGTGGTATCAAGCGCACCCCCGTCAGACATACTCAACAACTACAATGCAACAAGACGTGTAGCAAAGTGGGGGATCGAGCTTGGACCACGAGATATAACCTACGATATACGAAAAGAAATCAAATCACAGGTACTCCCGGATTTTGTATCAAAATGGCTCTAGTTGGAATAACCGAGACTGCCAGACATGTCGAGTAGCTGGACATTATACTTCAATGGTTCTAAGAGAGCATCCGAAGTAGGAGCAGGAGTAATACTTACGTCCCCCAGAGGCGACAGATTATTGTAAGTACTCCGGATGAACTGCAAAAACGCATCAAACAACAAAGCCGAGTACTAAGCACTCATCCACGGCATGAAAATGGCCAAAGCATACGGAGCAACTCAACTTGTCATCTACGGCGACTCAAACCTCGTAGTATAGAAAACCATGAAGGAGTGTGATGTGTCGGGAGAAAACATGGCATCATACATAGATCTATACAACAAACTCAAAGGCGAATTTCACGGATGCGAACTTCAGCACATTGGTAGAGGAAGTAATTCAGAAGCGGATGCTTTAGCAAACATTGGGTCCACCTGTGCTCTGATACCACCTGACGTTTTCAATGAGGAGATTGATTAACCCTCTATGAAACGAAAGGTGCCATCTACGTAAATAGTTGAGGACTATGAGGCAAACAAGGCAGAACAATGTGAATAAGAAGTAGAACCAACAGCCGTGGATACAGTGGAACAAGTTAATCAAGTGGAAACCACCTCGATGCAACCACTGATAGCTTACATAGCACGAAACGAGCTCCCTGAGGATCAAGCAGAAGCACATCGGGTGACACTACCAAATTCCGTGCGATCTGGGACATTTTAGTAACGTTGCAGATGAGCTCCAAAACGTCACTGAGGGCAATCTACGACGTTTTACAGCGACGGAATGGGAACGTGTCTGATCGATTGTCATCGACGTTAATTTGACCCGGAGAACGTCGAGGCTATCCACAACGTTCAGACAATCGTCGCGAGCAGCTGGGCTGTCCGGTCTCGGCCTAATAAGCGGCAAAGTTTTTATTTCGCCATTGTCGCCTGGCACGTGGCAAAGGAGAAACTGACGGCCGTTAGCATAATCAGCTGATGTCGCACTACACGCAGCTTACAACATTACGGTTGCATGGTTTTTTCCGTCAAGAGTAGATACTGTTAAGGCCATAGGTTATGAGATCACCGATCCCGTTCATGACGTTATAACCACTGATCCCGTTCATGACGTTATAACCACTGATCCCGTTCATGCCGTTTTTTGTTGTCGCGGCCTCGACCAATCTGGTGAAACCATGTGGACTCCATCTGCGATGAACTGATAGCATCGTGGTATGAGATGACGCAACAAGATGACGACACGTGGAACAATCATAGGTCGCCGCGTGATCTTTTCCTGGGACGACCTCCGGTCGTCGTGGGCTACGCGGTGACGTATTTTTTTTCGACGCGAATCGAGCGGCAAAGCGATGCCACGTGTACCAAACATCCGATGCCACGTGCCGCCTTTTCCGTGATGTTTTGTTTCGTTGTGGAACTGTCCAATCATAAAATGACATGTGGGCATGGCATACGGCACCACGTGCACTGATTTAGACCTCTTTTACGTTACGATATTACGACGTTTGTTTCCGTTCCAGATGGGTGCTTAAATCATCATTCGAATTGACCTTTCTGTGTTCCGTACGGAGAAAAGTAAACCACATAGCAGACATCAAATACAGAAATTCAAGCACTACTGGTTTAGTTTACAGAAAAGCAAACCAACATACAGAAATTCAGTTTTCAGCAACACGATCACAGTTTCAATTACCACATATGCGCTGAACCAACTGCTGAAGCAGGGAAACTCTTCTTGTTGGCACGTTTTAGCTCGTTTTGTTCCTTCCCCATTTGCTCATTTCAAATGCAAACCGGAGCTTCATTCGCTTGGATTCTGCATTCGCCAGCCTCAGATCAGAAATTGGGTTGCACATATTTGCATGCCCCCTTGAACGGACAACGACGTCGCCTAGAGCGGGTGAATAGGCGATTAAAACTTTTCCGGTTAAAGGCTTGCTAAATGCGGAAATAAACTAGGTGTTTAAATTAACAAGCATACAACCTAAATATTCTAGGGTCAACTAGGTGAACCAACAACTTATGCTAAGCAAGACAAGTAACAAGGTGATAGCAAGATATATAACTTCAAGCTCGAAGGCTATCACAATGTAAATTGCATAAGTAAAAAGCTCGGGTATAGAAATAACCGAGGCACACGGAGACGATGATGTATTCCCGAGTTCCTCCCACAAAGGGGAGTACGTCTCGTTGGAGGGGTGTGAGCTCGCCACAAAGGCCTACTCAACGCCACAGAGGCCTCACCCTATTCTCCGATGAACCCCGCCACAAAGGCCTAGTTCACCTTGCACTATTGGCAACCTTCGAACCCGAGGCACGCATCCAGATAAATTGGAGGCTCTCGGTGTCACCACAATCTTGGGGCACACATACACAACTCAATTGGAGGCTCCCAAGAACACCACAAGTCATCTAGGGTCCAAGACCCAAGAGTAACAAGCTCACGAACTTTTAACTTCCACGAATCCTCGTGGAGAGAGCAAACCGATGCAACCGATGCAAATGGCAAGAACACAAGTGCTCAAATCCTTCACTCTCAAATTCCAACAAAGCAACAAATGCTTATGGGGAAATAAGAGAGGAAGAACAAAGGAGGAGAAACACCAAGAACTCCAAGATCAAGATCTACTAAGTTTCCCTCACTAAGAAGGAAGATGGATTGGTGGAAATGTAGATCTAGATCTCCTCTAACTTCTCCCTCAAAGATATGCAAGAATCATAGGAGGGATTGGGAGAGGGGAAAGCTTTCCAAGGTCAACAATGGTGGGGAAGAGAGGAAATTTCGTGCTTGAAAGACTTGGGGACCAATGGGGAAGAAGACCCCCTTAAATAGGTCCCCACAAAAACTAGCCGTTTTGTGTGTAGAGTGAGCAGGATATTCCGGTCCAAAACTGGACCAATAATCCGGTTCAACAGGAATATCCGGTCTAAGATGAATAATCCGGTACCAATAATCCGGTTGGGTTCTGTCGCGAACAGGCAACTGAACCGGATAATCCGGCTCCTCCTGAATAATCCGGTACAAATAATCTGGTTCACTTCTGTTAGTTTTATCTCTAGTCCTTAGCCGTTTTCGGCTGAGAACTTCGGAGTGGAGGGACAGATGCCAACCGGATATTCCGGTTCAAACTTGAACCGGAATTTCCGCCCCCCCCCAAGACTAACAAAAACAACAACACGAAAACTCAATAACCGTTTCATCCAGACTCCGTTTTTGATGATCTTGGGATCGTTGAAATCACCACAACGAGCACTACAATAATATGCAGAGAAACATCATTGTCCAGCAATGGAAGACAAAACCAAATGGGGAAAGGTTTTGGCCTCTCAAAAAGGAACAACCGGTAAAACCTCCTACACGAAAACACACATAACTTTTGCGAATGAACTCCGAACGAGGTAAATCCAATTGCATTGGAAAGGAATAGCAAGGAGTATCCAAATAAAAGTACGGAGAAGTTACCACACATGGAAGGTGTGGGAACATTCTCAAAGACGAGCGAATATTTTCACCACCGTCAACGCAACAAGTTTTTCTTACGAAATCCGTTTTCGAGAAAACCAAGGCTTGTCATGAAGATCACGACAAGCACTAAAACCCAAAGGATAAAAAAGCCAAATAAGAACCAAGAAAGATGATATCAAAAGTATGCAAAGGTTTGAGCTCTCCATAACGATTCGATCAAGTTACTCACCTGAGAGCCCCTCTTGATAGTACGACTATCTATCCTATAACCGGGCCTCCCAAAGACACGAGACCAGTAAAATAGAAAACCTATCAAGATTATACCTTTGCCTTGAGTATTACACTTGAGATAGATGATGACGATCTTGACTCTCTCAAGTTGGATCTTCTTTCTTGATCGCGCTTGCTAGCACAAGTCCGCTTGATGAAGACCTTCAAGTTGCTCCCCCATAAGTTGCTCCCCCATACACCATTATGGGAGAGACTAGCTCCCCCATAAACCATTATGGAGAGAAACTTCTCGGCAGATCTTCACAAGGCCACAATCTCCAAAAGGGTGGCAAGCATCAAGCATAGGATATCTTCTAGATGCTTCACTTTAGCTTCCACGTCAAGGTAGATGACGAACACCGCTTGACGACGACATAGACCATGGGCTAAATGAAATATTCCTTTTGGTTCATTCCCATGGAAATATACCTAACCACACATAGAGATGCCACACACACATATCATGGGTTAGTTCACAAAGCTATATTTACAATTGCTTACCATACCATGAGATACACAATCCCACTTGGTATATCTTGTAGCTTTGTATGTTGATCACTTGCTTGATCAACCTTGTATCTTTGCTTCTCACTTCAAATGATGATGTCTTGAAGATGATAATGAAAGATCACCTAATCCTTTTCTTCAAGACACACTAGCAATAAGCTCAACTCAAACCATGACCATTCTTCATATAAATCCTTGAATATAACAATGGCCATCAAGGAAGCTAATAGAGTTCAACACATGAACTCCATTATTTCATATGGACAAGATCTACAAGGATAACTCAATGCAGACATTAGTCATAAGGATTGTCATTAATTACCAAAACCACATATGGGGGCACCATGCGCTTTCAATCTCCCCCATTTTGGTAATTGATGACAATCCCTTTTTACGAGGGTTTATATGATGAATTAAGCAACCATGCTAAACTAAGAGCAAGGATGCAATAGCATGGAAAGGCAAATGCTTAAGAACGAAACTAAAGCATAAACCAAATTCCCTTAAACCCTCTAAACTTCTCCCCCATTGGCATCCATTGCCGAAATGGGCAAAAAGACTAGAAGGTCAATATAATAAGAGCTCCCCTATAGTCTATGCATTCCTCATGATATGAGCTGAAATCAAGTGCATATATCAAACTATGAATAGATGGAGGGAGATCAAACTATATTGAGGATCCAAAGATTTACAAAGAAAAACAAATAGAAGGATACTTTCAAAGAAGCAACCAACCAAAGGATCCAAAAAAACGATTGACCAAAATCAATATTATGATAAGATCAACCAAGTGTTCTTAAAAATCAAGAGGGAACTCCCCAAGGTACATGCACAATGTTAGGTTTGAATTACTATATAATGTGCACAACATGGACTCATCACTTCCTTCTACATAATTTTGAACACAAGCAATTGCAAGAGAATAGATTGGAAATGAAGCAAAGCAACTTGCAAACAAACAAAAGTTGAACAATAAAGATCAAGAAGTGACACATAAAGACTAACTCAACCGAAATAGATGGGTGTGACAAGGAAAAAACATTTTTTGGAGACTAATATGATGATAAAATCATCAACATAGTCTTTCAATATATGAGGCACATAGTGCATATCATGTCTTTCCCATACACACAAACCAACAAAAGATAAAACTCATAGGTCCACAAGCTTATTAAGATGCAAAAGGAATACCAAAAGAAAATCAAAGCTTGTGCCTTTTAGGAACCACCAAGGAATATAAAGCAATAAAACATGGTCACTAAAGAAATAGAATATCAATTAAAGATGTAACTATTCTCGTGTGTATAAGTTTCTAAGTGGACAACAATCACAAAGATATATATCCACAAAGAAACATGCACACACAAAATAGGTACAAAGGTGAAGAACATGATATCCAAGAGAGTTTCATAAATATACCACTAAGATTTTTGCTTGAAAGCAAAGCACTAAGCTTAGTTTAATCTTAAGGGGATATTGATGAACAAACGACACACTCATCAAAGCATCACAAATATCACAAGGGAAATGTGATAGTTGAAATGCTCCGAGAAAGGTAACGCATATCACAAAAGATTCAAATGGTTTTTGAGGATTCATCAATATTGCATATGAGAGACTTCAAGTAGAAGTTGCTAGATTAATATACTTGGGATTGGTGATTCATGAACATGAATATAAATATACCCTTAGTATGTAATCATACCGGCTTACTCATAGTTGCAATAAAGATGCTTTTGATAAGACATATGCAAGAACCAAATGAAATGAAACAAATGGAGATCATGCCAAGAAGAAACCTACACAAGGTTGAAAGCTAGAAATGTATGCATGAGATAGATACTTGTTACCAAGACGACATTGGTGATGAAGAGGATGTGAGTTTGATAATCATCGTAGCTTGACTCCTATAAAACCATGGTGAGAACACCTTCCTTATGAATGGAGCAAGAAACCAATGTATCTCCATTGTACCTAAAAACAAAAGTCAAGTACAAAATGGTACCCAAACTCATTGGGTCCAAAGTAGTTAGGACAAACTCCACATAAATATGTGCATATTAATATGAATTTGAATTTCATGCACATCTTAGCCATTTAGGATTTGATGGAGTTTATCCTATATATCGGATCAACGAAAGTAAGCATGCCAAAAAGATATACATAGTAAATATGCATGCACAAAACTTTCAAGAACCAAAACAAGATACAAATTGGACAAAGAACCAATTAAACCAAGAATCCACTCACAAGAGTGAAAAGAAAGAGAATTGTCCAAATTATATCAAGACCCAAATCAGCACATGATAGAGGAAACCAAATAGAGAAGATACCAAAAAAACATCAAAGAATAAACAAACCCTCTACACTTTTCATGATGGCACACAAAGTACCAAGACGAAAAATGTTTGTCTTCCAAAGAGAAAAGTCATTGGGATAAAATACCAATTCAAGACAACAAGTGTTCAAACACATATAGGATAGTTCTTCCAATAATAGTGCATTAATTATGATATTGCATTTGAATATAAAATGCACACAATGGAATCATTACTCTCCATATATATTGTTCAACCACTAGTCAAGCTCAAGAAAAACAATAAGATGCAATACCAATTAAAGAATTGTGTTCTACTCAAAGTAGGATAGCTTCCCCAAGAAATGCAACACAAAGATGTATGACTTTGAATGAAAGTGCACACGAAAGGGATCATTGCTTTTCCTAACTCAAGAAAGCATAAAACAAATTTTTAGTAGAGCAAGGAAGACACAAAGGAGTTTGAACCAAACAAATCCTAGGCAAGAAACAAGGCAATTTTTTTTAGAGCAATGACCAAAGTAAATATGATTAATAAACTTACCACAAATTATTATAACTTGTAAAAGACAAGAGATGTATGGAGATATTTCTCGGTGGTATATTTGTTCACAATCATATTCACAAAACATAAGCATGTGGTAAAAGATATGAATAATAAAAAACATGCTTAGAAAGAGATTCTTGAAGGCTTCAAATAAAACCCGAAAATGCAAGGCAACAAGAAAATATCTTTCAAACAAGATACCAAATAAGAGAGACACAAGATATTTTAAGAAAATATGGAACTTGTTTGAGCATCATGCCACTTAGGAACAAGATAACTAGAATATCAACTATAGGTGGCAATACCTCACATGTTCACATTTTCTAGGCTTGTAATATGCACATAGCTTATTATTCCCCCATGATGTGATAATCCATTGAAAACAACAAGAGGCAAAAATAAATCCAACTAGAGAAAGTTAATGGACATTTAGAAATTGAATTTCTCATGAGAATAACATACCACATAGAGACTAGATAATGTTGATATATCAACACTAAGTGGTATTCCTCATGTACACACATTTTAGGATAGTAAAGTGCAAAAGAATATTACTCCCCCAAAATGGGATAGTCCATTAATCTCCCAAAGAGCCAACTAAAATAAGCAACAACAATAATGAAGGCTCAACACAAAACACACAAGTACATGGAGTGCAAACCACCAAACATAACTAGATTACTCAATATAGGTAAGTAGTAAGCACAACATATACAAACACATGCTAGCAACAAAACCAACACATGCAAGGGGTCAAGTAACTTTCAATGAATATATGAATTAGATACAAGTTAACACAAGGAGGAACATTGGATAAGAGAGATATATATATAATCCAAGTGACTTGGCTTGAGGAAATATGATTGATGAAGATCCCTTAATTCTTCATGAGATAGCCAAGTCTCCAACGCCCTCCAACAACACCTATTGATCAAGTTTGATCTTGTTGGTCCCCAACCAAGTTGCGTCCTGAGAGGTTAGTCACAATAGGTTTGGAAACCCAAATGGTTCTTTTCTTGACACCACTTTGAGTACCAACAAACTTGGCAAACACATTGCCCACATTATCCTTCCGAATGGAATACACATCATCAACAAGGATAGGGTTGGATAATGTACCATTAGTGCATGAAAAAGCAAGGTGTCCCTTCTCACGACAAAGGTAGCAACAACGAATCTTCTCTTTCTTCTTAATAGGATCCTCAACTTGAGGAGCATTGGCTTGAGTCTTCTTAGGAGGTGGTCGTTGTTCAACTCGTGGTTGAGCATGAGATTGAACAAGAGGCCGCTTCCCTAGTTTCTTCTCTCTTAGAGAATTCTTCTTAAAAGGGCAAGATCTAACATGGTGCCCTTCAATCTTGCACTTGAAGCAAATAATCTTTGCCGGATCTTTTACTTGCTCTTGGCCCTTCTTCTTGTCAACCATGGACTTGTTCTTGATATTGGAGTTGAATCCAAGTCCACTCTTTTCATTTGGAAGTCTTCGCACTCTCAACATCTTGTCAAGGGTGGAACTCCCTTCATTACTCTTTTCCAAGTCTTTCTTCAAAGAAGTGACTTGGGCCTTGAGCTCTTTAATTTCCTATACATGGTTAGAATCAACACAAGAGATAGAGGAAGTAGATGCTTCATTGTTAGAGCAACAAGGCAAGGAAAGCAATTCATCACAAGATGTAGAAACATTATGAGAGGATGAATTACTAATACTAGCACAAGGCAATATAGCATTATTAGAAGATATTGTGCTAGTAAGCACATGAGGCTCACAAGATGTTACCTTTGTAGTGATAGCCTCAAGAGCTAACTTTAGCTTAGTATGGGATGCTAGAAGATCCTCATGAGAGCTAGATAGCTTTTCCTGACTTTCTTCCAATTTCCCACACTTGCTAGTCATTAACTCAAGTTGAGCCCTTAGCTCAACATTCTTCTTCAAAATAGATGCTTCACAAGATGTGGAGTTAGTAGCACAAGCATCATTAGAAATAGAAGAAGACAACTTGGCAAGCTCATTATTCAACCTAGAGTTTTCCTCAATTAGATTAGCATTGCCAACAACAAATTCAACCTTTTCATTTTTAAGAACTTTATATTTAGCATTAGTATGGTCACGTGCTTTAGTGAGATAGGCTATTTGTTCATTATAGAGCTCCTCAATAGATTCATGTTTCTCCTCAAGAGTAACTCGGAGCTCATACTCTTCCTCAAGAGACGTAGTGAGGGATGCCTTTTCATCGGCATCACTTCTTTAAATCTCACCTTTCTTTTAAATGATTTTAGAGCTATAAATAGCAAAAGCCAAAATTTCACCCAGAGGAGTGATATCTTTACTACCTTTAGGGAGATCAAGAAGAACCAACTCACCCTTATCCATTAAAGAGACCTCATCCTCATACTCTCCACAAAATAAATCCTCATTATCACAATATGTAGGGGGTTCCAAAGGTGGAGATACCTTTGAATCCTTAGCCATAAGGCACAGATGAGAAATGGATAATGATGATGAATATTGAATTGAAGCACCAATAAGGTCCATGTCTTGTTCCACCAAAATATGGGATTCCTCTACATTGTTAGCCACACAAGTACTAGAGGAAATGGAAGCATTGTTTTATGAAAACAAGACATAGGAAGCATATCATCATGAGATTTAGTTAAACAACTATTACATGATATGCAAGGACTATCAACACTAGCATGTATGGAACTTTGAGTGCTAGAAGATATTAAGTCCAAAGATAGATCATTGCAATGAGATAGAGATGAAGTATAGTCAATAGAAAATTTACTATCCACAATGCAATTTCTATCACCATATCATTACCTTGTGAAAAATCACATGTTGGTGGAGTGGAGAAAGATGTGAACTCATCACGGCCGGAAGTGGATGGAGAACAATCATCCTCAATAAAGTTGGACACATCATATATATCTTGAAGTTTTGTCCATAGCTCATGAGCGTTCCGAAAAGGCATGATTGATTCAATCACTACATCTCTCAAAACACACAAGAGATCATTAGATACAAGAGTATCGAGATAAGAGTTTTCCTCATCCTCTAAAGATAAATCTTGAGAATCCTTTGGAGGAGGAAAATCCATATCTTCAATTCTCTTAACATACTTTGGACCCATGTCCGTAAGAAAATTAAGAAGCGAATTTTCCAAACGTCATAATTTCTACCATAGAATATAAAAGCGGGATCGTGCTCTATTTCTCTAAACGACATCGTACTCTCTAGGATGTAAATCCTAATAAAGAGAGACGAGGCTCTGATGCCAATTGAATGGACAACGATGTCGCCTAGAGGGGGTGAATAGGCGATTAAAACTTTTCTGGTTAAAGGCTTGCTAAATGCGGAAATAAACTAGGTGTTTAAATTAACAAGCATACAACAAAAATATTCTAGGGTCAACTAGGTGCACCAACAACTTATGCTAAGAAAGACAAGTAACAAGGTGATAGAAAGATATATAACTTCAAGCTCGAAGGCTATCACAATGTAAATTGCATAAGTAAAAAGCTCGGGTATAGAAATAACTGAGGCACACGGAGACGATGATGTATTCTCGAGTTCCTCCCACAAAGGGGAATACGTCTCGTTGGAGGGGTGTGAGCTCGCCACAAAGGCCTACTCAACGCCACAGAGGCCTCACCCTATTCTCCGATGAACCCCACCACAAAGGCCTAGTTCACCTTGCATTATTGTCAACCTTCAAACCCGAGGCACGCATCCACAACTTAATTGGAGGCTCTCGGTGTCACCAAAATCTTGGGGCACACACCCACAACTCAATTGGAGGCACCCAAGAACACCACAAGTCGTCTAGGGTCCAAGACCCAAGAGTAAAAAGCTCACAAACTTTCAACTTCCACGAATCCTCGTGGAGAGAGCAAACCGATGCAACCGATGCAAATGGCAAGAACACAAGTGCTCAAATCCTTCACTCTCAAATTCCAACAAAGAAACAAATGCTTATGGGGAATAAGAGAGGAAGAACAAAGGAGGAGAAACACCAAGAACTCCAAGATCAAGATCTACTAAGTTTCCCTCACTAAGAAGGAAGATGGATTGGTGGAAATGTAGATCTAGATCTCCTATAACTTCTCCCTCAAAGATATGCAAGAATCATAGGAGGGATTGGGAGAGGGGCAAGCTTTCCAAGGTCAACAATGGTGGGGGAGAGAGGAAATTTCGTGCTTGGAAGACTAGGGGACCAATGGGGAAGAAGACCCCCTTAAATACGTCCCCACAAAAACTAGTCGTTTTGTGTGCAGAGTGAGCAGGATATTCCGGTTCAAAACTGGACCAATAATCCGGTCCAACAGGAATATCGGTCTAAGATGAATAATCCGATACCAATAATCCGGTTGGGTTCTGTCGCGAACAGGCAACTGAACCGGATAATCCGGCTCCTCCTGAATAATCCGGTACAAATAATCTGGTTCAGTTCTGTTAGTTTTATCTCCAGTACTTAGCCATTTTCGGCTGAGAACTTCGGAGTGGAGGGACAGATGCCAACCGGATATTCCAGTTCAAACTTGAACCGGAATTTCCGCCCCGGGGCCCCCCACCCCCCGCAAGACTAACAAAAACAACAACACGAAAACCTCAATAACTTTTTCATCCGGACTCCGTTTTTGATGATCTTGGGCTCGTTGAAATCACCACAACAAGCACTAAAATAATATGCAGAGAAACATAATTGTCCAGCAATGGAATATAAAACCAAATGGGAAAAGGTTTTGGCCTCTCAAAAAGGAACAACCGGTAAAACCTCCTACACGAAATCGCACATAACTTTTGCGAATGAACTCCGAACGAGGTAAATCCAATTGCATTGGAAAGATAATAGCAAGGAGTATGAAAATAGAGGTATGTAGAAGTTACCACACATGGAAGGTGTGGGAAAATTCTCAAAGACGGGCAGAATATTTTCACCACAGTAAACGCAACAAGTTTTTCTTACGAAATCCGTTTTCGAGAAAACCAAGGCTTGTCATGAAGATCACGACAAGCACTAAAACCCAAAGGAGAAAAAAGCCAAATAAGAACCAAGAAAGATGATATGCAAAGTATACAAAGGTTTGAGCTCCCCATAACGATTCGATCAAGTTACTCACTTGAGAGCCCCTCTTGATAGTACGACTATCTATCCTATAACCCGGTCTCCCAAAGACACGAGACCGATAAAATAGAAAACCTATCAAGATTATACCTTTTCCTTGAGCATTCCACTTGAGATAGATGATGACGATCTTGACTCTCTCAAGTTGGATCTTCTTTCTTGATCGCGCTTGCTAGCACAAGCTCCGCTTGATGAAGACGTGCAAGTTGCCCGCCCATAAGTTGCTCCCCCATACACCATTATGGGAGAGACTAGCTCCCCCATACACCATTATGGGAGAGACACTTCTCGTCAAATCTTCACAAGGCCGCAATCTCCAAAAGGGTGGCAAGCATCAAGCATAGGATATCTTCTAGATGATTCACTTGAGCTTCCACGTCAAGCTAGATGACGAACACCGCTTGACGACGACATAGACCATGGGCTAAATGAAATCTTTCTTTTGGTTCATTCCCATGGAAAGATACCTAAACACACATAGAGATGCCACACACACATATCATGGGTTAGTTCACAAAGCTATATTTACAATTGCTTACCATACCATGAGATACACAATCCCACTTGGTATATCTTGTAGCTTTGTATGTTGATCACTTGCTTGATCAACCTTGTATCTTTGCTTCTCACTTCAAATGATGATGTCTTGAAGATGATAATGAAAGATCACCTAATCCTTTTCTTCAAGACACACTAGCAATAAGCTCAACTCAAACCATGACCATTCTTCATATAAATCCTTGAATATAACAATGGCCATCAAGGAAGCTAATAGAGTTCAACACATGAACTCCATTATTTCATATGGACAAGATCTACAAGGATAACTCAATGCAGACATTAGTCCATAAGGATTTTCATTAATTACCAAAACCACATATGGGGGCACCATGCGCTTTCACCCCTCTCTCAACATCAGTTTGCACTTCAAGTTCAGACTTTGAAATACTTGTTTCCACACGTGTTTTTTCGACAAAGTATGATTTCCTTGATCCAGCATGGCACCTAAAGTATCATCCTCATACTTTGAAGTAGATTTCGACATCATCCTTTTCTTTTTGCCTATCAAGCATGCAAAGAAAATAGATGAAATAACAAATTATAAGTATGTAAACAAAACAGATGAAACTAGCAGGTGACCAGCAATGTACATAAAATAGATGAAACTAACAGATGGCCAACAATGTACAGAAAATAGATGAAAAATATCACATGACAATCAAACAAACGTGTCTGTAATGACCTAGCAGATGTCAAGCATGTCAGGAACATAGATGGAAACCATGTTGAAATGACAACCATAGCCTTAATTAGCTTGCTAAAACGTCTTATGGCATGGAATAGATGAAGTAGCACATAATATATGGCACAATAGTAATCAAACTGTTCAACACAAGATAAGTAAGCTACGCTCTAGTTGTTTTTTTAGTAAAGGGTGTTTTTATTACTTAATGAGTTTTAAGCATTACACCATAGTTGTTGTGATATCATGGAAGAATGTTGAGCCGTCGAATTAGGGAATAACCTGCAGCTCATTGTCCTCACTGGATAGTGATTGACATGACCAATCTCCTTCACTGGAATCTGACTCCTCTTCAACATCATCCTCGGGAGTGTACTCAGATCCAGATTCTTCCTTCTTGATATTTTTGGGTGGGAAATAGTAGGACATGAAATAAGAATTGCTAAAGATTTTACACCCAGTTGATGCATCCTTGCATTGTTTGCCATGATAGTTCTGACACGCTCTTCTTCCATGGGGTGTAGTGATGATCGTAACATGAATAAATAACTCAAAGTAAGCTCCAAATATAAACACTTGATAAGAACCTAATAAAAAATCAAAAATTAAAGTACTCATCATGTAAGAACAATCAGTATAAGTCATATAAATTCTGATCGTAACTAAGAATGATAGGATCATAAGCAAAGTAAACTTAAACCTAATAGTATACAGGCTGGAAATAAGCAAACTTGTACCGTACAAAAACAAAACTGGATACTTTTATTTTTATTTTTATGCAAGATTAGCAAGAAGGCCCCCCTTCCGATTTCCATTAAAAGAAACCATGCAGTCTTTTGTTACAACTCTATTACGAAAGCAAATAATTAAAAAGGAGCATGAGGAGGGCAACACACCCATTTCCGCTACAGATTTGTTAGAATTAATAAATGGACAAGCCTCTATTTACCACTATACAAAATTATAAATGCAAAGACAAGAACAAAGACGGATATAAGGAACCATCAATCATACAACTAAATAGAGAAACAATTTAGAGAGATTTATTACATCAAACATTAGCAGGATAATTAAGCAGCATCGATCAAACAATTTAGAGAGAGATTAATTGTATCAAACATAAGAAGGATCAAACATACAATTAAACAGACAACTAATTTAGAAAGATTAATTGCATAGAACATATGAAGAACCATCAATCTTACTGCGTTTCTCGCCTTCAACCTTTACTCGTCTCAGTGTGGTTGCAGACATTGACGGTGAAGTTGCGGCGAGATTGGAGATGAGGTGGCACATTTGGACGTACGGCGAGGTTAATGGTGAGGTGGCAGACCAGCGAGAACACGAAGGCGAGCTTGGTGACGACGTGGCAGACCGATGAGCATGACGGCGGGGTGGCACACCAGCGAGCATACGACTACGAGGTTGTTGATGATGTGGCAAACCGGTGAGCACGACGGCAAGGTGGCGGTCCTAGACGGCGACCTGGGCAACATGTGGCAGATCTAGAGGGTGATCTCGACGATGACGTGGGAGATCTGGCAAGCGATCTGATGTATACGCACGCTTCTATTCTTGTAGACATTGTTTGGCCTCCAAATGCAGAGGTTTGTAGAACAGCAGCAAGTTTCTCTTAAGTGGATTACCCAAGGTTTATCGAACTCAGAGAGGAAGAGGTCAAAGATATCCCTCTCAAGCAAACCTACAATTACGATACAAGAAGTCTCTTGTGTCCCCAACACACCCAATACAATTGTCAGTTCTGTAGGTGCACTAGTTTGGCGAAGAGAGGGTAAAATACAAGTAATATGGATGTTTATAAGTGATAATAGCAATCTGAAATAAAAATGGCACCAAGCAAACATGTAGCAGAAATAATTGTAAACGGTGTTTTAATGCTTAGAAACAAGGCCTAGGGATCCTACTTTCACTAGTGGACACTCTCGACAATGATAACATAATTGAATGCATAAGTATCTCTCTTCACTATGATACTCCAAACCACTCTCCGGTTGAATAACAAACACGAATTCATTGCGTAGGGCTGCAAAAATCACTCCTGAAAGTCGCATTCCCATGTCTAGTTAACCCCATGCTGTCACTATGAGCGCCCTAGAAGGTACTAGACAATCACCACAATTTCATAGGGTCATCCAACACAAGATATAAATATCATGCTAACCACACGGTGCACACATTGTCACCTTTACACTGTGATCAAAGTGTTTACGGAGATCTGATAATAAAACCACTCGAGTAGCATAACATATGAAGAGTAACATCTACTTATTCAACTAGATTACAAAGCTCACGATCACATAAAGATCACACCATTGGAGAGAGAGATGAACACATAGCTACCGGTACAGCCCTCGGCCCCGGGGGAGAACTACTCCCTCCTCATCATAGGAGACAACAACGGCGATGAAGATGGCGGTGGAGTCGATGGAGATGGATCCGGGGGAACTTCCCCGTCCCGGCTGGGTGCCGGAACAGAGATTTATGTCCCCCAAAACTTGTCGGTAGCGGCGGCGGAGCTACGAATGTTTTTGGTGGAAAAGGCCGATTCCTTTAGGGTTTATGCATCGGGGGGCATATATAGGAGAAAGGGCGATGCCGGGGGTGGCCAGGGGGGCCACACCACCTGGTGGCGCAGCCAGGGGGACCTGCGCCACCCTATGGTGTGGCCACCCTGTGGCCCCCCTCCGGGTCTCTTCGGGACTTCCTTGACCCTCCGGGACTTCTAAGACTTCTCGCTTTTGAATCATCCAATTCCAAGAATATTTCTAGAACAACTTTTATGAAACTAAGAACAACAGAAAACATGAACTGGCTCTGTGGCATCTTGTCAATAGGTTAGTCCCGGGAAATCGATAAAAATGACATAAAGTGTATAGCAAACATGTGGGAAACAACCTGAAAACAACATGGAACATCAGAAATTAAGGATAGATTTATGACGTATCAACGTCCCCAAGCTTAGTTCCTACTCGTCCTCGAGTAGGTAAATGATAAAACAAATAATTTCTAAGGTGACATGCTACCAACATAAACTTTATCATCAATAATGTAAAAGCATAAGTAAGCTGAGATCATAGAACTTCAACACAAGCATGATAAATCAAATTTTAATAATAAAGCATAGAAATCACCTTGCATCATGAGAAGTAACACAAATAAAAGATCATGAATAAAAATGCAACGAAAGATATACGTTTGTTTCAAGTATAGAGAAAACATGGCAAAGTGATATTTCGCTTGTCCTTAAGAGTGGGGCAAAACATAAATGTCAGGACGCCTTCAAAGTTCATGAGGATAACTAGAACAAATAGTTAGAGAACAAGCAATAACATATCATGAATCAATTAATAATGTTTCTAGGACAAATGCACATAAAAACTCAGAATGGCAACTATGCTCTCTCAACTCTACATAAACTTAGAAGATGGAGACTCAACATAAAAGTAAAAGAAAGGCCCTTCGTAGAAGGAAGCATGGATCATGTAAGGACCGTCGAACCAATGTTCAAGGACCTCCTATATGCATACATTCACGATCCAGATCACACCAGTCGTGAACAACATATCAAGTTGGCATTCAGATACAACATCCATTACACGTTTACAACAAGACTTACACAAGGAACATGGTCACATGACCAAGTATAACACAACTGCCACACAGGGCAAACACACAACACACACAGCGGAAGACAAAACACACACAACGTAGTTGAGCCCAAATCACGCCTTAACCTACAGGCTGCTGACCGGGAGACGATCCTAGTTTGCAAAGCCATCCGTGCAGTACTCCTTCTTTGTAGAACTTCTCCTGAGGCTTCTCCTCGAAGTTTAGCAAGTAAATACCAGGGACGAAACCAATATGAGTACGTTTGAATGTACTCAGTAAGACACCCATCATGTAGCTTACAGAATGCAAGTATGCTTATATGGTGGAGTAGGTAGGCTATACATAGGGTTTACTATCCATGATATATGAAGGATATATCATATAGTTGATTTTGAAAATCTCTGTATCTTTGTTGAAGAAGATACTTCAAATGAAAATACTGTAATTTTGTTTCTCTTGTAGATATCACATGTACAAGAGGTTTTGGTAAAACTTTGATAAAAGAAAGCTTTCTCTTTGCAACACTTCTTGGAATCAACTTCCAGTTTTGTTTAGAAAAGAAAGATTTTCTTTGCAAAACTTCTTGTAAAACAACTTATGGCTTTTCTCCATCCATACCGCATTGGTACCAAGTTCCTTCTTTCCATACTTCACAAGTTCTCACTCCTTTTCAAAACTCTCTTTTAAAAACATTGACACAATGCTATCTACATGGCCATTCAACTGTCCATATCCGAGGACGCGGCTATTCAAAATAGTTTGACTCTGCAGAGGTGTACACAATCCACCAGATTCAGTACATCCGCCGTGAACAACCACGGACTGTAACAACAGTATGTAAACATCAGATAACCGATCCTAACCATCCACTATGTTCAAGCTAGAACATGACTATCTCTTCAGTTGAGTATAATCTCCCCGGCACCTGGTCCCACCCCGCCACGACAGGAGACTCAACTGTCGCACCCGGGGGGTAACTTAATCCCTCACTTTGTATGCCTCATGTTTCATGATTTGACAACATTTCGGTTCGAGGGAAAATTACATCCCTTATAGCAAATCGAGATAGAGCACACATTAACAAGAACAAGTTTCAAATTAAGCCCCATACGCATGTTGGGGTAGAGTGGCAGTACGGTAAAGGTTGTCTGGCGAAGACTAGGTTATGTATCATTTTTGTAAAACACCTTTTTTTCAAAAAAAAATGACCACTTCAACATTCCTCCGGTGGATAAGGTTTCACCTTTCCACCAGGTTTCCCATAAAGCCTTGGTTTTGCAAAAAAAACATATTTTTAGGGTGCCACTTAGGGACTTATACTTTTGGTGGTAATAAATACCATATGGTGGCTATGGGCTTGGTAACACCAAGTATCAACTACTGGCATAGTAATAGTATCTAATAGTAGTAGTAGTAGTCACTCAAAAATAGTTTTTGGTAATCAGAGTTTTTTGTAAAACTTTCAGAAGTAAAACATGCATGATAGATAATGATAAGTGTAGTAATAGCAAGCATCAGGATGGCTTGCCTTAAAACTCTTAGTGTCCCTGGCCTTGAAGTAGCTTGAACTTGACACATAGCTCGACAACTCCTTCTTCTTCTTCGTTTTCTAACATCGTAAAAGAAATAGAGACACACACTCAGAACCAATGAAGGCAATCAAAAGTACAAAGAAACACATACAACAAGAAAACTTATACTAGCACAATCACTCAAAAGGTTATCGAGAAAACTACCTCACAAACACTCATGGTACACAACTATCGCCAGATAAACATATGGTTGAGAAACAATATTCCACATATGTAAATATCATATATGGAGTGGGTGTACCACTCTCATACCAAGATATTAACAAATCTAAAAATATCTCTTGTGGTCACAAGGGTGAGATTACTAAGGTACTATCACTCATTCACAGAAATACCAATCATCAAAGCAATACCCATGGCAGTGGTTATTAACAACCACAAGCAAACATCAATAAAATGGTTTACCACTAACTTAACGCATAGATAACAAGATACTACTAACACCACATTAACACTAGTACAATGCTCATGCTAAGGTAATCACTCAGACAATTCCAAACCGCAAACAAACAAACCACAGATGAATATCATAGTTACTGACTATGCTTATGTCTACACAAAAGCTAAGGAATCGATCAATCGTGAAAATAACCAAACAAACCAGTAGATCAACCAATTGGTAAAAGGTCGTAATACACACCCTAAAACATAATAATGACAAGATACATTACACCTAGCAACATATCATAATAACATGAGTCCACTAATAGCATACTAGTATGAAAGTTCTACACAAGCATGCTATAAGAAATAATTGCATTCTACAACCAATATCATCTAGCAACTCACCAATTCATGTCATAATAACAGAAGTAAAAACATGCTAATATGCTAGGATAAACATACTACCATAAAATAGAAAAACAACACTATTAGAGAAACTCATAATATCTAGTCATAACACTAGTACACAAATAGAGAAGCAAACAACACTACCAGAATGCATTCTCCTAAACAAGCAACACAAGAATATAAATACCTACTAACAACACATACACCTTACACATTCTAGTAAGCCAATACAATAAAATAATTCCATGAAAACAATTACTTAGCAAGAAACAATCAAAACTAATAATACCTGTTTTTCTAATAACCAAATAGCAAGCAATCCAAGTACATGCTATACAATCCAGTAGTTAAGCACTCAATACATGCTCAATAAAACACTCCCTAAAGTAAAGGCACTCAAGGAATTTCTACCCACACATAATTTACCAACACTGGGAAAATAATTCTATTTGCAAACAACACTCAAAATAATCAGAACAACAATCAAACCTCCCTTAACATGATATTCCCAAGGGAACATTATGTCAAAAAGGTAGCACAACTAAACATACTATGAGTCATGAAGTATTACTATCACACCAATCAACCATGTATAGCAAAACTATATTTTCCTTGGTGGAAAATACCAAACACACATATAACATTATGTGCCAAAACAAACAAGTGCATGGTAGGGAATTTGTATTCCCAACCAAGATGCAATGGAACCAGTGGGTTATTGGCCCACTAATTCCAAGGAATTTAAGAGGTCACAAAGCCTCTAGTCACACTTGACAAAAATAATCTATGAAAGCATGAATCACACAACTATCATACTAGTGAAAAACAATAAAGCGAAAATACTAAACATTGCTACACATGCATTTCTATAAAAATGAGGTGCAACCTAACAGAGATGATACTATCATAATATCAGTACCAAAATGGTACTGGACCCAACATAACCATATGAAAAACCTAGGTAACAAACCTACAAAGATTTGCTCCCACAATCTATTAAAAAATAAATACTAGAAAACAATAAGATGATGTTTCTATTTCTATTTGATTCCAAATTATGCACACACTTCCTAATGTATTTTTACTGCAAGAAAACAGCCTAGTAACAAGTAGTAACACATCTATACATGCTAGAAAACAAGTTTCTATCAAACAAAAATTTATTTACAATCAATCACACAAGATCTAATAAAAACAGAGAAGCTGATGTATCTAGAAATGCTCACCAAAAATAATCTAGATCTCTAAAAGTTACGTCGGGATATGATTGCATAGATCTAGCCATACAAAAACTCATCCAATTGGTTTCACTTCGAAAATCATTTTGAACCTCCTTCTAAAAATCCTAGAAAATGTCTACCGGTCCTTTACCAAAATGGATGGCATTTACATTTGGCAACTCGCCTTGATGTGAGTTAAAGTGCTAAGGATAGATCTAATCAGTAGCTACTCAAAACTATTTGGTTTGACCAAAATGGAGACACACACAAAAAGTTATGCTCCAAATGGTCTCACAGATAGTCTGTGGCATTTTAATTATCATGACAAAAATAAAATAGAAAACATGGATCTACCCCTTGGATGTGGTTAAGAAAACATAAACCTACTGGCACAAAATTTTGTAGAATTTATTTTGCACTAGATATATTTTTAACAAGCTCAAAGTAAACATACAAGTTTCTGTAAAACAAATAAAATAAAACAACAAGGCACACGGGCCGGATTAACCGACGCACGGCCCAACAAGGCGCCAAAGCGGCCCAACAAGGCTAGCGCGCGCATCGCTTGGGAAAACGACCATTCAACAGGGGCCTTTGATCTCCGGATCAATGCCCCATGTTCATCTTCTTCCTCTACTTCCTCTCTCTCACCCGAGGACGACGGGGAAAACGAGCGGCCGTGGTGCTCACCGTGGGGGCTGCGGCGAGGGGCGGTGCGGGTCAGGGTTGTTGCAAGGTCGCAGGGCAGTCGAGGGACGCTGGAAATGGCGTCGGTAGCGGCGTCCAACGGCGGAGGGCAGCGGTGCGGCCGCGGCGGCGAGTTCGGCGGTGAGGCCCGTCCTGCAAACGAGGGAACCAGAGGGCATGTCAGGGAGGCTGCTCTTGTCACGGGGAGCTCATCGGTGGCGAACACGATCGATGGGAGGGCACAGGAGGGCTGCTCCACCTCGGGTTCGAGCACGGTGGCCGGCGGCGGAAATCGTCCCGTGGAGCTCGCTAGAGCTCACGGGATCGGTGGAGGCTGCTCGAGGTGGGTGTGGGGAAGTAAGGGAGTGCAGAGGCGAGCGGATGGGGGGAGTGGTGGCTTATACTCGTGGCATTTAGGTCGTGGTCAAAGGGATGGGCTCGGGTGATGTCGACATTGGCATGGAGGCGCCCTGGGGGCATGTCCGTGGGGGCTCCACTGCGTGGGGTGGTTCTAGGGAGTGAGGAGAGATTGTGTGCAAGTGCTAGGAAGCTTTTGGAGGATGGAAAGGCCAAGGTATGGACACAGTGACCATGCCACTATGGTTCCCATGCCATGCCCTCCTCATTTCTTCCCCCTCTCTTTCTCTCTTGCTCTCTCTCTATCTCTCTTGACCTTCTAGAAGCTCACCAAAGGATCCAATGTCGAGTCCAAACAATGGTCAACACCCAAGACAAGGTCCCACTTCGAAACTTGCAATAAAAGGCAATGAAAACATCTGTCAAACTTTGTAACGCAACGGTTTTCAGAAAATTCAGAAATTCAGTTTCAGGGACTTAGTGAATTTTTTTCTAAGTGTTGAAAAACAGATAAAATCATCAGAAAGTTCACACTGTTTTCAAGGGTCAAATAAATTCCAAATGTTCTTTTCAAAGTTGTAGATTGTTAAACATGTTTTAAACTTTCAGAAACATCTTTTGAAAACAAATTTGAAATAGTGGAAGGCTATGAAAACAAAGTGGAAAAAGGGGTAATTTCTGTTTTTCTCTGTTTTCTAAAAATGCCCTTTTCTGTCTTAATTTTCTTCCACAAAAACAACAAGCAAAAGATTGTTTTACTTATTCCAAAATCCAAACCAAGCTTATGGATTTGTAGTCCGTATATCAGAGAACAAATTAAAGTCAAGAAAACACAAAATGGGATATTATAGCCTAGTGAAAACAAGTGTGGAAAATAGGTACTTGGCTATGGGAATAGTTTTAATAGAAAACTTAGAACAAAACTTCCATAATTCATTTTGATATTTTGTTTTCTTGGATCCAACAAGTTTAAAAGTTTATACCAAGATGCTAGCAAGCATGATCCAAGTCTTGGAATAAAAATCACTCAAGTAACATCACGGAAAATATTAGGGAAAAATCATGAAAGTGTTTTCAGGAAAATTGGGTATTGGTTTTAAAATGAAACTAGTCTTGCATTTCCTATGTGATTATGATCATATACACATGTTGATTCAAACAAACATGTTGTTGTGAGATTTTGTTGGCCCATATTTTTGTCTCCTTGAACTACAGTACAAGGTTCCAAAAACTGAGGTGTGACAGATCACTCATGTGCTAGAGCTTTTATTTTATTATACAGAGGTATTGAAAAGCTTGACACTCCTCCCATCAATCTTACACAAACCATGGCTAACTGAATCCTCGGGTGCCTGCCAACAATCACATACCGCAGAGGAGTGTCTATATTTTTTAGAGAGGTGTATGCTTATGTCAACGAATGGAAAACAGAAAATACAGAGCATCACAAGCCAACTAGACTTCACAAGAGCGGCTCCCGTAGAAGGATGCATCTGGGTAGAAGGTCATCCCTCTTTCTCTTTTGTTTACACAATTATGCTTTGACTGATAAATCAAGGAAAAAATAGTGAAGAGAATTTGTTGTTATTAATTTGGGGCTGGGCACCCCGCTGCCAGCTCTTCTATCATTGGATAAGCGGATGAAGCCACTAGTCCAGGGTGTGAAATTCCAATCAAAAAGTGAGAACAAGATTCTATATTTACGTCATCATGAGCTAAAACAGGAGTAAATTTGAAAGTTTTAAAGGTAACACATGAGAAATTTACTTTGGAGTGGCGGTTAAATACCACATTTTGGTAGGCATGGTGGACACAATGGGAAAACTTTGGTTTTTGGGAGTTGGATGCACGAGTAGAGCTCATACTCAGTATAGGTGGAGGCTAGCAAAAGACTGGGAGCGACAAATCAAGAGAGCATAAGAGCCATAATCATGCATAGCGACATAAACATCATTAATCAAAGCATAAGAGGTACCACAAGTTCAAAAACTAAATGATAATATAGGATATAAGTGACTGGTTCATAGTCATAAACATGGTGTGAGCATGCGCCAAGTCAACCAAATAAAACATTCAAAGGAGAACACCACAAATTTATGCTTCAACATGATAAGAACAACTCATGATTCTTTCAATGGCACATTAAACACTCTCAGCTATTTGAGGCTAATCATTCTACTAAATAAACACAAGGCTTTAGAACTAAAATAACATCTAACATGATATGAAAAAGTCTAGCCACAGTCTATACAAGCTTCTACTTGCACCGTTAAAAATTCTACCTCAAGCAGCAGTTTCTTTTCCCAACAAGCACCATACAAAACATGCTTTAACAAAAACTCTCTAAATTCTACAGACAGCAAAAATGAGATTGCTCACATAAAACTACTAAAACTAACAGCTCTGAATATGAGATGCAATGAAAACGAGAGCTAAACAAGAATTTTTGCAGTAACTAGAAGAAAAACTAAGAATGCTAGCATAGAAAGTATTCAAACAAAAAAGCGGAGCGTGTCTCTCTCCCAAACAATGAATGCTAGGGTCCAACTATATTATTGCAGCAAGGAAAACAAAATAAAAAAAACAGACGCTCCAAGTAAACTTCATATGATGTGACCGAATAAAAATATAGTTTCACTAGAAGTGACCTAATAGATAGTTGATGAAGAAGGGGATGCCTTGGGAATCCCCAAGCTTAGATGCTTTAGTCTTATTAAAATATGCTTGATGAACCACGGGGTCATCCCCAAGATTTGACCTTGCACTCGTCTTGATCACATATATCACCCTCTTCTCTTGACCCTTGAAAACTTCCCTCACACCCCACTCAAAGAGTAATTCGCATTAGAGGGTTAGTGCAACAATAAAAAAATCATAGGTTATGCATGGGCACAATTTCTAGTGGTATTTTTAAACATTAGCTACAGCCACTGATGTTTCATGAAGCAAAGAAATCCACTTGACATCACAAAAGAGCAAATGCAAGAAAAATGTCAGATTCTGTCAAAACCAGAACAGTCTTCAAAGATGAGGCACTTTCGTTGCTCTGATCGGAAAACTTAAAGAATAAAAAAGTTAAGGAAATAGTCGTGGAATAAGCACAAGAAATTTCAGGCCATTCTAATTGTTTTGTGAATTTTACGATTTTTTATGGTGGACAGTAGAAATCTTTTTCCTGCGGAGAAATCCGAAAACGAACTCCAACTCTCGTCAGAAACCTTACTTGGCACTACTAAAACATGAAAATAAAGATACAAAGGAGTTTCTACAGAAGTATACAACCCCTTGACTCAAAAAAATAGATAAAAAGAAAGCAAAAAATAAAACCATGGGTTATCTCCCAAGAAGTGCTTTTCTTTAAAGAGTTTTAGCTAGGCATGATAATTTGAGAAGATGCTCACATGAAAAATATTAATTTAAGAAAAAGAGAGCATCAAGAAGAAAATGTAAAACAAATTTAAGTCGAACCCACTTCCTATGAAAAATAATATTTTAGAAAAACAAGGCAATAAAGTACAAATAGGTTAGAATAGGAAGACAAAATAAGTGCAACTTCAGAAATTTCAACATAAAGAGGGTAAAATTGATATTGTTGAGATGCATAAAATTGTGTTTCCCTCTCTCATAATAACTTTCAGTAGCATCATTAATAAAATTAACAATATAACTATCACATAAAACATTCTTATCATGAGCCACATGCATAAAAGAATTAATACTCTCCACATAAGCATAGTCATTCTTATTAATAGCAGTGGGAGCAAATTCAACAAAATAGCTATCATTATCATTCTCATCACCATAATCATAAAATATAGGAGGTATATTGTAATCATAATTAATTTTCTCCTCGATATTAGGTGGGTTGAAAATAACATATTCATCATTGTAATCATCATATATTGGAGGCAAAGTATCATCAAAGTAAATTTGTTCCTCGTGCTTGGGGGACTAAAAAGATAATTTTCATAAAAACTAGCTTCCCCAAGCTTAGACTTTTTCATAGCATTAGTAATTGTGTTCAAAGAATTCATACTAATAACATTGCTACTAGCATGCAAATAAAGTTCCATAGGTTTTTTAATTTTCTCTTCAAACAATTCATGTCCTAATTCAAGATAAAGATTATAAAGCTCTCTCATATTTTTGTTGTTTTCCATTAATCCTAACTAGTAAATATCAAAAAAAGGAACAAGTAAAAATAAGCCTAACTAGTGAAAACAAGAAACAAAAATAAGTAATTGCAAAATCTAAAGAAAAATAACTTTGAGCACTCACACCCGAGGATGTGAGTACCTTTTACCTTACCTCCCCGGCAACAGCGCTAGAAAAGAGCTTGATGTCTACGCACTTTTCTATTCTTGTAGACAGTGTTGGGCCTCCAAGTGCAGAGATTTGTAGAACAGCAGCAAGTTTCCCTTAAGTGGACTACCCAAGGTTTATCGAACTCAGGGAGGAAGAGGTCAAAGATATCCCTCTCAAGCAACCCTGCAATTACGATACAAGAAGTCTCTTATGTCCCCAACACACCCAATACAATTGTCAGTTGTATAGGTGCACAAGTTCGGCGAAGAGAGAGTAAAATACAAGTAATATGGATCTTTATAAGTGATAATAGCAATCTGAAATAAAAATGGCAGCAAGCAAACATGTAGCAGAACTGATTGTAAACGGTGTTTAAATGCTTAGAAACAAAGCCTAGGGTCCTACTTTCACTAGTGGACACTCTCAACAATGTTAACATAATTAAATGCATAAATATCTCTCTTCACTATGCTACTCCGAACCACTCTCCGGTTGAATAACAAACACCAATTCATTGCGTAGGGATGCAAAAAAGCACTCCTCAAAGTCGCATTCCCATATCTAGTTAACCCCACGCTGTCACTATGAGCACACTAGAAGGTACTAGACAAACACCACAATTTCATAGGGTCATCCAACACAAGATATAAATATCATGCTAACCACACGTTGCACACACTGTCACCTTTACACCGTGATCAAAGTGTTTACGGAGATATGATAATAAAACCACTCGAGTGGCATAACACATGAAGAGTAACATCTTCTTATTCAAATAGATTACAAATCTCACGATCACATAAAGATCACACCATGGGAGAGAGAGATGAACACATAGCTACCGGTAGAGCCCTCGGCCCCGGGGGAGCACTACTCCCTCCTCATCATAGGAGACAACAACGACGATGAAGATGACGATGGAGTCGATGGAGATAGATCTGGGGGCACTTCCCCGTCTCGGCAGGGTGCCGGAACAGAGATTTATGTCCCCCGAAACTTGTCGGTGGCGGCGGCGGAGTTACAGATGTTTTTGGTGGAAAAGGTCGATTCCTTTAGGGTTTATGCATCGGGGGGCATATATAGGCGAAAGGGCAATGCCAGGGGGTTGGCCAGGGGGGCCACACCACCTGGTGGCGCGCGAGGGGGACCTGTACCACCCTATGGTGTGGCCATCCTGTGGCCCCCCTCCGGGTCTCTTCGAGACTTCCTTGACCCTCCGGGACTTCTAAGACTTCTGGTCTTTGAATCGTCCAATTGTGAGAAAATATTTCCAGAACAACTTTTCTGAAACTAAAAACAGCAGAAAACAGGAACTGGCTCTGTGGCATCTTGTCAATAGGTTAGTCCCGGGAAATCGATAAAAATGACATAAAGTGTATAGCAAACATGTGGGAAACAACATGAAAAAAACATGGAACATCAGAAATTAAGGATATGTTTATGACGTATCACGATCTATACAACGATGTGTAAGAGGGATGGGATCTGGTCTAGGACGACGGGGACTGGAGGGGAAGGAGAAATAGTTGATTCTTTGGGCGAGGGTCGAGGGGATAAGGCATAGTTTCAGAATGATTACAGATATACCCTCCACGATAAATTTTGACCGTTGTGTGCGGGAGGCCTGAGAAGTAATATTCTTGCGCGAAAAAAATTGGGTGGGCTGTCCTCGCGCGAAATTTTTGGAGGGACGCGGAATTTTGGCGGAAGTGGGGGAAAGTATGCTAGTTGTCGGATGCTGATGGGTGGATTAAACAAATTGGCCATTTATGCAACAATTTACTAAAGGGATCAAACTGACAAATTACAACATATAAAAACTGCAACATAAGTCAAACATTTTGAAACTGACTAGAGATGCACAATACAACACACAATTCAGACTCCCAACAGATAGCAGCTGCAACATAAGCCAAATGATATCTTTAGATAGTAGTTCAAACAGTAGCTCGATCTTCTTCAGTCAGCATATCATTCTCCTCCGGCAGATCCGTTGCCGTTGTGTCCACCGAAACAGTGGCCGCCATCCCTCACCTGAGGAGGGCCACTACCATGGACACACCCGCCAAAGAATGGGAACTGGTGTGTGCTTGTGGTGTCGACCTCGTCATCATCGTCGTCCCACAGTGGAGTGTCCGAGACGACTGGGCCATGGTCCACGACCTCCGAGACATGGATGAGGACAGTGTGCTCCAATGTCCTCTTCGAGGTTTGGGTGCACACTCTAGCCGGCACGTACGGCTCTGGTATCTCCACAATGTAGGTCTTCGGGACTGCGCTCGGCTGCTTCATCCAGGCCTCCACCGATAGGAACCAGTTTTCCATCGGGACATGCATCTGCACGAGATCACCGCCAAGAAGTTTGACGAACTGCCCCACCGCAACAGGCTCCCATGCCTTCCACGGAAACCGCTCAAAGGTAAGCTTCGTAAGGTATGGTAGCTCAGATCGCTCCATGTCGCTACCACGTCACAAGTGACTGAATATGAGTGGCGCTTGTCGGAGAGAGCTCGTCTGTCCTAGATAGGATATCTCTAAGAGGTTCGAACACTGGGGGCTAAACACACTTCCTCCGCTTCTAGAGAAGGCTTCGAGAGGGAAGCTTGAGCACAACAACAATGGCGACACATAGAGTTTACCCAGGTTCATGTTGGAACACGTAGAGATAAACAAAACTTTTCTACGCGGTACTTCCAAGATCTAGCCGAGGTAGAAGGCCACGAGGATTACCACTAGACGCGCAGGTGCGGATTATCGATGAAGCACGTCGATGTAATGTAGTCCCACGATCTGATCCAGCTGATCCAATCCTGCGATCGTTGAAGTGCTGAATGTACAGCACCTCTGCCGGTATCCACACATACGAGGAGGAGCTCCGACGGCGGACTGCTAGGTCCGGTGCGGCGGCTAGACTGAGTGGGGCTAGGGTTCCCAACGCATGGGAGTGGAAACTTGTGCATATTGGGCAACCTGCGCCCCTCTTTATATAGCGAGTGGGAGTGGGCTGCACAATGCTTGTGGCCCATTCCCTCTGTGAGTCCAACTCACTAATTTAGTCCATTTACGGTTCGGGTCCAACCCGACCAATATACTTGCTCCCGCTCTTAAGTGTGCGACCCTGCAGGCTCATGGCGACTTGGACACGATTGGAGTCCGACTCCCAATCTATCAATCGGTAGCGGCTCCTAGCAGAACGTGACGACTCCCAAGTGCCATAGAGTCATGACGACATACCTTCCAATGTGACTTTCATCTGAGTCCCTTTTGCCTCACGATATACCTTGTCGAACTATAGGCGAATTATCGTCATCCCTTAAATAGCTCAACTCTCTTCTCGGTCCATGATATATGATTCATCTGACTAACTCTTAGTCAATAGACCCAATTAACACTTAACTGAGTCGCGCATGGCCATGCTTCCGGAATCACATCACTCGAGAGAGCCCAAAGAATATCTCTCCAGTCGGAGGGGCAAAATCCCATCTTGATTATCCACATCACGCAGCTTGCTTCTCATTCGACCCGAACTCTGCCTTTATAACTACCTTGCTCGTTGCATCCTAATATGGGTCAGTCTGACTTGCTAAACTCTTTAGCCAAGTCCGTGAACGTTGGAATGGCATCGCCATGCCCATGACAAGTGGAACCGTGTCATCAGCCAACACTCACATTAGTCTAGGGTGTGTGTATAGCGCAACCTTAATGACCAAGGACAATTTAGCATGAACAACATGAGTACATAGTTCCACAATCAAATCACATACTCAATGACATATATCAGATGTTCAAAACAAGGACAACTCAATAACTTTATGAATACATTGGGAATTACATCATACATGATTGCCTCTAGGGAATATTCTCAACAGTTCAGACCACTAGTGTGGTGTAAAACCCTACTCCTGCTTGTCTGATGGATTGCACTGCGGTGATTATAGTACAAATGCGAGCTTGTGCTTAGAACAGACTACTTGGTCACTACAATGGTTCGAGATCTTCTTCTCCAAGCATCGGAGGTGCCCTTCTTATACTGGCGTTTGGACCTTCTTCCCGCTCATTTGGCGGGAAAGGGTTCTAGCAAGGTTCCAAAGGGAGGAGTGTCCCGCACTTCTTCGCCTCCTGCACTGTCCTGGTCGCTGGGGGACAGCTCCACCGTCCATGGTGTCACGGTGGGGGAGCCCGGTGATGCTGCCTCCGTCTTGTAGCACGGACTTGGTCTTCTTGCACTAAAGGGACAATCTTTGGATGCCCTTCTGGACCAACAGTTGTCCCCCTGGTCTTTATACACAAGATTGGCAACTGTGGACAGAGCGTGCCTACGCTCCTTTGCGGCTTCTGTCATCGCACGGAGACGCAGCCGTCAGCAGCACATGTCATGTCCCCCCTCCTAGAGGATGAGTTCCTTTGATAGGAGCTCTTTTGGCGAGGTAGAGCTCCTCTCTAAAGGGGGGCGCGCCAAGTCTCATCGCCAAGGGCTCTGGCGAGCCTACAGAGAGGGTGTTGGATCTCCTCCGAAGTCGGGCGGTTTGATTACCTTCGAGTGGCATCTGCTGGGCCGGGCTGCAGCAGACGGGCCGGGATACCTTGGAATCCAGAGGCCCGACAGTATCCCCCTGGGCCCGCGACGACATGTGGACGAAGGAGGCGAGGAGTCGCGGGGCCACTGATTTCTGCCCCGCGTGCTAGACATGGCGCGACGGTTCATGGTCGACTCGCCGCAACTTATAGGACGTAGGGGCAACGGCTCCCTGCGTAGCAGCCCGACTGTTGTAGAGGACCTAGGAGATCACACTGGTTTCTGCTCCTTGGCTTCCGCTCTACATGGTTGTACGTAGAGGCCAGGGAGGCTTGCAATCTTCTAGAGTTTCCTTCGTCCCCGCCCGTACACCACTCTGGATGGCGGTCGGAGGATCTCTCCGGCAACAGTCTTTACCCTCTGACGGAGCTCGCGCACGCGCTTCACAGCCATGGCCTCACCTTCAACATGCTCGTGTCTGAGATGGTGCAGAGGCGTCCCGCCCCCTGCAGCGCCACGATAGGCGCTTGTGGTCGTACTCGGGCCCCAATGACCCGATGCGCCTCGACCACCGCCTGGCCAGCATGCGCACCACGTCCATGGTGCTCGAGGTGCTTATTCACTTTGACTTGCCGTTGGGGCTTCCTCCCAGCTTGGTTCCCCTCTTCGACCTTCCGTCGGAGTATAGAGAAACGATTCTGGCGATGATGCCCCTCTTCGACAGATGGGGCCCTCTCGCTGAGGGGATAGAGTCACGTGAGGACAATCTGTACGCCTTGGACTCTGTTGAGGAGAGCGTCGAGAGCCCTTCTTACCTCTGTGCTGCTGCTACGAGCGTTCCCCCCACGTGGAGACGCCACAGGGTGGTGCTATCTTCTGATGAGGAGGACGATGGAGGGGACGTCCCGGGTCGATCGGACCCGGGCGACAACGCGAGCACCGGCGACTGGTCCGGCGACCGCGGCTTGGGAAAGAGGTCGCGAATAGATGACGGCCCATCGTCCTCAGGCACCGCGGCTGATAAACCCCCGTTGGTGCGGCCTCCTTCACGCCGGCGCCTCCCAGGGTGTGGCGCTTCAACAGAGAGTAAGGAGCCATGCCGTCAGTTCTTCCTTCTGTTCTCCTGTTTCATACCTTGATAAGTTGGTGTTGCCTGTGGCAGGAAGCAGGTCGACGGCGCCGTCAACGTGTTGCCGGGGCAGGCCCCTGGCTCCATCGCCTTGGCTTTGGGCGGACCCGCCCTTGGTGGAGGAGGCTCTGGTCAAAGTCCTCATCGAGGCCGTGCCTCCGACTGAGGTCCTCCCGGAGGTGCTCGCGGAGGAGGTCTCAGTGCCCCTGATGTCTACGCACGCTTCTATTCTTGTAGACAGTGTTGGGCCACCAAGTGCAGAGGTTTGTAGAACAGCAGCAAGTTTCCCTTAAGTGGATCACCCAAGGTTTATCGAACTCAGGGAGATAGAGGTCAAAGGTATCCCTACAAGAAGTCTCTTGTGTCCCCAACATACCTAATACAATTGTCAGTTGTATAGGTGCACTAGTTCGGCCAAGAGAGAGTGAAATACAAGTAATATGAATGGTTATAAGTGATAATAGCAATCTGAAATAAAAATGGCAGCAAGCAAACATGTAGCAGAACTGATTGTAAACGGTGTTTTAATGCTTAGAAACGAGGCCTAGGGATCATAATTTCACTAGTGAACACTCTCAACAACGATAACATAATTGAATACATAAATATCTCTCTTCACTATGCTACTCTGAACCACTCTCCGATAGGATAACAAACACCAATCATTGTGTAGGGTTGTAAGAGCACTCCTCAGAATTCGCAATTCGCCATCTAAGTAACCCTTACACTGTCACTACGAGACCAAGATGGTTCCAAACAAACACCACAATTTCATAGGGTCATCCAACACAAAATATAAATATCATGCTAAACCACGCGGTGCACACACTGTCACCTTTACACCGTGATCAAAGTGTTTTCGGACATCTCATAATGAAATCACTAGAGTAGCATAACAGATGAAGAGTAACACCTACTTATTCAACTAGATTACAAAGCTCATGATCACATAAAGATCACACCATGGAGAGAGAGATGAAACACATAGCTACACATAGATCCCTCAGCCCTGGGGAAGAACTACTCCCTCCCCATCATGGGAGACAGCAACGGCGATGAAGATGGCGGTGGAGTCGATGGAGATGGCTCCGGGGGCACTTTCCCCGTCCCGGCAGGGTGCCGGAATAGAGATTTCTGTACCCCGAAACTTGTCGGAGGCAGCGGCGGAGATACGGAACTTTTCATGGAAGGGGGCGATATATTTAGGGTTTATGCCTCGGGGGACTTTATAGGCGAAAGGGCGATGGTAGTGGGCGCCCGAGGGGCCCACACGACCTCTCAGCGCGGCCAAGGGCCCACCCGCGCGGAGGCATGGTGTGGGGGCTCCAGGGCCGCCCTCCGGGTCTCTTCGGGACCCGTGGAACCTTCGCGAATTCTAAGACTTCCGGGCTTCGAATTTTCCAATTCCGAGAATATTTCCAGAACAACTTTTCTGAAACTAAAAACAACAAAAAACAGGAACTGGCTCTATGGCATCTTGTCGATAGGTTAGTCCCTGGAAATCGATAAAATGACATAAAGTATAAGGAAAACATGTAGTATATGGCATGAAAACAACATGGAACATCAGAAATTAAGGATACGTTTATGACGTATCATCCCCCTCCAGCCCCCAGCGCAGAGGAGGATGTCGCACCTTGCCGGAGCCAGGCGAAGCCGAGTCCGATGTAGAGGTTGTGCCAGACATGGGCACAGCATCCGCCGAGGTCGATGTAGAGGTTGCGCCGGAAGTGGGCGCGGCGTCTGCTGAGCATCGGTGGCCGGGGTTGTCCGATGTGCCCTCTGGCTCGGGCACAGGTCTTGGCTCCCTCGTGGATGACCTAGCTAGGTAGATCCGTGACGTCATTGCCGCCCAGGCTTCCTCCCAGGCAGCCGCCCTGTCCACCGAGCTGGACTGCCTCGAGGTCCTGGGCGGCAAACTACGGGAGGCTGTTGTGGCTGGCTTTACGCAAGAGGAGACGGCGGCCGGTACAAGGCACGCGATGTTGGCAGAGGCTGAGCGCAAGTGCGATGATGCTTCTGCAGTGCTGACGGAGGCCGAACTGGCCCTGGCAACCGCACAGGGCGGCCAGGAAGAGCTTCGCCTAGAGCGGAACCAACATTCCTTGGAGGTGGAGGAGTGGCTTCATCTTCGTCGAGAGAAAGAGGAGGGGCTTGCTTCCAAGGAGGCAGCAGTCAGCGAGGCCGAGAGCGACCTCGTCAAGCGGGAAGAAAGTCTGTCATGTGCTGAGATCGAGCTTGGTCTCGAGCTTGACCGCCTGGACACCCTCGAGGCAGAGTGCGGCGGATAGAGGCCCGCACCCAGGAGAAAATCGATGCCAGCAATGTCCATCTCGCCCAAGCGAGGGCTGACCATTATCGGGGCATTGGGAAGGAGGTCGCGGCAGGGAGCGCGGCTATCCGCGTTGAGCTTATGAAGAAGTTCAGTCAAAAGAACATGGATCTGGAGGCCAAGTTCATCAAGCGGAAGAAGGAGCTGGAGAAGAAGGTGAGGGAGCTCGAGGAAGACTTGGAGAAGGTCCACCAGAGGCGTGACAAGGAGAGGAAATCCAAGGTCCTGGTAGCCAAGAAGGCCGCGAAGCACCATGCGGGCCTGCTTGCTCTGCAGGAGCAGATCGCTCCACTTGTGGAGGGGGAAGAGGAGCATCGGGCTTCCGCTCAGCAGGTGCTTGAGCTGCAGCGCTAGTTCCAGGCGTTTTTTCGTCAAATGGTGTGTCGCACCTCCATCGTCGCTAACTGCCTGCACGTCGAGACACTAGCTCTCCCCCTCGAGTACACCGGCGGCGGCTGCGTCAACTACTTCTCGCAATTGATCGCTACGCTCGAGGAGGAGGTCTAGGATCTGGATTGGGTCTTGAATCAGGAGAATCGCCAGCTCCTAGCGGTGGCGATTTCTCATGCCTTCTCCCGGCTTCAACTCGCCAATCCCGTCATTGACTTCGATACTCTTTCCGCGCCTATCCCGTGCAATCTTCGGGAGATCCTCCGAAGCCAAGTGCACGAAGCAGTGAACGCCTTCACCGAGAAATTCGGTCCACCGGTGGGTCCATCTTCGTCGAGTCCCCCCAATGCTGATGAGGCAGGAGGATCTGGTGGTGGTGCTGAGGACTCTGAGAGCCATCATTCCTCCGTGTGACCATGATCTTCATTTCTTGATGCATGTAATAGGAAGTAGGTGAAGCTTTTGGTGGTGACAACTTTGTTTTGTTCCGCTTTAGTTTACCGGTACTTTCTTGTGGTGATACTTAGCTTTTTCGTGGTGGTGTCCTTCGATACACCTTGTTTGTGTTCTTCGTGGTGGGCCTCCAGTTGCTTCTTGTGGAGTATTTTGTGGGCTCCGCGTGAGGAGTCGCATGCTGCCCGCTTGTTCCTTGGGAGTGAGGTTGTGGCCGCTACCTGTAGTTTGTGCCTATGGAGAGGTGCGCGTCTAGTTGTTCCTTCGTGAGCATCTCGCGAGGAGAAAACACGTTGAGGGACTTGGTGAAGTGTTTGTGTGTGGTAGCGACCAGCTCACATACACTGTTCTAGCCCCCGCTCGTGGGATGCGCTCGAGAGGAAAAATGCCTTCGCACGCCTCTCTGGAGAGAGGAAGGATGCATGATTGTATGAATGCATGTGATATTTGTTGGATGCAAAATGCAGGCATGCCGGCTTGTGATACGTCATAAACGTATCCATAATTTCTGACGTTCCATGTTGTTTTCATGTTATTTGCTACATGTTTGTTATACACTTTATGTCGTTTTTATCGATTTTCGGGGACTAACCTATTGACAAGATGCCACAGAGCCAGTTCCCGTTTTCTCATGTTTTAGGTTTCATAAAAGTTGTTCTGGAAATATTCTTGTAATTGGACAATTCAAAAACCGGGGGTCTTAGAAATCTATCGCGCACACGGAGTCCAGAGGAGACCCGGAGGGGGACCATAGGGTCCCCACAGCATAGGGTGGCGCCCCTTGGCCGCGCCATGGTGTGGTGTGGGCCCCATGGCCGCCCACCGACATTGGCCTTTCTCCTATTTATACCCAGCGGGAGGTTAACCCTAAAATCATTAGCCTTTTCCACGAAAAACACCGAGGCCACCGTCATCGTCAACCCTAGTTCGGGAGGGTTCTGGACCTCTCTCCGGCACCTCGTTGGGAGGGGAAATCATCACCGGAGGGTTCTACACCCCATGCTCGCCTCCGGAATGACGCGTGAGTAGTTCATCCTTGGACTAAGGGTCCATAGAAGTAGCTAGATGGTTGTTCTCTCCTCTTTATGCCTCATGTTTAGATCTTGTGAGATGCCCTACATGTTCAAGATCATCTTATTGTAATGCTACATGTCGTGTTTGCTAGGATCCGATGAATATTGAATGCTATGTCTTTTGATTATCAATCTATCATTTATTTTTCATGTGTATGTTATTTATGATCTTGCATGATCTCCGTTGTTAGTAGATGATCTGGCTAAGTAGATGCTAGTGACTCCAAGAGGGAGTATTTATGCTCGATAGTGGGTTCATGCCTCCCTTGCATCTGTGCTCGAGTGACAGAAACGTGACGAATGGGGGATGTGTTGTTGCCATTAGGGAGAAAACAATGATGTTTACATTACACACTTTGCTTAACGTGATTATCTGTTGCTTGCAACTTAATACCCAAGGATTGCTCGGTTGACATTTTGAGGGTGGATTATTAGTCATAGATGCAGTTGGATAACGGTCTATGAATCTTGCTGTAATGTCCGCATGAATCACATAGTAATCATCATGTAATGCATATGCGCTACGGTGCAGCCTTTATATCTATCAATTGCCCAGCTGTAATTTGTTCATCAGAGGCCGAATACAACTAAGCCACAAAACCCTAATTTAACTCCTAAACTTGAGAAAATCCTAAAATCTAAAATCAATCTAACTAAACCATATAGATCTGATGAAGTACTATAACGAAACAGATACACATCATCATGGAAATTCATGGTCTACACTACAACACTACTATAGTATAGACTTAGAGAAAATCATGAAACAACACCAAATATGAAATCCCAATGAAGATCGAACCCTAAAATCCCGTAGATATGCTTTGCATGTCAACCTATAACCAACTATCTACTATGATGTACAAATCTAAGCTACATACAAGTGCAACAAAGGTTGGAGAAGGTCTTACCACCATGGATGAAAATGTCGACGAAGAAGGGTTGCAGCATCACGGTCGAGGAAGACGAGATGCAGTGTGGTCGACAACGAGGGGATGGTTGGCCTTACGCTTCCACCGCCAACGAAGATATTACCCGCTGAATGGTGATCGTACCAGCGTTAGGGGAACCGCCAACGGAGAGAGGTGAGAGAAGACGAGCGAGTGCAGTGAGTGGAGGAGAAAGACCAGTGAGGGGGTTTATCGCGCATGTTCCCAGAGGGGCGTGACATCTCCTGCCCCTGCCCCGCACGTGAAAGACCCGCTCATTTTTTTTCCTACGGGTTGTTGGCTCCACGGAAACGGCGCATTCGACTATTCCTCTAAGGCCTGACCGAGACTACTTTAAGTTTTGTGCACATGCAGGTCCGCAGAACGGTCCAGGAAGCCAAACGTCCCAAAAACTTGTCCTGGGAGGCTGTATTATCTCTCCATTGACAACCAAACATGCCCTAGGTTCTTAGATGAAGCATTTAAGGCCAACACACCTCTTCAGTAGGATCCTCAACCATGTCCTACCCTTCTGCAATCAAACGAGATAATTAGGAGGCATCGATAAAAAAACTTAAATTAGTGTGGTATTTCAAAGACTCGTACGTGAGAGACTTTCTAGTCGTTAACTAAGAGGAAAAGTATTCCATGCTGAAAGAGCATGGTGCTCCATGTGTGGTTTTGGTAATTAATGACTATCCTTATGGACTAATGTTTGCAACGAGATACTCTTATAGGTTTGTCCGTAGGCATCACTTTAACTCCATGTGTTGGATTCAACGTTGGATGCCATCAAGATCATTGCTTATAATGGATATATTTGATATGATCAAGAAGAACAATGGTAATGATAATGTTGAGCATATTACAAGTTTGTCTTGAAGAAGGATATTGTGTGAACATTCATGTTTACCTTCAAGACATCATCATTATGAAGAAATACTAGAAGAGACATGGTTGATCAAGTCAATGTGCAAAGAACGGATTCAATATTGATCAACACACAAACATAAATGACGCTGAACTAACCCATGATACATGTGTGTAGCATCTTTGTGGGGTTTCAAAATGGATATTTCATATAGCCCATGGAATATGCCTACAAGTGGTGATCTTCATCGAGAGAGTGTTGTGCAAGTTCAATATGAGCATCAAAAAGATTTCATATTCTTGAAGCTTGCCACCCATATAGATACTATGGTTTAGAGAACATGGACATGAGAGAATCTCTCCCACATAAGCTTATGGGGGAGCAATTTACAAGTCTTCGCCAAGGGAAGCGCAATCAAGAAAGGTGGTTCATCTTAAGGTGATTAAGATCATCATCATCTAGATCAAGTGGATTGCGCAAGGAAAAGGTATGACTTATATAGAGTTTCTATTTTATCAGTCTCATGATGTAGTTGGGATACCGGGTTATAAGATATATAACTGTTCTATCAAGAGGGGATCTCAAATGTGTATCTTGATTGTATCTATCGTAGAAAGATAAAACCTTTGCATCCTTGGCATCATCCTTCTTGGATATTATTTGGGTTTTCTCCATGTGTGGTTTTAGATCTTGTCATGTTCTTCATGTCAAGCTCAAGTTCATGAAAAACGGACTTCGTATGAACAACTTCACATGTTTTTGTTGTTTGAGGTTTTACCGGTTGTTCTTTATAGATAGGTCAACCCTTTAATCAATTGGTTTTATCCTCCCGTGTTGGAATATGATTTTTCTCTGCATCTTGTAGTGCTCTTCGTTGAAATTTCAACGAGCCAAGAACAGCGAAAATGGAATCCGAATGCAAAAGTTATGACCGTTTTCCTACCGGGGTTTCTGCAGTTTTTTTAGGAGCGGTAGTACCACCCCCGGTACTGCCTATACCCCCTTCGGGATTCCAGGGGCGGTAGTACCGGTGCCGTGAGTGATAGTACCACTAACTGGAGCTTTTTCAGTCCATTGGTGTTCCTAACTCTCCCAGGGAGCGGTACTACCGCCCCTGCGCATTTTTGGCCCCCAACGATTCAATGTTTGGGTGACATATTTAAGGGGTCTTCTTCCCTAATGGTCCCCAACTCTTTGAGCAAGTTTTGACCTCCAAGATCTTGGTATCTCTCTATCCCTCCAATGATTCTTTCTTCCACTTGAGGAAAATAGAGAGGAGATCTAGATCTACAGCTGCACCAATCAATCCCTCCTCTTTGTGAGAGGAACCTATTAGATCTAGATCTTGGGATTCATTAGTTGTTTTCCTTGTTCTTCCTCCTCTCTCCCTCCATAGCATTTTTTGCTTTGGTGGGATTTGGGAGAGAAGGACTTGACCACTTTGTTTGTTCTTTCCATTGCATTAGGTGCATCGGTTTGAGTTCTCCACGGTAATACATGGAAGTGAAATTTGAGAAGCTTGTTACTCTTGGGTGCTTGGGCACCGGAGAGCGTTGTTACTCTCAGGTTCTTGGCCACTAGGGAGCATGTTCCTCTTGGGTGCGTTGTGTACCCTAGACGGTTAGTGCTTGGAGTTTCCACCTTACTACAAGAAGCTTTAGATTGATCTTCGTTGAGAGCCTTTAATTAAGTTGTGGATATAGCCTCAACTCGTGTTGTAACATCCCTGGTTTTTGGAGAAATTCAAAAATCAAAAAAATATAAAACCATTTTTGTTTTCCACTAAAGCAAGCCACCAAAAATAAATAAAACTCCAACACAAAGGAAATATTATATGATTCCAATGTTATTGGAATTAAAAATCCAATTATGGCCTCTATTTCATTAACCCTAAAGTTGTTTTCAAATAAATATTTTGCCAAGTATTTCAAATTATAAATAATCTCAAATCAAATTTTGTTTCAAATGTTTTCCTAGCATTATCACTCTTGACAATATTCTAGGCCTATAAAATATTTTAAGAGATCAAAAGTATTTATGTTTTTTTATAATGGCCTATCTATGCTTCAAAGGTTATAAATATTTTTAAAAGGGTTTGTTAAGAAAACAATGTTGACATGTTTAAAAACTAATATTATAACATGTAATATTTTTCCAAGGGATTTATTAAACTTTATTTCCAAATAGACATAAAGTACCCCATACAATTTAAACCCCTTTTGAAAACTCACAATTTAAATATGTTGGAAACAACACAAGATAGTTTTTATATGAAAGGTTTTTTTTTACAAAACCATAGAAATAAATTTGAGTTCAATTGGACTTGTAAAATAAAATATATGCTTATTTAAGAAAACAGAAAAAAATAAAGAACTTAAAAAAAGGAGACAGGCGCAGCCAGCCCATCCCCTCCTCTTTTCTCCCGGGCCGGCCCATTCCCCTGCCCTTTTCTATCTTTCGCACGCGCGCTTGCTTGAGGCCCACCAACCAACCCAGGTGGAAACCCGCACTGGCCCGAACTCCCTCCCTCTCTCCCCTCTCTCTATCAAGCGGGCCCGCCACCGACGCGAGCATGACCTCACCCTAACGTCACAAACATCGACGTCCATGCCCGAGCAGGACAGCGCAGTCGCGCGAACCGCCTCTCCCTGCCCCCTTTCGCACGCATCCGTCCCCTATATAAGGTCCGTGCCCTCGACATCTGCGCTCTGCTCCCCTAAACCCTAACCCCATCACCATTTTTCGCCGCCGAGGAGTTTTTCGCCGCCGCCACCATTACCGAGCTCGGAAGGAGAAGGCTCCCTCCATTGGAGCGAGAAGAAGGAGCACATAGACCCCCGATGAGGATCTCCGCGACGAGGGGAGTGCTTTGCTGCCCCCAGAACCGATGGAGGAACCCCGCACCGCCATCAGCACCAAGTTCGTCATCATCGTCATCTCCTCCAAAGTCCGGTGAGAAAATCCGCCCCAACTCGATCTGATGGCCACATTTGGTCGAAGCCGATACAAGTCGAGTCATGGCTTAAGCCGCACACTCAAGCCGAGCCCAGCCATGAGCCACCCAATCGTAGCTTGCCACATCATCGCAGCCAGCACAACCAGTGAGAACGCGCCACGTGGCCCTGCTTTCTAGATGATGTTTGTAAATAGAATGAAAAGGTAGCTTTTGCAGAAAAGTCCCTACAACTTAGATCGGTTATAACTTTTGATCCACAACTCTTAAATTTAGCAAACTTGGACTTTTTGAAAACCCCTGAACATGTAGAATATTTTAAAATTGTCTAAATTGAAATTTGACAAACTTTAATTGATTCAAATTTAAATATGCTTGTTTGATGATTTTTGACATAGTTTAAATTCTACAAATCTAAAAATTGCAAATAAAATATATTTTGAAACCTTAAGTTGTGTACTTTCATATTATCTGTCCCAAAATAATTTTTGAACCAATTAAAATTAAATTTAATTTTCCCTTTTTGAGTATTTTTTACTTAGTATAAATTATGTAAATATTTTCAATATGTTTTCTTTAGCAAATTTGTTCTAAGTAGTAACCTTAGACTAGAGAGAGCAAAACCTAAGCCCTTGGATGCCTTGAAACCATGCCCATGTAATTTTTGTGCTAGTTATACCTACATTTCTTTTTTGTAGAAATTGTGAGCTTAGGTAAAATTTTGTTCCTATTTAGCTTACAACAACTCCTCGTGGCAGCTAACTAGCTATGATAAATTTACTTATACACTTAATATATTGTACACATGTGTTTGGTTAGTCATGTACATATTGGTACATTTAGACGTGCTTAGACCATCAAGTGTCATGTCACAGTGTGGAAAACTTGTATGTTAAACAGTTGGCGATGATCATGCTATATCAGTTGTTGGCATGTGATTCATGGGTACTTATACATGTGTGCCTTAATTTAGAATGCATACCATTTAATGGTTAATATTTACTCCGCGTATAAAATGATTTTTTACCTTGTAAACTTTGTTGCGGTGTAATTTTATCAATCCCTATTATTTAGTAGTATAACTTATCAACTGTGAACAATAACCTACCGGTGTCGACTAAAGCACTCAAGGAGATGCTAAATAGGTCAAGGTAATACTTCACTGAAAGTACTTGTCATTCTACTTTGCAGGTTACTGTTCATGTTTGGGTAAAACAGAGTTCTACGAGTGTCAACCTATGCATGTTCAGAAATCATATCATGTCTACACAATTACACAAGGTTCCTTTTCTGCAAAGTATATGTTTTCTTATTATAATATTTTATGTTTGGGTATCTTCCCATGGTTTAGTATTCTGTTATTTTGCATTTTTAAATGCAAAACTTATTGGTTCAATATGGGAAGCAGTGGCGGAGCTTAGCACAAGTGAGCAGGGGTCACAACCCCAGGTTTGGACATATTTGTGAAGAAAAAATTCGTAGGAGGGCTTAGATAGGATTTTTTTAGCACTTTGCCCCCTCCATATATTAGTAATTTGGCATTCGCCCCCCCCCCTCCCCCCCGAATTTCTAGCAAGCTCCGCCAGTGCTTGGAAGGATCGGTAATTAGTATTATTTTTGCATGGAACCAACTATGCATGGATCACACCCATGTAACCATGTTTATATAAGAAAATATGCTCATTATTTTGTATTCGGTCACTAGATTAATTTTGATAGTTACTTGCAAGAAAAAGCATTCCAACTGGATGATGTCCGACTTACTTATAAGGGCATTTCTGGTATTGTATCATTTATGTATGTTATTGATGTCTTTGGGAGAAATTTCTGGGATGGACTTGTCACTTGGACCTCCACCACCCTCCTATATATATAGGCATACATCACTTATACACTACAACAATCTACACTCTAGTAGGACAATAGTACTATATCAGGATAGGCTCCACTCCCCTGGAACAGTCTAGAGACCTCTAGGTACTAACTCATACTCCAACACTCCCCCTCAAGATGGATGATAGATGTCTATCATTCCCATCTTGTCGTAGGCCGAACTACACTCTCTCACTCCTAAGCCTTTAGTTAGACAATCTGCTATTTGTCCTCTCGAGTTTACATGGTTTATCCTTATTGTACCATCATCTAATTTCTCTTTAATGAAGAAGCGATCTATCTCCACATGCTTGGTTCTATCATGTTGGACTGGATTACTTGCCATGCAAATAGCTGACTTATTGTCACACCATACGTTCAATGGCCCTTGCCCCAATACTTTCAGTTTCGTTAGGAGATTTCTCACCCACAACATCTCAGCAAGTCCTTGTGACATAGCTCTATACTCAGCTTCAGCTGTTGACCTTGACACCAGTGATTGCTTCTTGCTTCGCCATGATACAAGGTTTCCACCAACAAAAACACAATAGCCTGAAGTTGACCTTATGTCATCAAGACAGCTAGCCCAATCAGCATCACTGTAACCGTCCACATTTAGGTGACCATTTTTCTTAAACCATTGTCCTTTCCTAGGACTACCCTTCAAATAACGCAAAATCCGACAAACGGCCTCCAAGTGCCCACTTTTGGGATCATGCGTGTATCGGCTTACCACACTTACTGCATAGGATATGTCAGGCCTTGTATGACACAAATATAGAAGGCGTCCGACCAGTTTCTGGTAGCTCTCCCTATCCACTGTCTCTCTCGCATGATCACAAAGTTTGTGATTTTGGTCAATAGGTGTCGTTGCAGCCCGACATCCTAGCATGCATGTATCACTAAGCAAGTCCAGGACATACTTTCGTTGTGAAAGAAGTATCCCTTTAGGGGATCTAGCAATTTCAATACCGAGAAAGTATTTTAGTTGGCCAAGATCTTTCACCTCAAACTCCTTGCTCAGGTTCTTCTTCAATCATGATATCTCCACCTCATCGTCTCATGTGATAATGATATCATCCACATATACTGCGAGAATTATAACTCGACGCTCCAAGTGTCGGTAGAACACTGTATGGTCTCCATTGCATTGCTTATATCCCATGTCACATATGGCATGTCTGAACCTATCAAACCATGCCCGTGGTGATTGCTTTAGGCCGTATAATGGTTTCCTTAGCATGCATACCTTTCCCAATGTTCTAGGAGTGGAGAAACCAGGTGGTATCTCCATGTACACCTCCTCCTATAAATATCCTTGCAAGAACGCATTCTTGACATCAAGCTGATGCAGAGGCCACCCGAAGTTAGTCGCGCAAGAGATTAGGATCCTCACTATGTTCATCTTTGCTACCGGTGCAAATGTCTCATCATAGTCAATCCCATATGTTTGACTATATCCTCTAGCGACTAGTCTTGCCATGTACCTTTCAACTTTCTTTCTGGATTTTGCTTCATAGTGAAGATCCATTTACAGCCAACAGCTCTCTTTCCTGCTGGAAGATTTACGAGTTCCCAAGTTTTATTCTTTTCAAGAGCATTCAACTCTTCTATCATTGCTTCGTGCCACTTTGGGTCTTGCTTTTCTGATTTCCAGTCTCTTGGGATCACCAAGGATTGCAATGAAGAAATGAAGGCCTTGTAGCTCGATGACAAAGATGTGTATTCCACATAGTTAGCTATGTCATGCTCATCACAGTACCTGTTTAGAGGCTTTCCAGCTCCAACTTGGTTTCCTTTCCTCAAGGAAATGGGAAAGTCTATTGAATCGCGTTAATTAGATGGAGTTGGTGTGGTGTATGTCTCTTCATCACACAATTCAACAATCTCAACACCTGTTGGAGCATGGTGTCCCCCCACCTGTATCTCTCTGTTGCCTTCTGTTGGAGCTTGTTCTTGTTGTTGCTCATGTTGTGTGTAACATCCTAGAAATTTCCAAAAGAATAAACCAGCATGCATATCATCATAACATAGTCACACAAAAGTGAATTTGAAAATTTAAACATCACTAAACAAAAACTCTATGTCAATTCATCCCCAAAAATAATACCCTTTTGACCCCATGCCTTTTCCCCTATAATAAAGCTTATTTTGAATTTTCAAAAATCACCAAAACATTTTAAAAGTTTAAAACTTTGCAATCTAAATATTCTACAAAACCTTATAAATTAGTTTGACTCATTCATTTAATTGTTTGGGGTTTCTTTTGTTTAACAAAAGAAAACAGAAAAAGGAAAAATAAATCAGAACAAAAAAAAAGAGGAAACCCGGCCAGCCCAGCCCATCCTGCCCCTCTCTCTCTCCTCTCTCCCTCGCGCAGCAGCCCACGGGCCCAAAAACCTGTCTACCGCGCGCGCACAAAACAAACCCTGCCACGCCCCTCTCTCTCTCGCTGCCAGGTGGGCCCGAGTGACGCCGAGATGACGTCGACGTTACGACCTTCCTCAACCTCCCTCCGTTTTCATCGGCAGAACCCGCCCGCACACCCCCACAATCGCCACCTCGCCCTCGCTCATTCCTCCACTCCCGAGCGCCCCCGGTAAAAACCCTGCCCTCCTCTCTTTTTTCCTCCATACCATTCGCGAAACCACGCCCCCAGGCCGCAGAAATTCCTCGCCGGAATATCCACGGCAGCCGTCGCTCTCGCCCGTTCCGGCAACATTAAGGTAACCCGGCCGTCGTTTTCGCCCTATCCCTCCTCCTCTCTGCCGTGCGCATCTCCTAAGCCATCGCCTCGAATTTTTGGCGTAGCACAGAGGCCACGCCGTGCGCGCTGAGCTCGTCGGGGATCACCGCGCCTATGTCCGTCGTTCCCCACCGTTCCCGGAAGCGAGCGTCTGCGCCAACGTCACCATCGTCCACGACGCGTCACTCTGTCCCTCGTCGTCACCTTCCCGTGAGCTAGAACCCCCCGAGGCGCCAACTCCGTCAACCATCTGCGACGCCGGCCACCACAACACCATTCTTCGGCCACGCCCCGCTGGTGAGCTTCCCCCTCAGATCCCTACCGTCTGTTTTAATCTCAACGACCGCGGTTAGTTTCATTTAGCAAAACGTTATGCACCAATTAGGTTACGCCGCGTGGCATCGCCTCATCAGCACCCACACCAGCGCACAATCTGCCCCCCCCCCCCCCCTTTAAATTGTTTAAATTCAATTTCAAAAACAGAAACTTCTGTCACTTTGTAAATTCGATACAAATTTGAATATTGATCCAAAAATTGTGAGACTTGAACCTATAGAAAGCTAATAAATTATCTACCCAAATATAAAAAATATTAGGTGGTCTCTGTAGAAAATTTTGGAGTAGTTTTTAAATTGCCAAAATCACTCATAAACACGAATTAATTCATAGTTTGAGTTCTACTAGTCCAATTTTGTTAATTTTGTAGTCCCTGGATTCCTTAGAACTTGTAGAACATCATGGAACTGGATAAAACCAAAATTGTATCGTACACACACTTTCTATTTCAAATTTGGTCAAATCAGTAATCTGCCCATAATTCAAATTCTAAAATGTCTTTTTGAGTGAAACCAATTGGGTCACCTTCCTATTAGTGCCCTCTGTTCATAGAGAACAATGACCAATTTTGACAGAACTTAAAAGTATGATTAAAATTAATTTAGTATAAAGATCTATTAATGGACTACTAAATGGGAGTAATTAAATTAATGCATTGAAATAAATCTTAACCAGAGCCTTGTGTCAACTAAATAAACCTCATATAATGCCAAACACACCTCAACACTACATCTAACATGTCTAAAACAAAATCTTGCATTAATGCATGCATACATGTTTATGTTTGTATTGTTTGAGTGGTATGTGTATGCTTGTATTGAAATTGCTTGCTTAGATTTTGGAGAAGACCAATACAACACCTGTGATTGTTGTGTTTGTGCTAGTTGCTGCTACCAAGGCACGTGATGCTCATGTCCTACTTTTGTTTTCAAATGCATTAGTGTTTTCAGAAGTGTGCATGATAGGTGATATTATTATTTTCCAAGTATATGCTATGCTCAGAACACCTAGTAGTGTGTAGCCAACCTGAAACCCCTGCTAGGTACTAGTTTAGCTATACTAGAAGAATATCACAACTGCTGATGCTATTTATTGGGTTGTGGTACTTTGAAAATTGAAATTTAACAACCCAATGAAACACCTGGGTGGATTGGTAATTGCTTGGATTATGTTGAGTGGCTACTCAGGGCCATGTCCATGGTGGTTGTCACCTGGGTCACTCCGAGGGCCATGGATGTGGTGGTTGTCACCTGAGGGTACACTTGTGGATTGCCACCCAGGAATCAAAGAGATCTGTAGGTCTTCAATGTATAGTTAGCTTCCAGTGCAGCCTTGAGGTAATATGGGCTCTGCCAAGATTAAGTAAGTTGTGGGGGTTCCTCCTGTTGTATTGACAAGGGGTGGTAGAATTTTAGGAGCAACGAGTCAATACTGGTATGATTGAATCCCTCTTCCCAAAGATCTTTTCTCATTCTTCCCTCGGGGAAAATGAGTCTCAAGGTGAAAGTGCACAACCTCTGCAGAGTTAAAAACTAAGATCTTAGCCGTGTCCCCCGTTATGGGCCAGTTGAGCAAACTAGACATAGTTGGTGCTGAAGGATCTCCTCATCTTTTCTGAATGAATTAAAACATGCTAGAAACCTTATCCTATAGCACATGGTGTGTCTACCCCTCTGTGCTACCTTTTCAAACTCATGGTGTGTCTACCCATGATGAATTTTCAAACTTCATGGTGTGTCTACCCATGTTGATTTTCAGAGATTTACAAAGATTTGTCAAATATAGGACAAAATTGGCTTTATGCAAATAGCCCAGACTCCACCAGCCAAATATCATGTAGCTAGTTATTCCTCAAAACGGCCACCATACAAGTGTCACTTGCCAGCACATTGTTTGTACTGACTTCCTCCCCTGTGGGGGCTGCATATTCCAACGTGCAGGTCATTTGGATGATGAGTAACTGTTTAGGATCTCGATTCTACATCCCAACATGTCTACCTATGGCTCATGAAGAGAAGGAGGCTCATTGAAGATTTGTTTCCGTTGTATTTGCTTTGAACTATGTTATTTGGGTCTAGTCCATGTTGACTATGCCATTTGCAAGATTGTTTTATTTTGTATCCATTGGATCATACGTTGTAGAATGATGCTATTGTTATGAATATTCATTTTGTCATGTGTATGCTATCAATGATCCCGAAAATAGCAGGTACATAGGTATTCTACCTTTGTGAAAAGGTAGGGTGCTACATTGTGATTGTCTCCTTGTATACACCTTCAATTTTTCTTCCTCGTTTGGATTTCTCCATCTTTCTTCACCCATAGGCCGTCTCCTTGTATACACCTTCAAATTTTCTTCGCCGTATGGCTTTCTCCATCTATCCTTACTCATAGAACATGGAACTGAATCAAACATGACCTTTAATGGTTCATCTATGTTTGTCCTCAACGCTCCACTCTCCCCCTCTCGACTAGCCTCACTTTTGCTACGAGAGTCAAAACCAAACAATGAGCTGAGATCGGTCTTTTCTCCATAGAAGGGCTCAAACTCCTTGAATGTCACATCCATGCTCACAACTGTCCGTCGCTCGGTAGGACTCCAACATTCGTAGCCCTTTTGTCCAGGTGGGTAACCTATGAATATGCACTTCACCGCCCGTGGATCTAACTTCCCCACCGAGGGTCTATGATCCCTAACAAAACAAGTGCATCCAAGCAGTTTTAGTGGAACAACAAACTTGTTCTCCCTAGTAGCATTTCACATGATGTCTTCATCCCAATCACTCTTGATGGCATGCAATTGATAAGAAACGTAGTTGTCATTACAGCTTCACTCCATAAGAATTTGGGCACATTCATAGTGAACATTAATGACCTAGCCACCTCCAAGATATGACGATTTTTCCTCTCTGCCACTCCATTTTGAGGAGGTGTATCTGGACAAGAAGTTTGATGTAGTATACCATGTGTAGACAGAAACGCACCAAATTCCTTGTTCACATACTCGGTGCCGTTATCTGTCCTAATTATTTGAACTTGTGTGTTGAACTGATTTTTTTACATAAGCACAGAAATCTTGAAAACATTTGAATACCTCATCCTTGCGCCTCATAAGGAACACCCATGTCACGCGGGAGTAGCAATCAATGAACGTAACAAAATACTTCATTCCAGTGATAGAGATAACAGGACATGTCCACACATCTGAATGAACAAGCACAAACGGAGATATGCTTCGGATTCCCCTACTCACGTAAGATGTCCTTGTGTGTTTCCCAAACTCACAAGCATCACACACAAGCTTGTTCTTATCCACCCCACACATTTCATCGACAAATATCTTTCTCATTTTATCAAAGGACAAATGTCCCATTCTGCAATATTGAAGCATCATCATGGATTCCTTCTCCCCCATTGCTGCTGCTAACACCATAGATACTGCATTGTTTGGCACCTCACGATCCATGTACCATAGCCCATTATTCCTTATTCATGTTACAAGCTTCCTCCCCGTTTTCCTTTCCTGAATTAAACACATGTAGCGGTAAACTGTTATCCGACAATACATATCATCAACCAAAGCACTCATTGACACAAGATTGACCGGAAATGCAGGAAAATGCAAAACGGATGAAAGTTTAATAAGCGGTGTGCATTGTATCTTGTCGATGCCTTTAATGGGCCCTGAGGTATCATCGGCTATTTGAATAGTTTCTTTACGTGTAGGTGGATATTCGGTATATGTCTCAAACTCTTTTGATGTGCCCGCTACATGTTTCGATGCACCCGAATCAAGAATCTAGTCTGAAACAGACTTTTTGGATAATGTGGATGTATGAGCACAATTACCTTCATCGGCATAAGCAAAGTGAGCAAAATCACCAGATGTGGAGTCTCCTTGGCCCTTATCAGGAGTACTCTCCATCTTCTTCTTCAACTCTTCTAACTCTTGCGCAAAGGCCTCTACTCTATCAAATAATCCCTCTTCCTAGAGTGCCATATTTGCTTTGTGGCCAATCCTATATCCCCGACCTCTACCTCCTCTTAGTCCACCTCTATCATTTCCTCTCCCCCTTCCACTATTTGTCTTGCGTGGGGCATGGAAATCACGACTCAAGTGTCCCGCCTCACCACAGTTAAAACACTCTCTAGGTTGCAATGTATGCGGGACGAGATGGGGTTATTGTATTGTTCTTCATCACTTTTAGTCTGACCTCCTCCCGATGTAACATCCCTGATTTTTGGAAAGTATAAAAATCACAAAATTTTAAAACTTTTTGTTTTATGTTAAACAAGTGACCAAAAACCAAATGAAATGCAATAAACAAAAGAAAACCATACATATTTCAATGTTATTGGAAATAAAATCCAAGTGCCTCTATTTTCCATAAAGCCTAAACCTTTTTAAATAAGTTTTCTTATTTCAATATGGTTGCTTATTTATAGCAAACCTTATTTAAGCGATTGTCTTCTATCTAACTATTATTTTGAAAATATTTCCAAAGCCCAAAATAACCATATCACCTTTCAACTACTATGTATAGTATTAAGTAGCAAAATGTTTTCCATCAATTTTTTTTGTGAAGACTTAGAGAAACATATTCTCAAAAGTCTTGTGTTTCTAATTTATAATTGAGCATATTTTGAATTATTTATTCTCTATGTAGAAAATAACAATAAGTTGCTATTGGTAAATCCCATATTTTCTAAAAATATAAAAATAAGACAATGAGTTGAAATGGATTTCGAAAATAGTATTTGACTATTAGAATGTTTCTGTAATTTTATAAACCCCATTTCTAATTATTCCTTTTTTTATTTTTAAAAATGGTTTTAAGTACTATTAGTGGATTAACTATATTTTCAAAATATAAAAATTTAAATGTGTTGGAAACAACAAAATGAGGTTCCTAATTGATAGATATTTTCATTTCAAGATTTTAGAAATTTAAATGAGGTCAATTGGGTTATCAAAATAGAAGTTATTAAAGAAATGAGGAAAACAAAAAGAAAAAGGGAAAAAAAAGTGCAGACGTCATGCTGACGTCACCACATCTTCAACCTCCAACCGCCCCCACGATCTGCCCAAATTGCTACGCACGATCTCCACGCCCAGCCCGTTCCCTGGCCTCCCGAACCCCTCCATACGTGCCCTTGCACACCCTCTCTCTTCCCCCCCCCTCTCCCCTCGAAAATGTGCCCCCTCTGGGAGAAAATGGCTCGACGGACTTCCTCCATTCCGCCGCCGTGCGAGGTGGTTTCCGACCAAGGTAGGCCGTACCCAACGCCCTCTTCTAGTCCATTCGAGTCCCCTCGTCCCGGTGCTTCTCATGCAACTTTTGTACTTGGTTTTGGCGTAGCGATTTGACGCCGCCGTCCACTCTCGATGGTCACCGATGTCTGTGCATCCCCGGTCACCTCGCCTCACCGTTCCAGGAAGAGAACGTCGTCACCGATGCCACCATCTCCTCCACGGCGTTGCGTTGAGCGTCGTGGAACACTCCGTTGAGGTTGGTGACCACCGAAGCGCGCTGGCGTCATTTTTCCGAGCAGTCGCGCCGCCGCCGGCCATTCTCCGGCCACCCCCTCCGGTGAGACTCGAAACATAGCCATCTTGGCCGTAGGATCTTGATCCAGTGGCCCTGATAGATCACTTAAGTGAAGAGGTACCAGCCAGTAGAGTAGCGCCACGTCGGCCTCGTGCTCTGTAACTATCCGCCACCCGCGCGAGGCCTAGCTTGGACCAAGCCCACTCCCTACCCGTCGCCCCACGCGGCAGATAGTGGATCTGAACCCCAGCCCGTCTCTGGATTTATTCCTGAATAAAAATAGAAAAACAATTTTACAGAATAGTCCCTGAAACTTCAAATCGTCATTACTTTTTAACCATAAGGCCAAATTTAGCAACCTTGGACTTTTTGAAATACCCTGAACATTTAGAAACATTTGGCACTGTCCAAATTCAAATTTTACAAACTTAAATTGGTTCAAATTGAAATATGCTTGTTTGATGAATTTTGGCATAATTCCAATTCTACAAACACAAAATTTGCAAATAAAATATTTTTAGAATCCTTAGGATGTGTACCTTCATACCCTCTGTCCCAAAATAATATTTGAACCAATTAAAATGGAGTTTAGAATTTAAATAACCAATTGAGTATTTTGCACCTAGAGTTAATTCTATAAATAATTTTAATTAGTTTTCTTCTGAAATTTGTTCCATTTAGTAACCTTAGACCATAGAAACCAGTACCCAAAATATTTGTGACCAGAGAACTCATTACATGTAATATTTTCCTGATAAAACATCCATAGTAATTAGCCATTATGAATTAAATGTGGTATGGTGAAACCCTTGTTTAGGAAAATTGTGGCATGTCCATTCTGATCAAAACCAACACCCATGTAATGTTAACCATGTGGAAAATAAATTTTGAACCAGAAATCCAAAGCCCAATACCTCTTATAAATTTACAAGCCATATTGTAAATTGCTACAAGCCTACTAAACCAAAGCCACATGGATTTGTTTTCTAAAACCCTTAAGCCCTAACCTTATCACATCCACTTCTTTTATATACTGAGTGAAGTGATATTCCTTGACCAACCCATACCCTAGTAGCTAGGCCTAAACCCTTTTACCATAATTCTTTTTGTAAACTGAATTATTGTGATAAACCTTGATCTTGTCCATACAAGACCAAACAATAACCACCTCATCATAATTATTTTTGCATATTGAATTATGTGTCAAAACCTTGTCCATCTTAACACCAATCAAGTTGAATAACTTGTTATGCTTATGCATTGTATATTTTGTTGTATTTGCTTGTATGTTGGTGAATTGCTTGTTTATTGTTATTTATTTACATTGTTTAGATTGTACGGAGAGCAACGTTCTATTTGTGAAGAGTGTGTTTCTATACCAACTTCCACAAGGCAAGTGATGCTCATGTCCCACTTTTTACATTGCATTAGTGTTTTCAGTAGTATGCATCATAGGTGATTTTATTTATTTTCCAAAGTATATGCTATGCTTAGAAATACCTAGTAGTGTGTAGCCAACCTGAAACCTCTACTAGAAGCTAGTTTAGCTATGCCAGAATATTATCACAACTATTGATGATACCTGTTGGGTTGTGATGTTTTGAAAATTGAAAATTAACAACCCAATGAAACACCTGGGTGGATTGGTATGAATGGATTATGTTGAGTGGCTACTCAGGGCCATGTTCATGGTGGATTTAGCCATGGATGTGGTGGTTATCACCTGAGGGTACACTTGTGGATTGCCACCCAGGATTAAAGAGATTTGTAGGTCTTCACTGTATAGTTAGCTTCCAGTGCAGCCTTGAGGTAATATGGGCTCTGCCAAGATTAAGTAATTTGTGGGGGTTCCTCCTGTTGTATTGACAAGGGGTGGTAGAATTTTATGAGCAACGAGTCAATACTGGTATGGTTGAATCCCTCTTCCCAAAGATCTTGTCTCATTTTTCTCTCGGGGAAAATGAGTCTCAAGGTGAAAGTGCACAACCTCTGCAGAGTTAAAAACTAAGATCTTAGCCGTGTCCCCGGTTATGGGCCAGTTGAGCAGCTAAACAGAGTTGGTGCCGAAGGATCTCCTCATCTTTTCTGAATGAAATAAAACATGGTAGAAACCCTTTTAGGGCACATGGTGGATTTAGCCATGGTGCCACAATCAAACCTCATGGTGGATTTAGCCATGATGATTTACCAAACTTCATGGTGGATTTAGCCATGACGATTTTCAAACTTCATGGTGGATTTAGTCATGATGAACTGTCAACCTTCATGGTGGATTTAGCCATGATGAACTGTCAACCTTCATGGTGGATTTAGCCATGATGGTTGTACAGAAGTTTTCATTTTTATTAAAATGATTTACCAAATATAGGACAAAGTTGGCTTTATGCAAATAGCCGAGACTCCACCAGCCAAATATCATGTAGCTAGTTATTCCTCAAAACTGCCACCATACAAGTGTCACTTGCCAGTACATTGTTTGTACTGACTTCCTCCCCCGTGGGGCTGCATATTCCAACGTGCAGATAAATCTGAAGACGAGAGGATTTCGTTTAGGATCTCGAGTCTATCGCCAACATGTTAGCCTATGGCGCATGAAGATGAACAAGGCTCATTGATGATTTGTTTCCGCTGTGTTTACTTTGAAACTTTGTTATTGGGCTAGTCCATGATGACTATGTCAATTGTAAGTTTATTTTATTTCTATCCACTGGATCAACGATGTAGAATGATTCTATTGCAATGAATATTTCATTTTGTCATGTGTATGCTATCAGAGATCCCGGGAATAGCAGGATACACAGGTGTTCTATCTTTATTAAAAGGTAGGGCGCTACACCCGAGCAACCGCTGCTAGAGCCTCCTCCAAAGTGGGAAGTGTGGGTTGGTGGAACATAGTAGCACGTCTTCCCTCGAATTCCAAGTTCAAACCTTTAAGGAATTGTGTCACTCGCATGCGTTCAATCCACTTCTTAACTGTGGATATGCACTCTGCTTGTTGCAACTCGAGAGGGTCATAGTGATCAAGCTCAGCCTATAATTGTTGCAACTCCGCAACATACTCCATTACAGAGCGCCCCCTGTCTCATATCACTAAGTCTCTCCTGTGACTCAACCATCAGCATCACGTTTCCCTCTCCCGAGTACAATTTCGATAAAGTCCTCCATACCTCGGCTGCACTTGAGATGGCTTCGACTGTGGCAGAAATGGTTGGAGACAAAGAATTCAACAACCATGCCACCACCAATGAGTTGGTGGTACTCCAGGCCCTCCATTCTGCACATGTCTTGTCCACTGGTTCAAGTGCTTTTCCTTCGACAAAGATCTCAATCCCTTTTGTTTTCAATATAAGCAATGCCCTCCTTGACCAACTCAAGTAATTTCTTACACCCTCCAATTTGATATCATTAGGCATCAGCTCTATCTTCAGAACTGGCTCAGTGTGAGCAACAATTGCGTTGCCTGAAGATTTTGCTTCTCCCGCCTTTGCCGTAAGAATTTGAGCTAGTTTCTCAAGAACCTTCTCAATTCCTTGGGTTTCCCCCATAGCTGCAGAACCACCTTGAACTCACTGGTGATGTGCAGTACTGCCCCTCGCTCTCTCTGTTCTGTCAACCAGCCAAGCAAAGATGATTCCAGGAAGTTTCTGCTTGCAGCTGCACCTCCGCTTCAAACTCTTCTTTTTTCACTCGGCAGCAGCCCTTCTCCCTGCTCCAGGACATCAGCCCCCTTCTCTCTGCTCTAGGCCACCTCCAACCAGGCCCCTTTCCAATCCAGGACAGTAGTAGCAGCAGTGTCTACTTTCTCCTGCTGCCACCAGTGCCCTCCATCACCTGCTTTGATACCATGATGTCTTTGGGAGAAATTTCTGGGATGGACTTGTCACTTGGACCTCCACCACCCTCCTATATATATAGGCATACATCACTTATACACTAGAACAATCTAGACTCTAGTAGGAAAATAGTACTATACCAGGATAGGCTCTACTCCCCTGGAACACTCTAGAGACCTCTAGGTACTGACTCATACTCCAATAGTTACATATCTTGGACTCCGCAAAATGCGATTTGTATGAATGCATGCACAGAAGATGCATTCTCCTAACAAACATTCATTTGCCTGATCTTGGTAATTACAGTTCTGACATGATTAATAATATAAACTCAACATTTTTTTCTTGGTACTTTGGGTGATTTTTTGGAACACTATAAGGATAATTATTGTGCTTGCTCATTTTTTTGTGATGGCATTATTGACTGATTTTATTTCATTGCCTTGTATAATTTGTTCACTACATTGTTCGGGCAAAGGATCTGCTTCTTGCAAAGCTGTATGGTGACAACCAGGATAATGAACTAAACATGCATTTGAAATATGTCAATAGATCAAAATCAGATGTATTTTGAAGGGATACTAACAAAGATCTTCATCAATATGCTAGGGAGCATTTATGGTCAGATATTTTGTTGCTATATTTTAGTTGCCTTGAATGATGAAGAAGCCTGGAAGAATAAAAAAAACTCAATATACATCGGAGACACATTACCTGAAGAAGCACTTAAGGAAAATGGTTTCTCAGGGGACTGAAGTAAGGAGCACCAAGAACCATCTGCTATGTCATATTTGGCTCTTACAAACCCTCAAAGATATATGGACTCTTGTTTGCCAATTCAAGAGTGTGTGTGGATACTATTAATTTTTTTTAAGAGAGAACTTTGTTTGTATTATGAGAGTTAGGTGTCTTGACTTCCATGAAATAGTAACAGAAGTGTGAAACTATTGCAAGTAGAAATAAAAGTACTTCAAGATAGATCCCATTATGTAAACCCACCAGAAATTTGTCTCGTGGAATAAAAATTACAAATCTTATATGCTCTTGCATGACTGTTGGACAAGGTGCTGAATGTTGAACAATGAAAGGAGAGAAGAACATATCCATATAATAGTATTGCAAAAGATATATTGTGCTCCTACACTTAAGCTCTTATCTTTACAGGCAAAATCATATTTACAAATCTGTAGCATCTACACAACAAAAGGGAGCTAATTTCAAATATTAATTCAGACTTACTTTTTACCATTGCAGCTGAGATTTCTTATATTGTTTTTGGAGATCTTGACGTTTTCCATCTTCATATGACTAGCACTTTCTTCCCATCACTTATTTTATTGTAAAGAGATACACATATATGATTTTGCAAAAGGTAAACACAAATATAGACATTCCTGTGATCGATAAAATATGTTTTGGGTGTGATAAAGCTCTAAGCATGGTAGTGCTATTTATGTTGGGATATATGATTTTCCTGCCATTTTCAGCGTCCTTGGACAACACATAAGAGAGCATCATATTTCCAACTTTAGTGCACATATGAATAATAAATTAACATTATTTATATTTTGGCATAGTCATGTTGTGGAGTATTTATTTTGTGCTAGAGAAATTGATGGCATTATCGATAAAATACTATTGGAATTTTAGATTCTTTTGTATATAAATGGTCTTATGTAATTTCTGAGTTATGACTTATGAGTTTATTAGCCTGTTTACATTCTTCATTTTGGATTCGTTCTTGGCAGCTCCCATCTTTATCATTTAATTCTTCTCTATGTAATGATTCTCTAGATGTGATAGATTACTTTCCTTGCTTATTTTATGCTCTAATCAAGATTTTTAGTCACCTCAATGTCTTCTTGTCACAGTATAATTTTACTTTTAAACCAAATTGTTGCATACATGTCTGAAATGGGGAGACGGCAAACGCTCCAGCTCCTCGCATTGTTCGCCAAAAGTGAAAATCGCAAGTGAATCCCATTGCTCACATGTCACAGGAAAAAATGCCAACAACAAAAAGCGGCGCAGCGAAGCGCGCCGAGTCCTTCTAGTTGCACACTATATTAGAGCATGTATGCGCTAAACTAGACACTTATGTGAGAAAAATAAACATAACAAATTTGGATGTATGGCTAAGGGCCCTTACCTGCATCGCGAAGCACTTACCTGGCCACCTAGGGAGCGCCTTAGACAGCCTCTCTCTAAGCCTCCGAGCGACACAATGACTAGAGGAAACACAATCTTTTCCCTCGGAGCGCCTCAAATAGTCTTTTCCCTCGGAGCGAGGCTAGAGGTAACACAATCATTTTTATCATGACTTGTCAGCTCGGCGCCTCAAACAGTCTTTTCCCTCAGAGCGAGGCTAGAGTCTAGACCACTCAAGTCCACATCTTTTTTCATAGAGAGTTGGGTTTTCTTTACATTGTTAGCCACACAAAGACTAAAGGAAACACAACCATTTGAAAACTATTCCTTGCACCTCCTAGCATGATTATCACCAATAATGTCTTGATGGAAAACAAGATGCATGTCATCTATAATAAGAGAAGAAGATTTTGAAGATGAATATTTGATGAGAGGAATGAAAAAGATTAAGATGAGATGTTTTGTTTCTAGAATACAAACTTAGGGCCTCGAATCCTACAGGCAACACAATGCTCTGATACCATTTTGTAGTGTTCCCATATTTAAATAATGCAAGAACACCTGTGTTATTGTGCTAGTCTCTAGATCAATTGCTAACACGACGGTACAAAATGAAATATCATGCAAATGCATCAAAAACTATTACATCGCATGATCCAGTCTTTACAAAAATAATTTTACAACTTGCATAGTCTCAGAAGACTAGCATGAAACATGGAGTTACAGCGGAAAACATAGTACTTCAGTGAGCCTTATCTTCAATCATGTGCCACAGACAATGACATGTTGGTTGTAGACTCGAGATCTTGAACGAAACCTCACTCGTCCTCTGATCCATCTGCAAATTGGAATATGCATCCACAAGGGGGTCAATACAATTTAATGTATTGGCAAGTAACACTATGGTGGATAATAAATGTCAACACTAATACTACATGCATATACTGAGTGGAGTTTTGGCTAAGTTTGTGTAAAGCAAGTTTTTTCCTAACACTTTGGAAAAAGAGTTTTCTTTTCAAATATTGGCACTATGGGATAAAGCCCATGTGCACCACAACTATTGTTTCCTTAACCAAATTTTACCTCTTGAAAAGGTGTTGAGATTCTTATGTACATCTCCAGCTGCTCGAAGTTGTCCATTACCGGGGACACAACTATGATCATAGTTTCTAACTCTGCAGAGGTTGTACACTTTCACCCTTAGAATCAAATCAACCCAAACATCCTATACACCTGTCGCACCCTGGCTTCTAAGGGATACTCATCGTACGAACTGGATAGTAGGTGCTTGGATTATGGGGCATAACTGCTCCCACGTCCCAGCTTCCTGGTAGGCCTGCGCTTATGCGCGACAACACAAGCCCTACTATTCCACCGTCGATGTAAACTATCCATTAGGAGTCATAGGCACTACTGTCGACGTACTTCATAACAAGCACGCACTGTACGTCAACAGTTTTGAACGAATGATTATCACAACTTATCTCTACGACACAAAAGATAGAAATAAAGTTGCAACTGGCCTTCACTAAGGCAGAAATAGCGAATACAATCATCCAGAGGACACATGTCCCAACATATCATCCATTACAACAGCGGAAGCAATCAAGGAGTCTGGGTACAGACAAATCCAACAGGCTTAAGAAGCCGGAGAAAATAAATAAGACGAAGCCCATCCACGTAGGTCCTGGATCCAGCCCTGGTCCAGCTAACTACTCGTCTGCAGTCTCGTCGAACTCAACAAAGTAGCCATCCTGGTGGTCATCGTAGCCGTAGTCGTACTCTGCGTAAACCACAGCCCCAACGGGGTCAGTACATCCAAGTACTGGCAAGCAAGACTCACAGTTCATCAAAGAGTTACCCGTCAACACAAGCATTGATGCTTGGGATCAACGGAAGAAAGGGTGATATGAAAGTTGCTGCTGGCTGCTCTAACCATCTACAGAAGATAACTACAAGCTCCGGCTAACAGAATAAGACAAGATCGAGGATTGTAACCAACTGAAAGATAACTTCAACCAAACCCATCCTGGATCTCGCCCCTTATCCAAAGAAGCAATCCGAGGATAACTCACACAGTTGTGATAAGGTGAATCAAGTTATTGTTGGAATAACCTATTACTAGTCAAGTTATTAATCATTGGATGAAACATGATTGATCATTAAGTTGAAATTGTCCTGAGTACTTGTTAGCCAGTACTTTCACCAAGTAATCCATAACCGCGGAAAACACGGCTTCTCGAGAAGATTATCCCTGCAGGGTTGCACCAATTTGGCCGTACACGCAAGAATAACCCGCCAGATGGGATGCCTCCCACCAAGCGGGGTACTCTACACAACCAACCATTCTCCGCATCAAGCCCAAAGAACCTTGGGCGCACGGCTAATCAAGCCCCGAAGAAAAGGGACCCTCATAGCACTCTAAGACCGTGTCCCCCTATATGCCGACTACAAAAGTTCCACCCTGCGCTGGGCTCGCAAAAACATGCATGCGGCAAATAGAAAACACGAACCAAATGAGGCGATTTGGACGAGATGCGAATCAGGTCAAGTTGAGGGGGGGCGCCCATACTCGCTTCCCACATGCGGGTAGTGCGCTCATCATGGATCAGTAGACAAGACCCTTTTCCTATTAGGGTCGACACTAGCAGGCCTCAAAACCTCTCATGGGCCTCCTGCCGGTGCCTTATCATCAAGTTATTATTACCATTAGCCATTAATAGGATTGATTGATTAACATCGAGCCCCCGCTACAAGTAATAAGATAGTAAAAGTAGTAACCGACAGCAGACTCGAGTAAAAGCAACCTAAGCATGCTAGATAATACTAAGGCACAAACAAAGGCTGTAGGTATGGAGGTGAGGCAGTATCATTGGTTCAGGGTATCATGTGATAGGTTCGGAGAACAAGCAACGATACATAGGGCTAGCAATAGTAGACAAAAGGATAGTATCGACAACAAGTGTGGAAAGGAACTCGATGATTCATGTGAGTGATAACTTGCCTGGCAGCTCAGTAGCCGGGTACTGGGATAGGTCCTGAGTAGTGGTGTCGTAAGGATCGTCGGTCTCAACGTAGTCGTCGTCTAACCGAGAAGAAGCAACCAAACAAAACAGGAATGTAAACAATCATTGCCATGGCATTGTGCACAATCAATATGATGCATGACAAGTTAATAGTACAGCAAAATAAACTGACTAACATGGTAGCACAAATTAAATGGACCCATATGCAAGGGTTGCATGGGGAAAAGGATCCATGGAAATAAGTGGAACAAATGATTTACACTTATTTATTAGGTGATAGTTGTTATCATGATGCATGCATGATGATGACAAGATAACAACAAAATAACAATTGTAATTGCAATTGTAATGAGGGTTAACAAGTTAAGAAAACAATTATTAAGTTTTGGAAATTATTGGTTACTTAAGGAGGTTAAACAAGTAGTTGTTGTTTTCATCAATTTAAAGGGTGCAAAACAAATAACAAAATTGATATTTGAAAAGGTTATCAAATTTTAGTTGGATTACATGTTTCACATTTTGAAATTGGACCTTGGATTAATTAATTATGAATTAAACAATATTAAACAAGTTTTAATTGAATTAAACAAGATTTAAATAGTTTAGGCAATTTAAATTATTCAAACCAGAAAACAAAAATTATATTTGAATAGCACATTCAAAATGGTATGAAAAACATATTTTATTTGCATTATTTGGAATTAGAATGAATTATTTATGAATTATTACAAATGGCATTTGAATTATTTGGATTTGAAATTTAAATGAATTTTGAAAACTCAAAACAGAACACAAATGGAATAATTGGAAAGATTATAAAATTTTGAACAGAAAACATATATAACTTTTATTTGTTGGATTAACAGATTAAAAGTTATTGAATTTCAAAGTTTGTTGTTTATTCTGTTATTTAAAAAGAAAATAGAAATTAACAGATTCGAATTAAACTTTTGTTACGCACTGGATCGGCACACCAGCCACTGCCGTGTGGCCCCTGCGGCCAGCGTGGACGAGTGCGTGCTGGCGTGGCAGGGGAAGCCACCGCCAGGTGGGGCCGTGCGCGCTGAAGCAAAAAGGCCGAAAAAAGGTGGCGCTTTGCGGGGCTCGAACCCGCAACCTGCGCAAAGTTCAGAGATAGCGCTACCAGTTGCGCTGCGCTGCTGTGTTGACAGTATACGGGGTTCAGACAGGTTAAGGTTCAGTTTGAAATAACTGAACTTAACTGACGACGGAACGCAACACTGCATCTCTGTCAGGTAGCGATGATCAACGGCGGCGAGGTAAACGTGCACGGCGGCGCTGCTGTGGCTCGTATGGATGCGTGCAGAGAAGCAGTGGCACGCACGGGAAGCAACAGAGGGAGAGGAGAAGGTGCACGGTGGCTCACCGTGAGGTTGCCGTGGCTGTTCTGACGGCGGAGGCCTGCAGCGGAGGGGACGAGGACGGCGGCGAGCTCCTGGTGCTCCTCTGGCGTGGCTCCGGTGTCGAACAGGTAGAGGACGAAGAGGCGAGGAGGTTCCCGTGCTCAACGACGGCGATAGGACCTGCAATCGGCGACGAGGTCCTTGGGTTCAGGAAACAGGGCACGGTGGCCGGAGAGAGAACGGACGGCGTCGTCGAATTGGGTGCTTACCGTGATGTATCTGGTGTCCAAGAGGGAGAAGGGAGAGTGGCGACTCCGTTTTGGTGGCTACGGGTGGTGGAGGTGGTTCAGATGGGCGGCGCCATGAAGTTTTTCAGAAGATCGCCGGCGGGGAGAAATACAGAGAGGTGGTAGCTCGACGGAATGGAGGCGATTGGCGGCGCTGGCGAGGTGGAGGCGGAACCCTAGGCACTAGGGCACAGCCAGGGGGTAGGGCTCGCTTTATAGGGTCGCGGTGCGATGGGACGGCCGCCGGCGTCGCGTGCGGTGCCGCGGTGGCCCCGGCCGATGTGCGGCCGTACGGGATGACGAAGGCGAAAATAGAGCTTGCACGAATCTTGGCGCGCGGCGAAACGGTAAGTGGGAGGTTAGCTGGGTTGGGTCGCGCGCGCGCGTAGGGCTAGCGGGCTGGGCTGCGTTAGGTTAGCTAGCTGTCGCCCGTTTCTCCTTTTATTCTTTTCTGTTTTATTATTTTTTTTGCTGAATCAGTTTGTGGAATGATTTGTTAAGGTTTTGGTTAAAGAAAAATCCAGAAAAATTTGGTTAAGCTTTTTAAGTAATTAGAAACCATATTCCAACTTTGGATTTCAAAAGTTGAGTTTTAAAATGGTAGTTTGTATTGAACCCAAATTAGAGGAATTTTATTATTAATAAACCATATTGAAACAACAATTTTAATAGGGTTACCCCTAGGTTTAAAATATGATTTTAAGAATACAAACATGTGGTGAAATTGATGGGTTCAAATAGGTACTGACTTTAAAGGATTGGTTTGAAATGGAAGATAATTTAGGAGTTAATGACTTGAATTAATTGATTGGAAAATTGGTTTGATTAAAGCAACAATTTGAGAAGTGAAAAACAAAGAATAAAAGGGTTGTTTTTATTTGTTATTTTGGTTCCAAAAGTTGTAACAGAGCAAGTATGAAACCATGTTTGAATAAGGTTTAAGTTTGAGTTGTGAAAACAGGATAAAACAGATAGAAAACAAATGCAAACAATAAGTAAACATGATGACATGATGCATTGCTTGAAATAAAACAAAGAACAAAGCATTCTAGGGGTATTTTCATACTTGGGATGTTACAACACCCTGAGTGCATTAAGGAAAGGATAAAATTGATATGAGATCTTTCAGAAGAAATTCCACCACTGTTTGGCTTACCTATTCCACTTATAATTATGCTACATCTGCTTGTAAGCCTGGCCAGTTCATTCAACTTAGTTGATCAAGACATAGCCCATATGAATAAAGGTTGCACGGTAAGCTACTAAACTTAGATGACTTGGTAATGTTTTTGTTCCTGGGTGGCCATCCGCAAATGAACGCCCCTCAGGGAGACACTCAAATTTCATCAACCATACAACCAAATCCACCCAGGTGGTTCATTAAAGTTTATACTTAGAATTTTCCACAACATTGAGTAAAACAATTTTGTAGCAAGGATAAGAATCTACTAAGTACTAAGGCCTCAAAATAACAAGTAAAAGGATGGCTACACACAGCTAGGATTTGGCATAGCATAATAATAATAACTTAGCTATCATACATACTAATCAAAACTCTATTCCATGCATATAGAAAATAATGGGTGGATGGATGGTGTGTCATTTGTATTTTGAAGTTGGTGAAGAACAATCACCCTCTCTTCACAAAATAGAACATTTCTCTCCATACAATCTAAACATTGAAAACACATCAACAGAATAAACAAGCATGCTAACAAACATACAAACAAATGAAGAAAACATACAAAGCAACAAACAAAGCAAAAGGAAAACATGTGAAAACATTCAGTTTCAATGCACAAAAGAAACTAAGTGTTTGTAGTTAGAGTTTTCCATTTGTTACTAAGGATTGGTCTTTGATAAAAAAACATCACACAAAGGTCTTAGTCTAATTTATTTCCATCTTGAGTTTTCTAAGTCTTGTTTTGCTTCCTTGAGTTTCTTTTTATGGCTAAGTGTTTGCATGATCTTCAATGGCCTTTCTCGTAGTCCTCCTTATTGAGTTGAAGAAATCATCCAAAGCACCTATCTAGGATTTAGGGACTTAGTCATATAGAACAAGAAAGATAGATGGGTTTGGTAGAGTTCCTTAAAAGGACTTGTAAAATCGTATCTTCTTTGTCACCTTCTGGGAGAATATTCTTCTTAAATCTCCTTCTTGAAGTCTTGGTCAAAATCTCTCATCTCATTTGAAAAACAAATTCTAAGTCTTGGACAAAAAAAAACTTGACACTAATAATCTTGAAAACAAATTCTAAGTCTTGGAAAACAAATTCCAAGTCTTCACATGATTGGTCTTGAGGAAAATCTTCAGGCTTCTTTGTAGCTTCCTCCTTGGTGTCAATGAATTGAATTTTCTAACACTTTGGTTTTGGGAAAAACTAGGGATGGTATTCATCTAACTTAGCCATAGCACAAAGTCTAAGGGAACAGTAAAGAAAGGAAAGAAAGACTTAGAGAAAAAATGGGGTTGGTCTTCTTGAAGTTCCTCTTGATTTTCTTCTAAGTGATTCTACTTCTTGGAGATGCTTCTGAAGTATGTTTTTTGGGCTAAGTCCTCCATCGGTCTTATAGCTTCATGTTGATTCCAAGGATAACAAAGGGGACATTTTTCTTGCACTTCATTGTTTTCACAATTCCAAACTTAGTGATTTGTGGGGGAGTGGGAGGGCGTGTCTTCTTTCCCTCATTCATTGAGGTTGCTTACACTAAAAGGTGTGTGCCTTCATGTAATTGTGCATCAGTCTCGACAAAACATTCAGAAGCTATGCACCCTGAGTGCATTTAGGAAAGGAGAAAATTGATATGAGATCTTTCAGAAGAAATTCCACCACTGTTTGGCTTACCTATTCCACTTGTAATTATGCTACATCTGCTTGTAAGCCTGGCGAGTTCATTCAACTTAGTTGATCAAGACATAGCCCATATGACTAAAGGTTGCACGGTAAGCTACTAAACTTATATGACTTGGTAATATCTTTGTTCCTGGGTGGCCATCCGCAAATGAATGCCCCTCAGGGAGACACTCAAATTTCATCAACCATACAACCAAATCCACCCAGGTGGTTCGTTAAAGTTTATACTTAGAATTTCCACAACATTGAGTAAAACAAATTTGTAGCAAGGATAAGAATCTACTACTACCTCCGTTCCATAATGTAAGCCTTTTTAGCAAGCTAAACTAGATTGCTAAAAAGGCTTACATTGTGGAACGGAGGGAGTAAGTACTAAGGCTTCAAAATAACAAGTAAAAGGATGGCTACACACTACTAGGATTTAGCATAGCATAATAATAATAACTTAGCTATCATGCATACTAATCAAAACTCTATTCCATGCATATAGAAAATAATGGGTGGATTGATGGTGTGTCATTTGTCTTTTGAAGTTGGTGAAGAACAATCACCCTCTCTTCACAAAATATAACATTTCTCTCCATACAATCTAAACATTGAAAACACAACAACAGAATAAACAAGCATGCTAACAAACATACAAACAAATGAAGAAAACATACAAAGCAACAAACAAAGCAAAAGGAAAACATGTGAAAACATTCAGTTTCAATGCACAAAAGAAACTAAGTGTTTGTAGTTGAAGTTTTTTCCATTTGTGACTAAGGATTGGTCTTTGATAAAAAAACATCACACAAAGGTCTTAGTCTAATTTATTTCTGTCTTGAGTTTTCTAAGTCTTGTTTTGCTTCCTTGAGTTTCTTTTGATGGCTAAGTCTTTGCATGATCTTCAATGGCCTTTCTTGTAGTCCTCCTTATTGAGTTGAAGAAATCATCCAAAGCACATATCTAGGATTTAGGGACTTAGTCATATAGAACAAGAAAGATAGATGGGTTTGCTAGAGTTCCTTAAAAGGACTTTGTAACATCCCAAGTGGGTTTGCCGCCGATTTCTTCCTCTCTCCCTCTCTCTGCAACACCTCCTCCCTCTGAACCGCCACCTACCTCCGGTGATCGCCGCCGCGATGATCCACCTCAGCACTGGCTAGCCCCGGGAACGATTTCCCCGTGATTCCTCGACCTCCTCGACACCACAACTAGGACGGGGAGGGACTGCACCACCGCCGCCGTCCACCTCGTTGTCGCCGCCGTCGAGCCTCTGCTTCGTCCTCCACGGTGGTGAGCACCACGGCCTCCACCTTTCCCTCTCTGCATCTCTCTGCACGCGCACGAACACCACAACACCCTAGCACACGCACACGAGCACGAGCAGCTGCAGCTCGCCGCCGGCGACCACGATCTCCTCGTCAGGGTTCAGATAGCTGCAGCAATTTAAGTTTCGTCAGTTAACGCGCTATCTGAACCTCAACCTCCCCACGCACCCTATGCTGACAAGATCGATTCAGTAGCGCAGTGGAAGTGCACTGCGCACGCGCGCCCGAGGCCAGGGTTCGATCCCTGCCTCCGCGGATTAAAATCCAAACCTTTTTCGCCACTCTAGCTGACAGGTAGGGCCCCCTGTCAGCGACGCGTGCACACACACACGCCACCGTGGCCCCAGGGACCCCTCGTCAGTGGCCTAGGCTTGGCCACTGCGAGGTAGAAAACGTTTCTGCCCCTTTTTCTTTTTATTTAAGTCCCTGTTATTTACAGTTTAGTCCCCAAATTTCAAAAATGAATAACTTTTGCATAACAAGTCGAAATAATATAAATAAAATATGTTTACTGAACCAAATTTAATTCTCTATCTATTTAATTCATTTGTTTTCTGTTTTGAACATTTCAAATTGTTTTAAAATTCAAATTCAAACAATTCATTTCAAATTAGGTTAATTTCATAACTAAATCAAACTTATTTCAAATAACACATATAAAATATGTTTTCCATGCAAAATTGAACCACCTTTCCAAATATAAACTTTGTTTCATGTTTTGAATAATTAAAATAGGTTAAATAATTTAAACCTTGTTTAAATCATTATAAATTACTGAATTCATAACTTGGTCAAATTAATTTCTTTTTGAACTTATAAAATATGTTTTCAAACCAGAAAAGTATAAAATTTTCAAATATGAATTTGATTAAATGTTTTGAACAAATAAAAATTCAAATAAATTCATACTTGAATTAAATTCATTTAAATCTTGTTTAAACTTGTTTAATTCATAATTAATTCATTCTAATTCCTTTTTCAACAATTGAAACATCTATTCCACCTAAAAATTTGTGTTCTTTGTAATTATGAATTTTGTTATCTATTTTGAACAATTAAACTTGGTGCAAACAACAAATGCTTGTGTAACTCCTTTAAGAAGTAAATTTTCATAACTTAATAAATAAAATTCCAAACTTGGTAAACTCCATTTCAAATTGATGCTATTGTTGTTTTCTTTCTGTTTTCCTCATCCATGCATCATGCTAATCCACTTTCACATGTAGCTTAGTTGTAGATCATCTAAACCAACCTTAATTCATGGGCTTTCCATATGCAACCCAAATTGCATATGGGTCCATTTAAATATTGTTACCATGTCAACTAGCTTATTTTGATGCATCAGTTAAATTGTCATGCATCATCCCATGATTGTGCATTATGCCATGTTATTGATTGTTTGTCTCTCTGCGTTGTTTGTTTGCTTCTTCTCGAATAGACGACGACGTTGAGACAGACGAGGTTTACGACACCCCTTCTGAGGAGTTAGCCCAGTATCAGGCTACTGAGTTTGCAGGCAAGTATTCACTCACATGAACCATTGTGTCCTTTCCACACTGGTTATCGATACTATCCGTTGTCTATTCTGCTAGCCTTATGAATCGTTGCTTGTGTTCGATCCTATCACATGTTATCCTATATACCTGATATAGCCTCACCTCCACACCTATAACCCTGTTGCTTGTTGCCTGTGTCTTACTAGCATGCTTAGGGTTGTTTATGCTCAAGTCTGCTGTCCGTTATTTCTGTTACCTTATTTATTACGTTCTGTGGCTCGATGTTTAAACAACAATCATGTTAATGTTATGGGTAATAATAATTTGATGATAAGGCACCGGCAGGAGGCCCGGCGTGGTTTTGAGGCCTGCTAGTGTCGACCCTAATTAGGAAAAGGGTCTTTTCTACTGATCCATGATGAGCGCACTATCCGCATGTGGGAAGCGTGTATGGGCGCCCCCCTCAATTTGATTCGATTCGCATCTCGTCCAAATCGCCTCATTTAGTTCGGGTTTTCCATTTGCCGCACGCATATGCAGGTACGAACCCGAGGCCAGGGTGGAAACTTTTGTAGTCGGCATTTAGGGAGACACGTTCTTAGAGTGCTATGAGGGTCCCCTTTTCTTCGTGGGGCTTGATTAGCCGTGCGCTCAATTGCACGGGGTTCTTTGGGATTGATGCGAAGAAGAGTTTGGGACATGTGTTGTAATGATGAATTGTTGGGACATGTGTCCTCTGGATGATTGTATTTGCTATCTCTGCTCTAGTGAGAGCTATTTGCAACTTATTTCAATCTTTTGTGTCTTAGAGATATGTTGTGATATCACTTGTTCAAATGCCGTTGACGTACCATGTGTGCATGTTATGAAGTACGTCAATGGAAGTAGTCGGATTTCTATAGGATGGTTTACGCAGACGTTGGATAGTAGAGAATGGTTGTCACACGTTTACGTGTTGGCCTACTCACATTGAGATGCGGGTGCCGGTATGCCCCGTAAGCCATTTTTCTACTGTTTAGCGGACTGTGAGTATCCTCTAGAAGTCCGGGTGCGACAAATGGTATCAGAGCCTGTCTGCCTGTAGGATCCCTTTTACTGGTCGCAGTTGAGTCTAGAAACTATTTTGTAGCTATATAGGAAAAATGAAACGTGAGAGTAGGAATTATGTTCTTTTATTTCTTTCCCCACCCACCCTCCCTTTTCTGGTAAGGAAGTGCAACGTTGTTTTCTCTTCTTATCTAAACTTTCAAGTTAGGATTTCACGTATCCTGGTTTCTCTAGGATAGTTATATCTACTAGACCATAGGGATGGAGGTGGTTGTGACATGATCTATCATGTTGCCTACTCACGATTGAGAACGGAGGCGTGTAAGCCCCGGAAGCAGATCCTCTATTCCTTAAGCAGTAGATATCTATCCTCTAGAAGCCCGGATTGGGTTTCCGTAGTACCTCAGGAGTTTTGGTCTCGTGTTTCCCCAATGTTGCTTCGATATCCTGTTCTTCTCAACATCATTTTCGTCCGTTGAAACCTTGTTGTTGCTTGCCACTTCAGTTCTTCTACCGGCATCTAATCAAAACTTCCCCGATCATCTGTAGATGGATCTCAGGTTCTACCCGCAGGTGGTTCATATGACTCGTTGCGAGAGCACTGCCGGTTATCCGGAGATGCTGAGAGACATGGTCACTTTTCTGGGTTTCCGTTGGGCACCAGAGTACCAGGTCTACGAGCAGCAGCGAGAGTTTGACCAGACCTACTACCAGACTATCGTCTACATTCTGTCAGATGATGGCATGAGCGTTGTCCACCGCTACGAGGTAGTAGGTTCCACAGTGGATATGGCTGTGCAGCAGGCAGCTTATGTGAGTCTCACCGTCCTTCGTGCTGACTACTGGGGATTTGACGATTCTATCTATCGCCACATCCCCCGTGGTTACATCACTTCGGAGGGAGCTCATTTCACTCTCTACGACAACTTGGATGTTTATGAGCATGATAACTCCAGGCTGCACACCACCGCTCAGTTTATGAGGCACAGTGACGCAGTTGCCAGCACACTATCTCAGGAGTTGGCTTCAGTCAGAGAGCAGCTCTACTTTGCCTTGACTCGTCTGGCGACGTACACCACAAACTTTGTTGGAGATGAGTGCTTTGCACGTTTCGATCAGCCAGTTGGTCGTCGTCTACCAGATGCTGGAGGATACGAGCCGATCAGAGGTCCACTCCTTAACCTCGGTGCTGGTTACACTAGGATTCCACGCTTTGGAGCACAGGGAGTCGACGCTATGTACTTCACCACACATAGAGACGCTCTCAGACCACGTCAGATCTACGTGGATCGTCGTTCTACCTACTTTCGTGGGCGTGCTCCTCACTGTACCTCTCGCCGTACTCCTAGTCGCCGTCCTGCGTGATGAGCATGGGAGTACCGATGTATCCATTCTTAGCTATGTTTAGTTATCCTTTGGCATTTGAACCATTTGTGGTGTGTTGGATATTCTGATGTATTTGAACATGTGATGATGTACCTGTTGGTTATCTATTCATGCGTCGGAATAATCTCTCTTTCGGTTTCCAAGTCTATCCTTTTCTATTGTTGTGCTAAAATGCATTTCCATTCAGGATGCCGCCAACAAGGAACAACCCGCCTGAGCCACCGCCAATCACGGAGCTGTTGACTCAGATGACCCAAGTCATGGCGCAGATGGCCCAGTTTTAGACTAATCAGCACAACAACCAGACCGCTCCACGAGTCAGTATCAAGGAGTTTCTCAGTCTGGGCCCGAGAGCTTTCGTGGCAACACGCGAGCCTCTGGATGCTGATGACTGGATCCGTGAGATAGCCAAGGCTCTGGACATTGCTCACGTTGCTGAGGAAGACAAGGTCAAGTATGCATCCTATCTGCTGAAGGGTCAGGCAGCTACTTGGTGGGAAAACTACCAGACCATGAGAGCTGGCTATCCAATCACCTGGGGTTGTTTCAAGGAAGCTTTCCTGAAGCACCACATTCCAGATGGTCTCATGGAAAGGATGCGTGAAGAGTTTTGCTCACTCAAGCAGGGCAAGCTGGACGTCATCGGGTACCAGGGTGAGTTCAATCGCCTCGCTCGTTACGCTGGTGATGAGGTGTCCACTGAAGCTAAAAAGATGGCAAGGTTCCGTAGAGGTTTTAACCCGGAACTCAAGTACGCCCTCACAAATATCAAGGCCAACAACTTCGAGGAGCTCGTTAACACCGCACTCAATGAAGAAAATGGGCGCAAGGCGTTCGAGGAGTCTCGCAAGCACTCGCGTGAGGGTGGTTCCTCCTCCAACATGACCACCCCTCCGCAGAAGCGCCACATCTGGGTGCCAAATGGTGCTGTCACTCGGGCTCCATACGCCCAAGCTTCTCCAGGCTTCGCTCCCCGCCCACCCAACCCTGCTCAGATGCATGATCAGAGGGCTTCAATGGGGCAGCCAAGGCCAGGGCCTCCTCGTGTCGTCACTTGCTACAAGTGCAAGCAGACAGGGCACTACGCTGACAAGTGCACGCAGAGGCAGCTACCTCCACCACCACCTCGTTCCAACACAAACCAGGCAATGGTGCGCGCTCCCCCGCCTAAGGCCTTCAACTCCAACAACAGGCCTGTCGGGAGGACCGCAAGGGTGAATCATGTCAAGATCGACAAAGCTGAGGAAGCTCCTGACGTCGTTCTCGGTATATTACCCGTAAACTCTTTTCCAGCTAAAGTGTTGTTTGATACCGGAGCATCGCATTCTTTTGTGTCAAAGATTTTTGCCACAACAAACAACCTAATGGTGGTTCCACTAAGCAATCAAATCACTGTTCACTCCCCGGGATCTCAAATGCTGACCTCCAAGATAAGTAAGGATAATCAAATCCTAATTGGAGGCCACATTTTCCTTGCCTCTCTCATGTTGCTGGGAAGTTCTGACATTGATGTCATTCTTGGTATGGATTGGCTGAAAGCTAATAAAGCTAGGATTGACTGTGCTCAAAAGTCAATAACTCTGTTCCACCCTTCTGGCCAGATAGTCTATTCTCCACATGAATCAAGTTCCATTCAGCTGTGCAACCTCGATGCAAAACCTCTACCTTCACTTGCAAATGTTCTGGTGGTTTGCGAATTCCCTGACGTCTTTCCAGAAGAGTTGCCAGGAATGCCTCCGGACAGAGCTCTTGAGTTCGTGATCGAACTTGAGCCAGGTACTGCTCCAATCTCTAAGCATCCTTACAAGATAGGAACTCCCGAGCTGAAGTTGTTAAAGGAACAAATTGATATGTATATGGAAAAAGGTTACATTCAACCTAGTTCCTCGGCTTGGGGTTTCCCAACTCTGTTCGTTGCGAAGAAGGATCACACAAAGAGACTCGTTGTTGACTATCGTCCTCTTAACGAGAAAACCATCAAAAACAAGTATCCAATTCCTCGTATCGATGATCTTTTTGATCAACTTGCTGGAGCCTCAATATTCTCCAAGTTGGACTTGAGAATGGGTTACCATCAAATAAAGATCAGAAAAGAGGATATTCCAAAGAGAGCCTTCACCACTCGCTACGGTCTATATGAATTCACCGTCATGTCCTTTGGTCTCACCAATGCACCGGCGACATTTTCTCGACTCATGAATTCTGTCTTCCATGAATACCTCGACAAGTTCGTTGTGGTATATCTTGATGACATTCTTGTCTACTCAAAATCCGAGGAAGAGCATGAAGAACACCTTCGTCTCACTCTCATGAAGCTTCGCGAGCATCGTCTATATGCCAAGTTCTCCAAATGTGAGTTCTGGATTCCAGAAGTTGCTTACCTTGGTCATGTCATCTCAGCCAAGGGCATAGCCATTGATCCAGAAAAGGTTAAAGCAATTGTTGATTGGAAACCTCCAAAGACGGTGAAGCAAGTAAGAAGTTTTCTTGGCTTGGCTAGCTATTGCCGTCGCTTCGTCCAAAACTTCTCCAAGATTGCCAAACCTCTCACTGATCTCACAAAGAAGGACAAGAAGTTCGTTTGGTCTCCACAATGTGATGAAAGTTTCAATCTCCTGAAGACTAAACTCACTTCTACACCACTTCTGGTTGGCCCAGATCCTTCCAAACCTTTCCAAATATTATGTGATGCATCTCTCCAAGGTCTAGGTGCAGTTCTTATGCAAGAACGTCAAGTTGTGGCTTATGCTTCACGACAGTTGAACGCACATGAGCTCAATTATCCCACTCATGACCTTGAACTTGCAGCAGTTGTGTTTTCCCTCAAGAAATGGAGACAATACTTGTTGGGTAATCGCACTGAAATCTTTTCCGATCATAAGAGTCTGAAATACATCTTCACTCAACCAGATCTAAACCTCAGGCAAAGGAGATGGATTGAAAAGATTAAGGACTTTGATCTTACCATTTCTTACACTCCAGGCAAGGCTAATGTTATGGCCGATGCTCTCAGTCGCAAGTCGTATTGCAATAATCTCATGATCATGGAAAGCCAACCTCCTCTTCATGAAGAATTCCAGAAGCTGAACCTTGGTCTTGTTCCTCAAGGCTATCTTGCAAACTTGACAGCCAGTCCAACTCTCGAGGACAAGATTCGTTCTGAACAACTTCGTGATGCTGAAATCAAGAAGATGGTAGAACACATCAAAGAAGGCAAGGAGAAATTTAAGTCCTTCTCAATTGATGACAAGGGAACCGTGTTCTTCGAAGGACGCATTGCAGTTCCTCAAGTTCAAAGTCTCAAAGATATCATTCTCAAGGAGGTTCATGAAACTCCTCTCTCCATACACCCTGGAAGTACAAAGATGTACCAGGATCTCAAGACACTGTATTGGTGGCCTGGCATGAAACGTGAAATTGCTCAATACGTTTCTGAATGCGACGTTTGTCAACGTGTTAAGGCAGTTCATCAGAAAACAGCCGGTCTTCTCCAACCTCTGAAAATCCCTGAGTGGAAGTGGGACATGATTGAAATGGACTTCGTCACTGGTTTTCCAAAGTCCAAGAAGGGCAACGATGCAATCTTCGTTGTCATTGATCGTCTCACTAAAGTAGCTCACTTCTTTGCTGTCAAAGAAACAATCTCAGCTAGCCAGTTAGCAGAGCTCTACACAGGAAAGATTGTTCCGCTTCATGGTGTTCCATTGGAAATAAGCTCAGATCGTGGAAGCATATTCACTTCTCATTTCTGGAAAAGCTTTCAAGAAGCTTTGGGCACCAAACTTCTGTTCAGCACAGCTTATCACCCTCAGTCTCAGGGGCAAGTCGAAAGAGTCAATCAGATTCTCGAGGATATGCTCAGAGCATGTGGTCTATCCTTTGGCATGAAATGGGAGGAATGTCTTCCATATGCTGAATTCTCCTACAACAACAGCTTCCAGGCAAGCCTAGGCATGGCACCATTTGAAGCTCTCTATGGCCGCAGATACAGGAGTCCAATCAATTGGTCTGGAGCTGGTGAACGTTCACTCTTAGGCCATGACATTGTTAAGGAAGCCGAAGAGAAAGTTCGCATCATTCGTGACAATCTCAAGATTGCTCAGTCTCGTCAGAAAAGCTACTATGACAGCAAGCACAGGGATATGATCTATGCACCTGGTGACAAAGCATATCTCCGTGTAACTCCCCTCAGAGGCACTCATCGTTTTGGTGTCAAAGGAAAGCTTGCACCAAGATACATTGGTCCTTTCAACATTCTCTCGAGGCGTGCAGAAAATGCCTATCGTCTTGAACTTCCAGAAAAGCTATCCAAGGTGCACGATGTGTTTCACGTCTCAGAGCTCAAGAGGTGCTTCAAATATCCAGAACGTGCAGTTGATCATGATTCCATTGAACTGCAAGAAGATCTATCTTATGAGGAGCACCCTATTCGTATTCTCGATGAGACCGAGCGTAAGACTCACAACAAGAGCACCAAGTTCCTGAAAGTGCAGTGGTCTCATCATTCCGATAAAGAGGCAACGTGGGAGACCGAAGAGGATCTTCGCAAGAAGTATCCGGACCTTTTCTCTTCTCAGTAGGAATCTCGGGGCACGATTCCTTCAAGGGGGGCGTTTTGTAACATCCCAAGTATGAAAACAACCCTTAGAATGTTTTTTTCTTGTTTTATTTTATGTTTTGCATCATGACATCATCATTGCATTTGTTTTGCTTTGTTTTCCATCTGTTTTTCTTTGTTTTCCATCTGTTTTCCCTTGTTTTCCATTTGAATTTTCAAATCAAATTTCAAATATTTGTTCATACTTGTGCTGTTACAATTTTCAAATAAAAATATTCAAATAAAAACAACTATTTGTTTCCATTAAAATAGAAAGCTCAAACTATTAACTTGTTCTTTTTAATAATTCACTTAATCCAATTTCATTCAAAATTCAATTAATTTTCCAAACAGCAACCATTTTCAAATTTATGGAAATCACAAATCACTCCAATCATTTGTTTCAATAAACTTGAATTTTAAAAGCTTTTAAATTGCTTAAGTTTCAATTAATCATTTAATTCAAATATTCACTTAAATTCAATTAAAATTCCTAACAACAACTAAGTTCAAATTTTGAAAAAACAAAAGTTGCACATTTGTGCTGTTGCAATAACAAACTATAAAAAGTTAACACAAAATTTTAAAAACCCCTAACACCTATTCTTTTTCTTCTTTTTTCAAATCTGCAAAAAAAACAGAACAGAAAAATCAAAAAAAAAACGCGCAGAGGGGAGAGGCAGGCCAGTGGGCTGGGCCCAGCCCACCAGCACGGCCTGGTACCCCTCCCCTCGTCACCTACCTGTACGGCAGCGCATCCGCGCTGCCCACGTCGGCGTACGGCGGAGGGAACGGCCTCCGCGCGTCCTCCTCCTCCTTAAAGCTCGACCACGAGCTCTCCCCTCTGCCCTAGCGCCTCCTTTTCTTCCTCCTCCCGCAGCGCCGCCGATTTCTTCCTCTCTCCCTCTCTCTGCAACACCTCCTCCCTCTGAACCGCCACCTACCTCCGGTGATCGCCGCCGCGATGATCCACCTCAGCACTGGCTAGCCCCGGGAACGATTTCCCCGATGATTCCTCGACCTCCTCGACACCACAGCTAGGACGGGGAGGGACTGCACCACCGCCGCCGTCCACCTCGCTGTCGCCGCCGTCGAGCCTCTGCTTCGTCCTCCACGGTGGTGAGCACCACGGCCTCCACCTTTCCCTCTCTGCATCTCTCTGCACGCGCACGAACACCACAACACCCTAGCACACGCACACGAGCACGAGCAGCTGCAGCTCGCCGCCGGCGACCACGATCTCCTCGTCGGGGTTCAGATAGCTGTAGCAATTTCAGTTTCGTCAGTTAACGCGCTATCTGAACCTCAACCTCCCCACGCACCCTATGCTGACAAGATCGATTCAGTAGCGCAGTGGCAGTGCACTGCGCACGCGCGCCCGAGGCCAGGGTTTGATCCCTGCCTCCGCGGATTAAAATCCAAACCTTTTTCGCCACTCTAGCTGACAGGTAGGGCCCCCTGTCAGCGACGCGTGCACACACACGCCACCGTGGCCCCAGGGCCCCCTCGTCAGTGGCCTAGGCTGGGCCACTGCGAGGTAGAAAACGTTTCTGCCCCTTTTTCTTTTTATTTAAGTCCCTGTTATTTACAGTTTAGTCCCCAAATTTCAAAAATGAATAACTTTTGCATAACAAGTCGAAATAATATAAATAAAATATGTTTACTGAACCAAATTTAATTCTCTATCTATTTAATTCATTTGTTTTCTGTTTTGAACATTTCAAATTGTTTTAAAATTCAAATTCAAACAATTCATTTCAAATTTGGTTAATTTCATAACTAAATCAAACTTATTTCAAATAACACATATAAAATATGTTTTCCATGAAAAATTGAACCACCTTTCCAAATATAAACTTTGTTTCATGTTTTGAATAATTAAAATAGGTTAAATAATTTAAACCTTGTTTAAATCATTATAAATTACTGAATTCATAACTTGGTCAAATTAATTTCTTTTTGAACTTATAAAATATGTTTTCAAACCAGAAAAGTATAAACTTTTCAAATATGAATTTGATTAAATGTTTTGAACAAATAAAAATTCAAATAAATTCATACTTGAATTAAATTCATTTAAATCTTGTTTAAACTTGTTTAATTCATAATTAATTCATTCTAATTCCTTTTTCAACAATTGAAACATGTATTCCACCTAAAAATTTGTGTTCTTTCTAATTATGAATTTTGTTATCTATTTTGAACAATTAAAATTGGTGCAAACAACAAATGCTTGTGTGACTCCTTTAAGAAGTAAATTTTCATAACTTAATAAATAAAATTCCAAACTTGGTAAACTCCATTTCAAATTGATGCTATTGTTGTTTTCTTTCTGTTTTCCTCATCCATGCATCATGCTAATCCACTTTCACATGTCGTTTAGTTGTAGATCATCTAAACCAACCTTAATTCATGGGCTTTCCATATGCAACCCAAATTGCATATGGGTCCATTTAAATATTGTTACCATGTCAACTAGCTTATTTTGATGCATCAGTTAAATTGTCATGCATCATCCCATGATTGTGCATTATGCCATGTTATTGATTGTTTGTCTCTCTGCGTTGTTTGTTTGCTTCTTCTCGAATAGACGACGACGTTGAGACAGACGAGGTTTACGACACCCCTTCTGAGGAGTTAGCCCAGTACCAGGCTACTGAGTTTGCAGGCAAGTATTCACTCACATGAACCATTGTGTCCTTTCCACACTGGTTATCGATACTATCCGTTGTCTATTCTGCTAGCCTTATGAATTGTTGCTTGTGTTCGATCCTATCACATGTTATCCTGTATACCTGATATAGCCTCACCTCCACACCTATAACCCTGTTGCTTGTTGCCTGTGTCTTACTAGCATGCTTAGGGTTGTTTATGCTTGAGTCTGCTGTCCGTTATTTATGTTACCTTATTTATTACGTTCTGTGGCTCTATGTTTAAACAACAATCATGTTAATGTTATAGGTAATAATAATTTGATGATAAGGCACCGGCAGGAGGCCCGGCGTGGTTTTGAGGCCTGCTAGTGTCGACCCTAATTAGGAAAAGGGTCTTATCTACTGATCCATGATGAGCGCACTATCCGCATGTGGGAAGCGTGTATGGGCGCCCCCCTAAATTTGATTCGATTCGCATCTCGTCCAAATCGCCTCATTTAGTTCGGGTTTTCCATTTGCCGCACGCATATGCAGGTACGAACCCGAGGCCAGGGTGGAAACTTTTGTAGTCGGCATTTAGGGAGACACGTTCTTAGAGTGCTATGAGGGTCCCCTTTTCTTCGTGGGGCTTGATTAGCCGTGCACTCAATTGCACGGGGTTCTTTGGGCTTGATGCGAAGAAGAGTTGAGTTGTGTTGAGTGCCCCGCTTGGTGGAAGGGCCATTCCATCTGGCGGGTTATTCTTACGTGCATGGCCAAATTGGTGCATCCCTGCAGGGTTAAATCTTCTCGAGAAGCCGTGTTTTCCGCGGTTATGGATGACTTGGTGAAAGTACTGGCTAACAAGTACTTAGAACAACTTACACCTAACTAATGATAACTTGACTAGTAATAGTCTTATTGACACAATAACTTGACCCATCATTAATCCAACGGTGTGAGTTATCCTCGGATTGCTTCTTTGGATAAGGGGCGAGATCCAGGATGGGTTTGTTTGAGGTTAGTTATAGTTGGTTACGATACGCTATCTTATCCCCTTCTTTTAGCCGGAAGTTGTAGCGTGTTTCTGTAGTTGGTTAGAGCAGCCTGCTGCCGCACTTTTGTATCACCTATTCTTCCGTTGAACCCAAAGCATCTGTACTTGGTGTTGCCGGGTACACTATGGTATCTTTTGAGTCTTGCTTGCCAGTACGTTTATGTACTGACCCCTTTGGGGCTGTGGTTTCCGCAGACTACGTTTCCGAGGATCCCCATGGTGGCTACTACGTGGAGTATGACGAGGCTGCTGACGAGTAGATAGCGGACCCAGGCAGGATCCGAGACATCGTGGATGGGCTCCGTCTTTTCGTTTCCGGCCTCTTAGGCCTATTTGGATCTTGTCTGTACTCAGACACTTTGGATGCTTCCGCTGTGTTGTAATGATGAATTGTTGGGACATGTGTCCTCTGGATGATTGTATTTGCTATCTCTGCTCTAGTGAGAGCTATTTGCAACTTATTTCAATCTTTTGTGTCTTAGAGATATGTTGTGATATCACTTGTTCAAATGCCATTGACGTACCATGTGTGCATGTTATGAAGTACGTCAATGGAAGTAGTCGGATTTCTATAGGATGGTTTACGCAGACGTTGGATAGTAGAGAATGGTTGTCACACGTTTACGTGTTGGCCTACTCACATTGAGATGCGGGTGCCGGTATGCCCCGTAAGCCATTTTTCTACTGTTTAGCGGACTGTGAGTATCCTCTAGAAGTCCGGGTGCGACAGACTTGTAAAATCGTCTCTTCTTTGTCACCTTCTGGGAGAATATTCTTCTTAAGTCTCCTTCTTGAAGTCTTGGTCAAAATCTCTCATCTCATTTGAAAAACAAATTCTAAGTCTTTGACAAAAAAAACTTGACACTAATAATCTTGAAAACAAATTCTAAGTCTTGGGAAACAAATTCCAAGTCTTCACATGATTGGTCTTGAGGAAAATCTTCAGGCTTCTTTGTACCTTCCTCCTTGGTGTCAATGAATTGAATTTTCTAACACTTTGGTTTTGGGACAAACTAGGGATGGTCTTCATCTAACTTAGCCATAGCACAAAGTCTAAGGGAACAGTAAAGAAAGGGAAGAAAGACTTAGAGAAAAAATGGGGTTGGTCTTCTTGAAGTTCCTCTTGATTTTCTTCTAAGTGATTCTACTTTTTGGAGATGCTTCTGAAGTATGTTTTTTGGGCTAAGTCCTCCATCGGTCTTATAGCTTCATGTTGATTCCAAGGATAACAAAGGGGACATTTTTCTTGCACTTCATTGTTTTCACAATTCCAAACTTAGTGATTTGTGGGAGAGTGGGAGGGAGTGTCTTCTTTCCCTCATTCATTGAGGTTCCACGTTGCTACTGAACTGGTAGTGTGCCCTGCCACCTCAGCTCCATCAACCTTCTAAAGTTACTCCTTCCTCCTACTGGTCGATTAAACATTGGTTTCTTTCTGAGGGAAAACTGTTGTTGTGCTCATCATACCTTCCTCTTAGGGTTTCCCAGCGAGTGCAAGACCTGCACCATCAAGCTATTTTCTGGCGCCGTTGCTGGGGAGGAAGAGAATTTATGCAAGGGGAGTCTCTCACTTCCAATCTCATTACTTTATTTTTGTTTTGCTTAGTTTATTTTATTTTGCCTTGTTTGCTTCTCTTTGTCAAAAACACAAAAAAAATTAGTTCTTATTCCAGTTGTTATTTTTGCTTTATTATGCTTGCTATCAATGTTTGATGCCTTTGAAACTAGATCTTATTGGCAAGGTGGGTTCACGGATGAACAACAAAAATATTATAAAGAACACCGTTTGTCACAAAAAGGGATACAATTATGGGAGCAAATTAATAAATTGCATGACTATGCTAAAAACTTGTGCTCTACTTAAAATGTTACTTCCCTCTTCTCGTTGGGGGTGATTTTAATATTATTAGGCGTAAGGAGGAAAGGAATAACGATAATTATAATGCACGGTGGCCTACCATTTTTAATGTTATTATAGAGAGTTTGGACTTGAAAGATATCGAGCTTTCGGGGCGCCAATATACACGGGAAAATAGGAGACCTATCCCAACATACGAAAAGTTGGATAGATTTCTTGCTAGTATTGAGTGGGACCAAAAGTTTCCTCTAGCAACGGTACACGCACTGTCTCGTACGGGGTCAGATCATACACCGTTGGTCTTAGACTCAGGAGATCATGCTCATGTGGGTAACAAAAGCCACTTTTCATTTGAACTTTCATGGATACGCCAAGAAGGTTTTTATGATATTGTGCTCCACGAGTGGAATTCGGTTTTAACTGGAGGATCCCCTATACAACGGTGGCAACACAAAATTTGCCACTTGCGTAAGTTCTTATGGGGATGGGCTAAAAACTTGAGTGGGCAATATAAAACTTTAAAAGACAAACTTCTTCTGCTGATTGATGATCTCGATATCAAAGCAGAAACGAATCCTTTAAGTGCGGCTGAGCGGGCGGCTAAAAAGGAAGCGGAAACTAGCTTGGCTAAACTAAGACAAGATCAGGATACGAAATGGGCTCAGAGGGCGAAGGTTAGACACATTCAAGAGGGAGGAAATAATACGAAATATTTTCACCTTATAGCGAATGGTAAACACCGAAAGAAAAGATTTTTCAGCTGGAACAGGATGAGGGTACGATTGTTGGAGAGGCAAATTTGAGGGTTTTTATTTCTTAATACTATAAGAAACTGTTTGGCGCGCCGGCTCCAAATTTTTGTTTCTCTAGTTGAGGAAATGGCTGATGATATGCCTCAGATTACACCCCAGGAAAATATTATTTTAACAGCTTCGTTTACGGAACAGGAGGTGTTTGATGCAATTTCCCAAATGGAGCATAATAAAGCACCAGGACCAGACGGGTTCTCTACGGAGTTTTATCAACATTTTTGGGAGGTCATCAAAAGCGATTTGATGGCTCTTTTCACACAACTTTATAGGGGGAATTGCAATTGTTTAAGCTCAACTTTGGGGTGATTACCCTTCAGCCAAAAAAAGAGGATGCCAGCCGTATTGAACTGTATAGTCCTATATGCCTTCTTAATGTGAGCTTCAAGATTTTCACAAAAGTAGGAACTAATCGGGTAACCTCTATTGCGAGTAGAGTTATTCGACCATCACAATCGGCTTTCCTCCAGGGTAGAAACATTTTAGAGGGTGTGGTGGTGTTACATGAGACTATTCATGAGCTAAAGACAAAAAAAACTTGATGGTGTGCTTCTTAAAATCAATTTTGAGAAAGCATACGATAAGGTAAATTGGTCCTTTTTTCAACAAGTTTTAAGAATGAAGGGTTTCTCACTTAGTTGGTGTGAGCGGATTGATCGTTTCGTTCAGGGGGGAAGTGTAGGTATAAGAGTTAACGATGATATAGGTCATTACTTTCAAACACTCAAAGGTTTGAGACAAGGAGATCTGTTATCTCCTATTATGTTTAATCTAGTGGCTGATATGTTGGCTATTCTCATTTCTCGAGCAAAGGAGGATGGTCAGGTTGGTGGGTTGATACCACATCTAGTCGAAGGTGGTGTATCGATCCTGCAATATGCGGATGATATGATCCTTTTCTTGGAACATGACATTTCGAAGGCTATTAATATGAAACTTATTCTCGCACTTTTCGAGCAATTGTCGGGTCTGAAAATAAATTTTCATAAGAGTGAGTTATTTTGTTTTGGTAAGGCTAAGGATGCCCAAGATGACTATTGGCACATATTCGGTTGTGGGGTAGGAAGCTTGCCTTTTAAATATCTTGGAATTCCGATCCATTATAGAAAACTTATGAACAGTGAGTGGAGGCTAGTGGAAGATAGATTTGAGAAGAAGTTGAGCTCTTGGATTGGGAAGTTATTATCATATGGAGATCGTCTCATTTTGATTAATTCTGTCCTAACTAGGATACCTATGTTTCTCCTTTCATTTTTCGAAATACCGAAAGGGGTTAGGAAAAAGTTAGACTTTTATCGATCTAGATTTTTCTGGCAGAGTGATAGTAAGAAAATAAATTATAGGCTAATGAAATGGAATATTGTTTGTCGACCAAAGGACCAAGGGGGTTGGGTATTGAGGCTTTAGACATTAAGAATAAATGTCTTCTTAGTAAATGGTTCTCTAAGATTGCTCATGAGGAAGGTGTCTGGCAAGAGCTTCTTACGAACAAATATTTAGGAGACAAAACATTGTCTCAGGTAGAAGCTAGACCCAGCGATTCTCCGTTTAGGAAAGTATTGATGAGAGTGAAGCAAGATTATTTTGAAAGAGTCGTGTTTGTCTTGGGGAATGGTGAAACTGTGCGGTTTTGGGAGGATATTTGGTTAGGAGACAATGCGTTGTCACAAATGTACCCCTCTTTATATAGCATCGTACATCATAAAAATATTACGGTAGCAAGCGTGTTATCTAATATTCTTAATATTCAGTTTAGGCGTCACATTTCTGGGGATAGGAGAACCAAATGGCTTGAGTTGATTGAACGTCTGATGGATGTTTCGTGATCCCGGACGCAGATTCTTTTAGATGGAGCTTGACGCCTAACGGGGTGTTCTCTGTTAAATCATATTATCTGGATTTATTGCATGTCTCTACAAGTTTTTTACGTAAATACTTATGGAGGCTAAAAATCCCATTAAAAATAAAAAAATCCTTTGGTTTGTTAATAGAAAAGTAATTTTGACGACGGATAACTTGGCTAAGCGAGGATGGGGTGGGGATAAAAATGTGTTTTCTGTGGTACGGATGAAACAGTTCAACATATTTTTATATCTTGCCCATTTGCCTGAGATATTTGGAGGCTAATCCATTTTATATTTAACATTTCTCCACCAAATAGTATAGCGAATATGTTTGGTGGATGGTTAAACGGTGTTGATGCTAAAACAAAGGCACGCATACGGATAGGTGTGTCCGCGGTTATATGGACTATATGGAATTGCCGTAATGATATTGTTTTTGACAAAAAAAACCAATTGCTCATTTTATGCAGGTGTGATTTATTCTATCCAAACATGGTCCTTCCTACTGCCTGTCGATCAGCGAGGACTTATGGATACAGGTTGTGCTCGAATGATGGCGGTCGTTCGGGCTATCTTCAGCCGGGTTGGGTGGGTTAACCCACATCGTATCAATGCGTGATGCTGTAATGTTTTTGTGGTTGATTTTTGTAGCAACTTTAAGTGATCCATGACTTGTATGGGAACTTTTCCCAAATATTTATTTCTTTAATAAAAAAAACTGGTTGTGTGCATCATTTTTATGCAGAGGCCGAGGCCTACGGGCTTCCATTTAAAAAAAAAAAACTTATAATGTTACTTATTGTTTTGATAAATCCTGGTGCCGTAGGAGGTATAAACACCTCCCTTTTCAATGTGAGTACAATGATAATCTTACCATATCTTCTTATGTTAAGGGAAATTAAGACTTTGATGATGTGGAACAAATTGAGGAATTTATTGCTTGGAAGGGTGCATTTGAAATTGCCTATTTGCTTGAAAGTGTTGATGATGCACCTTGTAAATATGAGATTTATGATATACTTGAATATTGCTTTGATAATTACGAGGATTGTAATTACTACATACTTTAATATTTTAATCAATTCTCTCCCCCAAAGGGAGAGACTAATGCCTTGCAGGAGCCTATGGAAGGAGAAATTGATGAATCTGCAAGCTCATTGGATGAAAAAGAGGAGGAAGAATGGAGCTACCCATGTCTACCTCCCAATGATAGCAACTCTTTAACTCATACTTGTGATGATCCTATTGATTCTTTTGAAATATCCCTTTTTGATGAATTTCATACTTGCTATACTTGTGACCTTGATACTACTGTGAATGAAACTTGTGAGAATGATATTGCTACTGTTACTTATGATAATCCATGCTACTTTGATAAGTCCTATGATAATACTCTTTTTATTCCAACTATTGATATGCATGATAATGAGGAAGTTTATTTAGAAATTTATATGATAATGCTCTTGATGATGGTCCTATGTTATTTGATGTTATGAATTATAATGCTAGTGAAAATAGGATTGCTATCATGTGTCATATACCTTTTATGAGTGATCAATCATCTTTCTTTGCTATTGCTAAAAGTGGTAAAGAAGAGGTCTTTATTTTTAATTTTGATCCCACTGTTTTAGAGCTTGATATGAATTGTGTACTATTAGACCATGAAAAACATTATTTATGTGATAATTATGTTATTGAGTTTGTTCATGATACTACTGAAATAATTCTCATGTTACTAAAACACCTCTCTTTTTGTTGAAAGTTTTGAAGTTGCTCTTGTTCTACCTTCCCATGATTTCTAGTTTAAGCTTATTTAATTTATTTCTTTACAAGATTCCTATGCGTAGGAAGTGGGTTAGACTTATTTTTTTTTATACTTGCTTATTGATGCTCTCTTTTGCTTCAATTCATATTTCTTATGTGAGCATCTTCTTTCTTTCTGTGCCTAGCTAAAAGACGTTAAAGAAAAGAACTTCTTGGGAGATAACCCATGGTTTTATTTTTGCTTTGGTTTTCTCTGTTTTCTTTGAGTCAAGGGGTTGTATACTTATTTAGAAACTCCTTTGTATCTTTATTTTCATGTTTTAGTTGTGCCAAGTAAAGTTTCTGACGAGAGTTCGAGTTGGTTTTGGATTTCTGCGCAGGAAACAGATTTCTGTTGTCCACCGTAAAAAATCGCATAATTCACAAAAAGATTAAAATGACCTGAAATTTTTTGTGCTTATTCCTCAGTTAATTCCGCAACTGTTTCGTTCCTTAAGTTTTTATATCTGAGCAACATAAGTTCCCCGAAAAAATCCGTCTTTACATTGTTATGGTTTTGATAGATTCTGCCATTTTTCTTGCATTTGCTCTTTTACGATGTCAAGTGGATTTCTTTGCTTCAAGAAACATCAATGGCTGTAGATAATGTTTAAAAGTATCAATAGCACTTGTTCCCATATAGAACCCATGGATTTTTTTTATTGTTGCACTAACCCTCTAATGCGAATTACTCTTTGACTGTGGTGTGAAGGAAGTTTTCAAGGGTCAAGAGAAGAGGGTGATATATGTGATCAAGAAGAGTGCAAGGTCAAAGATTGGGGATGCCCCCATGGTTCATCCCAAAAAATTCTAAGAAGACTCAAGCATCTAAGCTTGGGGATTCCCAAGGCATCCCCTTCTTCATCAACAATCTATCAGGTCACTTCTAGTGAAACTATATTTTTATTCGGTCACATCATGTCAAGTTTACTTGGAGCGTCTGGTTTTTTTTCTTTTGTTTTCTCTCGTTTTATTTTGTTTTCCTTGCTACAATAATATAGTTGGAAACTAGCATTCCTTGTTTGGGAGAGAGACTGCTACACCAGAAATTCTTGTTGCTATGGATGGTGTGTTGGGAACCCCAAGAGGAGGGTGGGGTGAGTGCAGCGGTAAGAATTTCCCTCAGTTAAGAACCAAGTTTATCAATCCAGTAGGAGAAAGAGGATCTTCGGAAGGTTTATGCCACTGACGGTGGTGATTGCGCCTCACCGATGTTAGCAACAATGCGGAACCTGCACACAACACAACCAAAATACTTTGTCCCAACGGTACAGTGAGGTTGTCAATCTCACCGGTCTTGCTGAAAACAAAGATTAGACATATAATGTGGAAAATGGTGTATGCTTGTAGTAAATAAAGAAAGCTGGGAATTGTAGTGGCTTGTTTAACAGTGTAGGAAAATGGACCGGGGTTCATAGGTTCACTAGTGGTGTATCTCCATAAAAGATAGCATGCTGGGTGAACAAATTATAGCTGGGCAATTGACAAATAGAGGTTGCACCGTAGTGCACATTCATGACATGATGACTACTATGATATTTAGTGCGGGCATTACAACAATATACATAGACCGTAATCCAACTACATCTATGACTAATAATCCACCCTCAGGTTATCATCTGAACCCCCTTAGGTATTAAGTTGCAAGCTACAGATAATCGCATTAAGCAATGTGTGTAATGTAAACAATGATTGTGCACGCGGGAACTCACACCGTTGTTTTCTCCCTAGTGGCAACAACACGTCCTCCTCCGTCACTTTTCTGTCACTCGAGCATAGGCAAAAAGAAGGGATGAACCCAACTATCGAGCATAAATACTCCCTCTTGGAGTCACTAGCAACTACTTGGCCAGAGCAACCACTAGCAACGGAAAGCATGCGAGATCACAAATAAAATATGCAATAAAGACTATAATCAACTTGGCATAAGTTCAATATTCATCGGATCCCAGCAAACACAGCACATAGAATTACATAAGAATAATATCGATCATGTTAGGCAGCTCACGAGATCTAAACATTGAGGAATAGGAGGAAAAGAAAACCATCTAGCTACTACTATGGACCCGTAGTCCAAGGATGAACTACTCACGCATCACTCCGGAGGCAGGCATGGTGATGAAGAGGCCTCCAGTGATGATCTCCTCTCCGGCAGGGTGCCCGGAGACAGCTTCAGAACCCCCCTGATCTAGGGTTGACGACGACGGCGACTGCGGAACTTTTCGGGGATTTTTTATCAGGTGCCTAGGGTTTTCCTTCGGAGGGGAATAAATAGGCGAAAGGGTGGCGCCGGTGGGCCACTAGGGTGGCCTCACCACCCCCAGGCGCGGCCAAAGGGGGCCGCGCCTGGCTATGGTGAGGGACCCATGGTGTCCGTCTTTGACTCTTCGGTCTTCTGGATGCTTCCAGGGAAAATAGGAACTTCGGGATTTGTGGGGTCCAATTCCGAGAATATTTCCAGAACAACTTTTCTGAAATAAAAAACAGCAGAAAACAGGGAACTGGCACTTGGCATCTTGTAGCAATTGGTATAATATCATCATGGAACATCAGAAATTATAGATACGTTTGAGACATATCAGAGACACGCTCCTCTTTTTCGTTTGAATACTCGTTATGCTCGTATTCTTAGTTTTCTTCTAGCTGCTGCAAAATTCCTGTTTAGCTCTTGTTTTCTTTGCATATCTTATTCAGAGATGTAAGTATTAGTAGTGTTATGTGAGTACTCTCTTGTTTGCTTGCGGTATCATTTAGATATTTTTATTAAAACATACTTTGTATGGTGCTTGTTGGGAAAAGAAATTGCTGCTTGTAGTAGAATTTATAACGATGCAAGTAGAATCTTGTATAGAATGTGGCTAGACTTTTTCATACCATGCTAGATGTTATTTTTATTATAAATCCTAGTGGTTATTTAGTAGCATTATTAGTCTCAAATAGCTGAGAGTGTTTAATGTGCCATTGAAAGAATCATGAGTTGTTCTTGTCATGTTGAAGCATAAATTTGTGGTGTTCTCCTTTGAATGTTTTATTTGGTTGACTTGGTGCATGCTCATACCATGTTTATGACTACGAAACAGTCACTTATAGCCTCTATGATCATTTAGTTTCGAACTTGTGGTACCACTTATGATTTGATTAATGATGTTTATGTCGCTATGCATGATTATGGCCATTATTGCTCTCTTGATTTGTCGCTCCCAGTCTTTTGCTAGCCTCCACATGTACTGAGTATGAGCTCTACTCGTGCATCCAACTCCCAAAAACCCAAGTTTGCGAAATGTGTCCACCATACCTACCTACATGTGGTATTTAACCGCCACTCCAAAGTAAATTGCTCATGTGTTACCTTTAAAACTTTCAAAATTACTCCTGTTTTGTGCTCATGTTTTAGCTCATGAGGATGTAAATAGAGAATATTTATCTCACTTATTGATTGGACTTTCACACCCTGGACTAGTGGCTTCATCCGCTTATCCAATTGATAGAAGAGCTAGCAGCGGGTGCCCAACCCCAAATTAATAACAACAAATTCTCTTCACTATTTTTGCCCCTGGTTTATCAGTCAAAGCATAATTGTGTAAACAAAAGAGAAAGAGGGATGAGCTTCTACCCAGATGCGTCCTTCTATGGGAGCCGCTCCTGTGAAGTCTAGTTGGCTTGTGACGTACTGTATTTTCTGTATACCATTCATTGACATAAACATACACCTCTCTAAAAAAAAGGTTTTCAATACGTTTGTTTAATAAAATAAATCTCTAGCACATGAGTGATCCATGCTTCCCTCTGTGAAGGGCCTTTCTTTTACTTTTATGTTGAGTCTCCATCTTCTAACTTTATGCACAGTTGAGAGAGCATAGTTGCCATTCTGACTTTAATGTGCATTTATCCCAGAAACATTATTAATTGATTCATGATTTGTTATTGTTTGTTCTCTAATTATTTGTTCTAGTCTTCCTCATAAACTTTGAAGGTGTCCTGGCATTCATGTTTTGCCCCACTCTCAAGGACTAGCAAAATATCACTTTGCCATGCTTTCTCTATACTTGAAACAAACGTATAACTTTCAATGCATTGTTATTCATGATCTTTTATTTGTGTTACTTCTCATGATGCAAGGTGATTGCTATGCTTTATTGTTAAAGTTTTATTTATCATGCTTGTGTTGAAGTTATATGATCTCAGCTTACATATTCTTTTACATTATTGATGATCAAGTTTATTCTTGGTAGCATGTCACCTCAGAAATTATGTGTTTTTATCGTTTACCTACTCGAGGACGAGTAGGAACTAAGCTTGGGGATGTTGATACGTCATAAATGTATCCTTAATTTTTGATGTTCCATGTTGTTTTCATGTTATTTCCTACATGTTTGTTATACACTTTATGTATTTTTTATCTATTTCCGGGACTAACCTATTGACAAGATTCCACAGAGCCAGTTCCCTGGTTTCTGCTGTTTTTAGTTTCAGAAAAAATTGTTCTAGAAATATTCTCGGAATTGGAAAATTCGAAGCCCGGAAGTCTTAGAATTCCCGAAGGTTCCACGGAGTCCCAAAGAGTGTAACATCCCTACTTTTGTGTAATAAGAAGTGAGGTGTTGTTGTGTACATGGCATATATGCATGAAAATGTGGGTCAAAATTTTGCATCTGAATATAATCAGTGCCATGGAACAAATATCACTTAATCTAGCCATCCACAAACTTATTCTAAAAAGTTCCTCAAATTGAATCAAACAAATGATGGAAATGTCACATTTATTAAGAGCTTTACAATGGTTATTTTGGTGTAATTTTTACTTTTCAAAAAGGCCCCCAGAACATCAAAACTGTCTATTTTTCATCCATAGAGGACCTCTTGGTGATTTTCAAAACCCCCAGGGGGTTTTCTGAAAAGCCCCTTTTCTTTTCTTTCTTCCTCAACTCCGGCCAGAAGGACGAGGGCGATGTGGTGGCCGCTGCCACCTCCTGCTTCCCCGACTTGGAGGGGATGACGACCCCCTGATGCATGTAAAATGCATACATGAACTTTGCATGTTATTACTTGTTTTTCCTACATATTAGCAACTTATATTCATGTTTTATAATGATTTGGGGGATTTTCTGAACAATCCCCCTTCTTTTGGTTCTAACCCTGCTTTTCCAGAAAACGTACTTTTTAGTGTTTCAGACTTTCCGGGAGCTTCGGGACTCCAAAAAGGGCAAGGCCAAAGAGCACGGTTCAGAATTTTCGAGACGAAGACCATGGGCCAAAGTAGAGGGCCAAAAGGACAACCAGGTGGAAAAGAGGACCCTCCACGCGGCCAGATTCCTTGGCCGCGTGTCGGGCCCACTTTTTGCCCCCGTGGCTCCGATGTCGTCGATCTTTCTTCTCCCGAGTGTCTCGTGACCTAAAACCGACTATATAAAGGGTCCCCTGGCCTTTTCGAGAAGGGGGCGGCGCCGAGAGTCGAAACCACAAAACAGAGAGACAGAAGGCTGCCGCCGGAGAAGATCGGAGGGGGGAAACGCCGCCGGGATCACCCACGGAGGGCTCCACCCCCCTCCGGCGTGTTCATCATCAACATCTACAGCAAGATCAGCTCCATCTCTCCACTGTAATCTCTTGGCAAACACGATGTATGATGCAATACTATATTCCCTTGATGTATTGTGTCTCCCCATCTATGTTTGAGTAGTGAATTGTTCTTGGCAATGGTGAAATAGTTCGTTGATTGGTTGCATACAAGTTTGTTATCTTCTATGATTGTCTTTATGTACAATATATGAGTGCACGCATATGTTGGGGAATGCATGTAAGGTGATCACCGGTAGCATAATGGAGTGGTGGTGACTTGGGAGTGAAAGTAACCTGAGACCGAGCCACAAAGTTAAGTTATTGGGGGATATATATAGGGGACCTTAGAACGTAAGGCTATGGTGGGACTTTATGTCTTAATCAATCTTGTGCAGTCATTTACTTGGCCACGTGATCCATCATAAGGGGTTGTAGATAATTTACTTGACTATACCTATTCATGGCTCCTTCCTAGAAGAAACAACTAAGACTAAAACATGTGCTTCACTAATTGTGACAACCACACGAACGAAACACCTATTGCTAGAACACCTGCTCCCTTGAGATACTTGAGATATTTGCTGCTTGCTACTTGTGAAACTTGCTTTAGAAACTTGCTCTAGGATTACTTCCATTTTAAACTTGATTCACTAGTTACTAGACAAACCACACTCCACGTCACTTGCTTTTAATTAGTTAGTTCCTTTTAGTTAAACTTATTGCTTTGCATAAACAGCCATATAAGAGGGTTATAGGGCTTTAGAGAATAGATAGCTTACCTTCAGCTCCTCGTGGGTTCGACACTCAAATACTTATCGAAAGGTACTACAATTGATCTCCTGCACTTGGGAGTCATCAAGCACTTTTCTGGCGCCGTTGCTGGGGAGTGTTGTGCTAAGCTTTTATTCTTGTTTTCATTGCATACTAACATATAAACCTAAAACACAAAAAAAAATATAAAATGGAAAACAACCAAACAATTTTAGAACTGTATAATATCTACCTTGAATTAGGACATGAAGTGTTTGAGGAGAAATTGAAAAATTATTTGCACAACAATCATATTTGTGGTAGTACTAATTCTTTGAACACCTTTATTGCTAAGGAAAACCTTGAGCTTGGGGAAGTTTTTCTTGATGAATATGATATTTTTAGTCCCCCTACTATTGAGGATAAAAATGATATACTTGCTGATTCTATGGAAAGTTTTAAGCTTGGGGAAGTTGGTTTTGATGAGCATGATATTTCTAGTTCCCCAAGCTTGGAGGAGAAAATTCACTTTGATGATACTATGCCTCCTATATATGATGATTGCAATGAAAATTATGAATGTTTGACTCCCACTATCACTAATGAGGATTTTACTTATGTGGAGAGTAGTGATTCTTTTATGCATGTGGCTCATGATAAGAATGTTTTATGTGATATTCATATTGTTGAATCTATTCATGATGCTACTGAAAATTATTATGAGAGAGGGAAACATGGTTACACATATTTCAACAATATTAAGTTTCCCCTCTTTATGTTTAAAGTATTGAAGTTGCACTTGATCTACCTTTCTATGCTTGCTATTATGTGCTTCTTTTATTTTTTTCATTACAAAATGCCAATGCATAGGAAATGGGTTAGACTTAGAAATAAATTATTTAAGATTTTTTTGGTGTCTTCCTTATGCTTTAATTTCCTATTCGGTTTGAGCACACATTTATGTCTTTACAACATGTAACATGCCTTTACCTACTGTTATGTATCATTTAGTTTAAGATTTTCATTTTATAAAAAATTTGGGAAAAAAATGAGAAGGATGAGTAATGGAGAAGTTGGAGTCGACCTTGAACATGTGTTGTTCATGCCAATGAAACCATTGCAAAGTCTCTATCACTAAAACTTTTTCCAAAGCTAAAAACAATAAAAATATTAGTTCACTACTGTAACATCATATTTCTGTCTTATTTCTCATCTTAAATGGCAAGAATAATCTTATATGAGAGATAGGATTAAACAATAGTAATTAGCTGTCAAGAAAACAGATTCCTGAACTTCACTACGAAAAATGTTTAAAATCACAGAAGTGGAATTCTGACCTGGTAATTTACGACAGCAATATTTAGTTATCAATACATATTTCATTAGTTTTAAGTTTTCTGATTTGAGCAACTTAAGTGCCTCTAAAAATTCACTCTTTACGGGCTGTTCAGTTTTTGGCAGATTATGTCTTTATTTTGCATTGCTCTCATTACTTGTGTTTTGTGTGGTTCTTTTGATCAAGGATCAATACACAACTGTAGTAACAGTAGTTAATATTTAGACTAAACTCATGATGTGTATTTGTTGTATCTATGTGGATTTTATTTATGGAGGCACTAACCCCTCTAATCAAGTTTTATGTTGAGATTTGTGTAAGAAGAATTTTTCAGGAGGAAGAGTTGAGTGAGATGAACAAAGATCAAGAGGGACAACCAATCAAGCTTGGGGATGTACCCCTGGGCTCACCCTACATGTATCAAATAAGTACAAGAATCCAACCTTAGGGATGCCGAGCCACCTCACTCCAACCATCATGATGTTAAGTAAGTAAAGCCTAGCTATATGGCTATAAAGAAAGCGCTTTACGGGAGGCAACCCGGTTGTTTTGTTTGGATTTTCCTAGTGTCCTCTTTCTATCTCAAGATATTAGTTTTTGTTGTTTTAATTCTGGAGTTTTCAATAAAGAGTCAAGTCAAACCCATTTGGACTTATAAGTTGCCATCCTAGTGCATGAAATTTCTGTTTCAGCACGAGTCTGCTCACCGTATGATTTTACGTTTTTTATTGGTATCTCGGATTGAGCTAATTTTTTAGTATGTTCTGCATCTTTTCGTCCTCTGTATGCAAAAAAATTGGCTTAATTTTTTGACGAGTCTAGGTTAGGGAAAAAACGTTCGTTTTGCTGCTGTTGCTTTTCTGGACAGATTCTACCTTCTTTTGTTTTATGCACTCTTTGGGCTTGGGAATCGAATTTCCATGATTCTTTCAAGCAAGAGAGTGAACGTAAAACATAATGAACCTTATTGTCTATCTACTGGAGCATTTGATTTGGAATTTTGCACAGCAAGCATGTGATTTGTTTGTCCTTGCTAATCTCACCCCACAGAAAAAGAATGGGAGAAACACGTTTTGTGAAGTTTTTTCACGGGGAATAGAGGAGTTGCGCCTCAAGACATCCAAGAATGGTGAAAGCCATAAGCTTGGGGATGTGATGTATTTTGGTTAGCACACGTCTACTTTCTGTTTTTCTAAGCAAAGCATTTATCGTAGAGACTTGAAGCGTCTAGTTTTTTGTTTTTATTTTTGTTTTGATAAGACCACACCCATCATTTTATATGAGATTGAGCTACTGGAGTTTGGGGTTGGAATGTATTGGATGCTATTATTATGACTTGAAATAGGGATGCCATGGTTGATTTGAAGAGCTACATATGTTTGCATGATTTATAGGCTTTTTATGTGTAGAAATTTGCAATAATGTTGTCTTGAGCTATCTCTTATTCATGTCCTTGATGTTAATTGCTGGTTTATTTAGTTTGTCATGAAATGAGTAGTTCTATGGACATATGCATGCATAGTAGCTGGTCAACTATCTCCCTCTTGCTAGCCAAAAATTTAAAAATTCCAACAAGTAAAAACTTGTTTCCAACACTCCTTAGCCAAGTATTTCCAGTGAGTCCACCATATCTTCCCATTAGCTTCATTGCTATTCCGAGTATTTTCACCATGTTATTGTGTTATTTATGTTCTAAATTAAGATATTCACTTTATTAATTGTCATGGGTTGAACTTGGGATAGGACTCTCACGAACTTTTGAAGGCACACTTTACTTTTTATGCATCTAATAAACATGACCCTATAATGGGAGCCACAAGTTTTGCGTTTGACAAGTGTGTGCTTGGGAGCTAGCTATAAACGTGTATCACCGGAAGGCTTTCAACATTGCACAAAAATTTACATTTGGTTGATATAATTTACTTTTGTTTTTGGACTCCTGCCATGCCGAAATGAAATAGAGGAATAGTAAGTTTTGATGAGTAAGTATCTATATGACTAGAGAAACGCATTGGGCTGCTAACCCAAGCCATGCTTTATCATGGTGGAAATTTACTTACAGCTTGAGTGACTCTACAACACATCCTACAATAAAATAAGAAGCTATGCATAATAGTGAATGAAAATAAAAAGGATGATGAGTCTACTCCGTTTGTTTGTCTTGTCATTGTGACATGTGCTTGTTTCCATGTCATGGGGAAAGAGGTACCTCTTTGCGGTTCTCTATGATGTCATTAATACTTATTATTATTGTACAAAGCTTATTAGGAATCTTAAGTTGAGTAATCATGGAGTAGGTTTTCACACTCACGGGGCATGAGGCTTTCAACCACCTTGTCATTCACATTACTTCAACATTCACCATATACGATGCTAGTGATAAAGGGGCAATGAGAGTCCTAGATCAATGGATACCACATTTCAATTAGTAATTTTAGTTGAATAATTTAGAGGCTAAATAAGACTTGATCATGTTTTACCTCTACTCAATTTTCTCCAATGTGTCCACCATATTTTCTATTTTCCATTATGCTATTCTTTGACCAATATAGGATTTTATTTTTCATTTTGTGTATGCATTTGGTCCATAGTGCTTTTATTTCATTATGCACTTTGTGAACTTTCATGAAGCATCTTTGCTTGCATATTTGATATTTCTTACAACATGAATTGTATATTTCTACTCATTTCTAGTATTAATCATTTGATTATATGTAGCATGAATAATCCTCCTTGATATCCCATGATTGTTTCAATATGCGAAGTCCATGTTAGTTTTATCACCTTCATACTCGAGGACGAGCATGGGTTAAGCTTGGCGATGTTGATGCATGTAAAATGCATACATGAACTTTGCATGTTATTACTTGTTTTTCCTACATATTAGCAACTTATATTCATGTTTTATAATGATTTGGGGGATTTTCTGAACAATCCCCCTTCTTTTGGTTCTAACCCTGTTTTTCCAGAAAACGTACTTTTTAGTGTTTCAGACTTTCCGGGAGCTTCGGGACTCCAAAAAGGGCAAGGCCAAAGAGCACAGTTCAGAATTTTCGAGACGAAGACCATGGGCCAAAGTAGAGGGCCAAAAGGCCAACCAGGTGGAAAAGAGGACCCTCCACGCGGCCAGATTCCTTGGCCGCGTGTGGGGCCCCCTTTTTGCCCCCGTGGCTCTGATGCCGTCGATCTTTCTTCTCCCTAGTGTCTCGTGACCTAAAAACGACTATATAAAGGGTCCCCTGGCCTTTTCGAGAAGGGGGCGGCGCCGAGAGACGAAACCACGAAACAGAGAGACAGAAGGCTGTCGCCGGAGAAGATCGGAGGGGGGAAACGCCGCCGGGATCACCCCCGGAGGGCTCCACCCCCCTCCGGCGTGTTCATCATCAACATCTACAGCAAGATCAGCTCCATCTCTCCACTGTAATCTCTTGACAAACATGATGTATGATGCAATACTATATTCCCTTGATGTATTGTGTCTCCCCGTCTATGTTTGAGTAGTGAATTGTTCTTGGCAATGGTGAAATAGTTCGTTGATTGGTTGCATACAAGTTTGTTATCTTCTATGATTGTCTTTATGTACAATATATGAGTGCACGCATATGTTGGGGAATGCATGTAAGTGATCACCGGTAGCATAATGAAGTGGTGGTGACTTGGGAGTGACAGTAACCTGAGACCGAGCCACAAAGTTAAGTTATTGGGGGATATATATAGGGGACCTTAGAACGTAAGGCTATGGTGGGACTTTATGTCTTAATCAATCTTGTGCAGTCATTTACTTGGCCACATGATCCATCATAAGGGGTTGTAGATCATTTACTTGACTATACCTATTCATGGCTCCTTCCTAGAAGAAACAACTAAGACTAAAACATGTGCTTCACTAATTGTGACAACCACACGAACGAAACACCTATTGCTAGAACACTTGCTCCCTTGAGATACTTGAGATATTTGCTGCTTGCTACTTGTGAAACTTGCTTTAGAAACTTGCTCTAGGATTACTTGCATTTTAAACTTGCTTCACTAGTTACTAGACAAACCACACTCCACGTCACTTGCTTTTAATTAGTTAGTTCCTTTTAGTCAAACTTATTGCTTTGCATAAAAAGCCATATAAGAGGGTTATAGGGCTTTAGAGAATATATAGCTTACCTTCAGCTCCTCGTGGGTTCGACACTAAAATACTTATCGAAAGGTACTACAATTGATCTCCTGCACTTGGGAGTCATCACCCCCTGGAGACGTCGGATCGAACACTCCCCGCAGAACCGCCTCCCTCGCACGCCTCCTCATTCTTTGTCCCTCCCCGCGCAACAAAACCCTAGCCGACGGAGATTCGTAGCCGCCGGAGATTCACCGTGTCCGCGACCTCGCCGAGAAGCTCCACAGATTCGCCGCGTCCTCCTCTTCCTCCACGAGCACGCGGGAGAGCCGAGATGGCCTAGACGCCTCTGATTTCGCCGTCACCTTCCTCTCCGGCCGTCGGCCATTTCTGCATCGCGTCGTCGCCTCCGAGCTTCTCCGGCCTCTCTGACCCTCCCGACGTAATCACGGTGAGCTTTGCCACCTTCCTGTCCTCTCGTTTCCTTCCCCGCGGCCGGAATCGCCGGGTGCACCGGAGCCCGAGAGCGTCGCCGCTCTTCCTCCATGGCGGCTCGCCATCGTTGACCTACCACGGGCGGCGCCACCACCTTTAGGTAGAGCGCGACGAGACGCATCCAACGCATCGAACCACGCAACCCGGGGTGGCCGGAATCGCCGCCGGCGACCAAGTCTGTCCACGGCCGGCCACCGGATGACGCAGGGGTGACGTCATTGTGACATCACCAGGCCACGTGTTGGCACCCTGTTTTTCGGGGTTTATTTTTAAATGAAATTCAAACTGACACGTGGGCCCCACCTTAAATAGAAATTACAGAAAATAATTAAATCTTGTAAATTAAATAACTTTTAATTTATAAGTCCAAAAATTATGGAAAATATGAAAAATGTTCATAAAAATGTAAGCTATTTGTTTATATAATTTGCAGTCATATTTGACTAAGTTCAAAGTGGGGTCATATTTAAATTTAAATTAAATTCATTAAAATAATAAAAATAATGTTTTAATTCAATAAAATCAGAAAAATAAGTGTATTATAACAAAATGATGAGGAAAACAAATGCAACCTAGCTATGGGGTTCTACAAGTCATTTGAGCAACTAATGTTGGACACACCTCTAAAGTAGGGTTTTCCCCCTCCGATGGTCATCGTTTCTCGACGTTAAACCATAGCGATATGTTTTACCTCCTAGGGCTTACATCCTTTGCATTAATTTGATCATGCATACATGTTGTGCATTGCACGGTTACCATGTTTTGAATGTTTGCCTTCTTTCTGGAGTTGTTCGTTATTGGTAGAATGAGATCCGGAAGTTGATCCAGGCTTCTACGACAACCCCAGTTCCACCTTCGACGAGCAAGGCAAGCACAACCTCATGGATTTACCCATGTTTTGAGTCCTTTAAACCTCTTACTCATGTATGTGATTCAACTAAGTTTTGAGTCCTTTAGAGTTATCCTATCCACTGCATGATCCCCCTTTATGTCACCTTCATACCTGTTTAACCTCCTAGTATGACTAGGGTTGTTTGAGTATCTCTAGAGCCTTGTATGATTTATGCTTAGCCATGCTTAGTGTTATGATCTACTTAATCCTATTGATATTTGGGTCACTTTGATAACCTTTTATGTTGATATATTTGTGAGTGTTGAGCATGTGAACTGACTAAGGCCTGTACGGGAGGCCACTTCGGTAGTGGTTATACGTTCCTTACTCCGCCAACCCTAGGAGATAAGGTCTCTCCACGGAAGCCAAGACTGAGCGTGCAGCCACACGCAGGCCAATGAACCCCGCTCGACTGACTAACTTGTTTAATCACTTCCATGGGTCACGTGGTTTGAGTTTTCCATTTGCGGGTGTGTCATAAAATGTTTTGGAGAAAACTAGGGCGTGAACGGGACCAGTGATGGACATACACGGATCTTGTACCGACTCACAGAACAGGTGCCGCCAGGAGGTGGCCAACTGCCTGTTGACGGGGTGGCCGTGTTTGGGTTGACTCACGGATAAGGTTAAGCAAGGTCAAGGCCGTGGTCAACCACCCTCTGCCGCGCTCTTAGAGAGGAGCGTTACCGCGTGGCACTAAGAGTCGGTTGGTACGTGTGGGTAAAGTGTACCACCCTGCAGGGATAAATCTTTCGGAAAGCCGTGTCCACGGTTAAGGACGACTTGGTGAAAGACACGAGGTCATAGATAACTTTAATGGAATGACTAAAACTTGTTGACAACGAATGAAGTATGCCTCCTCGACTACGTCGAGAGGAGTGATTCTTGTAGCATGAGATAGTCTGGAAGTGAGAAAGTATTGGTGGAACAAAAAGAACATGATGATCTCAGTAGTTGAGTAGATTCCTCCTCTGTTTTAGAAATGCTCAATTACATGTGCTTCTTCTTCCTCGACTTCGGAAAACAAAGGTGGCTTTACGCAAAGAACATAGAAGCCAAGTCTTGTTGGGTACCTTTTGTACTCAACCTTGCCTCGTTGTTGTTTTGTTTCAGACTTCGGTGATGCAGATGAAGAAGGGTTCTACCTCGACGTCGATGAGTAGTTCGGGGTTCCCAGGTGGCAGACTGGTATCTGTAGTATGGATTTGACTACGTTGCTTATGTTAGGACTCTAATTCCTTTTGCAGTCTTGTTGTATAGCAACATAATTTGCTTTCGCTGCTTGTTGTACTGTTAGGTTACTTGACCTATGTTGGTCGTGTAACCTCTGCGTGTAATGCTATACTCTAGTAAGACTTGTTTAATACATTTCCATGTCTAGAGTGCTGCTTTGATCGGTTGTTGTGTTTGAGCTCATTGTTATACAGTTTTGGCTATGCCTGCGTAGTTGTCGCAGTCGAGGGGTTGTGGAGCCGATGATCCATGTTCGAGCACGCCTTTCGATGTGATTCGTCCTAGGGCTTGGTAACCCCAGTAACCCTCGATTGTTGTTGCACTTCCTAGACACATAGCAGCTCTGTATAGCTTTGGTCCCGTTCCTTCAGTTTCATCCGACTCGTGGACGCTTGGTTATGACTAGCATGGACACAAGGAGTAGTAGTACCGTGGTGATCCGGCCTGCGTGCCGATGAATCCGGTCTGCCTGCCGTTATTTGTTGCGGTCGGGGCTAGTAACCCTGAAGCCCTTGTGGGTCCATGACTAGGAGCACATAACAGTATTATCTCTGGGTTCGGGGTCTGACAAAGAGGCCCGGAGAGGGGCCATAGGGGGGCACACCATAGGGCGGCGCCCCCTGGCCGCGCCTGGGGGTGGTGTGGGCCACTCGGGCGTCCACCGCCATCGCCGTTTCGCCTATTTATACCCCCGGTACGTGAACCCTAAAAATATACCACTTCTTTCGAGAAACACCCGAGGCCGCCGTCATCGTCATCCCGAGATCGGGGGGTTCTGGAGCTCTCCCCGGCACCCTGCCGGGAGGGGAATTCATCACCGGAGGGGTCTACACCACCATGCCCTCCTCCGAAGTGATGCATGAGTAGTTCATTCATGGACTACGGTCCATAGCAGTAGCTAGATGGTTGTCTTATCCACTTTGTACCTCATGTTTAGATCTCGTGAGCTGCTCTACATGATCGAGATCATCTTTATGTAATTCTACATGTTATGTTTACTGGGATCTGATGAATGTTGAATGCTATGTCTTCTGATTATCAATATATCATGTTATCTTCATGCATATGTTATTTATGATCTTTCATGCTCTCCGTTATTAGTAGTAGCCCTGGCCAAGTAGATGCTAGTAACTCCAAGAGGGAGTATTTATGCTCAATAGTGGGTTCATGCCTCCTTTGCATCTATGTTCGAGCGACAGAAACGTGACGGATGGAGGATGTGCTGTTGCCATTAGGGAGAAAACAACGGTGTATAACCAAAACAAGGTTGAGGGGCATCCCGAGCTAGCCGGTCTGGGTAGAGATGAAGGCGGACGTCCGCCAAGTATGATTCCATTTGTGAGCGTGACTAGGCTTTTTAATCGATTGATTGTGAATAGCGATATATGGGCCCAGCTTGATTAACGAACGAATTTTCCGTTCCCGGCGGACACGGACCGCCTGCTTGGTCCAGCGGCCCGGCGGCTTGCATCCCTAGGTCTGGGGCTTGGCGAAGCCCGGTCTGGGAGCCGGTTTGTCCGGACACTGCAGGACGGATGGACGGACGGAAACAATGCCGGGTGGCATCCTGAGCCTGCCGTTCTAGTGGCCGACCTGTCCGGGGCCCGGTCTTGAGGCCGGTCTAGCAAGCTTTTCTAGTTGCCTTCTCTTATTCTTCTTCTTCTATCTTCTCATCTTCTTGGCTATCGTCTTATCCACCTTTTAGAGTGTTCTCAACACCGTCCTGAGGACCATGTGGGTAGCTAAACAGGCAAAGCATATCTACAATATCTAAATGTGAGCAACCCACTAACTCTATTTCTCTCAACATGCAGGGTATCCACCTCATCAAGCCTCCTTGACCAATCTTAGCCTTACATCTAAGCAACTTATCAAATATGCCATCTCAGCAAGTCTTCCACCTCATCACGATTTCTTACAATATTGATTTTTTTTCTTTTTTTCGTCCCAGCTCAATTTTTGAGGTAGGAACATGCGTCACATTTATTTTAACCAAACGCCAAGCGTCAGGCATATCATGGGCCATAGAGCTTTTGTTCTGCCAATGAGCGCACGTTAGCCTTCATATCCTATTGCTCCTATGCACCTCCTCCCTGTGACGGTAGCACACACCGACTCCTCCCTACATCGGGCTCCTTCTCGCTCACCCTTTTTCCTTCTCCAGCCACCATTAGTATAGCCGTGCTGCTCCTTGATTCGACCCTGTTGGACGCCTTAATTCTACAACATCTGCTGTTGATACATCTAAGCTTGCTAATGGTTTGAATCCATCCTGCAACCAAACCTGTCCACGGCTTCTCCATGCCTCTCACTGAAAAATTGTATTGATTTGTTTCATGTATTTTGTATTGCAGGTTGCATCGGCAAAGCATGAGCAATGGCCAGATGGCCTCTATCATCAGGTCAACAGCTTTGTACAGAGAGAAATTGGTTATCTTCTTCATCGGCCTATCTTGACACAGTGCTATTAGAACTGCAATCTGGACCATGGCTTCATGTTCGAATTGCGGTTTTTCATTCAGTTTTTATCTATATCGACAACACCCTCTGTTTGGAGCTCCACTGATCATCCTTCTTGGACTCGGTGACTTCCTCAAATTTGTCGCCATGATTTCTGAAGAGTCAAACTCTGCTTCTCATCATCGGATGGATACAGTAGTCGGCCAATCTCTTCCTCCTGCTTCTGTCTAGCCCGTGTAAGTTTTTTTTTACTTATTTGGATATAGTAGTTGGGTCCATTGAACTCTATATGACGTTGCTTTTCATCTTCGATTATATTTTAGGCATATAATTATAGATCTCTCATGGTGCTTTTTGCATCTATATGACGTTGCTTTTCATCTGACCTGATATAATTATTGAGACTTTCTTCTTTAAAATTGAAGCAGATTAAACCGCCTAAATAGTAGACTTATTTAACTTTGGTTGAAAACTCAAGAGTATCATCGAACACGTGGATATTTGTACTTTTATATTTTGACATTTGTGGGTGGTCAATCTATGGACCTATTTTGGGCTATAGACAAGTAAAGTTCGTGAGCTTTTCGTTGATTTTCTCATGTGTTTTATTCTCGGGAAAAAAATTATGACCCCGCAGCAACGCGCGGGGTATTATCTAGTTCCCATAAGCCATGAGGTAAGGGCATCTCCAGCCGTCCCCCCCAGAGCCCCCCCCCCCAAGCGGCGTTTTTTGCGCCGTTTCGCACCAGTCGCCCCCCAGGATCCGATTTAGCGCCGCTTTCCGCCGGTTTTTGCGCCGTTTCGCGCTGCCGAACCCAGGCCAAACCCAGCGCGCTGGGTTCGGCTTGGGGGGCGAAATGCGTGCGTGGGCCACAACTGTCGGCGACGGAAGACGATTTCCCTCTCCTTTTTCGGCGTTTCCCTCCACTTTCCCCCCTCATGTACCTCTCCCCCCACTCCATTCCCGCCATTTGCCACCCAACCCGAGATCCAGACGCCATGGCTCCCGCCCGATTCACAGGACCCCGCGCCGCCGCCGCCGTATCCATTGCTGCGACCTCCGATCTCGGCAAGAAACCGCGCAAGCCGAGAGCGCCGAAGGAGAAGCCGCCCGGCATGACCAACAAGGAGTGGATCGCCGAGAGAGCGCGCCTGGCAACGGCCAACGTCAAGCGCCGGGGGAGGGAGGCGGCGCAGCGCCAGAGGCAGTTGATGGCGCAGCTGCAGGCGGAGGAGCATGCCGCCATCGAGGAAGAGCAGTTGGAGGATGAGGAGGAGGAGGATGAGGCCGCGCCGGACGAGCCCCCTACTCTGGTCGCAGCCACAGCGCCGCTCGTCAAGCGGAAGACCGGCTTCAACCCCATCTTCGCCGGATGGAAGAACTCGCCGTCGCCGTCGCCACGCCCGTCACCGCACCCGACGCCTGCGTGGTTCGTCGAAGGCGACCCCCTGGGCGGTTTCAACCCCAACCTCACCTTCCCCTACCACCCGCCGATGATGTATGGTGCCTCGCCGGGCTACGCAGCTTCCCCGTCCCACCGCCGTGCGATCATGGCCGGACTGCAGGCCCATGACAACAGCTACATGGAGGAGATCATCGTTGTCGGCACGATGGCAGCGGCGGCGAGCCCTGGCTTCCTCGAGCAGAGCGGGAGTTCTTCACGCAGGGAGGTGGTGACTACGGCGAAGAGTGCTCTACCGGCACGCAGGCGACGGAGGTGCAGGGCGACGACGACGAGGTGGACGAGACGCCGGTTGCGCTAGAGGGACCAGATCCCGCCGGCGAAGGCCGAAAGCGGCGTGGTCCTGGTCGTCCCCGCAAGGAACCCAAGGCACCCCCGCCCCCCGTCGAGCCTCGCATCAAGTGGACGAACAGGGAGGATGTCCTCCTCGCCGAGGCGTGGAAGACGATCAGCATGGACCCGATCGTCGGCGCCAACCAGCACGTCGACAACTACTGGAAGCGGGTGAAGACTACGTACGACGAGCGCCGGATAATCGACCCCTACTTCGCCTCATGCGTCACCGACCGCGGCCAGAAAGCCATGGCGAACCATTGGGCCAACATCCAGACGTCTTGCAACAAGTGGCACGGCATCCAGGAGGAGATCTCGATGAGGCCGCAGAGCGGCGCCAACCGCGAGATGGAGATCGTCCGGATGCTCGAGGCGTACAAGAACGACGAGGGCTCCGACTTTAAGTTCCTCCACGTCTTCGTCGTCATCGAGGGGTGCGAGAAGTGGGTGGAGGTGCGGCGGTCGATCGGCAAGGGCAAGGAGTACGTCCCCGACGCGGTGGCTGCATGTGCGTCCGAAGGGCGTCCGCCGATGGGCCACAAGAAAGCCAAGTTGGCAAGAGACGGCGCGCCGGCAGCGGCAAAGCTCCAGGCGTCCATCGAGACCTTCATCGCCGACGCCCAGGCCCAGGCCCGCAAAAGGGAGGAGGTCGCCAAACAGAGATGGGCGGCGCTCATGGCCAACTCGCAGGTGAAGATCGACCTCCTCAGGACTGGCACCGCGACGAAGAAGAGGAACAACGACCTCGCCTTCCTCACGGGGGGCGACCCGGCCGCGATGACCCCCGAGGTGAGAGCTTGGTTCCTGGCGCAGTGCACCCTCATCCTGAGCGACATCAGCACGCCCCCGGCCCCGACCACGTCGTCTGGTGGCACCAGCTACACCACCGCGCCGACGAGCACGCATGTCGACCTGGAGGATGCCGCGACCGTCGTCGACAAGGATGCCGAGCCCGTCGTCGACAAGGATGCCGAGCTCGTCGTCGACCTGGAGGATGCAGCGCCCGTCATCGACCTGGAGGATGCTGCGCCGAGCTCGCCGCCTGCTCCGACGCCGGCCGACGCCTCTGCCTGATCGCCCACCTTTGCCCACGCCGCGCGCGCCCGTCTGTGATTCGATCTAGACTCTATTTGATCGCCCACCTGTGGCGTTTTTTGTAATATGATTGCCCAAACTATGGCTGCCGTGATCGTCGAACTCGGGCTCTATTTTTTGGGGCGGGAAAAGGAAGTTTCAAATGATATCGCCGTTCTCTTTTCTGGGTCGCGGAACGGCTGGTAAAATCGCCCCCCCCCCCCCCCCCCCCAGGTTTTGGTGCGGGGCGGCGTTATCGCTAGAAAGCGTCGAACTGGGGGAGGGGCGAACGGCTGGAGATGCCCTTATAACCCATTCATCAATGCATAAAAAACTCTATAAACTTTCCTTGAAAATCATTTGAACCAAATAGACCCTAAACTCCAAAACCCTCTCTTTTAAGGCCAACACACCTTCACGTTAGGGTTCTCCTGGTTTGAGCCGCCGCCGCCCCGCCGCAAATCTGCTCGCCGCCACCCGCGCTCTCGGCCCTTCCCCGACGGACATTTCCCAGCCATGGCGGAACAGGTACCGCCCCCCTCAAGCTATTCCAATGGATCTCTGTTCCGCCCGTCGGCTTCGTCGTGCCCCATTAGGACCAGCTGTTAAGGTGACACATCTATCAGTCCGATCCGGCCTAGTACAGGTTACTGCTCGCGTCGATCGGCTGTACCGATGTCGAATTTGGGTCCTGGATCTTGGGCCTTGGAATGGACAGAGAAAATGGTTAATTTATGAGCCGTCGTGCTCTTGTTTTAGAATTCATGGAGATGTATGGTTTGGATTGGGATGAAACGGGACGGTTTTAAGCGATTGGTTTGGAACTTGGGACTTGTCACTTGTGTGTGTGTTGTTATTAGCTCCATGTTGCGTTCTCATACATGTTTGTGATCTGGAGACAATCAGTTAGAGTTGATGGTCATCTTTGTCATACTTCGTGCTCTGTGATTGGTTTCTGATTATCTCAATGCGCAGTAAAATTCGGTGATTTCTTTTGCCTTTACGTGCTCACACCGCCCGTATCATCATAAAAGAAGATTTACATGTATGAGAGCATTTGGGCCATATGGTACTTATATCTAGGTAACTGGTAAGTGCATGACATCATGCGTAGTACAGCTTCATGAGCATTACAAAATAAAAGACGCATGTATGACTGGTGCCCTAGTGGCTAGTGATGTTTTCTGCCGTCTGCCTTGTCTTTTCTCCCTTCAATATGCCAATCCCATTGTAACTAAATGTCTGTAGCAAGTCTTTGTTTCCATATTGATGAAATGTGTAATACATGATGGAATGAGCCTTTACTTGGCCGTAGAATAGTAGAGTTGTGTTATGGCGATTACTGATACATATATGTTGCTTGGAAATGTAGCCCTAGATCATCTATCTCTTGTCATGTTGTTTCAGCGTTGCAGAATGCAACCGTTTTGATGTAAGGCATTCTCTGTTTTGTGCAGACTGAGAAGGCTTTCTTGAAGCAGCCAAAGGTCTTCCTTAGGTCAGGGCTCTGCACCAACCTCTTATTGCTATTATTTGTATGCAACATGCAAGTATCTGACACATCATATGTTTGATTTCAGCACAAAGAAATCTGACAAGGCGAAGAGGCCTGGGAAGGCAGGTAATCGCTTCTGGAAGAATATTGGTCTTGGTTTCAAGACCCCCAAGGAAGCGATTGAAGGTACACATACTATATTGCCTATCAGGCTACCACTATGAAATCCATGCACCATTGCAATTTGCCATGTATGATTAGTCTTTGAGGTGCTACTATAAACAGTTTATACATATAAAATGATTAAACTAGATGCCTCTTCATGACTAGTCATATCAGTTTCTGATAACAAGAAAGCTCTTAGTGATCATGTTCTCTTCCAAGAGTTGTTTTACTTAGCAGTATGAATTGTTAGGTTGTTTCCTGCATCAGGTAATCTTGTAAATGTAGTCATTATTTCTGTCCAGGTAGCAATTTGTTTGTCCTGTGAAGTGACTCTATGAAGAAAAATACTTATCCAAAACCTTTCCTTTTGCTAGTATACAATGTGATATTGATGTTGCAATGCATGTGGCTTATGGCGTGTACTTACCACTTTACCAGTTACCTGGATGGAGCACTAGGCGATGTGCTACTTAGAAGAATGTATAAACTGTTATTCACCTGCTCAATTCCATGGAGAATGAAATCAAATTATTAACTTATGTTATTTCAGGGACCTACATTGACAAGAAGTGCCCATTCACTGGAACTGTTTCCGTCAGAGGCAGAATTATTGCTGGAACATGCCACAGTGCCAAGATGAATAGGACTATCATCGTCCGTAGGAACTACCTCCACTTTGTGAAGAAGTATCAGAGGTAAGTAATACACTGGAGCACTTTAGGACTATACTCTCATGCATCTTGTCTGTGATGGTATCTAACTTGGAAGGTGAACCCCTTCCCCTTGCAGGTATGAGAAGCGACACTCCAACATTCCAGCTCATATTTCTCCATGCTTCAGGGTCAGGGAAGGAGACCATGTCATTGTTGGACAGTGCAGGTATAATGCTCTCTAGCTGGTGTATTATTTAACTCATTCATGGTTTCAGCTCTGTTGGCTCACCTCAAAGCTAAATGGCGAGGCTTAAAAATTTCAACTCAGGCCTCCAAAGCTACACCCATTTTCCTCTTGCCTCAGAATGATTTTACAAACGAAGGAAAATACAAACCCCTTTGTTTGCGCATATATTTAACCTTCTATGGGAAAATATTTTTTTGTTCGTCATCCCCACTGGGATTAGAGTGCTTGATATAGCTATTAATTTTATTTTTCTGGATGAAAATGCTCTTTATCTCACAACTATCAAAACCTTTGTCCGTATATTCCAGGAACTGTGGGATTACCAATCCCCTGCAGGATTGGTTCCTTGAACTGGTCACTCATTCAATGTTGAATTTTCTTTTTTCTGTATATGCTGCAGGCCTTTGTCGAAAACTGTGAGGTTCAACGTTCTCAAAGTCGTTCCTGCTGGATCCGCAGGCGGCACCAGGAAGAAGGCATTCATCGCAGCTTGAGCTTCTCAAAATGAGTAGTTATAGACAAAGTGGGAACTCGGTAGTCGTCTAACTTTGGTGTTTTGGCATCTGGTGCGTGCTAGGTCATGAAATGTATCCGTGCAAGTCTTGTTTAGATAGCGCTGGTCATACAAAACGTGGTAGCTGTTGCCCAGTGGTTGGCTGGTCCTATGGCATACTACTACTATATAAACCTCATTTGAAGCAATAGCATCAATATCCTGTTTCGTTCCATCTTATGATGGTGACGTGCGTTCTCTTCTGTTTACGCCTCGTATCTTTTCCGCTCTTCTGATTTTATGGTTTACCCACCTATCTATTTTTTTGTGTAAGAAGCACTACTTCCACATGGTCTCATGGTTCCCTCTTTTGGGCATTGGCGTCTGCTAACTGCCATGGGGAACCTATCTTTGAAGCAACTACTACTTCAACGGATCATCTCTGGATTCTGAGAATGACATTGAACCTTTTTTTTTGCTATTAATGAAAAGCTTCATTGTTTAGATGATAGCTGTTGTAGGCTGCTGGTTTGGGCTGCATCTCAGGCTTGAAGAAAGGAGATCGGTTGTTTGCAAGGCATGCAAATTTTACGCTTCTTCTCAAAGCGTGTTTCATCCTGTTAAAAGCCCCCCACAAACCAAAATCATATTCCCAAGAAATAGTGAAATTTGCAGCTGTTCAGATGCGCGCCAAGGCCTTCTCCCTCTCTTGCTGCCTACCTGCCGCATTTCTACTTATCTTTGCTCATCGCAATGACCCAGCCACTTCATTCCTTGGAGCTCTGCTTGATCTGGCAGCACCTTCCTATCCGTTTAATCAGCTCGCAGTCAATTATTTCTTGAACTATCGTCGCCGTCACGGTGCATATAACCCGCTATGCGATGATTTCCCGCCCTACTTCCCACCTCCCGACACGGAAGCAATGTCGGTCTTCTGCGTCGACCCCAATGGTTGCTGCGACTTCACCACCGTGCAGTCCGCGGTGGATGCTGTGCCAAGATACAGCGAGAAGAGGAACGTTGTGTGGATCAACAAGGGCATCTACTTGTAAGCGATTTTTTTGCTTTGATCAGATTGGCAGGACTCCATGTCCAGAGTACAGAATTAACAAGTGTGCTGTTACTGAAGCTGCATTGTTACTATAGTGAGAAGGTGATGGTCCCTGCAACCAAGCCCAACATCACGTTTCAGGGGCAGGGCTTTGATCTGACAGCGATCATGTGGAACGACACCGCCAACTCGTCGCATGGCACCTTCTACAGCGCGTCGGTCTCTGTTTTCGCGACCGGCTTTGTTGCAAAGAACATCAGCTTCATGGTAACCAGACACTGCAGACCATGTTTCAGTAAAGTCACATGCATGTAGCAAAGTAACTCTCTTAATCATCCTCACCAGAATGTAGCACCAATCCCAAGACCCGGTGATGTCGGTGCTCAGGCAGTCGCACTCAGGATTGGCGGTGATCAAGCTGCGTTCTGGGGCTGCGGCTTCTTTGGGGCACAAGATACGCTCCATGACGATCGTGGCCAGCACTACTTCAAGGAATGTTTCATCCAGGGCTCCATCGACTTCATCTTTGGAGATGCTAGGTCACTCTATGAAGTGAGTAAGAGATATCACAAGCGTTGGAAGTCCCGTATGCCTACTTCTAAGCTAAAGTAAGGAAATAGGGATAAAGCACTGGGTTTACTAACTTCTTCCACATGTGTACTTCTCAGCATTGCAGATTGATATCCATAGCAGATCCTGTGCCTGCAGGGGTCAGAACCATCACTGGTTCGGTTTCTGCGCATGCCCGAGAGTCCAACGAAGACAACACCGGTTACTCTTTTGTCAACTGCAGCATTGGCGGCACCGGTAGGATATGGCTCGGCCGAGCATGGAGACCTTACTCCCGCGTCGTCTTCGCATACACTTCGATGTCAGACATCATCGCCACCGAAGGATGGAATGATTGGAATGATCCTGCAAGAGATCAGTATGCCTCCTGCACTGTCAATGTTTCCTGGTGTTAATCCACAATACACGCTAACATCACTTCTTATGATTTGCATTGGCAGGAATGTATTTTATGGAGAGTACAAGTGTACAGGTGATGGTGCAAACCTGGCAGATCGAGTGCCATATGCTCTGAAGCTCAGTGATGCGCAAGCATTGCCTTACTTGAACACATCTTATATCAATGGAGACCGATGGCTGAAACCATACTGTGACTCGCTAATATCTGCTTGACGAAATCATAGACGCTCAGTTTAAGGATATCCAACATTGTATCAGACAAGCAAAGAGAGTTAGTACAAATCCAGTCGTCGGATTCTCTCAATATTATAGAACATTAAATCAATTGTGCAAAGAATAATATTTGAAATCTTAGAGATACATTGATTTTTGACAAAGATTGGACTGTGCTCTGTGACGAATCTACACTTGAGCAACAAATGATACAGTACTTGGGGGGTACAATACTCAGTACACACAAAACCATACAAGCTGACTAATATTGACACTCTAATTGCAAGAGCTCAGGTCTAACCATCTCATCCCATGCCCTTACATAAAAAAACGCAGAGCTCGCCACCCGTGTATGCAACTGCTTCTTTCGACAGCCTCTACCTAGAATGAGATCTCACTTGGTGCATGGAATGTTCGTCCACGGCATATGGCTTCTAGGTTTTCTCCGGAATAAGAGCTCAGGGGGGAAACCTCAACACCTGTAAGTACAAAGTAAGATATCATGAGAATTATTGAGTTTATATCTGAAAAATCTTCGGTATGGATGGTTCTCAAAAGTTTACAGACACAAAACATACGGAAAGTTACCAGTCATATACAAGGGCACAGAATGCGTCAAAAAGCCACCTGCTGTAACGACCCATCGGCTGTGAAGGCGAAGTACCATTAATCTGGCACTATCAGGAGTGTCGTAAGCTGCACCGTTAGCATTCTTTACCGGCGCAAATTCCTCCTCCCTCACGACCTGAAGTGTAAGGTGTCAACAAGTCCTGAAACCTCAAGATAACTTTAGTTTGAGTAATAGTGGGTCTAATCGTACCTCGAAAAGAGCTGTTGACGGCGAATAGTTGAATACGTCGAATATAAACTGTTCAAGCTTAAGGCCTGTTGTGTACCCATGGATTGAAGGAATCTTCTTGTCCGCTAGATGATAACTGGCCATACAGTTTTCACATTTAAGCACAAACAATGAAGGAACAAACTGTATGATGATACTGAATTTGTAATTGCTGACTTAAGATATCAATAATCACATACCAAAATTAAAAAAAATGATATACAGATTATCTTGCAAAAAAATACAGCTGGTTTATTAGGAGAAGTTAGTTCAAGATGATTTTTCAAAGTAATTAAATTATTTATATTCTCAGTACAAAACAATGAAGAAAGCCAACTACACCGGTGAACTCCTCCAGAAGTTGTTCTCCTTAATTGTACCAATATACTCCCTCCATCTCAAATTAATTGTCACAAAGATGGAAAAAAATTGATGTACCTAACACTAAAATTTTGAGGCGGAGGGAGTACATAAAGCTACATAAGTTATGGTGATTATATACTGAAATATGATTAAACAACAGTTTCATATACATAAAACAAACATCATGAACGCATAAATTCAAGAACAAAATAATGCTGTGATAAGAGTACTCACACGCTGTCTTTCTCAAGACTATTTGTTACTTGATTAAGAAAATCCAAACTGAACATATGCAAGCACACCTGCCAAAATATAATACAAAATTATGAGTGCAGAGAGAGGATGTAGCAGTGGAGGGGAAGAGGATCTGAAGAAGCATACATTGCTCCAGCAATAACGAAGGCGCCCTGTTGTTTGATTGATTTCAGTAGTCATAGCTGCACTCATTTCACTGTACTCAACCACAGAGAGAGGTCCACCCCTACCACGTTGAACAAATACTCCAACTTTCTCTTGTGGATATGCCTATAAATATATAACCATAAACAGTTAATGATGGGCATAAATGGAGTCTAAGATTAGCTAATTAATCTGCCAGGATTTGGTTTATATTGCTATACCTTCCTTACGACCTTTGCTGCAGCAGACACACCCTTGTCGATGAAGTATCCTAGGAATGTTGGATCTGCAACACGGACCTGTGGCAACGAGAAACACTATTATTTGACAGATTAAAAATGATAGTAAGTTTCATAAGAAATTTTGCAAATAAAAGATGTACTCACCAATGCATTATCAACTCCATAGCAATCAATATATTTCACACCTCTTGCAGCCATATTATCCAGCAACTTTTTAGATTTTAGAGCTGATACAGGTTGGAAAACACAAAGGTAAATAAGGGGAAAAAGGACTCGCAAACACAAAAATATATGGATTGTGTTATACTGATATGATTACCAGCATATACTCCCCCATTGCCATCTGGAGCCCGCGCCACCTGATTTTGATTAGGACAATGGAAAAGACATCACTACCACAGGAGAATAAGAGCTCTGATAACTTGCAATAAACCAATGTGTTGGGTTTAAGGAGGCGAAAAGGTAAAATTTAAATCAAATCAAGGGTACCTTATATGGTGTCTCCATAATAAATGTTCCATCAGGACAGATACAAGGGAGCGTGCCTTGCTGGAAAAAGGTCACCTACGTATACAGAATCAAGCCAAAGATAGTTGCTAGCGGTTATATAAGAATTTCCGAGAAAAAGTCATTTATTATACTTACTTGGTCAGGCTCTAAGCCAAAATATCGATGGCTTTCAAAGAATTTACGGGTGGCTTCATCAGTAAAGGGGCTAGTCATTATATACCAGTGGATTTGCACACTGTTGCCTGGAGCAGTGAACAATGAACAATTTGAGCATGAACATGTTAAGAGAAAAACAAACCAAATAAGTAGCAGGTATTCTGGAATAAATTACCATCATTGGATCGAGCAGCCAGCTTTTGAACACACAAAATTCGTTCGGCTTGAAGTTGGAAAAGTGACTTTCCAGATGGAAGCCCAATACCTGAGCAGAAATCAGAGATGACTCAGATCATTTTGAACATGGGGTATTACTAACAGTTTCCCTGCACATTTAACGTGGATAACAATAAAACATGTGAAGTAAGATAACATTGATCTCCCATTTCAAAGTCTACAATCAGGAAAACAAGGCTTCTGCCAGATAAGAAGACTAAAAATGGAATACATAAGTACACAGCATTTCTGACATACAGTGAAGACAACATGCCAGGACTTGAGTAGAAAGACTTACTGAAACATCCCTTAGGATCAGAACTGCCAAGCCGTGTTCCCTATCCACAATTGAAACAAATAAATACTATAAGGAATTTTCTCCAGTGTGCCATGCTTAATCTACTAAAACCTAGGCAAGCTAGGGAGGCAGTCTTTAGAGTACCTGACCACCAGCCAAAAGTACCACCGCCAACTTTCCCTCTGCGATGGCTTTTAAACCCCTCCTCCACCACCTTTCTTTGTCCTCGGCAGTTCTATCATCCACCGTTGCGACACTTGACTCTGGTACAGGCTCAACCACCGGCACAGGTGCGCCTGTGATTTAAAGCAACATCATAAATTCATTTGAGTTAAACCTTTCACAAAAACTCACAGGGCTTACTAAGCATAGGAAATGTCTATGGAGCAAAGGCCTCTCAGTCTCACCTTGTGATCTGAGTGAGCATCGAACAATCCGGTCGATCCTAGCAAGATCTAGGCTCTGAAATGCAGTTTGTAAACTTCAGTTAGCCATGGTGATCGGCAAAGTCGTTGGAGACATAAATGTATCGCATCGATGACGCAAATTCGTTTTGCATATGAGATGACAGGTTATCTCAATGTGTCCAAAGGAAACAACTGAATTACGAATGTGATGACAACTATAATGCCATCACCAACTAATTAACATGGATGTTTAATGAGAATAAGAGTTCAGCTGGATATCTGAATCCTGGCACAAGGAGTTGGCAAATTAAATCTATACACACAGAGCTTAAAACAAGAAATATTCACGACGTTTCTTAATCATAACCAAAATCTTTACCGAGAGTCTCAACTCATGTGAACTCTTTACATAGTGTTACCGATATCTTATCTTAGCCCTAAGAAGAGGAACCCAGAGCGCAATTGGGGTGGCTCACCTGGATGTCCCGGACAAGGAAGTCGCGCTCCTCCGGCGCGAGCTCGTCCCAGAGCGCGAAGGCGCCCTCTTGGCCGTAGTCCTTGAGCCTCTCGAGCAGCTCCTGCGGCGCCGCTGCGCCCCACCTACCCGCCGGCGCCGGCGTCGGTGCTGCCACTACCAGCTCCGCCATCTCCCACCTCCAAGACCAAGAGAAGCGAGGCAAGGAGGGAGTGCTGGATCAGGGACACGCGTGAGATCTGCGATTGGGCAATGATAGCGCGATCCAATCTTGAGCCCAGCTGGGATGATGGTTAGTGTGATTGGATCGTCAGCGGCGTCGGCGTGTTTTCTTTGTGTCAGCTTATGATGAGGAGGTGCGCATCTGTGCGCCATATTCCCATTATTTATTCGTGCCATCGAATTCCAGTTCGATCCAAACTTCCATGCAAAGAAAATTAAAGTGCGAGATAATCTGCTTTTAATTTTGGTCAGAACAAAACAGCCCACGTTTATCCGTGCATTTATATGTGAGAGCATCTCCAACCGCTCCCTAACCATAGTGAAGATATCTTTACACGTATCATGTATACATTTTAAAATGCTAAAAAATATTATTTTTTTAGTTTTGTCCGCCCAAAAAAGTTTTACAAAGAAAAAAATATTTGTCTGGCTAATGTAAAAGAGGAAAAAAATGTTTCGTACAAAGTCATTTTGGAACACTAGGATTTACTCCCACCGTCCCGGAAATTAAATGTCACAAAAGTTTGACAAAAGTGGATGTATCTAGACATAATTTAGTGTTAGATACATCCATTTTTGTCAAATTTTGTGACACTTAATTCCGGATGGAGGGAATACCTTTTTTAACCAGATTTTTTTTTCCACGATAATTTTTTAAATGTTTATATGTACCATTTTTTTCTAGAACCAATTTGCATGATACTAGATATGATACTACCACTATGGCTAGTCTAAACTCTCCTTATTTGTTGACGGAAAGGCCGGACATGATTACATCAGAGAGTAGAATATTCTACCCAACATGTCTCCCCATTTCATCCATATATGGTTTGAGTACGAGGGCGCCCGAGTGAACAGATAGTATGGACACCTAGAGGGGGGGTATGAATATGTGCTACGACCAATTTTAATTTTTCTTCAAATTAAGATTTGACACAAAAGCAAATTGTCTAGATATGCAACTACGGTGAATTTACCTATACGACAAGCACAACAATAAACAAGATACAAACATGAAATAAAGTAGAGGGAACAAGGTCACCAATAACGGAGGCACGCGGAGACAAAGATGCAATCCCGAGTTCCTCCTTTTGAGGGGAGTACGTCTAGTTGGAGGGGTGTGAGTTCCGCCACAAAGGCCTACTCAACGTCACAAAGGCCTTACCCTATTCTCCGATGAATCTCTCCCTTCCACTATTGATCCCCTTTGAGGCAGAAATCAAGTCATTTACAATGAGTTTGAGGCACACACCCACAACCTAATTAGGGGCTCCCAAGAATCACCAGCAATCAACAAGAGTAGCAATAGGGTTTAGGTTCTGCACAAGGAAACCCTAGACAAGATCCCCTCAAGTGAATGAGGGGAAATGAAGAACGACTTGGTGAAGTAGTAGATCGAGGCCTTCTCCTTCAATCCTCCAAAGATCAACGACTTTGGGTGGAGAGATTGGGAGAAATTTAGGATTTGGTGAGCTCAATAAATGTGCATTTATGGTTTTGACGAACTCAAGCTCTTGGAGAAGAAGGAGGGGTATTTATACCCACTCCGTAAAAGTGGTCGTTGGAGCAGAAAAATGGAGCCGGAAATTCGGGTTCAAACTTGAACTAGAAATTTCGGTTAGCCTTTCTCTTCAGATCTGGATTTCGAAGATAGTTGACTTCAGCCGGAAATTCTGGTTTCTTCAAATAATCCGGTACAAATTTCCGGCCCGCTTCTGTGCTGAAAATAGGTTCCAACCGGAAATTCTGGTTGGTCCGGAAATTTCCGGTTGACTATTGCGAGCACAAACTTCAAGTCCTTAGCCGTTTTTGCTCTCGATCTTCCCCAACCGGAATATCTTCCGTTGGTCCAAAAATTTCCAGTTGACTCCAGTGGCTATTTTCCACAAAAAACCTTCACAACCGGAATTTCTAGTTGCACCAGAAATATCTGGTTGCCTTCTGTGACAAATATGGCTGATCTAACTTCACCTTTTTCCGATGTTCGATGCAGATGAATAAATAAACACTTGCACCACTTAACACCTTGACAAATAATGTCGTTATTATTGTTAACTAACACACAAAACCTTAGGGATGAAGAAATGCACTTTTAATCTCCCCCCCTTTTGGTGTTAGATGACAATACTAAGATTTGCAATGAAAAACCGAAATACAACATCATGCTTGTGAAAGAGACGGAAATATCTCCCCCTACAAGTATGCATACTTTTGTTTTCCTTAATATGAAAATACAACTCTAAGAGGAGAGTGATTTCCAACAAACATCATAAAATGATAAACGAGACAGTATCAACTATATTAAGGTAGAGATGAAAACTATACCTTGTGCGAAGAGAGAATATGAAGATAATACCAGATCACAATATATGATAACCTCAACATAGATAGATAACCAACTAGATCCACAACAGCATAGTCTCACAATAGCACGAACATAGTTCAATACGAGAAATCAAATAGTTTCAAAACAAAAACGAGAATGTAAATGGACACAAGCGCTCAAAGAATGATAGACGAACAAGCTTGTGCCTGAGCCCATGCAAATCCTCGTAGGCCTAATAGACTACTTCTCCCCCTTTGGCATCGAGACACCAAAAAGGAAGGAAGCAGCAATGCTAACATCCCATGACAAGCTAAGCATCAGAGTCCTCCGAGGCCTCTCCAGCGAACTGCTTGGACTCTCCTTCGGCATCCCTATCCAGTTCTTCGTCAACATCCTCATCAGCCTCCTCGTCAGCATCAAGATCCACAGAAGCACTGGAAGAAGAAGCAGTGAACAGAAGAGCCTCCTAAATCTGTTCCCAAGGATCACTGGCTCTGGAAGCCCACTAGGAGAGAAAGAGTTGGGAACCAAGTCGGAGGGAGGAGCCCTGAAGCACCACTCATGTGATGAAGGATCTTCCGCTGAGAGCTAGACATAGCAATGCCTCTGCGGTAAGACTGATACTGCTCCCTGTGTATATCCACCTTCATGCAAAGCACATTGCGCTGAAACCAGGACAACTTCCTGACGTTGTGCATGGTAGAGGTGTCAGCCTTCGGATTATGAGAGGTAGGAGCAGCACTAGCATGAGCGTCCCTCATAAAGGAACCACTCTCCGGGGCAGCAACAGCAAGAGCAAACTTCCTCTTGATGTACAACTTCTTGAAGTGGTGATCTTCCATAGGCAGTTCATTGAAGTCATTGGTGTCCTTGATCAATATCATAATATAGGGACCATATGGGATAGAGTTCCACCAAACATAGCATTGTGGAGCTCATGGAAGATGAAGTCCATGACATCCACCTCATATGAATTTGAAGTGTCAGGATCCTTAATACACTGCTTTGCTAGGATCAACAAGTTGCAAAGGGAGCTGGTGAGAGCATCATTGTTTCCACCACTGGGTGCAATGAAAGACCGAAAGATACGAACCAACTAATCATAGAAAGGGAGAATACCTTCCACCTTTCCAACCACATATCCAGAAGCATACATATCAGCCATAGTCTTCTCACGCAGAGGCATGTCCATATCGTGCATACGATGTCCAACTGGAGGGTGAGTGGACCACTTGTACCCAAGAACCCGAGCAAACTTGAAAAATTGAGCTTCACAATAGGTTGACCCGGTCATCCACTTCAAATGGTAGTGTATATCCTTCCCAAACACCAATATGGACATGAACTAAACCACCATATCATTGTTGTATCCATGATCTTCACAAGACTGAACCGCTCAACCACACTAGCAGCTTGAGCAATCACTTGATTGTCCTTGATGAGATGGAACCTGGTAGGATTTATAGGACGGATGGGATACTTTTATTCAAGATAAATGTCCGAGAAAATGTGAGATTGCTCCATGCACCAAAAGCGAGTATCCTTGAGCTCACAATCCCTTGCGGTTGAGTACCAATCACCCTGACGAATCTGAGTGTATTCAGCAGCTGAGATGTCCTACCTATAGTTCTTCCTTGCTGCCTTGTCATTCTTCCTCTTGGAATTGACTTTCTTTGTTGCAATGGACTTGGCTTTGCCTTTGGCCACAGCTTGCCTAGGAGGCCGAGAGTCACTGGGGTCCTCGTCACTTGTTTCCTTATAGGGACGCTTGCGAGTACTCAACTTGTCAACATGAGAACCACGTGTGAATAAAGCATATAGGGTGATACCATAAGGTAAGTACACACAAGCCAAAACATGATTCATACATAGAAATAATAGAAAATAATCTTCAACACGATGATGTATCAATCCTAGAAGAAATCACTAAAGTTCTGAATTTTGGAAAAATGAGACAGAACTCAACCAGAATTTCTGGTTCAGTTCTGAACCAGATATTTCGGTTCCACGACATCAGAACTAGATTGATTTTTCAACTAGGTCTAAAACTAGATCTATTAATCGGGTGCTATACTATTGTTTCTAGCATGCAATGGGATACCCTAGGAACATCTACCACTAAACAATTTAAAAAAGAACATGTCTCCAAGAAGGGGTAGGGGTAGAACACCCAAGATTCAAAAGGAAGAAAGTTACCCGCTTCTATTGAGATAAATGCTTGGATGAGGAGCATCGGATCCAGCCAAAACCTTTAGAATCTAATGGAGGAAGTAGCCGGGTGGGCTAGGGTTCAGAGGGGCGGCGGCTATGGAGGAAGAGGAGGTTGGGGTGGAAGAAGTACACGGAAACTGCCCTTCACCTCGACCTCCTCGTTTTTTGAAAAGATTCTCCTGACCGGAAATTCCGGTTCAAGTTTGAACCGGATATTCTTGGTCCACCCGGAAATTCCGGTATAGAACTGTACCGGAGATTCCGGCTGCCTTCTGAACCAAAAACTTCCACATTTCAACAACAAGACTTGTGTGCTGGAAAGATGTTGGATTTAGACAATAAAGCTTAGGGTTAGAAAGCCAAACTGAAGATGGTACTTCTCCCTTGATCTTGCAAGAAACAAACAAGGAAATGCCAAGAAAGATGAAGTTTCCCATTAAAACACTTAGCTAGGAAAACGAACTAAACACGATGAAATCCAAGAAAACTCCCAACTAAGATCCAACTCTTCGCAACGAAGAGGTTGGTGGCCCAAGCCACCATGTAAGATATCATGGTATTACACCGCGAAGATATATCCTGGGTGCATTGCCAGTTCTCAACATTTTAGCTCACAATTCAACATTAGAAAATAGAGAGATAACAATGAATATTTGCTTTAATGGGGGGAGGGAGAACCCAATGTGTTAGGACAACACTCCCATATGTCCATGCCTACACCTAAACCCAAACACATAGTTAACTATAGGAGTGTGTGTAAGATCCTCAAGTCAAACTCCTTGAATCGATGATATTTAGCTCATTCCTCAAAAACATGAATCTTGAATCATCAAGAGGCTTCATGAATATGTCCGCGAGATTATACTTGGTTGGAACATAGGCTAGCTAAATATCACCTCTTGCCACATGATCCCGGATGAAATGATGACGAATCTCAATATGCTTCGTCCTTGTGTGTTGCACAAGGTTGTAGGCGATCTTGATGGCACTCTCAGTATCACATAAGATAGGCACTTTCTCCAAGTGAACATCATACTATTTGAGGATTTGCCTCATCCATAGCAATTGGGTGCAAGCACTAGCTGCCGCCACATACTCGGCTTCTGCGGTGGAGAGAGATATACAATTTTGCTTCTTAGAAGACCAACTTGCCAAAGACTTACCAAGAAATTGGAAAGCCCAGAAGTTGATTTCCTATCATCTTGATCACCAGGCCCCATCCGAGTCCGTGTACCCCTTGAGAGAGAATTGTGCCCCCTTTGGGTACCACAAACCAAATCTCGAGGTATGAACCAAATACCGAAGATCCTATGGACCGCCACCAAGTGGCTTTTCTTAGGAGCCGCTTGATATCTTGCATAGACCTACACTCAACACAATATCGGGCCTAGATGCACAAAGGTAAAGCAAAGAACCAATCATAGAACGATAAAACTTTTGGTCCACATCTTTGTCCTTTGGATTGTGCTTGAGGTGGCATTTGACTTGCATTGGAGAGACCTTCTCTTTGGCACCTTGGAAGTTAAACCTATTGAGCATGTCTTGGGTATACTTGGCTTAAGAAATGAAAGTTCCACGAGTCAATTTCTTGATCTCAAAACCAAGGAAGAATTTGAGCTCTCCCATTATAGACATCTCAAATCTCTCAGTCATAAGCTTTGAGAATTCATCATTGGAAGTTTTATTAGTTGAGCCAAAAATAATATCATCCACGTAGAGTTGGCATATGAAAAGCTCTCCATTTCCCTCTTTGTGAAAATTGTGTGATCGATTTGCCCCACTTCGACCCACGGTCTTGCAACAACTCTCTATGGTGCTCATACCACGCACATGGAGCTTGTTTAAGTCCATAGAGTGCCTTAGAGAGCTGATACGTCTCAAACGTATCTATAATTTCCGATGTTCCATGTTGTTTTGATGCCATATGCTACATGTTTTCTATACACTTTATGTAATTTTTACGGATTTCCTAGGACTAACCTATTGACAAGATGCCACAGAGCTAGTTCCTGTTTTCTGCTTGTTTTAGTTTCAGAAAAGTTGTTCTAGAAATATTCTTGGAATGGGACGAAACAAAATCCCAGGGTCTTAGTAATCTGTCACGTACATGGAGTCCGAAGGGGACTCGGAGGGGGCCCTGGAGCCACCACACCATAGGGTGGCGCGCCCCCCCTTGGTCGCGCCACCAGGTGGTGTGGCCCCCCTGCCGCCCACCGACGTTGCCCTTTTGCCTATTTAAGCTCCTCCTCGGGTTACCCTAAATACCAGAGCCTCCATCCACGCAAAGTTCTGTAGCCGCCGTCATCGTCAACCCTAGTTCAGGAGGGTTCCGAAGCTCCCCCCGACACCCTGCCGGGAGGGGAATCATCACCGGAGGGCTCTTCATCACCAGGCCTGCCTCCGGAGTGTTGCAGGGGTAGTTCATCCTTGGACTACGGGTCCATAACAGTAGCTAGATGGTTGTTTTCTCCTCTTTATGCCTCATGTTTAGATCTTGTGGGCTTCCTAACATGATCAAGATCATATTATTGTAATGCTACATGTTGTGTTTGCTGGGATCCGATGAATATTAAATGCTATGTCGAGTGATTATCAATCTATCATGTTTATGTTATTTGTGATCTTGCATGCTCTGTGTTACTAGTAGAGGCTTTGGCCAAGTTGATACTTTTAACTCCAAAAGGGATTATTTATGCTCGATAGTGGGTTCATGCCTCCCTTTCATTCACGCTCCTAACAGATGGGGGATGTGTTGTTGCCATTAGGGAGAAAACAACGATGTTTACATTACACACTTTACTTAAGGCAATAATTTGTTGCTTGCAACTTAATAACAGAGGTTTGATTGGATGACGCTCTGAGGGTGGATTATTAGTCATAGATGCAGTTGGATAATGGTCTATGAATTATGTTGTAATGCCCGCATGAATCACATAGTAATCATCATGCCATGCATATGCACTACGGTGCAACCTTTATATCTGTCAATTGCCCAACTGTTATTTGTTTACCCAACATGTTATCTATCTATTTTGGAGAGACATCACTAGTGAACTCTAGACCCCGGTCCATTCTTTTACACTGATAATACAACCACTACAAACACTGTTTTCTTTACCGCAATTACTGTTTTCCTCTCATTCACTGTCATCACTGTTCTCTTTTCATTTATTGCAAACAAGTATTGTTTTCCATGCTATACATATAATCTTTTGTGTTAGCAAATGCGGTGAGATTGACAACCTCATTGTTTTGTTGGGGGAAAGTACTTTGATTGTGCTGTGTAGATTCCACGTTGATGCTGAGCCAGGTAGTGCGCCCTGCCAACATCAGCTGTCTTCAACCTTCAGAAGTGATTTATTTCTCCTATTGGTCGATTAAACCTCAGTTTCTTCCTGAGGGAAAACTTGTTGCTGTGCTCTTCATACCTTCCTCTTGGTGTTTCCCAACGAGTGCACTCCTGCACCATCAAGTTGTTTTCTGGCGCTGTTACCGGGGAGTAAGAGGATTTCTGCAAGGGAGTCTCTCACCTCCAATCTCTTTACTTTGTTTTTTTTTCTTTGTTTTTTTTATTTTATCTTGTTTGCTTCTCTATATCAAAAACACACAAAAATAGTTCTTATTCTAGTTGTTTTTTTTATCCTGTTTTTATACTTGTTAAAATGAGTAATCTTGAGAACACTAAGTTGTGTGACTTCACTAGCACAAACAACAATGATTTTATTAGTACACCTATTGCTCCACCTGCTCCTACTGCTGATTTTTATGAGATTAAGCCTGCACTATTAAATCTTGTTACGAGAGAGAAATTTTCTGGTGTTAGTTCTGATGATGCTGTTGCTCACCTTAATAATTTTGTCGAACTATGTGAGATGCCAAAATATAAGGATGTAGATGGAGATATTATTAAACTAAAATTGTTTCCTTTCTCTTTGAGAGGAAGAGCTAAAGAATGGTTGCTATCTTTGCCTAAAAATAGTATTGACTCTTGGACTAAATGTAAAGATGCTTTCATTGGAAAATATTATCCTCCTGCTAAGATTATATCTTTAAGAAGTAGCATTATGAATTTTAAGTAACTTGATAATGAGCATGTTGCTAAAGCTTGGGAAAGAACGAAATCTTTGCTAAAGAATTGTCCTACTCATGGACTGACTACTTGGATGATCACCCAAACCTTTCATGCAGGTCTGAATTTTCTTCAAGAAACCTTCTGGATTCAGCTGCTGGAGGAACCTTTATGTCCATCACTTTGGGTGCTGCAACAGAGCGTCTTGATGATATGATGATAAATTATTCTGAATGGCACACTGAGAGAGCTCCACCAGGTAAGAAGGTGATTTTGTTGAAGAAACCTCTTCACTGAGTGATAGGCTTTATGCTATTATGTCTATGCTTGTAATAGTAAAACTTATGTTGATCCAAACAATGTTCCTTTAGCCTCTTTGGTTGCTCAAGAAGAGCATGTTGATGTGAACTTCATTAAAAACAACAATTTCAACAACAATGCTTATAGGAATAATTTTGGTAGCAACAATTATAGGCCACATCCTTCTAATAATTGTAATGGTTTTGTCAATTCTTATGGTAATTCATACAACAACAATAGAAGTGTACCCTCTGATCTTGAAAACATGTTTAATAATTTTATTAGTACACAAGCTGCTTTTAATAAATCTATTATGGAAAAGTTTGGCAAAATTGATGTTCTTGCTTCTAAAGTTGATAGCCTTTATCTTGATGTTGATCTTCTTAAAATAAAGGTTATGCCTCATGACGTTAAAGAAATCAAAACTTCGAATGCCATTAAAGTTATAATTGATAACAATGTTAGGATGTTAGCTGAACTGCATGTTAGATGGGAAAGAGAAGATGAAACTGCTAGAAAGAATAATATAGCTAAAGTTTGTACTATTACCACCACTAGTAAAACCGAAGTTTCTAATGCTAGTAAAGCTCCTACTATTAATGGTAAAGTAATTGGTTTTGACAATGTCTCCACTTCTTCTGTTAAACGTTTAAAATTGCCTGAAACTACTGAAACTGCTCCTCATAAAAGTGCTGAATTTTTTCTAAATATGGGAGACAAGGGTCCCATTACCTTTGATAAAAATGAACTTGATTTTGATGATTGCAATATTTATAAAGTAATTATGTTCCTACAAAAACTTGCTAGTAGTCCTAATGCTAGTGCTATGAATTTGGCTTTCACAAAACATATTACAAATGCTCTCATGCAAATTAGAGAAGAAGAATTAAAACGTGAAGCCTCTATACCTAGCAAGCTAGATGATGGCTGGGATCCCATAATTAAAATGAAAGTGAATGATTTTGATTGTAATGCTTTATGTGATCTTGGTGCAAGTATCTCTGTTATGCCTAAGAAACTCTATGATATGCTTGATTTACCACCTTTAGAACACTGTTATTTGGATGTTCGTCTTGCTCATAAGGCTAGAAAGAAACCTTTGGAGAGAGTTGATCATGTTTCTATTATGGTTAACTATAACCTTGTCGTCGTTGATTTTATTGTGATGGATATTGAATGCAATGCTTCTTGTCCTATTGTTTTGGGGAGACCTTTTCTTAGAACTGTTGGTGTTGTTATTGATATGAAAGAGGGGAATATTAAATATCAATTCCCACTCAAGAAAGGTATGGAACACTTTCCTATGAAGAGAATTAAGTTGCCTTTTTATTCTATTATTAGAGAAATTTACAATTTGGATGCTTCTTCACTTGAAAATACTCGATTCTTGTTTTCTTGGCCTAGATAAAAGGTGTTAAAGAAAATCACTTCTTGGGAGATAACCCATGTTTTTATTTTTGCAATGTTTTATTCTATTATCTTTGATTCAAGGTGTTGTTTACTTCTGCAGAAACTCCTTTGTATATTTATTTTCTTGTATTTGTTGTGCCAAGTAAAGTCTCTAGTGAAAAGTTGAACTTAGATTTGGATTTCTGCGCAGGAAACATATTTCTGCTGTCCACTGCTAAATTCATATAAATTCACAGAAAGATCAAAATGACCTACAAATTTTTGTGCTTACACCTTAGCTATTTCCGAAACTTCTTCTAGTTTATGTTTTTCGATTTGAGCAATGTAATTTCCTCAAAAAATTCTTCTTTACCGACTCTTCTGGCTTTGACAGATTCTGCCTTTTTACTCGCATTCTATCTTTTACTATGTTGAGTGGATTTCTTTGCTCCATAAAACATCAGTAGTTGTAGCTAATGTTTAAAAAGTATTAATAATTATTGTGTCCATGGAGAACATGTGATTTTTTTATTGTGCACTAACCTTCTAATGATAATTACTTTGAGTTTGGTGTGAAGGAAGTTTTCAAGGGTCAAGAGAAGAGGGTGATATAATGTGATCAAGACGAGTGAAAAGCCTAAGCTTGGGGATGCCCCCGTGGTTCATCCCAGCAAATTCCAAAAATACTCAAGCGTCTAAGCTTGAGGATGCCCAAGGAATCCCCTTCTTCATCAACAAGTTATCAGGTCACTTCTAGTGAAACTATATTTTTATTCGGTCACATCATATGCAATTTAATTGGAGCGTCTGTTTGTTTTTGTTTTGTTTCCTTTTGTTTTACTTGCTGCAATAAACATATTTGGAACCCGGCATTCTTGTGTGGGAGAGAGACACGCTCCGCTTTTTCATATGAATACTCGTATTCTTAGTTTTCTTTCTAGCTGCTGCAAATCCTTTTAGCTCCTGTTTTTCATGCATCTCTTATTCATAGCTGTTAGTTCTAGTAGGGTAGTAGTACTCTCTTGTTTCATTGATATATTATTTGGATAGTTTTTGTTTATATAAAATGATTGGTGTTGAAAAGCAGTAGTAAAATATTTCATGCTTATAACGGTGCAAAAAGAAGCTTGTTTAGACTGTGGCTAGACTTTATCATGTCATGTTAGATGTTATTTTAATTCCATGCTTAGTAGTTATTATTGTAGCATTACTTGTCTCCAATATCTGAGAGTGCTTAATGTGCCATTGTAAGAATCATGAGTTGTTTTTATCACATTGAAGCATAATATTGTGGTATTCTCCTTCGAATATTTTATTTGGTTGACTTGGCGCATTATTACACCATGTTATGACTACAAAACAGTCACCTATAGCCTCTATGATCATTTAGTTTTTGACTTGTAATACCATTTATGCTTTGATTGATAATGTTTTTATCGCTATGCGTGATTAGACCATTATTTCTCTCTTAATTTGTCGCTCCCAGTATTTGCTAGCCTCCACATGTACTGAGTATGAGCTCTACTCGTGCATCCAACTCCCAAAAACCAAAGTTTCCCAAATGTGTCCACCATACCTACCTACATGTGGTATTTAACCGCCACTCCAAGTAAATTTCTCATGTGCTACCTTTAAACCTTCAAAATTATACATGTTTTGTGCCCCTATTTTAGCTCATGAGGACGTAAATAGAGAATCTTTATCTCACTTGTTGACTGGACTTTACACACCTGGACTAGTGGCACATCCGCTTATCCAAATTGATAGAAGAGCTGGCAGCAGGGTGCACAGCCCCAAAATTGGTTACTATAAAATTCTCTTCACTCCTTTTGCCCCTGATTTATCAGTCAAAGCACAATCGTGTAAACAAAAGAGAAGAGGGATGATCTACTACACTAGTAGCATCCACCTCTCTAAAAATGTTTTCAATACCTCTGCTTACCATTCGTTGACTTAAGCATACACCTCTCTAAATTTTTTTCGATACCTCTGTTTAATAAAATAAAAAGCTCTAGCACATGAGTTAATCCTCGCTTCCCTCTGCAAAGGGCCGTTCATTTACTTTTATGTTGAGTCTCCATCTTCTAACTTTATGCACAATTAAGAGAGCGTGGTTGTCATTCTGAGTATAATGTGCATCAGTCCCAAAGATTATTATTGATTGATTCATGATATGTTATTACTTGCTCTCTAATTATCTGTTTGTATTCATCCACTTGATCTTTGAAGGTGTCCTGGCATTTATGTTTTGCTCCACTTTCAAGGACAAGCGAAATATCACTTTGCTATGTTTTCTTTATGCTCAAAACAAACGTATAACTTTCAAGTGTATTATTATCTATGATCTTTTATTTCTGTTACTTTTCATGATGCAACATGATTGCTAAGCTTCATTGTTAGAATTATATCTACCATGCGTGTGTTTAAAGTACTATGATCTCAACTTACATATGCTTTCACAAATACGATGATCAAGTTTATGTTGGTAGCATGTCACCTCAGAATTATTTTGTTTTATTGTTCTACCTACTCGAGGATGAGTAGAACTAAGCTTCGGGATGCTTGATACATCTCAAACGTATGTATAATTTCTGATTCTCCATGTTGTTTTCATGCCATATGCTACATGTTTTCTATACACTTTATGTCATTTTTATGGATTTCCTGGGACTAACCTATTGACAAGATGCCAAAGAGCTAGTTCCTATTTTGTGCTGTTTTTGGTTTCAGAAAAGTTGTTCTGGAAATATTCTTGGAATTGGACGAAACAAAATCCAGGGTCTTAGAAATCTATCATGTACACGGAGTCCGGAGGGCCCCCTAGAGCCACCACACCATAGGGTGGCGCCCCCCTTGGTCGCGCCACCAGGTGGTGTGCCTCCCTGGCCGCCCATCGACGTTTCCCTTTCGCTATTTAAGATCGTCCTCGGATTAACCCTAAATACCAAAGCCTCCATCCACGAAAAGTTTCTTAGCCGCCGTCATCGTCAACCCTAGTTCGGGAAGGTTCTCAAGCTCTCCCCGGCACCCTACCGGGAGGGGAAATCATTACCAGAGGGCTCTTCATCACCATGCCTGCCTCCGGAGTGATGCGTGAGTAGTTCATCCTTGGACTATGGGTCCATAGAAGTAGCTAGATGGTTGTCTTCTCCTCTTTATGCCTCATATTTAGATCTTAGGAGCTGCCTAACATGATCAAGATCAACTTATTGTAATGCTACATGTTGTGTTTGCTGGGATCCGATGAATATTGAATGTTATGTCTAGTGATTATCAATCTATCATGTTTATGTTATTTATGATCTCGCATGGTCTCCGTTACTAGTAGATGCTTTTGCCAAGTTGATACTTTTAACTCCAAGGGGGAGTATCTATGCTCGATAGTGGGTTCATGCCTCCCTTTCATTCACGCTCGAGTGACAAAAATGTAACGGATGGGGGATGTCTTGTCGCCATTAGGGAGAAAACAACGATATTTACATTGTTTACATTACACACTTTACTTAAGGCAATAATCTGTTGCTTGCAACTTAATACCCGAGGTTTGATTGGATGACGCTCCGAGGGTGGATTATTAGTCATAGATGCGGCTGGATAACGGTCTATGAATTATGTTGTAATGCCCGCATGAATCACATAGTAATCATCATGTCATGCATATGCACTATGGTGCATCCTTTATATCTATCAATTGCCCAGCTCTAATTTGTTTACCCAACATGTTATCTATCTGTTTTGGAGAGACACCACTAGTGAATCGTGGACCCCGATCCATTCTTTTACACTGATAATACAACCACCGCAAACATCGTTTTCTTTACTGCAATAATTGTTTTCCTCTCATTCACTGTCATCAATGTTCTCTTTTCATTTACTGCAAACAAGTACTATTTTCCACACTATACATCTAATCCTTTGTGTTAGAAAAACCGGCGAGATTGACAACCTCACTCTTTCGTTGGGGCAAAGTACTTTGATTGTGTTGTGTAGATTCCACGTTGTTGCTGAGCCTGGTAGTGCGCCCTGCCAACATCAGTTGTGTTCAACCTTCAGAAGTGATTTGTTTCTCCTACTAGTCGATTAAACCTCAATTTCTTTCTGAGGGAAAACTTGTTGTTGTGCTATTAATACCTTCCTCTTGGGGTTTCCCAACGAGTGCTCTCCTGCACCATCGAGAGCTTGTAGACATGGTTAGGGAAGTTTGGGTCCTCGAACCCTGGAGGTTTCTTAACATATACCTCCTCTTTGAAGGACCATTTAGAAAAGAACTTTTTACATCCATTTGTTGCAATTTAAAGTTATGAGAGGATTCATATGCAAGGAGGATACAGATGGACTCAAGACGAGCCACGGGAGACTAGGTTTCATGAAATTCAATGCCTTCCACTTGAGTGTAGCCTTGCGCCACCAATCTCGCCTTGTTCCTCACAAGAATACCATGATCATCTTGCTTGTTCTTGAATATCCACTTAGTGGCAATAACATTGTGGCAATCTTTAGGCTTCTCAACTAGCTTCCAAACTTTATTGCGCTCAAAGTTATTGAACTCATCATGCATAGCTTCCAACCAATCTGAATCTTCAAGAGCCTCAAACACCTTCTTTAGCTCCACCATGGATATGTGAGATTGATGCTCACTAAAGATTGCCAATTGGGATCTTGTTTACCTCTTGTTTTGTACATCACTCGACACATTATAATCAGATGCATCAATACGCTTCAAGGCTTTTGCAATCCTTCTAACACGACGGGCTCTCCTCATTATTGCGAGGAGTAATCACTTGATTATCTTGATCATTTGGGTTCCTTTCTTGACCGGAATGTTTGCCTTGATCATCATCTTCACTTGCTTCCTTCACTTGCTTCAACAATAGGAGAATAAGATGAAGAAGGTTGATCTTGTCCTTGACCTTGGCTAGCTTGAATGATAGGAGTGCTTGGTTCTTGTGTAGCAACTTGGTCAACAATGGGAGGGTCTTGAACTTGTTCTTGGGTTGGTGCAACACTTGCTCCCTTAGCTTGATCTTCCAATGTAGATGAGGGATCCACTTGAGTAGAGCATAGTTCTTCTCAAGTCGCCACAAGGTGTCCCTCAATGGGGCGGAAAAATCCCACGCCCATTCTTCCTATGGCTTCTTGAGGTATTTCAACATCCACATCGGAAACACGAAATTGCCCAACTTGGGAGCCACCATTTTCTTTGAACACCACACTACTAGATTCAATGACAATTCGTGAGACCTTGTTAAAGACTCTATAAGTGGGGGATTCGACACCATAACCAACAAATGTACCCTCAATAGTTTTAGCTTGAAATTTAGACAAACGAACACCTTTGATAAAATAGAAACACTTACAACCGAAGACACGTAAGTAGGAGATGTTGGGTTTGTTGCCGGTGAGAATCTCATATGGAGTCTTCATTAAGCCCGGTTATATGAATGACAAGAGGTGGAAATGTCTTCGGCCCAAAGATATTGGGGAGAATTAAACTCCGCCAACATGGTCCTAGCCATATCCAAGAGTGTCCGGTTCTTCCTCTCGGCTACACCATTTTGTTGAGCGGTATATGCAGCGGAATATTGATGACAAATACCCTCTTCCCTTAGGAACTCATTAAGGGTGTAGTTCTTGAACTCAGAGTCATTATCACTCCGAATGGCCAAGATGGGAAGATTGTGTTGACGTTGCACTTGATTGGAGAAGTTGATGATGGTTTGTTGAGTCTCACTCTTCAACTTGAAGAAATAGACCCATGTGTATCTTGAATAGTCATCCACTATCACCAAACAATACTTATTTCCTCCAATACTTGCCTCCGGCAAGGCACCAAAGAGATCAGCATGGAGAAGCTCCAAGATCCTCTTTGATGAAATGATTGTCTTGCTTTTATGGGAGGCATCATGCATCTTTCCTTCAACACAAGCCCTACACACACGATCTTTGGAAAAGGAAATATTTTCTTTTAGTACGAGGATGTGACCACCCTTGTGAAGACTTTGCAAAGTTCTCATGTTGACATGGGATAAGTGGCAATGCCACAACCACCCCACGCCAGCTTTACCGAAGAGACACATTGTTTGAGTGTTGGTTGACTCCGAAAAGTCTACCACATACAACTCATTTTTGACATGTACAACGTAAGCAACATCGAGAGACTTGCTCCACATGATTATCACCTTGTTAACATCAAAGAAGATGGAGAAACCCATCTTCCCTAAAGCACGAACTGAAATTAAATTGAAACCAAGGGATTCGATAAGAATGCCATTTTCAAGGGTGATATTAGGAGCAACAACCACCTTGCCAAACCCCGTTACCTTAGACTTGGACTTATCTCCATAAGTGACAGTTGCTTGATTTATATTTGGTTTCAACTCCGTCATAATTTCTTTGCTTCCGGTCATATGACTTGTACACCCAGTATTGACGAAGGGATGGACCCTAGACCTATCGGGTGAGCCTACCCGGTCTAAGGCCCAAGGCCCAAGCTCCAAGGGAGATGCCATGGACTGTTCTAGAAGGCCCAATCAAAGCCCACCCGCAAAGCCTTGCGGGTTAAGAAAGGAAACCTGTAACCGACTTTAGGTTAGGGTTTGTACCCCCCCGGGCACGGTTTGAGACCTGGCTACCTATATAAAGCCAGGAAAACCACCGGGGGGAGGACCAAGCAATACCACATTATCAAAGCCTTGAGATCGAGATCATACTCTCGACTTGAGCATCCCCCATTGTAACCGATCTACTCGTTAATACATATCGACAGAAGCAGGAGTAAGGGTTTACCTCTACGAGGGCCCCGAACCTGGGTAAATCTTGCCCCTGTTAGCCGACGATTGTCACCAGCACCTACTCGTTCTCTTACTCGAAACCCTATCGGTTCATCTGAGGGACTTGTTGAGATGCATATTCGACAATTGGCGCCGTCTGTGGAAACAGCGGGCGCTGGATCTCCGGCATCTTCAGCTTCATCGACAAACAACTCGCGCTGGAACCCCAGGACTTCGACTCCAACCAATCTGATCTGCATCGGGTCGATCGTCGTCACCCCTCACTCGCCGGAATCACGCTCGGTGTTCAGCGAACTGGAGAAAAGCATCACCCTGACGTTCGGGAGCTTCCAGTTCTACGCCGACAAAGAAGGAATTCTACAGTTCCCCGAGCAATCCAATCTCAACGGACCGGGCTCGGAGTCGATCTCAAGCCCAGGAGCTGTCGACTCACGACCCAACTACGCGGATCGCGACCTAGCGAAAAGCGGCAAATCTATCCGCCTCAACACCCGCAACTTCCATACCCTCTCCACAGAGGAACCTTCTCGGGTCAGGAAAGCTTTCCAAACTACGTCTAGGACCCACGAGCCATATCTGGCTCAGGTCTGCATGTCAGGATCAGGAGACCCACCTGAAGAAACTGAAGACAGCGCAAGGGAACGCGCAACCATCGGTGTATCGCGAGCCGCTTGGAATCGGGCGAAGGAGGCCATCCGCACAAGCAAACCACTCGAAGCCGGAGCCCTTCACGAAGACATGACTACATACCACTATCACCTAGTGAGAGCAGCAACCCTGGTCAAGGAAGCTCGAAAAGACCTGGCTGAACAAAGAAAGCTAGCGGACGAGTCTAGTCAACGCCGTGCAGCGCTCTCGAAGACACCTTTTGTCGGGAACCATCCTGGGAGAAAAAGGCACGTCTCAAGAACCGTGACTATGGATGGCGAATCCTTGACTGGGATCAGCAGGTCACTCGAGGCCTCCCTTATGCGCGTCGACGAGAACGACAACATGCACCCGATGACTCCCGCCGCTGCAGTATTAGCTGTAGCCACCTACCTGCAAACAAACCAAGCAGGGGAGAACGACCCCCGCATAGAGCAATACAGGCAGGTACAGAAGGGGCTAGGCATGGCAGCCGCAAGAATCGCCGCTTACGACCGCAGGAAGGCAGCTGCGCAGAAAGATAAAGAAGCACCTCGCGGACACAGGAGCATGTCACCCAGGAGGGAGAAGTCGCCTCGTCGCGCACGAGGGAAAGAAGCTCGACGACGCGGAGATAGTCCGAGTGACAGTGACGACAACCCGAGAGGTCGGGATCGTAGCCCGTGGAGAGGTCACGATCGTAGCCCGTGGAGAGATCGTGATCGCGGCCCACGACGTCACGGCAGTCGCTCGCGACACCGCAGCAAGGAGCCGCGGAGAGACGTCAATCGCGACGAGCCCGGATACAATACGCGATCAGACATCGCTCAGCACAATGTTGACAAAGCTCGAGCGGCTAGGAACCGCGCGCGTTCCTCATCCACCTCTTCCGACGAGGAGGTCTGCGGAGCCTTATGCTTTGCTCGCGACATCCGCGAGGCACCATTGCCCAAGAGGTTTAAGCTCTCTTCGGAGGTGCAAAAATACGACAGATCGCTAGAGCCACAAGGCTGGTTGTCAAATTACCTCACGGCAGTAAAATCCCAACGTGGGAACAAAAACACGGCTATGGAGTACCTTAACCTACACCTTGTAGGCGCCGCGCGTAGCTGGCTCGAAGGAAGACCGAAGGCGTGCTACAAATCATGGGATGATCTAACCTTCGACTTCTGCAAGAACTTCCAGGAAAAGCGACCATCGAGGAACTACGAGCTTGCAAGCAGAAAAGTGGCGAGTCTACTCGCGAATACATTCAGCGATGGACCACACTTAGGAATACATCAGGAAATATATCAGAATAAATTGCAGTCGAAGCATTCGCCAAAGGAGCTCGGCGAACCTCCTTCCGGGAAGAACTGGGACGGGCCACACCCAAAACCATTGGAGAACTGATGGCTATAGCCGACAGATGGGCCAACGGCGAGGACGCAGTGCGCAATGAGAAAGCACCATCACCAGCACCAGAAGACGATCGCCATGGTCGAAAGAAAAGGAGAAAGCATTACGACCGCGATGATCGGGAAGAACTGGTGGCAGCAGAATTCACAAGAAATCGCGACAGCGGATATCGCGGAAATCGCGAGTGGAAGCCAAAGCCAGAGGACAAAACTCCCGAGGAGGACCTTGATGGTTACTGCACGCTACATCTATTTACAGATAAGCGCACTGGCAAAATTAAGGCAACGCACATTCTCAAGGATTGCTGAAAGTTCCTTGACATCCACGAGGCCTTCTCAAAGAAAAACAGAGCAGCAGTCAACCAGGGCTACCCGCAGCTCCCGGGAGGGGGAACTCAAGGATTCCACCCGCCGCAAGCCCTACCTCCACCAGGAAACCAAAACACGGTGCTAGACGCGCTACCCGCCGCAAACCAAGGAACCAACGGATACCCGAACCCAGCAGGACTCCTAGGAATGATACAGAAAGTTTGCCCGTCCCGCAGGGCCCAGAAAACAAACACTCGACATGTATTCATGGCTGTCCAGGCACCACCATCCCAACCCGAGTATCTGAAGATGGCCGACCAGCCGATAATTTTCTCCAAGGAAGACCATCCCCCCGAGTCTATCGACCAGGGCATGCCGCACTCGTCATCCAGACACAAATAGGCAACTACGAACTTGCCCGAGTATTCATGGACGGAGGCAGTGGGATTAACATCATTTACGCGGACACACTCCGCAGGATGAACAGGAACCTGGACGGACTCGCGCAATCAGAGACATCCTTTCACAGGATAGTACCAGGGAAGGCAGTCCGCCCACTCGGAACAATAAACATGGAGGTGGTACTCGGCAACCGAAGCAATTACAGACGATAATTCCTCGACTTTGAAGTAGTGGACTGGCCCTCACAGTACCACGCTATTCTTGGCCGAACGGCGTTCGGCAGATTCATGGCAGTACCACACTATGCATATCTGAAGCTCAAACTGCATGGGGAACATGGCACCGTCACCATCGACGGCAATTTCCAAAAATCCAATAAATGTGACATTGAGTTCAACGAGATCGCCAAATCCTTCGGGATGCAGGAAGGGCTGGAAGAGATAGCAAAAACCATGGATCACTCCGTGATGCCTCTCACCAAGAAGAACGCCCCAGAGCTCGAGTTCAGCGCAAACAACAGCACTTGAAAACATCAGGTGCACCCGACCGAATCTACGAAAACGGCGATGGTATCCACCACCCTCTCGCCAGCATAGGAAGGCGCGCTCGTCGAACTCCTCCGTGAGTACTGGGAAATTTCCGCCTGACAGCCTTGAGATATGCCAGGGATACCCAGGGAGTTCGCCGAGCACTCACTCGAAGTTTATAAAGATGCCAAACCTATTAAGCAGACAACCCGACGTTTTTTAGAGCCAAAGAAAAAAGCACTTGGAGAAGAAGTGAACATGTTACTCGCAGCAAAATTCATCCGCGAGATAAAGATCTCTACCTGGTTAGCAAACCCGCTGCTGGTCCCGAAGAAAAATACTGACATCCTTCGCGTGTGCATCGACTACACGTCGTTGAACAAGCACTGCCCCAAGGATAACTTTCCCCTACCACGGATCGACTAGATCGTGGACTCCACAGCAGGTTGCCAGCGCCTCTCCTTCTTGGACGCCTACTCGGGCTATAATCAGATCAGAATGAAAAAGGAGGACGAGGAGAAGACAACGTTTATCACACCCCACGGTGTTTACTGCTACACGACAATGCCCTTCGGACTAAAGAACGCAAGCGCAACATATCAGCGCTGCATGCAAAAATGCCTCGCCAAGCTCATTGGCAAGAATGTACAAGTGTACGTTGACGACATCGTCATCAAGACTCGAGTAGAGGACACGCTCCTTGTTGATATCAAAGAAACATTCGACGCGCTGAACGCGTACCGAATCAAGCTCAACCCGACCAAATGCGTCTTTGGCGTCCCTGCAGGACAACTTCTCGGGTACCTGGTGTCTGCTCGAGGAATTGAAGCCAACCCGGAAGAAATCCAAGCAATCCTGACAATGAAGGAGCCAACTAATCTCCGCGGTGTGCAGCAACTCGCAGGACGACTAGCCGCTCTAAGAAGATTCATTGTGATGCTAGGCGAACAAGCATTGCCTTTCTACAAGCTACTGAAGAAAACGGGTAAGTTCGAGTGGACACCCGAAGCGCAGAAAGCATTCGCAGACCTCAAGCGAGCATTGCAGAGTAGGCGTATCCTGGCAACGCCACAAGAACGGGAGCCACTGTATTTGTACCTAGCCGCAACAAATCAAGTCATCAGCACAGCAATCGTGGTCGAGCGGCCGGAAGATGGAAAGGCATATGGCGTCCAAAGGCCAATATATTATATCAGCGAGGTGCTTTCGCCCTGCAAACAGCGATACCCTCATTATTAGAAGCTCGCGTATGGCGTCGTACTCACAGCTCGAAAACTCAAGCACTACTTCCAAGAGCACACCGTCACGGTGCTAAACGACGCATCACTCGGTACTATCATGAATAACCCCATGGCATCTGGAAGAATTGCAAAGTGGAGTATCGAGCTCGGCGCCTGGGACATCATATATGCAGGGCGCAAATCTGTGAAATCACAAGTACTCTTGGAATTCCTGAGCGAGTGGACAGAACTGCAAACGTCAGGCCCTCCATAATACACGAGCAACTGGATAATGTACTTCGACGGGTCGAAGAGAAACGACGGAGCTGGAGCCGGGGGTGTACTGATATCCCCCAGAGAAGACAAGTTGCAGTACGTCCTGCGATTGGATTTTCCACCCGACGACCCGGCATCAAACAATGACGCAGAATACGAGGCCCTCCTTCACGGCATGAAGATGGCGATCGCCTGTGGAGCCACCCGACTGATGATCTATGGAGATTCAAACCTCATCGTACAACAAATGATGAAAGAGTGCGACGCCATTGCAGAAAATATGGTCTCCTATCGAGATATGTATAACCTACTCGAAGGAAGTTTCAAAGGACGCGAACTAAAGCACATCGCACGATCCAGCAACGAGGAAGCAGATAAATTGGCAAACATGGGTTCTACCAACACACCCATACCACCTGGAATATACTTTGTGAGGATGATCAAGCGCTCAAGGTCAAAAAATCAGCAGAAGCACCTGCAGCATTGGAGACAGAGGTCAGCCCGCAAACTGCTATGATTAAGGTCATCCACAATATTTCGAGACAAGTTTTTCTAGTCGAACCAGTCTGGACACAGAAATACCTCGACTACTTGTCCAATAAGCAGCTCCCAGCAGATGTTCGCGAGGCTCGACAGATAGTACGACGCAGCAAAGCTTTTCGGGTGCTCAATGGAGATCTATACAAACAGAGCATATCAGGAATATTGCAGAGATGCATAGCACCCGAGGATGGCATGGAACTACTACGAGATATACACCAAGGAGATTGCGGACACCACGCCAGCTGGAAGGCGGTCGTGGGTAAAGCTTTCCGAGCAAGATTCTACTGGCTCACAGTAGCCAGGGACGCAAAGGACCTAGTCGATAAGTGCAACGCTTGCCAAAGATTCGCGCCCAAGCCGCACGCCCCTGCCACTGAACTTCACATGATCCCAATCACCTGGCCCTTTGCACAATGGGGGCTAGACATGGTGGGGCCACTGCGAAAGTAGACACCCGGAGGATATACGCACTTGCTCGTAGCAGTCGAGAAATTCACGAAGTGGATCGAGGCTATGCCAGTCACCTCCGCCAGCGCCTAATGCGCCGTGAAATTCCTCAACTCCATTGTGTGCAGGTTTGGCATACCGCACAACATCATCACCGACAACGGCAACAACTTCACAACGAAGGGAACACAGGAATTCTGCGAGCAGAAGAGAATCACCCTCAGTTTCGCCTCAGTGACTCACCCGCAAACTAATGGTCAAGTCGAGCGAGCCAACGGATTAGTCTCAGCTGGCCTCAAGAAGCGGCTACTCGATCGCCTAAACCCAGCAACAGGGCACTGGGCAGAGGAGTTACCATCAGTACTGTGGAGCCTTCGCACAACGCCAAATCGGTCAACAAACTATACGCCATTTTTCATGGTCTATGAAGCCGAGGCCGTCCTACCTGAAGATGTCAAATTCAGCGCACCCCTAGTTGTCGCATACAACAAAGAAACCTCGAACAGGGAACTCGCAGAAGACGTGGACGCACTCGATGAAATTCGCGACATTGCACTCGCAAGATCGGCGGTATACCAGCAATCACTGCGCAACTTCCACAGTCATCGCATATGACACAGATCCTTCGTGGTAGGCGACCTAGTGTTGCGGCTCAAGCAAAAGGAAGGACACAAGCTCGAGAAACCATAGGAAGGACGCTTCATCATACACGAAGTTAACCCAGGTGGCGCGTATCGATTGAAGAACCTCGAGACCGATGGCATCTACTCCAATCCATAGAATGTTGCGCATCTCCGCAAATTCTATCCTTAAGATTATTCTGTTCGCATAAATAAGGCTATACTAGCCATCTTGTAGCTCGAGGAAAATACATGGCTTCTCAGCCATATAAATAAAAACACATGGTTTCTCAACCATAGCTATTCGTGTCTCTTCATTTTACATGCTAAACAACAAGTATACACCCCAAACGCACGGGGGCTACGCCTAACTAAGCATTAGAGTAAAATTTACAAATACATGGTACAAACAAGGGTCACTCCTTATAAAAAAACCTTACAAAATCTCAAGTAAACTATACAAGGCAACAGGATATCTACATCCTACGATTACGCCTGACGATGAGCAGTTCTTTCAGCCAGCATCTGGTCAACCTCTTCGGAAGTCAGTCAAATGATCTCCTCCGCCGCAGGTTGAACGACAGCGTAATGAGGAGTAAAATCGACTGGAGCATTAGGAAGCCTAGCCACAGAAGGGAAATTGACCTCAGGGTGCCACACCCGAACAAAAGCAAGCGCTACTTGAGCACCGCAGATAAGCTGCTGACGAACGCACTCGCGAACTTCACCAACTCGGCCAAAAACTCTTAGCAGGTCGCTCAACCTTTCTGGAACGGTACCCAGCGGATAGAACGCCCGGTGCACAGAAGACAAGGCTTCGCGACAAGAATCCACAAGCAGCTTCGCCTGGCCAACCCGGTACTTCAAAGTAGCCTGAACAAAGCCGCGACTGCGGTCAGACCAGAAGTTGTTTGCATGCGGCTTCGAGCTACTTGCTTCATGAACAATGTGGTTGTCTACCGAATGAGTTTCACAAGGACCGTTGGGCTCAACAACTGTGAAAAACAACGCGAAAGGTTAAAAGGTGAAGCGAAGGTAAACAACAAAGTGCTAGGGGGATAGCATGCTTACAAAGCATGTCTTTGGTAACAACTGCCAGCTCCTCCATCACGAACTGTTCACGCTCAGCCGCAAACTTTTGCTTTGATCTAACCACATCAGCCACTCCACGCAAAGCTGTCAGCTTGCGCTCACCATCTGCGACACGATCACGAAGCCCGACAAATGTACTAACAGCAGCAACAAGGGGATCTACTTGTGTAGCAGATCCACTCGAAGACTCTGCGTTAGGGTCCACAACCTGGAAGGAAATGAAACAAGTTCAGGTACACTCCAAGACCCCACTCGAGAAATATACCACCTACTTAACAGGTGCTCGGGGGCTACTCCCATCGGGAGCTCGTAACGCTTCAATCGCAATAATAAGGCATTTTAGACATCAAAAGAACACTTCAATTAAAGAAAAATACGGGAATACATCCCAAGATTCATTACATTGAAAGGGAAAATTAAAAATAAACTATCCTATGGAACTGCGGAGGTACTAGCGCTCGTAGCAGGATGTCCCTTGCGACTAGCACGGGCAAGCAAGTCAGATAGCTTCTTGGTAAGGACTTCAGCCGGATCGCCAAAAGGACGAAGCGCTACCTTTCTGCCCGTGGCGGCGTCGTAAGGAAGGCTCGAGTACGCTTTCTCTAGGCCCTCGACTCCGTGCGCCAACGCAAACTGGATGGCAGTCTTCGCTCCACATTCAGACTGGGCAACCGAGTAAGCTTGAAGAAGACCACCCTCCAGGAAAACTTTCAGAATGCCGTCTAACATGGGCGGAACCGCGGCATCCACCAGAAGACGCTCGTGGAATTGCGTCAGCACTCGAATGGCTTCGCCAACGAGGGAGCAGATCCCACTCGCGTGTTTCTGGAGCTAGGAGCATGAGTCCGTCAAAGCATCCAACCGCCGACTCCCAGGTAGCTCCAGTGCAACACCAAGGATATCTACAAAAGGACACCGTAAACTACCAAGATAGCCAATCAAAATCGCGTCGCAGCAAAAATCAAATACAACTTACCCGCGAATTGCTGAGATAGAGGGCGGATGATGCCAACAAGATCGTTGTCGTGTTTAGCACCAGCGTCCTCCAACTGCTTCAGCGCATCCTAGGCCTCGGCGAGCTTCCCCTCAAAGTCAACCGAATTCTTGCGAGTGGACTCCAGCTCCTTTCGAGTGGACTCCAACTCGGCCTCAAGGGTTTTCACCCAAGAGACAACTTCGGTTTTCTCGGCCTTCAGGAGATCGACTTGAGTTGTAGAGCAGTAAAATTCAGCCTAAAGAAAACAGATATGATCAAAAGAAATAGCGTAAGAAAAATGGAGTGGATTAACCTACCTTGGAGAGCTTGGCCATCCTCGACAAGTCGATCACAATCCAGCCGAAGGGCGGCGCAATCTGGCTCAGCCGAAAGCACGCGTCGGCCAATGTCGGCTAGGGAATCAAGAAGAGACTGCAAAAGCACAAGACAAATTTCAAGTTAAAGAAAAAAAATCTCTTGAGCCTATTCACGACTACACACAGTCGAGTATAGCCTCGGGGGCTACTCCCATCGGGAGCACTGCCGTGCACCCGATGACATCAAAGGAAGAAAAAAGCTTAAATTTGAGTCCGCGGCTAATCGCAAGCGATTAACCATGGCCTCGGGGGCTACTCCCATCGGGAGCACTAACGTGCACCCGATAAAAAAATGCAAACGGACAAAATAGAAGATGCGAAAGAAGTGACAAGATTTACCTGGCCTGGGCGGTGCACATAGGATCCGCCGAGCTACCTGAGACTTCTTTGTTCGCCGGAGCTCCAACCGAAAAAAGCCAGGCAGTCTATAATCTGGAGCCGCAGCTGCCGGTGCTGGGCTCGAAGGTTTCTGGGCAACTTTGGCGACTAGATTTTCGCCCGCAACCGCTTCTTTTCTCTTCACAGAAGGAATAGAGGAAGCAAACTGACCATGGCCGATGGATTGAAGCCTGTCATGAAAGGAAGAATCAAACAAAAGCATAAGGAGAACGGGAGAAAACATTCGACTAAAGGATAATAGGAAAGGAAGAACTCACTCGTCGTCGTCGTCGTCATCCAGCATATCCGCGTTCCAGGCAGTGCCGATCTTCGACTTGGGGGCTTGGGGAGGAAGCATGTTCAAGGGCGTCACCACGAGGGGCTCTGTCCCCTTGCCAGATCCACCACCCAAAGAACTATCTTTGGATGTGGCTTCATCGTCTACCTGCCGGCGGTGCTTGCAGTGGTGGAGGTCGCTACCCGACTCTTCCACATCGTCTGAAGAGCCATGCTTGGAGCTCGACTCGGCCTCAACAACGCTGGTATCGAGAGCAGCCTCAATGTTCCTAGCCAGCAATACCGAAGCATCATCAGCATAAACTGGCGGATAGCATGTGGCTATTTCTAAACTCTACAAAAGAAGAAGAAGAAAAGGGAAAACTCAGTCGACAAACTCTCGAATGGCAAAAATGTTGAAACAGAGAATAGAAGGAAACTTACATTGGCTGGAGGAGGCCTCGAAGCCTCGAATGCTTCAAGAGGGAAAGCAGGAAACTTCTCTCGTACAAAAGCCCTTGACACAAAATTTCTTTCGTATAGGCACAACAAGGCTTCCGGACAAGAAGATTCTCTTGTACGGACAGGAAAACACAAAAACACAAAATCCTTATGCGTAAATTCAAACAAGGAAAAACTCCTTACACGCAAAGTTGTGAGGAAATATTCGCGGGTGAGCAGTCCCTGCTACATACGATGTATACCATCTTTACCCTGGATCGTTCAGTCGACTAGGAACATCCAGATGCCGTATCCTCTCGATGCGAAGGTAAGACCCAAAAGATCTTTCTTGAGGGCCTGGAATCGCACTCAAGCTGCGTCCTCTGGTATATTTCCGTGTCAACAACACGAATAAAAATCCTAGCGGACGCGCCGGGTACTCTCATTGGTTAAGTTCGACTCGGTAAGACCTCAACGGCCCAGTCGCAATGATCACCTCATCAGATTCGAGTCGGAGGTCTTGAATTTGCGTAGGCCGGAGCTGTTTTTGCCCTAGATGCAATTAATTGGCCCTGAGCTTTCGGGAGAGCCAAGCAACTGAGCCACATCCTTCTGCAAAAACAGCCAATACACTGGCCTTATATTTTCTCGATACTCGAGTACAAGAAATGCATCACATACAGGGTTCACACCCTCTTCGAACAATTGAAGCCATCAGACGAAAGGAAATCACGATAAACTTTGAGCGTCAACCCGTCAGATTCTCAGTCGAGTAAACGCTCGGGGGCTACTGACAAAGGGATGGACCCTAGACCTATCGGGTGAACCTAGCCGGTCTAAGGCCCAAGGCCCAAGCTCCAAGGGAGATGCCATGGACTGTTCTAGAAGGCCCAATCAAAGCCCACCCGCAAAGCCTTGCGGGTTAAGAAAGGAAACCTGTAATCGACTTTAGGTTAGGGTTTGTATCCCCCCGGGCACGGTTTGAGACCTGGCTACCTATATAAATCCAGGAGAACCACCAGGGGGAGGACCAAGCAATACCGCACCATCAAAGCCTTGAGATCGAGATCATACTCTCGACTTGAGCATCCCCCATTGTAACCGATCTACTCGTTAATACAGATCGACAGAAGAAGGAGTAAGGGTTTTACCTCTACGAGGGCCCCGAACCTGGGTAAATCTTTCCCCCGGTTAGCCGACGATTATCACCAGCGCCTACTCGTTCTCTTACTCGAAACCCTATCGGTTCATCCGAGGGACTTGTTGAGATGCATATTCCACAACTATCAAGTATCCATTTTGCACCACCATAAGTGTCGTGGGATAATCACGGCAGACGTTACCAGGGGTAACTTATCTTGGGGCAATTCGACTCTGGTGTTTGGGAGAGGGTTTAGCTCAGGGGAAATCATGCTATCAATCGATCTGGTAGCTCTGGCAATCAAGTCGCCGAGTCTCCAATCTAGGTTTACAATTATCAACTCTCGTATTACAGGGATACTCGAATATCTGGTGAAGCTCTCATTTCCTAACCCTAGGAGCCGGCTTATATCTTACCCGGCTCCCTGGCTTCCTATACAAGGCACATTCGGAATCCTACCCGGAAACCGCACACAACCCTAAGTTTCCTAATAGTAACCCCAAAGTCCGGGTTACAAGGCCTACGTCCTTCTTGGGCCTTCTAGAAACTCCTCTTCCTTGAGCCGGGTCTTGCGCGATTCCCTTTGGGCCGGGTTTTACCTTGGCATTAGCCTACCGGGTTATCATCCCTCCATCAGTAGTCCCCAGAATAGCTTGGGCTTCGTAGGATCATCCATGAAGCACACGCTATTCCCTGCAAAACAATAAACATACACGTCTATAAAATACCGGGTTAGAGTGCTTTGATTATAGCTAGGCCTTGCTCTGTAGGCGGTCCATATAATAACCCGGATTTTCCGAGTCAAACATCATTTTCCTGGGTCAACACTCCGAGGAAAACGCGACAAGACCCGGATTCGTGCCGTTGCCAATCAGTCCGAATATCACGCCTGCAATCCAATCTAATCTCTTTCCGGATATCCCGCAGCGGGCGCTTTGATACTTATCCCAAAATATCCGGGCCGAATAACCTTTTTCCGAAAATCTGGCACTTACCGCCCAAGCCTAGGGCATTTCTCCTCCCCGCACCTATAAATAGGCGCCCAAGGGGTAACCCTAGATCTACTAGCCATTTCTCATCTCCCTCCTCTCTCCACTTCATTCCTGCGCCTGCGAGCCCGAGCTCGAGCCCGCACCCAGCGGAGCCGCGCCGCCGTCGAGCCTACCGGAATCGCGCCGCCGCCCGGACCCGTGACGCCGCCGTCAAACTCCGCCGCAGCGCCCGCAAGCGTGCCGCCGGGAATCCGAAAACGCCACCGCCGTCGAGCCTGCCGCCGCTGTCGCACGTCTCCTTCAATCCCTCCGGTGAGCTCCCTCAATTCCTTGGATCTTAAATCTTGATCTCGCACGGATAGATTAGATCTAGTTTTACCCTCTAGTTCCTCACTATTTCTCATTAGCTCATCACGTTTTCGCAATCTCACGCTTTCCACGATTCACACTTAGTTATACCCGTGTGCATACCTTTCAATACACTTTCTCTATTAGCAATCGCATACTTTTCCTCTAGGTGTTCTTGACTAGATCCGATCCGCCAAATTTTTGCAAGCACTTCTCATTGAGTCGGATAACTGTAGTTTCCAGATCTCCCGATATTCATACTCTGAATTTGCCTCTTTTTTAGATCTTCACACATGGCTCGTAAGGCCAGCGCTAAGCTGAAGGGAAAACACCCGGCCGGCAAGCAAAAGCCGAGTCAATCGATCTCCGCCAACTGGGCGAGATCGACTGTGACAAAGGCTAAGCTTGACGATCTTACGGAGTCGGGTGTTCTGCCCACCCGGGAGGAGATCCACTGGAGGGTACCCGGCGAGGAGACTCGGCCTTCCCCGGGTCTTGACGAGGTGGTGGTCTTTGTCGAACATGTGATCCGGGGTTTCCGCCCCCGGGTCACCCTTTCTTCCGTGAAGTCCTGGACTACTACAAGCTCCGGGTATTCGACATCGGCCCCAACTACATGCTTAACATCACCCACTTCATAGTTTTATGTGAATCGTATCTGTGCGTTCCTCCAAATTTAGCTTTGTTTCTCGAGCTCTTCCGATGTAAGCCATGCCGAGAGAGCGGCGACGGGGCCCTCCTAGTCTGTGGGGGAGTCTCGATCCAGAGGCGGAAAAACTCCCTTGTGCCGACTCTGAGCCTCTCTTCGCACGTCAAACACTGGCAGAAAACTTATTTTTAGTGTCAAGATACCTCCTTAGCCAGCAAAAAGCCATTGCCGGGTTTCACCGATGATATCCTCAATCTTTCCGATAATCTCAGCTCTTTCGCTTCTGAGGCCGAGAGGCAATCTATCCAGCCTCTCCTCCATAAACTTGCTGTACTCTCGGCCCACAGTCTCCTTGGGCTCAATCTGATTAAAACTTGGGTAAGCTGCCGGATTCAACCTAATAGCACCCGGACAAAACTCATGTGCCACTACTCCGGGCACCTTACCGACTCTCTCCGATACTCGGAGAAGAATTACCCGGCTGGTGACATAAACAAGCTCATGAAGACCTTCTTAGCCGAGAAACTCGACGCCATCAAGAATATAGCCGGACTTAACCCCTTCACCCGCTCTAACCCGGCCCCTCCAGTAAGATCCGGTTTACTCTCTTTATCCGACTGATATGTCTCATGCACATATACTAATCTTTGCTTCTATATTACTTACACAGGAAGACGACGCGCTCTGGAAGATAGTCACCCCTCGTCCTTCAGAAAACTCGGAAGAAGACGAGGAGCCGGTTGATTCCGATGAAGGTAAAATCCGGATCTTTCTCATGTACTTTCTTCGTTAACTTATTTAGACCAACTTTTTCCCCTTTACCAACAATGCATCTTGTTTGCCAGAGCTAGAGGATAAGGAGGACACACAGTCGGACGAAAGCGAGGCTGAGCCGGAGGTGGAGGTTGGAGCAAAGAGCAGGACCCGGGGAGTTGTCTTCAAGGTGCCTTATTCCTCTATTGCCTCCAAACCATACTCGTACGCTAACATGTGCGAACTTAACCAACGCTTACTCGATTCATCAAACTTGAAGGAACCTGCCCCAGTCAAACGTAGGGTAACCCGGAACTCTCCGGGTGACGATCCTCTTCACCCGGGCATCCCTTCATCCCTCGCTCTCCGAGCCGGTATTCCCCAAACTCATTCATCTTATGTTCCTCGGAAATTTCCATCTCCAAACCATCCATTAGCCGGCCAACTTAGGGTCTCACTTTCTGACTCTTTATCAGCCTCTTCCGGGTCTAGCAACGATCTCCCGCCAGATTTCTTTGTGAACACCGGGTAACTTACCTCTCTTGCTATTCGATACACTAATTTTTTCCATATCTTTCGTTCATCATGTACTGATTGTTTCTTTCTCTTTTCCAGGGCCAAAGTCACAATTAGTGACCCTGAGGACATGGATGTGGATAACCCGGCTATGGAAGAGCCGGAAGTTGTTGTGCAGCCCGCGGCTGGCGGTGCAGAAGATGAACAAGAAGACTTGCTGAGAGGCCCGGTGGAGCAGGAAGCCGAGTTTCCGCTGCCGGGTGACGAGGACATCAAGTTCCTGGGATCACGGATGGGTGACCCCACTCCTAACACCCAGGCAACCCGGGTCCACTCCCCCAAGCAGAAAAGGACACCGCCTCCGGGTAACCAGGACCCCAGCTCCTCCAGGGCCAAACTTGATGATCTTGACTTTGAAGGGAAGCTAACTAAGCTCTTCTCTCTGAAGACCACTGAAAGGGATATCCTTGAATCCCTAGCAGCTGAGCACCAGGTAACTTTAATCAATGTTGCTTGTATATTCATCTAGTCCCCAAGTTCCGGGTTAACTATGTAAAGTTTACTCGGTACTTTCATAACTGTATAATTTGTCATACCCAGTTTTATCTTACATCCGAATAACTTTTCCTTGGTCTACTTCCGCAGGCGCAGGTGACTCGGTCTGAGGAGATTTTGGCGAAAACCAATGAGCTCCTCCAGGCCGAGATCAAGCTGCGGGAAGCGCTGGAAGCCGAGGTGGAGGACCTTGCCAAGGATGTGAAAAAGTACAAGAAGCGATCCCAGAACGTTGAGGGCGTGCTGAAGAAAATTTCAGCTCAGATTGCCGATTCTTACCGCTCTCTACTTGGTAAAAAATTTCTAACTTACTGATTATAACCCGGATCTTCCTGTAAGGTTTATAACCCGGATCTTATTGCTTTATTTTTTCTGGTATCCTGTAGCTCCGGGTGAGCAGGCTATGGATGACGATGATATTGAAAAGCTAAAGACGATGAAGGCCGTGATTCGGCAATTCTCAGTGGGGACCAAATGTACCTTGGAGGCTTTGAAGTGGCCTGGGACTCCTGGCGGCGCGAACAAGATGCTTGAGGCGTGCTCAACTATCCCCGCCTGGATCGAGCACTAGAAGTGTTCAGCGTGCCGGGTTGGGGTAACCCGTGGGCTTGCTCTGGCCAAGGCCTATTTTCCTAGGCTTGAGCCGGCAAAGCTCGTGGGCGGGTTTCCCGAGTTCAACAACGACGGCTCCAAGTTCACTGGCAAGGATTACAAGTCCATTCATACTCAAGTGCGTCACTCGGCAGGCTTGATAGCCGACAGTCTGGACGTGAGCAAGATTACTCCGCCCTACGATGCTAATGACAAGCCGGTTCAATTTGAACTCCCCAAGCCCTTCGACATGCTGGCACGGTGGAAGGAGGAAGCTGCCAAGAGGAAGGCCGAGGCCGAAAATGCGGCATCTACATCTACTCCGGCTGTTCCTCCTCCAGCTCGCGCCGACACTACGTCTAACCCGGACATGGAGGCAGGGAAGACCACCGAGGAGCATGTTGAAGACCCGACCGCCAAGAACACTGCTGATGACTCGGCCATGGATGCCGAGTGAGGTCTTATTTGTTTCTCGCCCCAAACACTTTATTCGGTCAGTAGGCATTATGTAATATGCCTGATACAATTATTCTTTTAATAGTGCGCCTGTGCACTTTTCGATACTATTTCCCTGGTTTGTAATACGTTTAAACTTTAATAGCTATGGTGGCCCTTCTGGCCCCTCACCTTGATATGTTTATTTCCTAGTTTTGAACTTTTTGCTGCTTTTCTGATTTTCGCTCTTTTTCCTCGGGTCTCGGGATTTTTGGCCACTTTATTTCTTAAGTCCCCAAGTCCCGAAGACTCGGATTTTTGGGTTTTTTAAGCTTAATAGCTAAACAATTTGTTGCTTTTCTCAAATTCCCAAGTCCCCAAGGCCCGAATTTCCGAGTCTAGGGATTTGTAGTTTTCAAAAAGGCAAATTGTTTTTGCTAAGGCCCAAAACCTAGAGTTACTCACGTGGGTTTAAAGTTATGCTTAATATATTGTGAGTTTCCGGCTGTTAACCTTGTACTCTGCATAACTTGTGGTTTAGATGACCCTTTTGATCCTCTTTGTTGTAAGCCGGCTTTCGCGTGGATATTCAGTGCTGCTATAACTTTATAAAAATAGGGTCAGGCAAGTCCCATTGGGCATCATGACTGATTGTGATTATATGTTAGCAAAGCACGCCACATTATTGCGAGTCACATCAAGCTTAAACAAGAAAAACAAGAAAATTTGGCTCTATTGTCCGGTTATAAGATTGTAACCGTACTTATTGCAAGTAATCGGTCCTTATAACTTAATGGCGTCGTGGCCGGGTCTTTGAGTTTGTAACTGTGCTATTCAAGCAATCAGCCCCCAAGACCTATATATACAATATAGGAGAAAATATAAAACTAATGTACTATAAGCAAACAAATAATACTTACCTGATAAAGTAAAAAATAGAAAGTAAAGAACAGAAAGATAAAAACTTAACAAAAATAAATAAGAAAGAAGCAATATCATAGTTTAACCATCTCTTTATTGATATGAGAAAAGTTAGGTCAGCAAGCCGCCTCGTTAAAAACCCTCCAGTCCCCTTAGGTACCCTGGATAGGAAAAGAGTGCGTCTGAAACCTGCTGCCTGTTACATCGTGTAATTCACTTGTAAACCTAGCCTATGCTAGGTGTAGTAGGGACGTAGCTGAGCCACGTTCCATGGTCTTTCCCTCTCTTGCATAGATGAAGTGGTGTGGGCGGTGTCATTGACAATATCCGACTCTTCCCTTGCATCTACTAAGTAATATGATCCGTTGTGCAGGTTCCGGCTTATGATGAACGGTCCTTCCCATGGTGGAGATAACTTGTGCTTTCCATCCTTTGATTGTACCAAGCGCAATACCATGTCCCCTTCCTGGAAGACCTGGGTTTTGACTCGCCGACTATGGTATCTCCTCAGATCCTGCTGATATATGGCTGATCTCTCCAAGGCTTGCTCTCTGTGTTCTTCTAGCATATCCACAGCATCCTGCCGGGTCTTCTCATTCTCCACCTCGACATAAGCCGACACTCGGGGCGAGTCATGAATAATGTCACTCGGCAACACTGCCTCTGCGCCATACACCATAAAAAACGGTGTCATCTGAGTAGATCTGTTAGGTGTAGTGTTAATTCCCCAAACTACTGATGGTAACTCCTCAACCCATGCTCCAGCAGCTCTAAGACATGGGACTCTCAGGCGTGGTTTCAATCCACGAAGTAACTCCTGGTTTGCCCTCTCCACCTGTCCATTAGCTTGTGGATGGGCTACCGAGGCTATGTCAAGCCGGATACCATTGTTCCCGCAAAATTTCTCCATCTCACCTAAGGACATGTTGGTTCCATTGTCTGTTATTATGCTGTGAGGGTATCCAAACCGGTAGATAATCCTTTTCAGGAACTTGACTGCTGTGATTGCTTCGCAATTGGTAACTGGCATAACTTCAACCCACTTAGTAAACTTATCAATAGCTACCAAAAGATGAGTCTTTTTGCAAGGTGACATGTGGAAGGGGCCCACCATATCCATACCCCAAACAGCAAACGGCCAGGTCAGCGGGATTGTTTGCAACTCCATAGCCGGCACATGGGTTTGGCGAGCGTACCTTTGACATCCATCACACCTTGCCACCAAGCGCTCCGCGTCTGCTAAGGCCGTGAGCCAGAAGAAACCGTGTCGGTATGCTTTGGCCACGAGGGATCTTGTGGAGGCATGATGCCCACAATCACCTTCATGGATCTCCTTCAAAATCTGTCGGCCTTCTTCTGGTGCTACACAGCGCAAAAAGACTCCTGCTGCACTTCTTTTATACAACTCTCCATTGATAATAGAATAACCCTTTGCTCGTCTCAGAATTTGCCTTACTAAAACTTCCTGTGGTGGTAACACGCCTCGTGATAGGTAGGCCAAAAACGGCTCTGTCCACTCGGGAACAACACGTACTGTGGCCACGAGCTCCAAATTCGGGTCTTGGTTAGCCACCTCTTCCTCAGACTCGGTTTTAACAGATGGCCGCCATAACTCGTCCAGGAAAACATTAGGTGGAACCGGCTCTCTGCGCGAGCCGAGTCTTGCGAGCGCATCTGCTGCCTCATTCTTTCGCATGTCAATATGTTCCACCTCATACCCGGAAAAAGACCCGGCAACCCTGTCCACCTCTCTGCGATATGCTGCCATTGTTGCATGTTTTCTATCCCAAGTTCCTGAGACCTGCTGTACCACAAGATCCGAGTCTCCATAGCACCGTATTCGCCTAATGTTCATATCCTTTGCTATTCTCAATCCATGTAATAATGCCTCATACTCGGCCACATTGTTGGAGCAATCGAAGTGAATTTGCAACACGTAGCTCAATTTGTCTCCTTTGGGTGATGTGAGTACCACCCCAGCTCCTGACCCCTCATACTGCTTGGAACCATCAAAGTGCATCACCCAAGACTCGGAACTTGGCATCATTGTGGGCATGCTTGTGTGAGTCCAATCATTGATAAAATCAGCTAAAGCTTGAGATTTGATTGCAGACCTGGGCTCGTAGTTGATGTGATAATCTCCCATCTCAATGGCCCACTTGGCTATTCTACCTGTCGCGTCTGAATTTCTGATAATATCTGCCATTGGTATAGAGCTAACCACTGTTATGGGGTGTTCCTGAAAATATGGTTTCAATTTCCGACTGGCCATGAAGAGCCGGTATAAAGGTATTGCCTTCTCTCCAAGCCTGGATATAAACCGGCTTAATGCTGCTACACATCCTGTAAGCTTTTGAACATGCTTCAGGCCTTCCGGCTTTTTCAGATTCTGAATAGCTTTAATTTTGTCCGGGTTTGCCTCAATTCCTCTCTGGAAACAATGAAACCGAGTAACTTTCCTGCTGGAACTCCAAACACACACTTTGTGGGGTTAAGCTTCATCTGATATCTTCTCAAATTTCTGAATATTTCTTTTAGGTCATCGATGAATGTTTCTGCCTTCCTGGTTTTAATCACCACATCATCAACATAAGCATGAACGTTGCGTCCAATCTGATCCTCAAAACACTTCTGAATGCACCGTTGGTATGTTGCGCCAGCGTTCTTTAGCCCAAAAGTCATGGTTTTGTAACAGAAAGCTCCAAAGGGGGTTATGAACGATGTTTTCTCCCAATCTTCCTTCTTGAGCTTGATCTGGTGATACCCAGAATAGGCATCCAGGAAACACAATAGGTCACTTCCAGCCACTGCGTCTATAATCTGATCTATCCTCGGAAGGGAAAACGGATCCTTTGGGCAATGTTTGTTGAGACTCGTGTAATCTATGCACATCCTCCACTCGTTGCTCTTTTTCATCACCAGAACCGGATTTGCCAGCCAATCTGGGTGAAAGACCTCCATGATAAAGCCGGCTGCAAGGAGCCGAGCTATCTCCGCTCCTATAGCCTTTCTTCTTTCCTCGTTCATTTTTCTCAGGCCCTGCTTCAGAGGCCGGGACTTGGGATCAACATGCAAACTGTGCTCAGCTAACTCGGTCGGGATACCCGGCATATCGCTAGGCGTCCAAGCGAAAACATCTTGATTACCACGAATAAACTCAATGAGTGCTTCTTCCTGCTTACTGTCTAGGTTAGATCCTATAGCAAATTTCTTGGAGGGATCGCCTTCGACAAAAGCCACCATCTTTGTGTCCAGTGCTTCTTTGAATTTTGCTCTCTCATCTTCCATATTCAGTATTTTCAATGCTGTTCTATTTTCCGGGTCTACCTGAGACCGGTAATACTTGAGCTCTTCCTTTCTGCACGCCTGTTCTGCCATTGCCGCGTCTCCTTCGTCACACTCAGCTGCTATAACCCGGTTGCCGTGTATAGTAATGGTTTGCTTGGGACCCGGGATCTTTAGCTGTAGGTACATGTAACACGGCCTGGCCATGAACTTGGCGTAAGCCGGCCTTCCGAACAGCGCGTGATAAGGACTGCGCAATTTTACCACCTCGAACGTGAGCCACTCCACTCGGAAATTGTCCTTCGATTCTCCAAAAGCAACCTCTAGTGTTATCTTCCCTTCTGGGCACGCCGAGTGACCCGGCACGATCCCATGAAAAACTGTAGAACTTTTCTGCAACTGAGACTCCTTGAGCCCCATGCGTAGGCAAGTTTTCCAATATAAGATATTGATGCTACTCCCACCATCCATCAGAACCTTTTTCAGCTCGTAACCTGTAACACCCGGGGTTTTTCCCAAATAGAAAGTTGCTTGTTGTTTTCTTCTTCATCGCATAGCATCATGCATCATATGCATTGCACTTGTTTTCAAACCAACCTAAAAATTCAAACCAATTTTAACTTCTCATACAAAGCACCTTTGTTATCAACTCAAATTGTTTTCATGAAGAATTTGAGTTGGAATTAGTTTTGCTTGGTTATTTCAAAAATCATTTTCTTTATGAAACACTATTTGAAATTAAATTGGCAAATTCAAATCAATTGGCAATTTGAAATTTTTGAGAATAAAGTTAACATACATTTGAATCTTGCTGTTTGGTAATTCAATAAAAATTATTGCATAAAATAAAACCCCAAAAATCCTATTCTATTTCTCTCTTTCCCTTTCCTACAAAAAAAAACAGAGAAAAAATAAAAAACAGAAAAACCAAAGGGAGGGCAGGCCAGCCCAATTGGGCCAGCCCACCACACCCCCACGAGCCAGCCCACCCCAGCCTTCCCCTACCTCTGTCCGTACAGAGGACAGGAGGTCGCTGTCACCACCTGTCCCCTCCACCTGCTCTCCTCCCCCTTATAGCTCCCTCTCCCCCTCCTTCCCAAACCCTAGCCGCCTCCTTCTTCTTCCTTCTCCACCGCCGCCGGCTCTCCCCTCTCCCTTCCCCCAATTCTCTCTCTTTTTTTTGCTCTGAATCCTCTGAACCATGGAAGGTGCCTCCATGGCCGAATTTTGCGGGCCATGGCGAGGCCGCTGTGGTCACCGCCTCGCCTCGCCGTCTGCGGGAATGGAACCCCCGGGGCAGGGCCTCCCTCCTCGCATCCTCAACGGAGCCCGAGGCGTCCCGTGCCGCCGCTGCCGAGCACGTCATCGCCGCCGTCGTCACCTGTCGAGTTTCTGAACCTCATCGCCGTTCGTCCTTCTCCCTCGACCAGCTGCGAGGTGAGCGCTCCCTCTCTCACCTCTCCCCTCTCTCCTCTCTCCCTCTTCCCTCTGCGCCCGCACGCCCCCCTTGCTCGCCCACGCCGGCCACCGCAGCAGCCGCAGCGAGCAGATCGCTGCCGCCATCCTTCCTCGTCGGTTCAGGTAACTGAACCATATTCAGTTCGTCAGTCTAAGCCCGAAAGCCCACCTCAAAACCATACAGCTCTGTCCCTTTTCAACAACCGAGCAGCAGCCCAGTTGGTAACACACCTTGCGCGCGCCTAGCAGGTCCTGGGTTCGATCCCCCCCAGCCGCAAAGCAACCCCCTTTTTCCTCTTTTTCCTTTTTATCTCTCGAATTTCAGAAACACAGATCTGACTCATTAATTCTAAAATCACTAACAAATTGAATTTTGATCCAATTTCAACGATTCAAATTGATATGGATTCAAAATCTTGTGCCCTTTCTGTTAATGTCAAGTTTGCAACATGTTTCTGTAATAATTTTTGCACTAAATAATTAATTACTGAAAATGCAATTAAAAGTTGAAACTTTGGAATTTCATAACTTGAGTTTGGTTCATCCAATTTGAGCAAACTTGGGCTCTAAAAATTTGTCTTAACAAACTCTACACATTGGTATTTTATTTGGTCATAATTGAATTCAATTTGAACATGTTTCCCTCTGTTTACTAAAAAGGGCAGAATAAGAATGTTTATGAAAAATTGCATAATAAATTCAATAATAACCCAAAAATTATGTTTAATAGCTCAAGATGTTCAGTGAAACATTTGCTACATGTTTTCAACCTTTTCAATGCAATTTGTTTACTGTTTTCCCTAATTAAAAGTGGTGCAATAATTCAATGCTTTAATTAAACCTTTAAAATTGCAAAATTCATAACTTGGGCAATTCAAATCCAATTCCAACATGTAAAATATGTTTTCCATGCAAAATTGAATAAGCTTTCCAAATATAAACTTTGTTTTCTGTTTTGAACAATTTAAATTGCTGAAAACAACTATTTCTTAATTAATGCCTATAAAATTGTCAAATTAATAACTTGCTCATTTTAAATCCATTTTCAACAAGTGAAATATGTATTCCATCTAAAATTTTGTGTTCTTTCCAAATATGAATTTTGTTATCTATTTGGAACAATTAAAATTGGTGAAAACAACAAATGCTTGTGTAACTCACTTAAGAAGCCAAATTTCATAACTTAATAAATAAAATTCCAAACTTGGTAAACAACATTTCAAATTGAAGCTATTGTTGTTTTCTCATTGTTTTCTTCATCCATGCATCATTCTAATCAACTTTCACATGATGGTTATTTGTAGATCATTTAATTCAACATTAATTCATGGACTTTTCCATATGCAATCCAAATTGCATATGGGCCCATTTAAATATGTTTACCATGTCAACTAGTTTATCTTTGATGCATCCTTAAACTTGCCATGCATCCATATCTTGATCATGCTGGATCTTTTGCCGTAGTAGTAATTGTTGCATCCGGTGTTTGTTCTAGTTCGTTGCTTCTTCGCGGATAGGACGTTGAGATGGTGTGAGCAACGACAAGTTCTGCGGATGTACCTCTACTTGCTGGATTCCAGGCAAGTATACTCACTTGCTACCTATGGCTGCCTTTCATCACTTGTTACCGATTCTTTCCGTTGTTCTTATGCTAGCCTTATGATTCGATGCTTGTGTCTCGATCCTATTATATGTTTACCTTGCAGCCATGATATAGCCTTCCTTCCACTTCCTATTAACTCTTGTTTGTTTACCATGTTGGCCTTGTGTCGTAGTTGCATGCTTAGTGTTGTTTGCGCTCAAGTCTCGTTGTCTGTCTTATCACCTGTTTAGTTTGATAGTTGGGTTTCAATTCAATCAACAACATGTTAATGTTTTGGGTAATAATAATTTGATGATAAGGCACCGGCAGGAGGCCCGGCGTGGTTTTGAGGCCTGCTAGTGTCGACCCTAATTAGGAAAAGGGTCTTGTCCATTGATCCATGATGAGCGCACTAACCGCATGTGGGAAGCGAGTATGGGCGCCCCCCGCAATTCTGATTCAATTCGCATCTCGTCCAAATCGCCACACTTAGTTCGGGCTTTCCATTTGATGCATGCATATGCAGGTGCGAGCCCTTGGCGCCAGGGTGGAACTTTTGTAGTCGGCATTTAGGGCGGCGTGGTCTTCCAGTGCTATGTGGGTCCCCCTTTTCTTCGTGGGGGCTCGATTAGCCGCGCACGCACAGCACGTGGTTCTTTGGGCTTGATGCGAAGAAGAGTTGGGTTGTGTTGAGTACCTCACTTGGTGGGTTGATCCCCCGTCTGGCGGGTTATTCTTACGTGTACGGCCAAATTGGTGCATCCCTGTAGGGTTAAATCTTCTCGAGAAGCCGTGTTGTCCGCGGTTATGGATGACTTGGTGAAAGTGCTGGCTAACAAGTACTCAGACAACTTACACTTAACGATGATAACTTGACTAGTAATATAGATTACTTCCACCATCAAAATGAATGTCACCTTAATCAACCGTGTGCGTTTCCTTGGGTTGCTTCCTTAGTAGGGGGTAACATTGGATGGGTATTGTTTGGTGAGTAGTTGTAGTTGGTTCTGATACGCTATCTTATCCCTTTCTTTTAGCCGGATGTTGTAGCGAGTCTCTGTAGTTAGTTAGTGCAGCCCGCTGCCGCTTCTTTGCAATAATCCCTTCCTTTCCGCTGTACCTAAAGTATTTGTATCTTGTGATGATTGGTTACGCTGGTATCTTGTGAGTATGGGTTATCCACTTGCCAGTACTTAACCGTACTGACCCACGAATCCATTTCGTGGCTGCATATTCCACATTGCAGTCAACAGGTTTGAAGTCTGACGACGTTAGCTTGGGAATCCCTCCGGCTTGGCCTGGGCAGGGATTGGACGCCACCGGTTATCTTCAGGACTCTTAGTCCAATTTGTATCTTGTCCGTAGTCGGACGCTATGTTGTTTCTTCCGCTGTTATTTGGATCGTTGTATTGTATCAGTTGTATCCTTGACTCGTTTGAGTCGTCTTGTATATATATTTTCTGTTGTTGTTGCGGAATATTCGTGAACTGTTGTAATGTTATCACAAGTGGCAACCTGGAATCGGTTATTATGTGGATTTTGGCGGGAATGCTGAAATCTGCATAGTGCCCGATCTCGGGGCGTCACATAACCGTTGACCTGTGGTGCAACTACCAAAGCCAGCACACCCGGATGTTCTATTGTTTCCGGGTGATCCCTCCTGATCCATGTAACCTCTTGGTCTGACCATCTCAAGTATCTCGGGACAGCTGAAGAAACCGAGTTTACTGCTCTTTTGAGTATCTTCCTATCTTTGTTGGAAGTCCCCGTAGTATGAACGTGGTACTGCCCTAGCTGCTTTGGGTTGGCTTGGAAACCTCCAACGCCTCCTTGATTGTTACCCGGATTACCACCTCCTGCATTGCCAGCCGGGGGTGGGCCATTGCCCGGGTTTCCGCCCGGACCTGGTCCTGCTCCCCGGCCTGCGCCTCGCATGGCCTTTTGTATTTCCTCGTTCTTCCATCTCTGTAAATCTACGCACTGCTCCAATGAATGATTAGCCGGCCTGTCGTTCCTGCTATGACGCGGACAGGGCATCCTAAAGGCCTCTATATGATTAGCCGGCCGTGGCGGTCCTTGGTAATTTTCCCCATTGAAGTTTCCTCCGTTGAAATTTCCCTCAGCTCTGGGTCTCGCAAACCCGGCTTCTGTATTGGCGACAAACTCGGAGTTTCCTTCATATGGGCGCTTGTCTGGTTGTTTCCGTTATTTCCTCCATTATTACCCGGTGCAGCTCCATTGCCGGGTCTTCCACTATTACTCGCGTTGGCTTTTGCTTTCTTATCATCGACATCCTCCTCTGTGGTATCTGTGGCGGCGTGCTTGTTGCATGCGTCCATCAACTCTCCCATTGTAACCTCTGAAGCGTGCCGGCTAGACTTCATGCATGTCAGTTTTTGCACTAAGGGTATGTATTTGCATGTTTTTTCCATAGTTTGTAATGCATCCTTTGGCTGGATATCAGTGGACGATTGGAGAATTTCCATAACCCGGCGCACCCAACTGCGCGCCGAATCTCCCTTCTTCTGGACACATCGCTCTAGATCATCGATCGTAAACAACTTCCTGCACGTTCCATGAAAGTGCTTGATAAAGGCAGTATTCAGCTCACCCCATGAATTGACGGATTTCTCGGGTAGGTTATTGAACCATAACTTTGCTGCTCCCTCTGACATCATTAGGTACATAAATTTGGCTTGAAGATTCTCAGATGCGTTGCGGATTGACATGGCCATCTCATAACTGATCAACCAGGTTTCTGGGTCCATGGTCGGCTCATAATTAACCACTTTACCCGGTTCCTTGAACTTATCCGGGTAAGACTCGGCCCTAATTGCGTCCGACAAACACTTAGGCCCGGCTAGATTTGCCGTTACTGGCCTCACCCGGGAAATGTGCGATCCCGCGGCGGGTACGGCTGGGGGTGCAACCGCTACCGGCCCTCGTACCGCAGACCCGGCCGCTGCACGCCTGGCCCGAGAACTGTCCACAATAGCTTGTGCTGCTGATGCCGCAGGCGTTGCCGGCCTACGGGGAAGAGGCGGCATTTGCTGCTGCTCTGCCCTCCGCCGCGTCGAACTCGACTGGATATAGCCGGTATTTCCGTTCTGCCGGCTTACATATGGTGTTCCGTGCATTCCACTCCTGTTATCCGGGTAATTGGCCTGCTGAACTATTGCTGTGCGCAGCAAATCTATTGCCCGCCGGGTCTCCGCTGCATGGGGTGACTCTCCTACGGGGATGCGATCAAGTGCCAACGTTGCTGCATATACGTTATCCATGGGGTTATTGAAGTGACCTGGTGGAGTATGAAATCGTGGTGGTGGTGGTGGTGGAGCTGCATTGCCAGTGGCGATTCCTGTTTGCAACGTGGGTAACCCGGCTTGCATGTTTGCCGGCTGTCCTCCCAGGGTTGCAGCTTGATGTCCGGTTTCCTGATTCACAGACGGAATTGGTTGATCCTGAGGGGTAATAAACAGTGCGGCTGGTTGCAGGTTTCCACCTGTAGCCGGTAATCTCGTCTGGTGCCTCTGATTGTAGATCCTGGTCGATTGAACCTGCAGCCGGTTCTCCAATTCTTCCAGCTCGCGCTGGCGCGCGGCTATCCCTTGTTTCTCGGCTTCAACATCTCTCCTTTGCTGATCCAATGCACAGCGAGCTACACCAGATCTCGGGCGCGCTCCGCCGCGTTTTCTGGGGTTATCACCGTTGCTAGCACCGTGGGATCTAAGATCAGGTTGTTGTTGAACAGAGCCGGGTTTCGCGGATTCGAAGGTCCCGCTCCTGGTGTTCTGTTCGCCATAAACCCAAACATGTTTCTCTGCCGCTCGCTTTTCCCGGTACGGCTGGTGACTGAAGCCGACTCTCCGTCAACCCGGGCTATAACCGGGTTTCCATCAGCCGGAACTTGCTGCTGGATCAGCGCTCGCGCCGCTCCGATCGCGGCTGTCGTCACATCTCCCTGATTGAGATTGGTTACAGGGGCTGTGTAGACCGCGACCTGGCGCACGATGCCTGGCGAAGACTCGTATTCTTCCTCATCACAACTATCCTCCTCGTATCGATCTTCCAGCAGGTGCAGGATAGACTCGGTGTCATCTTCTCTCATGACCCGGCCACGCGGGGTCCATACCGGCTCCTCCGGCTGTTCCCTCTTCGTGGTGGGCTCTTCAAACGGATCGGCTGTCCCGACCGATTCTTCTCCGTCTGACTGAACGCAGGTCGCTTCTCCTGACACAGAATCATATTCAATATCATCAGGAATAGAACCAGACGTACGTACCATGCCGACGAAGATGTTGACCTGGCCGATCGTGACGATAGGTCCGGTTCCTAGCAGATCCGACTTTGGTCCCCAACCAAAGTCGTCTACCATCTTCTCTCCTTCGGGGTTGGTGTAGATTTCGCCAACGACGAGTTTCTTCATGCTTTCCCGAGCTTCTCCCGTGATGTAAACACCCTTGGACGTAGGCCCCACGGTGGGCACCAACTGTCGTGGGATAATCACGGCAGACGTTACCAGGGGTAACTTATCTTGGGGCAATTCGAATCTGGTGTTTGGGAGAGGGTTTAGCTCAGGGGAAATCATGCTATCAATCGATTGGTAGCTCTGGCAATCAAGTCGCCGAGTCTCCAATCTAGGTTTACAATTATCAACTCTCGTATTACAGGGATACTCGAATATCTGGTGAAGCTCTCTTTTCCTAACCCTAGGAGCCGGCTTATATCTTACCCGACTCCCTGGCTTCCTATACAAGGCACACTCGGAATCCTACCCGGAAACCGCACACAACCCTAAGTTTCCTAATAGTAACCCCAAAGGCCGGGTTACAAGGCCTACGTCCTTCTTGGGCCTTCTAGAAACTCCTCTTCCTTGAGCCGGGTCTTGCGTGATTCCCTTTGGGCCGGGTTTTACCTTGGCATTAGCCTACCGGGTTATCATCCCTCCATCAAGAAGCATAGTCCTATAAGGAATCATTGACTTAAGTTAGGACCCGAGGAGGATCCTCTCATGCTAGCAACAAGGGTCTTTGGGAACCCAAATAGAGTAATCAATGAAATCCTTAATAGGAGCAACATATTTAGCTTGCACAACACCATAATAATCAACAAATAATAAATGGTGTGGATTGTTAGTTCCCGCGGAGTTTCTACGAGTAGTGTTTTCCTTAATGATAATACCACTCGCACCAACATTCTGCTTAGCTTGAGCCTTAGTGGTGGAAGAAGATGATACCTCGGTGGCCTTATCCATGAAGCACTTTGCGGAGGGTTGAGGAAGATTACCATTAGGGGATTCAAATAGTGAAGCAGATGATGAAGATGAAATAGCAATAGCGGCCACTTCACTTGTGGTTTGTCCTTCTTCATCACCAGAATCGTACTCTTCTTGAGTCACAAGCACATATCTTGATGATGGCTTCTTGTTGAAAGGTTTCTTCCTGAAATGAGGCTTCTTGTTGGTGAAAGCTCATGTCTCCTCTAATGATTTTGGTGATGATAACAATGCGGGTATGCCTACTAACCTTTTGGTTTAAGTGTTCACAGCTGGCCTCGTGATATCTATCTTGATCAACAATAATATCTTAGAGAAGATTCACAAAGGATTTTCTGAGATGTGCAAATATCTGCAGCCGGATTTTTCAGAGTACTAGCCCGGAAATTCGTGTGGATATAAGGCGGAAATTCCGGCCTCAGCACCGAAATATTCCTGCCTCCTCAATGCTCCAGATGGTGAAGTCCTGGCATCCAACTGCCCGCTCTCAGATGCAGGGGCGGAAATTTTCCTCGTTCAGGGGCAAATTTCCGGCCCCTGGTCCTTAGCAGAAATTTGGACAAGTCGCTACTGCCCGCTCACAGACGCAGGGGCGGAAATTTGGCCTGAAATTTCCGGGGCAAATTTCCGGCCTCTCGTCCTTAGCAGAATTTCATACGAGTCGCTGCTGCCCGCTCTCAGATATGGGGGCGGAAATTTGGCCGGAATATTCCGGCCACCGGATTATTCAATAATTCGCCACCTGGAGTTTTCAAATTTCCGGCCCAGCTACCCCGGAAATTTCCGGTACTAATACCAGAATATTCCGGCCCTGGAGGGAAGCAATGCTCAGATTTAGGAGGAGACTATAAATAGTTGTCTTCTTCCTCTAGACAGCTAGTTCGCCCATTCCTCTCTCTCCTCCATTGTTCAAGAGCTCAAAACGCCCAGATCTCCCTCCTCCTCCAACCAAACTCGATGCCCTTCAAGGATCTGATGGAGGAGGCCTAGATCTACACTTCTACCAAGCCATAAATCGTTTTCCCTTACCATACCTCTTGGGATCTTGTAAATCTCTTGGTTGCCTTGTTATCCTAGAGAAACCCTAGTGCTTGTAGCTTCCATCTGGTAGCAAGAAGTTTCAGATCGTTGAGAGCCCCCATCTCACTTGTGGAGTAGCCTCAACCACTTGTAAAGGTTTGGTCAACGCCTTCAAGCCGACCTCATAGTGGAAACGAGAATCTACCTCACCGGAGAAACTCAAGGAGAACAAGGTGTGCACAACCGTGCTATTGAGGAGCGCCTAGGTGGCTCCCCACCTCTCCAACGTAGACGTACTTATTTTAAGAAGGAACTACGGGAAACATATCCTTGTATCCGTGTTTTACACTTGTGGTTATCTTGTGCCTTGCATATTACTTCCGTTGCATACTTGTTCTTTTATCACATAGGGTGTCTACCTAGTTGCACATCTAGATAACCAAGTTGTCTACTTGCTAAAGCCCATCTAAAAGTGAAAAAGGATTAAAATTTGTAGGACACCTATTCACCCCCCATCTAGTTGACCATAGTGTACTTTCAGTTGGGGATCTTTGACTTATCCTTGAGGACTAGGTTTCCTCCATGGTTTTCCCTATTCTCGAAGGGGCACTCAACAGCAAAATGATACTTGTCTTGGCAATTGAAACAAGCCCTTACCTTTTGAGGCCCTTCTTTTCCATAGCTTGACTTGGTCTTCTCCTCAATATATGCCTTGGACTTGGGAGGGTTCTTCCAAAATTTTTGCACCGCAGGAGCAACATAATCCTTATGCCCAGGATCATATTCTTGATTTTTGAGCGGGGACAAATTTTCTTCCAAGGAAATCTCTTTATGTTGATCCACCACCTTGGCCTTCAATGTAACAGAGGCTCCTTTGTGAATTCCAATAGTACGAGAACGAGTGTCATGGGAAAGTTTTGTTTGCACTTTAAAGGAGGCCATCCCTTGCATCACCTCGGTTGAGGAAATGGAGGGAAAGTTGTGTCATCCTTGAAGTCTATTCAAGTCCACGGGCTCAAACGGCAAGAGGGCATTTATGTACTTCCACTTGATCCAAGCATCATCCACATATTTAGCACCAAGACCACTAAAGGCGGTATCTAGGGTCTTGAGTCTTTGGTACATGTCTTCATGGCTCTTACCATCAAGCATATAAAACCCTCGGCCTCATAGCACAAGGTATCGCAACTATTCCCTTGCATGCTCTCATTGCCAACAAACATGCTGACAAGAGAATCCCATGTCTCTTCCGCGATGGCATATAGTTGAAGATGAGGCATGTGGTTTGGACCCACGGCTTGTTGAACCATCGACAAGGCGGTGTAGTTGAGTTGGAAATCTACCACTTCTCTTCTTGTCAAGTTCTTGGGGTGTAACATCCTTGATTTTTGGAAAGTTCAAAAAACACAAAATTTTAAAACCTTTTGTTTTCTACTATTACAAGCCATCAAAACCCAAAGAAAACTCAAATACAAAAGGGAATAACATTATTATTTGAATGTTATTGGAATGAGTAATCCAAGATAAACCCCCTAATCCATAAACCCTAAAACCCTATTCAAATAAGTTTTCCTTTTTAAGTTATTATTTACCTATAATGTTTTCAACTCACATACTAACTTGAAAATTTTCTTAATGGTCTTCAAAACGAGAGATGATTATACTAAATAATTTTACAAGCCCCAAAATAATTTAAGAGAAAACTAAGGCATTTATATAAATTATTTTATGCTTTCCAAGCTTTAAATATGAAATGGTATTCATAAAATATTATTTCTTGAAAATAAGAAAAAATGGGACTACGAAAACAATATTTTAAATTGTGGAAATATCTCTAAATGTTATTAAACCCCAATTTAAATTATTAATTATTTTCTATTTAAAAATGGCATTAAGTAACTTTTAGTAATTCAATCATGTTTTGAAAATAAAATTATTTTAAGTACGTTGAAATAGCACACAAATGTTTTCATATGAAAGGAAATGTTTTTACAAAACTACTGGTTTTTGTTTGAGGTGATTTGGAGTTTTTATTCAAAAGTTATAAAAGATTTGATAAACAAAAAATAAAAAAGAGAAAAGAAAACAGAAAAAAAGAGAAGCCAGCCCAGCCCAAAAACCCCTCCCCACCCTCTTTCTCGTGCACGCACAGATGAGCAAAGCCCATGGACCAATAGGGCAGCCCATCGCGCTAAACAGAGCTTCCCAACCCCCTCTCTCCCTTCCTTTGTGGCTAACAGGTGGGTCCCTGTAACATCCCTGTTTTTTGGAAAGTGCAAAAATAAAAAAAAATTGAAACTTTTGTTTTCATGTTAAACCAGTCACCAAAAACCAAATGAGACGCAAGAAAGAAAATTAAACAATACACATTCTTATGAAATTGGAATTAAGAATCCAAACTACCTTTCTTTCTTAAACCCTAAGCCTATTTCAAATTTAGTTTTCATTATAAAGAGAAATATTTTCTTCGTAGAAAACATCTTTACAAACATGTTTTCAACCCATTTATAACTATGGAAATGCTTATGATATTAAAAACCAGAGAATTACTATTTCTAATATTTTCTCCATGCCTCCAAAATTATTCACGTGAATAAAAATATTTGCAGAATGCTTTTCAAATACTATATCAAGTGATATCCAATAAAGTGTTTATATAATTTTTTTTTTTCGAAAACAAGTGAAATACCTTGAAAACCAATATTTACATTTTAGACCACCTCTCTTAATTATATTAAACCCATATTCCAATAAACTATTATTCTCTATGGAGAAATGAATTTTAGTATAGTTAAGACATTATACATATTTTCAAATGTAAAAAATTCAAAAGTGTTGAAACAACACACAAATGTTCTTATGTGAAAGTTTACATTTTTACAAAACATTAGAAATTGGTTTGAAGTTATTTGGAGCTTATATGCAAAATTTATTTAAGAAAAAAAAGGAAAAGGGAAAAGAAAACGAACAAAAAAAGAAACAAAAAGAAAAACAGGCGAGCTAGCCCAGCAACCGGCCCAAGCCCACCTCTGTTCCCTACCGCACGCGCGCGAGGAAGAGACCAACCCGACCCGCGCGCCCTCTCTCCCTCTGTGCCAATGACAGGTGGGTCCATGTGACTTGTAATGTTCATAACTTTTTAACCACTAGGCCAAATTTGATAAATTTGACTTTTTCGAAATCCCCTGAACCTGTAGAAACTTTTGGCACTGTCAAATTCAAATTTGACAAACTTAAATTGGTTCAATTTTTAAATATGCTTGTTTGATGAATTCTGGCATAATTCAAATTCTACAAACCCAAAAATTGAAAATAAAGTATTTTTGGAATCCTTAGGATGTGTAATTTCATACCCTCTGTCCTAAAATAATATTTGAACCAATTAAAATGGAGTTTAGAATTTAAATAACCAATTGAGTATTTTGCACCTAGATTTAATTCTATAAATAATTTTAATTGGTTTTCTTCTGGAAAATTGTTCCATTTAGTAACCTTAGACTAGAGAGACCAGCACCAAAACCATTTTGACCAGAGAACCCATTCTATGTGATATTTGCCATATAAACCACCCATATAGTGGGACCCCAGACTAGCAGTCCGAGACCTGCAGTATGCATACATTCACGATCCCATGATTAGTTAGTCGTGAACAACATACTCGAGTAGGCATTTTAGATTACAACATTCACTCCACGAATACACGGCGTACACAACTGGTCACATGACCCAGTTGAAAACAACTGCCACGCAGGGCAGGAACACACACTAAAAACAACGGAAGTCTACAAAACACACTCGTGGTAAACCCAAGTCGCGCCTTGACTACCTACATGCTACTGACTTGGAGACGTTCTTAGTTCTCGTAGTCGTTGACGACACCATCTTCTTCAGGTTCTCTGGGTTTCTGCTCAGAGTCTCGCTAAGACAATAGCCAGGGACGAAACCATTGTGAGTACATTGGAATGTGCTCGCAAGACACACCAAATGAAAGCTAAACATGCAAGTATGCATATATATAGGTGGTAGGAATCCTGTAATTAGAGTTCAACTAGCTATGATGAATTTAAGACCCATCATAGTTGCACAAGTTTTTTTTTGTGGAAGAAGATACTTTAAAAGATATTTAATTTCTCTTGTAGATATTGCATATTCACAAGGTTTTGATAAAGCATTCTAAATAAAAGAAAGTTTTTCTTTGCAAAACTTCTTGGAAGATCACATCTTCAAGATCATCATTTATCTGGTACCTCAAAGGTACATTCATTCCCTTTCCAAGTACCTCCCAGGTACAATTTCCAAACACTTTTCAAGCTTTTGAAAACATTGACACAATGCTAGCTACATGGCCATTCAACTGTCCATATCCGAGGACGCGGCTATTCTGAATAGATTTTACTATGTAGAGGTGTACACAATCCACAAGATCCAGTACATCCTCCATGAACAACCACGGATTGTCCAAGACAATATGCAAAACATCAGATAATGGGTCCTAACTATCCACTATGCAAATGCTAGTAAATGGCTACCTCTTCAACTGGGTCTGTTCTCCCCGGCACCGAGTGAGTCAGCCATATCGATCCGGTTTCCCCTGACCGTACACCGCCATGGCAGGAGACCCAAATGTTGCAACTGTTGGGCGAACTTAATCCCACACTCTGAATGTCCCATGTTTTCCTTTCTGGCGAGAATTCGGTTCGGGGGACTCTAACCCCTATATCACATTGAGGTAGACACAGACTAACACCTAAAAGCTTCTAGCTAGACCCCGTTCCCATATTGGGTTAATGTGGCAGCACGGCTTGGTTGTCCGGCGAAGACTAGGTTATGTGTCATTTTTGGAAAAACAAGTCGAAAACATTTCCTTCTTCACAAACCTCCCTCGGACAAGGTCCCACCTTTCCTCGGGGTTTTTCCAAGCTTTTGTTTTCCAAAAACATCAAGTTAAAATGTCCACTAGGGGACTTAAGTGAATGAAGTGGTGATACTAAAATATCTAAAGGGCTTGGTAACACCAAGATTATAAAGTGGTTATAGCATAATAGATACAAAACACAGATAGTTGTATAGTCCACTAAGAAAAATAGTTTTTGAATCAAACTTTTGTAAAACTTCAGAACTAAAACATTCATGATAGATAATGATAAGTAATCAACAAGCAAGCATTTATAGTGGCTTGCCTTGGCACTGGTCTTGGTTTTGCTCTTGAAATAAACAAGAGTTGCAATAAAAACCTCTCCGGGAAATAATACCGTCTCTGTTATCTAACGTCGTAACCTCAAAAAGGAAAACACCCAATCAGACCCAAACAAAGGCAAGAACTTGTCAAAGAGTAAACATACAGCAAGCATTTCATCAAACAAGTACACTCACAAACAATATTACTAGGGTGCACACCAACATGCAAAACATGCACAGACAACACACATGAATACACTAGAATTGATGCTATGGATCCTCAACCAAAATGGCATGAGTTCAATGGGTGATCCACTCTCATATCATGCTCAAATAAGGTTAAATGACTCTCTGGTCATTCATGAGGATGAACAAAATAACAAGAAAACAACCTAGGAATACATACACATGCATAGGAAAATAATAACAAGCAATACTACAAGCCCATGGTGACACATGCTTTTCTAAACATGGAAAAATAATATAAACAGTAGCTAAGCAACCTAATAACAGAGACAAAACAATACCAAACATGTCATGGCATCACTTAATACATGAAAATAATCATGGAGCAAAACAACCACTTATCTAGGCATGGAAAAAGGGCTATTTCGACATGCAGATATGCATAACCTTAATAGATCATCAACCAAGAATCATTCTAACATGATGGATCTGTAATATATCATCCAAATAACAGATAAAACAACACCTAGGCATGCTAGTAATATCAAGATAACAATCTAATCAATGCCTCAAAATTAAGCATGCAAAAAAACAACTTATGGCAGAAAATCATCTAAAACTATCATAGCATGACAAATTGATCTAGAGATCACTCAAGCATGCAAGCAAGTATAATATGCTAGAATAACAGTAGCTATGCTATAGAAAACAATACTAAAGCATTTATTCAAGTCATCATACCAATATGAAGAATAACAGAATGTAACCTATTATTACTAGGAAAACACCCTATGAGAATAAAATCCTAACCACCATGGTTTCTCACACAAAAGTCCTAACATGCTAGTGACACACTCAAATCACAACTCAAACATGAATTAATACCCTACACATGCTAGGAATCAACTTTATAACAAAAACAGTATACCACACAATTTAATAAAGGCATAGCAATAATAGACAGAAAAGGACTAATTACTAAATAATGCACCAAGCCTATTCTGTAACTCCTAAAATCATGAAAACCTAGTATTAGGTGCTCCTAGTCACTAGAAAACGTACACAATTGGATTCACATAAAAAAGCATCACCAATAAAATTAAATAAATCATAGAAGTGCTCTTTGGCCTAAAACTAACATGCATGTCATTTCACTCAACAACTCAAGTTAACACAAAGCCAACTGCCACAGATATATATCATCAAGGGCTACTCATAACAGTTTAGTTTGCATGATTTGGATACATAAAACTCAAGTTATTAAATAAATGGTGTTAATGAGTGCTTCTGCCATTTATTTTATTTCTCCTAAATTACAACACAAAACCTAGATCTACAAGTTGGAGATGGTTAAGAAAAATTATATATACCACTGTGCTTTTTGGTTGGGCAAGATTTTCAGCTTAAGCATTTCTAAATGGATTAAACCAGTGCACCAAGATTCAGCTCTGGAGGAAAAGGAAAAACACAACCTGCAGAAAAGTACACGGGCCAGATTTGTGGGTAACAGGCCGAGGCAGAACGTGCCGGCCTGTCTACAAGGCAACTAGGTAAGTGGCATTGGACGTCCATGATTAGAACAGATCGATGGCTGGGACGTCGTCTCCCTCCTCGGGCTGTGCATGCACGTGCATGCAGCCATGGCGGCCTCGGGAGGTCGCATGAGCACCCCTAGGGGCGTTGGGAGGCGACGGAGATGCTCGATAACGGTAGCGGGTGTCAAGGAAGCGACGGTGAGGATCCAGAACTCACAACATTAAACTCGCGCGTCGCCCGTATAGCGAACGACCGGGGATGGCGTCGTGGACGGCGGTGGCGTCTCTGCATGCGAGCAAGAAAATGGAGGTGTCAGGGAGGGTCGCGAGGGAACGTATAGAAGGAGGTAGAAATAATGGCGGAGAGAAGAGCGCTGTGCCGACCTCCACCTTGTCTCTCTCTTAGCTTCGGGCCGGCGGGTTCCTCATCCTCATTTCGCCCAAAGAGAGCGAGAGAGGGGGTGTGGCTTGGTGATGTGGTGGAGTGGGGTGGAATGAGCGGTATAGAGAGGCAGAGAGCTCGGGAGGGGCTATAAGGAGGGGGATGGTGGACGAGGTTCACGGGCCGATCTTGCCGTGGACGGCTCGGTTGGTGGGGCCGGTACAGAGGGTTAAGGGCACGTAGGAAATGTCTTGGAGGTGCAGGAGATGCCACCCGCTAGAGACAAGCAACACGGGAGGAAGGAGAGAGCGTGTGCTACTCGGCACAACGGCGGTCTGCCAGCTCGAGCCCAAACTGGGCGCCCCCGTTTCTCTCTCTCCGTGAATGCTTACAGGGAAAGGAGTGCGGAGTCGGGGAGGTTTTCTGCATGCCTGCCAACGTGACATGGTCGACGAGGCAGAGGGTGAGTAGGTGCACGAGGTGGTGCAGAGGTGCTCCCCACGGGTGTGCACTTGCACACACGTGCATCGCCCAACTGGTTATGTCCAAGTGCATAAATGCACTCAAAAAGCAAGGAATAATGCCAGGGAAGGTAGAGGACATGGTTTGAGCTTAAAAAACACGAATTTGAACCAGATTTGGAGGGTGTCAAGATCTGCCAGAAAAATTTCAGAAAAATCAGACTTATGACTTAGGAATTTCCTAAGTCCCAGAAAAATGTTATTTTTAGCCGAAAGTAACAGAAGATTTGAGGGCTCAAGGGAGTTCAAAAGTTTTAGAGAAATGCAAGGAAGTGAAGTACAATGCATGGGGATCACAAAGGTCACAAGTTACCAACAAAATATGGAGAGTTTGGCCAAATACCACGCAGTCAAAAACAGCAAGATATATCTGTTTTCAGGAAATTGTTAACAGATATTATCATGGCATGTTTACACACATGACATTATGTGCATTTGTCCAAATTGGATTTGGTAAACAACATAGGTATGAAGTAGGAGTTCAAGTGGAGTAGACGGAGGATAAGATAATTCAAAAAGAACATGATTTGATGCTAAAACAGGAGGGCCAAAAGTGATGAGAATGTATAGAAAACTCAAGCTTAGGACTTAGAAATTTTCAGAGTCCTGTCCATATTATTTTTTGTCAAAAGTAGAGGCATGTTTCATGGACCAATTAATTTCAAATTGGAATCCCGAAGTAATATATTGAAACAACATATCCCAAATGAGCAGAAACCTATTTTTAAGTATTTTAAATAAATGGTTAAGGCTATGAAAACATGATGAAAAAGAGGCATGCTGCCTGTTTTCTCTGTTTCCTCTAATTCTCTGTTTTCAACTAAACCACTTCACACACATGTAAAAATAGGTTAATTGATCCCAAAAATTATGCCATCACCAAGGAAGGATAGTTTATACACCAGAGAGGTGTGACCCACCCAAAACATGGAAATCGAGTCAAGCAAGGTCTTAATTGGATAGGGTGAAAAGTGATGGTCAAAAGAGTTTAGGGTTCAAATGACTTGGCCATTTTTCCTAAGGAAAGTATATATCCAATTATCCAATGGATAATATCATGGAAGGATTTCTTGCAAGGATGATATCATGAGAATTGTAACACCTGGGGTGTTACCCTAAGTTAGAGAGTTGTTTGTTTTCTTTTGCTTGCATCACATGCATCATATTGCATTGCACCATGTTTGCATCACAACTGAAAAATTCAAACAATTTAAACCTTCACACAATGTCTAAAAATTTCAATTGAAAGTTGCAACTCAAATTGTTTCAATAAGTTGAAGTTGAATTTATTTAAATTGCCTGCTAAATAAAAATTTCCCTTTTGGTAAAACCCTAATGGCCAGTTAAATTTTAAACCATTTCCTCCTTAATGGGCATGAACAAATTGTGGTTTAAACATTAAAATTCCTGCCAACTATTAAATTCCATAAGGTTTGCAAAATTGCTTGAGCTTATTAAATAGAATTTGTTTATTTCCAAAATTCCCAAATCAAATTTTGAAATCAATAACTAACCTTGCTTTTAAATATTGTTTTGCAAATTAATAAAATTCAGTTATAAAGTTTAAAACCCCAAACCATATTTGAAATCCAACTAACCCTTTAAATTCAAACTAATAAGTCCAATTTTGAAATCAAAACCTACCTTGCTTTTATTCACTGTTTTGCAATTAATAAAATCTAATTGTAAAATAAAAAGAACCCCCCCCCCCCAAAACCCTTTTTCCTTCTCTCCCTCTCTCTCCCTTTCATCTTTTACAAAAAAAAGGGAAGAAAAGAGAAAAGGAAAAATCTAACAGAAAAAAAACAAGGAGAGAGGAGTGCTAGCCCCAGCCCATTTTCCCCTCAGCCTTACCCCCCAGCCCACCAAACCAGCGAAGGCCCAGGCTTTCATCTTCTTCGTACGGAAGATCCCCTGTCGCTATCTGTCCTCCATGGACCCCCCCCCTTTGCTCCACCTGCCCCCGATGCCCCTACAAGACCCAACCCGCGCCCTAACCCTAGTGCTATCCCCTCTCCTCCCCAGGCCGCCGCCACCAGCTTCCCCTCCCCCTCCTCTGTAGTTCTTCCACCAAGAATAGGTGGCCGCTGCGGGATCACGGGGAAGCCATGGTCACCGCGAGGTTCCACTGTCTAGGGGAATGGAACCCCCACCCTTTCATCGCCAAGATCACCGAAGGCACCTTGGCCAGGTAACCACCCTAAGCTCGCCGTTCATCCTCTGTCGTCGACATTCTCCAGCTTCAGGTTGTGCAGACGTCAGAGACACCCCAATTCGCGCAGAGGAAGTGCCTGTCTCATCTTGCCGTGGTGCAGCACCGATCGGGTAGCATCCTGGTGGGTACCGTCTGGTGCTCCACCCAGCAGAGCCACGGATCGACTTCTGCCTAGGATACGACCCCATCTCTATCCTAGATCGAGTACCTGCAAGTCTGGAAGTTGTGCGTCTATTTTTTTTGTTTAGTTACCGTGAACTATCTGGCTCATATCCTTTCAGGTTCGTAATCAGACACCAACTCCAGCGTAGTCCTTTGGCTCCTGTTCTGTTCAGCCCCTGTGAGACCTGGGATCAAATCCCCTTCGAGGCAAATAGCCTCCTTTTTTTGTGTTGCTTCTGAATCAGCGGTCTTGAGTGTTCTGAACTTGTTCAGTTATCGCCGCGGCTCCTTTCATCTACTTCCAGACCGGTAGTCCTGCACCAACCAGCACACGAGCCCTTTGGCTAGCCCTCTGAATCACACACCAGAGGTCCCTGGTTCAATCCCCACAGCAGGCAAAATTTTATTTTCGTTGCCTCTGTGTTGGTCAGCTAACACCCACCAGTAGCACCACTTCTCCAATCAGTTGCAGGTGACAACACAAACAACACAGAGACCGAATGGTTCACAGCCCCCTTGTACTACCTGTGAGCCCCAAGTTCAAATCCTAGGCCACCCTTTTATTCTGTCTATTCCTTTTATTTTTTGCCAAAATGTCTTAATTTATAAATTGCAAACAAACTCCAAATTTAAAATATAAAATATGCTTTTCAGTCAAAATTCAATGTATTTTCTGTTTAACACCTTTGTTCTGCAATTTGGGCAATTGAAACTAATGTTATTTAATAATCCTTAAAAGTGACAAATTAAATGGCATAATTAATAACTTTCAAATGGTTGCTCCAAATTAAATACTCAAAACATGAATTTCATCCAAAATCACATGCCACACTTGGATATCCACTTTGTTTTCTGGTTTGCAACAATTAGTTTGAATAATTGTTTCATCTCTTATTTAATGCAATTAAATTGGTAACATGCTTAATTAAATCATTTGAAATTGTTTTCCAACAAATAAAATATGTTTTCCATACCATTTTGAACCACCTTTTCAAATATGAATTTTGTTTCATGATTTGAATAATTAAAATTGCTTGAATAATTTAAACCTTGTTTAAATCATTTAAATTTGCTAAATTCATAACTTGCTCAAAATAAATTATTTTTGAACTTATAAAATATGTTTTCAAACCAGAAAACATACCCTTTTCAAATATGAATTTGAATTTATGCTTTGAACAAATAAAATTCAAATAATATTCAAACTTGAATTAAATCCAATTAAAACTTGTTTAATCTTGATCAATTCATAATTAAATCATTGTAATTCCTTTTCCAATAATTGAAACATGTAATCCACCTAAAATTTTGTGTTCTAATCAAATATGAACCTTGTTATCTGTTTGGAACAATTTAACCTGATGAAAACAACCAAATGCTTGTGTGACACCTTTAAGTAACCAAAATTCCCAAAACTTAATAAGTGAATTTCAAAATGGGTAAACCTTATTTCCAATTGATTCTATTGTTGTTATTTTGTTGTTTTCCTCATCCATGCATCATACTAAACCACTTTCACCTGATGATTAGTTGGAAAACAATTGTTTCAACCAAAATTTCATGGGCTTTCCATATGTAATCCAATTTGCATATGGGTCCATTTAATTATGTTATGTTATCATGTCCACTAGTTTATTTCTATGCATCCATTAAATTGTCATGCATCCATATCTTGATCATGCTGGATCTTTTGCCGTAGTAGTAATTGTTGCATCCGGTGTTTGTTCGAGGTTCGTTGCTTCTTCCCGGATAGGACGTTGAGATGATGTGAGCAACGACAAGTTCTGTGGATGTACCTCTACTTGCTGGATCTCAGGCAAGTATACTCACTTGCTGCCAAATGGCTGCCTTTCATCCCTTGTTACCGATACTTTCCGTTGTTCTTTTCTGCTAGCCTTAGTAGTAGTTGTTTCTGTTACGAACCTATCACATGAATCCTTTAACCCTGATATTGCCTCACCTCCATACCTATAACCATTGCTTGTTGCCCGTGTCTTACTAGCATGCTTAGGGTTGTTTTGCTCGAGTCTGTTACCCGTTACTTTCTGTTACTACTCTATTATGTTCTGGGGGCTCGATGTTAATCAATCAATCCTGTTAATGTTATTGGTAATAATAATTTGATGATAAGGCACCGGCAGGAGGCCCTTTGTGGTTTTGAGGCCTGCTAGTGTCGACCCTAATAGGAAAAGGGTCTTGTCTACTGATCCATGATGAGCGCACTACCCGCATGTGGGAAGCGAGTATGGGCGCCCCCCTCAATTTGACTCGATTCGCATCTCGTCCAAATCGCCACATTTAGTTCGGGCTTTCCATTTGCTGCACGCATATGCAGGTACGAACCCTTGGCGCCAGGGTGGAACTTTTGTAGTCGGCATTTAGGGCGGCGTGGTCTTCCAGTGCTATGAGGGTCCCCTTTTCTTCGTGGGGCTCGATTAGCCGCGCACGCACAGCACGTGGTGCTTTGGGCTTGATGCGAAGAAGAGTTGAGTTGTGTAGAGTACCTCGCTTGGTGGGTTAGCTCCCCATCTGGCGGGTTATTCTTACGTGTACGGCCAAATTGGTGCAACCCTGCAGGGATAATCTTCTCGAGAAGCCGTGTTTTCCGCGGTTATGGATTACTTGGTGAAAGTACTGGCTAACAAGTACTCAGGACAACTTAAACCTAATGATTAACAATCTTTCACCCAATGATTAACAACTTGACTAGTAATAGGCTTATTGATACAATAATCTGAACCATCATTAATCCAACTGTGTGGGTTATCCTCGGATTGCTTCTTCGGATAAGGGGCGAGATCCAGGATGGGTTTGTTTGGATTTACTTTCAGTTGGTTACAATACTCGATCTTATCTTCTTTCTGTTAGCCGGAAGTTGTAGTAGCTCTCTGTAGTTGGTTAGTGCAGCCTGCTGTCGCTTATCTGCAATAACCCCCTCCTTTCCGCTGATCCCAAAGTATTTGTATCTTGTGATGACTGGCTACGCCGGTATCTTGTGAGTATGGTTTATCCACTTGCCAGTACTTAACCGTACTGACCCACGAATCTCTTTCGTGGCTGCATATTCAACATTGCAGTCAACAGGTTTGAAGTCTGACGACGTTAGCTTGGGAATCCCTCCGGCTTGGCCTGGGCAGGGATTGGACGCTCTCGGTTATCTTCAGGACTCTTAGTCCAATTTGTATCTTGTCCGTAGACGGACGATATGTTGTTTCTTCCGCTGTTATTTGGATCTTTGTATTGTATCAGTTGTATCCTTGACTCGTTTGAGTCATCTTGTATCTATCTGTTTCTGTTGTAATTGTGGATTATTCGTGAACTGTTGTAATGTTATCACAAGTGGCAACCTGGAATCGGTTATTATGTGGATTTTGGCGGGAATGCTGAAATCTGCATAGTGCCCGATCTCGGGGCGTCACAAATGGTATCAGAGCCTTGGTTCCGATTCCCGAGATTGTTTCGATACGAATGGTTATCGAAGCAACGGGTCCGCAAAGCCTGTAGGATAACCTCGCTAACGGTCGTTGTTTCTAGAGTGTCAAAAACTATTTCTGCTAAACTATTTTGGAAAACATCTCAATAGGATTCTTGTTTTCTCCTTATCCCTATTCTAATTCCCATCCCATCTTATTTGTTTCGGAGTCCCCCCCCCCTTGTCTATCTTTCAAAGTGTTAGGATCCTACGTGGGTGGACGTTTTCTGAGCCTTTAACCTAATAGGTTCGATCATCGGAAGATTCCTGGTGGAAGAACATCGTCATCACTCCGAGCAAGAATCCCTTGTTAGTGGTGTCGAGGAAAATCAACTGGAAGCACGAAGAATCGATAGTCGAACTTCTTTCCCCTCCCGGGTTAGCAGGTGGATTGCGAGGGAGCAATCCCTTGTTAGTGGTGTCGTCTGTAACACCTGGGGTGTTACCCTAAGTTAGAGAGTTGTTTGTTTTCTTTTGCTTGCATCACATGCATCATATTGCATTGCACCATGTTTGCATCACAACTGAAAAATTCAAACAATTTAAACCTTCACACATGTCTAAAAATTTCAATTGAAAGTTGCAACTCAAATTGTTTCAATAAGTTGAAGTTGAATTTATTTAAATTGCCTGCTAAATAAAAATTTCCCTTTTGGTAAAACCCTAATGGCCAGTTAAATTTCAAACCATTTCCTCCTTAATGGGCATGAACAAATTGTGGTTTAAACATTAAAATTCCTGCCAACTATTAAATTCCATAAGGTTTGCAAAATTGCTTGAGCTTATTAAATAGAATTTGTTTATTTCCAAAATTCCCAAATCAAATTTTGAAATCAATAACTAACCTTGCTTTTAAATATTGTTTTGCAAATTAATAAAATTCAGTTATAAAATTTAAAACCCCAAACCATATTTGAAATCCAACTAACCCTTTAAATTCAAACTAATAAGTCCAATTTTGAAATCAAAACCTACCTTGCTTTTACTCACTGTTTTGCAACTAATAAAATTTAATTGTAAAATAAAAAGAACCCCCCCCAAAACCCTTTTTCCTTCTCTCCCTCTCTCTCTCCCTTTCATCTTTTACAAAAAAAGGAAGAAAAGAGAAAAGGAAAAATCCAACAGAAAAAGGAGAGAGGAGTGCTAGCCCCAGCCCATTTTCCCCTCAGCCTTACCCCCCAGCCCACCAAACCAGCGAAGGCCCAGGCTTTCATCTTCTTCGTACGGAAGATCCCCTGTCGCTGTCTGTCCTCCATGGACCCCCCCCTTTGCTCCACCTGCCCCCGATGCCCCTACAAGACCCAATCCGCGCCCTAACCCTAGTGCTATCCCCTCTCCTCCCCAGGCCGCCGCCACCAGCTTCCCCTCCCCCTCCTCTGTAGTTCTTCCACCAAGAACAGGTGGCCGCTGCGGGATCACGGGGAAGCCATGGTCACCGCGAGGTTCCACTGTCTAGGGGAATGGAACCCCCACCCCTTCATCGCCAAGATCACCGAAGGCACCTTGGCCAGGTAACCACCCTAAGCTCGCCGTTCATCCTCTGTCGTCGACATTCTCCAGCTTCAGGTTGTGCAGTCGTCAGAGAAACCCCAATTCGCGCAGAGGAAGTGCCTGTCTCATCTTGCCGTGGTGCAGCACCGATCGGGTAGCATCCTGGTGGGTACCGTCTGGTGCTCCACCCAGCAGAGCCACGGATCGACTTCTGCCCAGGATACGACCCCATCTTTATTCTCGATCGTGTACCTGCAAGTCTGGAAGTTGTGCGTCTATTTTTTTTGTTTAGTTACCGTGACCTGTCTGGCTCATATCCTTTCAGGTTCGTAATCAGACACCAACTCCAGCGTAGTCCATTGGCTCCTGTTCTGTTCAGCCCCTGTGAGACCTGAGATCAAATCCCCTTCGAGGCAATTAGCCTCCTTTTTTTGTTTTGCTTCTGAATCAGCGGTCTTGAGTGTTCTGAACTTGTTCAGTTATCGCCGCGGCTCCTTTCATCTACTTCCAGACCGGTAGTCCTGCACCAACCAGCACACGAGCCCTTTGGCTAGCCCTCTGAATCGCACACCAGAGGTCCCTGGTTCAATCCCCACAGCAGGCAAAATTTTATTTTCGTTGCCTCTGTGTTGGTCAGCTAACACCCACCAGTAGCACCTCTTCTCCAATCAGTTGCAGGTGACAACACAAACAACACAGAGACCGAATGGTTCACAGCCCCCTGTACTACCTGTGAGCCCCAAGTTCAAATCCTAGGCCACCCTTTTATTCTGTCTATTCCTTTTATTTTTTTGCCAAAATGTCTTAATTTATAAATTGCAAACAAACTCCAAATTTAAAATATAAAATATGCTTTTCAGTCAAAATTCAATGTATTTTCTGTTTAACACCTTTGTTCTGCAATTTGGGCAATTGAAACTAATGTTATTTAATAATCCTTAAAAGTGACAAATTAAATGGCATAATTAATAACTTTCAAATGGTTGCTCCAAATTAAATACTCAAAACATGAATTTCATCCAAAATCACATGCCACACTTGGATATCCACTTTGTTTTCTGGTTTGCAACAATTAGTTTGAATAATTGTTTCATCTCTTATTTAATGCAATTAAATTGGTAACATGCTTAATTAAATCATTTGAAATTGTTTTCCAACAAATAAAATATGTTTTCCATACCATTTTGAACCACCTTTGCAAACATGAATTTTGTTTCATGATTTGAATAATTAAAATTGCTTGAATAATTTAAACCTTGTTTAAATCATTTAAATTTGCTAAATTCATAACTTGCTCAAAATAAATTATTTTTGAACTTATAAAATATGTTTTCAAACCAGAAAAACATACCCTTTTCAAATATGAATTTGAATTTATGCTTTGAACAAATAAAATTCAAATAATATTCAAACTTGAATTAAATCCAATTAAAACTTGTTTAATCTTGATCAATTCATAATTAAATCATTGTAATTCCTTTTCCAATAATTGAAACATGTAATCCACCTAAAATTTTGTGTTCTAATCAAATATGAACCTTGTTATCTGTTTGGAACAATTTAACCTGATGAAAACAACCAAATGCTTGTGTGACACCTTTAAGTAACCAAAATTCCCAAAACTTAATAAGTGAATTTCAAAATGGGTAAACCTTATTTCCAATTGATTCTATTGTTGTTATTTTGTTGTTTTCCTCATCCATGCATCATACTAAACCACTTTCACCTGATGATTAGTTGGAAAACAATTGTTTCAACCAAAAATTCATGGGCTTTCCATATGTAATCCAATTTGCATATGGGTCCATTTAATTATGTTATGTTATCATGTCCACTAGTTTATTTCTATGCATCCATTAAATTGTCATGCATCCATATCTTGATCATGCTGGATCTTTTGCCGTAGTAGTAATTGTTGCATCCGGTGTTTGTTCGAGGTTCGTTGCTTCTTCCCGGATAGGACGTTGAGATGATGTGAGCAACGACAAGTTCTGTGGATGTACCTCTACTTGCTGGATCTCAGGCAAGTATACTCACTTGCTGCCAAATGGCTGCCTTTCATCCCTTGTTACCGATACTTTCCGTTGTTCTTTTCTGCTAGCCTTAGTAGTAGTTGTTTCTGTTACGAACCTATCACATGAATCCTTTAACCCTGATATTGCCTCACCTCCATACCTATAACCATTGCTTGTTGCCCGTGTCTTACTAGCATGCTTAGGGTTGTTTTGCTCGAGTCTGTTACCCGTTACTTTCTGTTACTACTCTATTATGTTCTGGGGGCTCGATGTTAATCAATCAATCCTGTTAATGCTAATGGTAATAATAATTTGATGATAAGGCACCGGCAGGAGGCCCTTTGTGGTTTTGAGGCCTGCTAGTGCCGACCCTAATAGGAAAAGGGTCTTGTCTACTGATCCATGATGAGCGCACTACCCGCATGTGGGAAGCGAGTATGGGCGCCCCCCTCAATTTGACTCGATTCGCATCTCGTCCAAATCGCCTCATTTAGTTCGGGTTTTCCATTTGCTGCATGCATGATCTTGCGAGCCCTTGGATCCCGGGTGGAACTTTCGTAGTCGGCATATAGGAGGACACGTTCTTAGAGTGCTATGAGGGTCCATTTTCTTCTGGGCTCGATTAGCCGTGCGCCAAGGTGCTTTGGGCTTGATGCGAAGAAGAGTTGAGTTGTGTAGAGTACCTCGCTTGGTGGGTTAGCTCCCCATCTGGCGGGTTATTCTTACGTGTACGGCCAAATTGGTGCAACCCTGCAGGGATAATCTTCTCGAGAAGCCGTGTTTTCCGCGGTTATGGATTACTTGGTGAAAGTACTGGCTAACAAGTACTCAGGACAACTTAAACCTAATGATTAACAATCTTTCACCCAATGATTAACAACTTGACTAGTAATAGGCTTATTTATTACAAATAATCTGAACCATCATTAATCCAACTGTGTGGGTTATCCTCGGATTGCTTCTTCGGATAAGGGGCGAGATCCAGGATGGGTTTGTTTGGATTTACTTTCAGTTGGTTACAATACTCGATCTTATCTTCTTTCTGTTAGCCGGAAGTTGTAGTAGCTCTCTGTAGTTGGTTAGTGCAGCCTGCTGTCGCTTATCTGCAATAACCCCCTTCCTTTTCCGCTGATCCCAAAGTATTTGTATCTTGTGATGACTGGTTACGCCGGTATCTTGTGAGTATGGGTTTATCCACTTGCCAGTACTTAACCGTACTGACCCACGAATCTTTTCGTGGCTGCATATTCAACATTGCAGTCAACAGGTTTGAAGTCTGACGACGTTAGCTTGGGAATCCCTCCAGCTTGGCCTGGGCAGGATTGGACGCTCTCGGTTATCTTCAGGACTCTTAGTCCAATTTGGATCTTGTCCATAGTCGGATGCTATGTTGTTTCTTCCGCTGTTATTTGGATCTTTGTATTGTATCAGTTGTATCCCTGGCTCGTTTGAGTCGTCTTGTATCTATCTGTTTCTGTTGTAATTGTGGATTAGTCGTGAACTGTTGTAATGTTATCACAAGTGGCAACCTGGAATCGGTTATTATGTGGATTTTGGCGGGAATGCTGAAATCTGCATAGTGCCCGATCTCGGGGCGTCACAAGAATATTACAGACAAGAACTTAAGCATTTAAGGTTTTTGATGCATGGATTCTCACATAATCCAAGAAGGAGAAGATAAGAAAGCAAAAAGGAATCCTTCTTAAGGAGTAGAGGAAAGTACTCCTAATGGTATTAGAAAGTTGGATTTAAAGGGAATAAGCTCTTTGCCAAACACACAAGCAAAACAAGCAATCAAAACAAATAAATCATCCCACAAGGTTATATAACAAACAATAATAAGGAAACACCACTCATTAGCCAAGTCAATCATGAAAGAACAAATCCACCCAAGAAATGTTGTTCTTAAAAGCCAATCCCAAAGTTTTTTTGGTGCGTTAGAGATAAAATATCATGACAAGGTCATTAGGGAAGAATCTCAACTCAAAGTTGACACTTTTCAAAAGGAATATGGACAAGGTAAAATAAAGAAGTAATATTGTCCCTGCTCAAGTATTTTCAAAAGAAGTTTTGAAAGTGGAAATAGATAACACTTGTAAAAGTGGAAAGGTTGAAAATAGATGGGAGATGACTACCTCCAAAATACTTTTCATAAAGTTTTGGAAAATCACTTTTGTTTTCTCAAAAGCTTGGGCCTTTAGGTTGTTGTTAAAAATCAAATCATTTTTGAAAGTGTTAGGCCAAAATAAGGTGATAGATGAAATTGATAAGCTTTATTGTCATGACTTGATCACAAGGTTGTGTTTTAAGGAAGTTATGATCATTGGTTTTAATGTTAGTTTCTTACAAACCCAAGCACAAACACAAGAAACAAGCAAATAGAAAAGAAACATAAGCATTAGTCAAACATATCAAAAAGTTTTTGTTGGCCCTGATTTTTGGGTTATTGAAAACAAGTTTTTTTTCCCGTCTTCCAAAAATTGAGATATTACACATATTAGTCAATCATCATACTTCAACTGTTGTTTGATGAAACCCCTTCTTAGTAAAATTGTGGCATGATGTTTTTGATTCAATCCAACACCAATTTCATGTTAACCACATGTGACAATAACTTTTGTATCAGATACCCATAGCCCAAAACCTTTTGTAAAAAAATTAACCCTACTAAACAAAAGCCATGAAATGAATCATGTTGATCATGGATTTGTTTTCTAAAACCTAAACCATATCACATCCACTTATTTTGTATATGCGTGAAGTGATATTCCTTGACAACCCTTAACCACCAATGGCAAACCCCATGACCAATCACTTAGTTCTTTTTGCACATTGAATTAAGTACTATATCTTACTAGTTTGTTTCACTTATCATGTTGAAGTAAAATCGATAACCCTTAGGTGAACTCTTGGAAACCTCCTTGACAATATGAATCCACCGGTGTTTCAATCTTTCAAACTTAAACTCCGACCAACCCATACCCTAGTAGCCAGGCCTAAACCCTTTTACCATAATCCTTTTTGTAAATTGAATTATGGGTTAAGCCTAACTCAAACTACTTTAGTTCCTTTACATAAATTGAATTATTGTGATAAACTTTAACTTTTCCATAAAATATCAAACAATAACCATCTCATCATAATTATTTTTGCATATTAAATTATGTGTCAAAACCCTATCCATGTTAACACCAATCAAGTTGAATAACTTGTTATGCTTTTGTATTGTATTTTTGTTGTATGTGTTTGTATGTTGGCGAATTGCTTGTTTATTGTTATTTATTTGTATTGTTTAGATTGTACGGAGAGCAACGTTCTATTTGTGAAGAGAATGTCTCTATACCAACTTCCACAAGGCAAGTGATACTCATGTCCCACTTTTGTTTTACCAATTGCATTAGTATTTTCAGTAGTATGCATCATAGGTGATTATTTTATTATTTTCCAAGTATATGCTATGCTCAGAATACCCAGTAGTGTGTAGCCATCCTGAAACCCTGGTAGGTACTAGTTTAGCTATACTAGAATAATATCACAAGTCCTGCTGTTACTTGTTGGGTTGTGGTACTTTGAAAATTGAAAATTAACAACCCAATGAAACACCTGGGTGGATTGGTAATTGCTTGGTTTATGTTGAGTGACTACTCAGGGCCATGTCCATGGTGGTTGTCACCTAGGTCACTCCCAGGGCCATGGTATGTGGTGGTTGTCACCTGAGGGTACACTTGTGGATTGCCACCCAGGAATAAAGAGATCTGTAGGTCTTCAATGTATAGTTAGCTTCCAGTGCAGCCTTGAGGTAATATGGGCTCTACCAAGATTAAGTAAGTTGTGGGGGTTCATCCTGTTGTATGAGATGGGGTGGTAGAATTTTAGGAGCGACGAGTCATGCTGGTATGGTTGAATCCCTCTTCCCAAAGATCTTGTCTCATTCTTCTCTCGGGGAGGATGAGTCTCAAGGTGAAAGTGCACAACCTCTGCAGAGTTAAAAACTAAGATCTTAGCCGTGTCCACAGTTATGGGTAATTTGAGCAAACTAGACATAGTTGGTGCTGAAGGATCTCCTCATCTTTTCTGAATGAATTAAAACATGGTAGAAAACTTTTCCTAGAGAACATGGTGTGTCTACCCGTCTATGCTACCTTTTCAAACTCATGGTGTGTCTACCCATGATGACTTTTCAAACTCATGGTGTGTCTACCCATGATGACTTTTAAAACTCATGGTGTGTCTACCCATGATGACATTATCAAACTTCATGGTGTGTCTACCCATGATACCTTTATTAAACTACATGGCGTGTCTACCCATGTTGATTTCCGAAGACTTTACAATGATTTATCAAATATAGGACAAAACTGGCTTTCTGCATTTACCCAGACTCCACCAACCAATTATCATGTAGCTAGTTTATTCCTCAAAAATGCCACCATACAAGTGTCACTTGCTAGTACATTGTTTGTACTGACTTCCTCCCCCGTGGGGGACGCATATTCCAATGTGCAGATAAATTTGAAGACGAGTGAGGATTTCGTTTAGGATCTCGAGTCTATCGCCAACATGTTCTGCCTGTGGCGCATGAAGTGAAGAAGGCTCATTGAAGATTTGTTTTCCGCTGTGTTTACTTTGAAACTTTGTTAATTTGGCTAGTCCATGATGACTATGCCAATTGTAAGACTGTTTTATTTCTTATCCGCTGGATCAACGATGTAGAATGATGCTATTGCAATGAATATTTCATTTTGTCATGTGTATGCTATCAGAGATCCCAGGAATAGCAGGATACACAAGTGTTCTATCTTTATTAAAAGGTAGGGCGCTACAGTCCCCACGCATGACGTCATTGATGACGCAGCCTTCCTTCCTCCTCCCGTCCGAATTTCTCACTGGAAATCCCACCGCCGCAATCACCGCGCCCGACCACCGCTTGCCATCGCTATTGCCCCTATTTATAGCCTCTAGTCCCCTCTCCTTTTCCCCTCTCCTCCCCACCTCAACGGTGCCTCCATGCCGAAGAATTTCGTCGCCGGATTACAAACCCTAGCCGTCGTCTTCCACTGATTCCGGCGAGGTGAGCCACTTCCGGCACCCGAGACCACCACCATTCGCTTCCTTGTGCTCGTGCGCCCCTCCCTGACCCCTCGGTTACCTTTTTTGCACAGCGAATACACCGTGTCGTCCACAACCGAGGCACACCGGAGTTGCACCGTCTCTCGACCGTGCGCCATCGTCGTCTAGGAGCTCCAGGGTACACGGCTTTGTCACAAACAAGCTCCCCGCGTCGCGCAACGTCTCGTCGTAGTCTCCATCGAGCCCGAACACCACCGGAACGCCGCCTTCGTGAAGTTTCCGAGCACAGCGCCGCCGCCGTCGACATTTTCGACGAGATCAACCGCTGTGAGCTCCTCTCTCCCCCTCAACCGTTAACGGCTAGGATTCGATCCTCTCGAAGGGGTACGCCACTTTTGGATCTGGATCTAATGTCCCAGATCCAGCCAGTTAACCACGTCAGCGCCCAGTCAGCGAGCGCGGTCAGCAGCCCAGTCAGCAGCTCTAACCAATCAGAGAGAGACACGTGGCCCAGCCCTTTTGTATTAGTTTCCCCGAATAGATTTTAATTGGTAGTTTTACAGAAAACTCATATCTTTTTATCCATAAGTCCAAATTTAGCAAAGTTGGACTTTTTGGAATCAGCACAATATGTAGAATCTTTTAGCACTGTTCAACTTTAAATTTGACAAACTTAAATTGGCTCAAATTTAAATGTGTTTGTTTGATGATTTTTTGGCGAAAATCAAATTCTACGAATCCAAAATTTGCAAATAAAATATTTTTGGAAATCTTAGGATGTGTACTTTCATGTCCTCTATCCCAAAATATTTTTTGAACAAATTAAATTTAAATTTAGAATTAAGTTGTCTATTTGAGTATTTTTGACGTAGATTTTATTCTATGAATAAATTCAATATAGTTCATTTTGCAAAATTGCTCCATTTGGCAGCCTTGAACCAGAGACATAATTTCCTAAAGAACTTGACCATCCTATAACTATTTTCATGAAGACTTGGCCAAATATTCACACATATGTTTCACATCATTTGTCTTGTCTTAAAAATATATTTTTGCATATGGTTCTATGTGATGTGGCTATATTAGACCAAGGCTAAGTATTTAGTGAGGTTCAAACTTATACATTGCCAACTAGTGAACCCAAAAACAATAGTACCATTGTTTTCTATCTACTTCTCCACTCCCCCATTATTGCTTCAAGAATTCATCAAGTTAGAAAAATGGAAATCAAGACTCAAGCAAGAATGAACTTCATTATGAAGTTGGTGGCAACATGAAGAGCTACAAGGAAGATCATGGAAAAAATTCAAGGAAGTAGTTAGACTCCACAACAACTAGAATCAACTCAAGGAAGTACAAGTGTATGAAGAAATCAACGAGAAAACATCTACCTCTTTTTTCTATCTTTCTTCTTGTTTCTTTTATTTCTTATTTTTGACTTAGTGGTATATTCACATGTGATCAAGATGAACCCTTAGCTTTTGCCCGTCCCATACCTAAACCAACTAGTGAAGTGAAAACCATGAATATTTATCAAGTTCAAGGGAGGATTCACAACAAGGGGCAAAACTACAATAGAAGCATGAAGATGATCTTCAAGCAGACAAGCATGTGAAGACTTGGAGCAATCCATATAAGTTGAAGAGTTAGCAAGTTGTCTTTGTCCAACCATTGACCCAAATGGAAAATCCCAAAACTATCTTATTATCTCTACTTTTATGAAGTTAGTGAAATCTAGACCATCCTTAGTGAACTCTTGGAAACCCCTTAACAAGTGTTGAACCATTAGAGAATCAATCTTTTAAAAATCAAACCTTGACCTTGTCCTAGAAAACTTGGTTAAACCCCTTTGGCCATGATTGTTGCCTTGTATGTTTTCTTCACTTGTATGTTTGTTTGGTAGGATGTTTGTTTATTTTGTTATTGTGTTTTCATTGTATAGATTGTATGGAGAGCAACAATCTTTTGGGAAGAGAGTGTTTTTTCTTCACCAATTTCAACAAGGCAAGTAACACACCATCCATCCACCCATTATTTTCTATATGCATTAGTTGATTTTGAATAGTATGCATGACTGGAAATTTTACTAAGTTATATTATGCTATGCTATTATCCTAGTAGTGTGTAGCCATCTCTTTACCTTATCTTTATAGCCTTAGAACTTTACAGATGCTATGCAATGTTACAAATTGTTTTTACTTGATGTTGTGGAAAAATTCTAACTAACAACTTCAATGAACCACCTGGATGGATTTGGTTGTATGGCTGATGAGAGTTGAGTGTCTCCCCGAGGGGCGTTCACTTGACGAATGCCACCCAGGAACAAAGTGATTTTGATGTTCCCCGAGTTTACATTGCTTCCAGTGCAGCCTTTGGTCATATGGGCTCTGGCTTAGTCGATTAAGTTGTGCGGACTATACCTGTGGCTTGACAAGCAGATGTAGCAGAATTATAGGTGGAACGGGTCTTGTCGGTTATGTAGTTTTCATGCTTCTGAAAGACTTTGACTCAATTCTCTCCTTTCCTTAATACATTCAACATGTATATGATGTTTGGGTGAAAAGAGTACAAGGGTGAAAGTGCACAACCTCTGCAGAGTTAGAAACTATGATCATAGCTGTGTCCGCGGTAATGGACGACTTCGAGCAGCTGAACAAGGATGGACGGAAGAATCACATCACCATTTTAAATAAGTAAAATTTTGACTAAGTGAACAATAGTTGTGGTGCTTGGATTCAGTCTAAGGATGCCACCCCTTTGGAAAGAAAAGTTTATTTTACAAAAGAGATAGGAGAAAACTGGCTTTATGCAAACCTAGCCAAAACTCCACTCAACCAAATAAGCATGTAGTATTAGTATTCCATTTTATATCCACCATAATGTTACTTGCCAATACATTAAATTGTATTGAACTCCCTTGTGGCTGCATATTCCATCCTGCAGATAAATGTGAAGACGAGTGAGGATTTCGTTTAGGATCTCGATTCTACCGCCAACATGTTTTGCCTGTGGCACATGAAGAAGATGGGATCAATGTTGTATTATGTTTTCCGCTGTACTATTTTATATCTTGCTAGTCTTCCAAGACTATGCAAGTTCTAATGTTAATTTCGTAAAGACTGGATCATGCAATGTATTAGAATTTGACGCATTTGCATGATATTTCATTTTGTACCGTGGTGCTAGCAATTTATTTAGGGACTAGTACAATAACACAGGTGTTCTTACATTATTTAATTGTGGGAACGCTACATGGGGTCATGAGGCTTGTATCCTTCTTATGTTACCGTCCAAAGCTCAATACAAGAAGAGTTCAATTGAGTTTTCATATAATATTGCCATTGATCAAAAGTATGTGCATCAATTTTAGGAGGTTCACCTCTAGGATTAATATGAGGGTGTGGGATAGGAGGATCGGGAGAGTACCGTCCTTCGACATTGTGGTACTCAACCTTCTCATCCGATCCCTTAGATTATTTATCTTTAGAGGATTCATTTTTAGGTTCTCCATCCTTATCCCCATTATCCTTCTCCTCCGAAATTGCTCCCGAGGGAGACGAAGTAGAAGATTCTGGTTTGTTGGCTTTCAAGAGTCGCAACATTAGATCTTGCAACTCCGTCATTTTGACATCCATGGATGAGGTCAAGGAATCTTTCAATTCCTTGAGATCATCCATAGTGACATGAGCCAAGGCCTCGGGAGGGGGTGGATCCTCTATGTTGACCATACTAGAACTCTTATGCGGTCAAGCCCAATAAAAGAGCCAAGGCTCTTATACCAATTGAACGGATAGTATGGGCACCTAGAGGGGAGTTAATAGGTACTACAACCAATTTTAAGTTTTCTTCAAATTAAGGCTTGCCACAAAGGTAAATTCTCTAGATATACAGCTACAATGAATTTACCTATATGACAAGCACAACAATAAACAAGATACAAACACAAAGTAGAGGAGAGGGAATGAGGTAACTGATAACATAAGCACACGGAGACACGGATGTAATCTCGAGTTCTTCCTTTTTGAGGGGAGTATGTCTTGTTGGAGGGGTGTGAGTTTTGCCACAAAGGGCTCACCCTATTCTCCGATAAGCCTCGCCACAAAGGCCTAGTTCACCTTCCACTATTGACCCCCTTTGAGGCAGGAATCGAGTCCTTTACAATGATCACCAGCAATCACACCCACAACCTAATTGGGGGCTCCCATGAATCACCAGCAATCAACAAGAGTAGCAATGTGGTCTAGGTTCTCTGTGCGGACCTTATACAAGATCCCCTCAAGTGAATGAGGGGGGAAATGAAGAACGACTTGGTGAAGTAGTAGATCGGGGCCTTAACCTTCAATCCTCCAAAGATCAGTGAGTTTGGGTGGAATGATTAGGATAAATCTAGGATTTGGTGAGCTCAATAAATGTGCATTTATGGCTTGGACGAACTCAAGCTCTTCGGGAAGAAGGAGGGGTACTTATACCCCCTCCATAAAAGTGGTCATTGGAGTAGGAAAATGGAGCCGGATATTCTAGTTCAAACTTGAACCAGAAATTTCGGTTAGCCTTTCTCTTTAGATCTAGATTTCGAAGGCAGTTGACTTCAACCGAAATTTTGATTTCTTCCAATAATCCGGTACAAATTTCTCGCTCGCTTCTGTGTTGAAAATAGGTTCGTCTAGAAATTTCCGCTTGACTACTGTGAGCACAAACTTCAAGTCCTTAGCCGTTTTTTCTCTCGATCTTCCCGAGCCGGAATATCCGGTTGGTCTAGAAATTCTTGGTTGACTCCAATGGCTATTTTCCACAGAAAAACTTCAGTACCGGAATTTCTGGTTGCACCAGAAATATCCGGTTGAAATATCTAGTTGCCTTCTGTGACAAATATGGCTGATCCAACATCGCCTTTTTTTGGTGTTCGATGCAGATGAATAAGTAAATACCTACACCACTTAACAACTTGATAAATAATGTTGTTAGTACTGTTAACTAACACACGAAACCTTAGGGATAAAGAAATGCACTTTCACTGAGTTTGTCGGTTGTTATTCTCCACAAAGCACATGCAAATCACATGTAACGTAAATGATCGGACAATTTTGGGGGACATGAATAGACACATACTTTTGAGGGACCAAAGAGGACACTTCTAAACGTGGACATGTACGGACACTTTTTATGGGACAAATTTCCCACGTGGTTGGAGAAGCTCTCACTTCTGGTACGATTCGGGCCCTACAGGTTTTCCGCTCTCTCAATTTTAAGTGTATCTCCACTAGATCGTCCAATAATGTGTCTGGCAGCTCTAAAAATGTGAACTCCATTGGCAGTGTCGAGCACATGTCCGACTCAATGGGGAAGCCTAACGGTGCCCTAGAAATCACTTTTATTAACCATCAAACACTCTCAAATTTTAAAAAAATGACTCGGTATTTGAAGGAGTTATGCACTAGATCTAAGTTGTCCACTCCCTAATTTGTTTGGCTGATGGGCGGGTGGAGACTCCCGCGCCGCCGGATCTAAGTTGGCAGAGAGAGAGAGAGAGAGAGTCTCATAGGTCACACGAACACGATTTTTACCAAGGTTCTTCAGGCCATCACGAGATGGATCCCCATATCCTACATGTCTGATCTGAAATTATTGTAGGTGGATGGATTACAATGGTAGACTCAACTTGACCCCCCGGAGATCTAGAATTCTGAGGGTTCTCCTACTTTCTCTCTTCATCTATTCTCCTATCCTTTCTGGTCTATCTTCTCTTTTTTTCCTCTCTCTCTCTTATCTCTTTCCTAGGAAGGCCTCCTTTTATCTCAAGGGGCCGCCACAATTATCCCTTTTTGAGGTCCACATGTGTCCATCGATATTCTACCGAGGGGAGTGTTTGGTGCAGATGCGGAAACCGCCATCCACGTGCCTACCTCCGTCTGTCCAGTGGGGTGCTGCACACCATGTTTTCAACCTATTAAAGAGGGTGGGTGAGGGGTCGTTTCTCCTTCCTAGGGGAAACCCCAGCGAGCCCATCCCTTGGAGTATGCGCAGGGGGACCTCCGTCCCCCGGGAGCTCATCGATCCGGGGGACGCCTTCCCCTGGGCCATGTTGTCCTTCACGGAAGGACTCCTGCTGGCCGCTCTTCTCCACTTGGTGTAGTTACTTGCCATGGGACGACCCACGCAACCAGTCGCCAAGGTACCCCCCGAGGCGGGACGCCGACATTTGTCAAAACATAACTGACTTTAAAGATGAAATTTTTCTAGGCACTTCCGTAGATCAAATAAAAAAGTGGTCTTCTAATGAAAGTTATATAAAAACCTGTAGTAGGCGCCTGCTTTTTTTCAGAATTATATCGCACTCTGGCTGAGAGATACGATTTTTTTTGGTGAAGCATAAAAATCTGGAAAGAAAACAATAATTGCACTTCTTTTCAAATAGAGGTTACTCTTGGCACAAAAACGAAATAAAATAATAAAGAGCAGTTGTTACAGAGATAACAACTTCAAATACTCACAGAAAACAAAATAAAAAAGAGAAATAAGGTGGGTTGCCTCCCAAAAGCGCTTTTCATTAATACCTTTTAGCTAGGCATAAAGTAAGAATCAAGTATTATCACGAGAATCATAGCTATCCCTCACAATGGACTGAAACAGTAACTTCATTATATTTTTAGGGAAATGTTCCATGGCCTTCTTGTGGGGGAACTGAAATCTTATAATTCAATATTTCATATCAATCATAGCACCAACAGTGCAAGGAAAAGGTCTTCCCAAAATAATAGGATAAGAAGCATTGCATTCAATATCCAAACAAAGAAAATCAACGGGAATAATATTATCTTTAGAAATAATAAGAACAACATCAGTCCTTCCGAAATGTCTTTTAAGTGGAATAAATAAGATGAACTCCCAAAAATACTAGCATCCAAAGGTTTAAAATCAATCATATCATATAAACTTTTTGGCATAATAGAAGAACTAGCACCAAGATCACATAAAGTATTGCAATCATGATCCACATGCATAAAAGAATTATTAATCTCCACATAAGCATAGTCATTATCATTAATAGTAGTGGGACAAAATTCAACAACATATATGTCATTCTAATCATCATAAATATGAGGCATGCCATAATCACAATAAATTTTCTCCTCAATTGGAGGTGGACTAAAAATATCATATTCATCATTGTAATCATCATATATGGGAGGCATAGTATCATCAAAGTAAATTCTTTCCTCCAACCTTGTGGGACTAATAATATCATGCTCATCAAAACCGACTTTCCCAAGCTTAAAGTTTTCATAGCATTAGAAATAATGGTGTGTAAAGAATTCATACTAATAACATTGCTACCATCATGCAAGTAAAGTTCCATAGTTTTTTAAAGTTTCTCTTCAAACACTTTATGTCCTTGTTCTAGATAAATATTATAAAGCTCTCTCATGTTTTTTTTTGTTTTCCATTAAGCCTAACTAGTAAAATAAAAACAAGAAGCAAGTAAAAACACTAGAAACTAGAGAACTAATATTTTGGATTTTCGATAAAAGAAAAACAAAGCTAAAAAAATAAACTAAGCAAGAACAAAACTAAAAAGAGAAAGTGGAGGTGTGTAACTCCCCTAGCTGAAAGCTTGAAGTCTCCGGCAACGGCGCCAGAAATATAGCGTTGGGAGACCTCAATAGGAAGGTATGATGTAGTCCAGCAACAAATTTCCATCAGTAAAGAACCAGGGTGATCAATCCAGTAGGACTTTGAAGTCTCTTAGTAGGTTATGGCACGACGTCAGAAATATAGCGTCTTGGTGGGAGCCAAGCGTGGACCTGCACACAAACACAAACTCTCTCTTGCTCCCCAACTTTTGGAGAAGGTTGTCAATCTTCCATCTTGTTGAAAACTAGAGAATTAATTGTATCGAATGGTTGGAGAATATTACATGAAAATGGAATAGCGATCAAATAATGATGAAAGAAAGTAAACGAGGTTGTAATCAGTAAGAAAAAGAGGACTGGGGGCCATAGTTTCACTAGTGGCGTCTCTTCTAAGAACAATAAACATGCTGGGCGAACAAATTACAGTTGTGTAATTGAAAATCATGAACGTATAACAATACTATTATGACACAATATAGTTCACGGGTTCTAACATTGTAGGCATTACGTCAAGATAAATAGACTGCCATCTGACAACATCTATGTGAAGCCCCTGGATCGGGTACTATGGGGATTTCAACGTTCCCGCCAGAATGCACATATTAACGATCCCGAGTTGTGAACTTTTGGTAACATTACAACAGTTCACGAATAATCCTCAACGACAACATAAGAGATATACTACATGACTCAAACGAGTAAAGAATACAACTGATACAATACAAAGATCTAAATAACAACGGAAAACGAAATATTATCCGACTACGGATAAGATACAAATTGGACTAAGAGTCATGAAGATAAACGATGGCGTCCAATCCCTACTGTAACATCCCAAGTATGAAAACCTACCATTTAGAATGTTTGATTTATTGTTATTAAAGTATTGCATCATGTCATCATGTTTATTTCATTGCTGGCATTGTTTGCTATTTGTTTTGCAATGTGTTCTTAATTGTTTTCACATTTGAAATTCAACTTATTTCCAAACTTTATTTCATACTTGCTCTGTTACAACATTGCAAATAAAAATCTCAAATAAAAACAACCAATTGTTGTCATATTATTCCATATTGATCAGCTAATAAAATGGTGCTTTTTATTTTCATTAATTAATTCCAATGTGGTTTCAAATTCAAAGCAAATCATCAACAGCACATAATTTGAAAGTTATAAAAGTACCACACAAATTATAATCATAATTGTTCTATTTAATCAATAGGGGTCACCCTAATAACAACTTTGTTTTCAATATCAATTCATTAATTAACAAATTACTCAATTTCAAACCAAAAACATTCAAACAGCACACCAATTTGAAGTTACAAAAATGATCAAGACATTTTTATACTCCTTGTTTCCAATTAAGGCATTTGGGTCACTCTATTAAAAATTTTGGTTTTCATAATCATGTTAACTATTCAAAATCATCTAAATTTGGTTTATTTCCAAACAGCACAAAAATTTAAATATTTTTGAAATCCAAACTTGGTAATTGGGTGTAATTAACATAATGAGCTCACCCTAATTTTCTAGGATTTTTCCTAACACTAAAACCCTCCAATCTCTTCCCTTTTCTTTGGCTACAAAAAAAAACAGAAAAATGAAAATAAGAAAAAAAAAAGAAACGCGCGCGGCAGATAGCAGCTACCCTGCCCAGCCCGCAGCTTACCTCAGCCCACCTGGCCCGAAAACGCTTCGCTCAGCGCCCCACCTTCTTTTCCAAGTACGGCGCCCATCCGCCGCGCCACGTCGCCGTACGGCCACCCCCGACGGCCAGGAGAACCCCGTGGCCCCTATTTAACCCCCCTAGGGCACAGCGCCAACCCTAGACCTAGCCTGCCCCTCTCCCCTCGACACCGCCGCCGGAATTCTCTCTCTCGCAGCGTTTCCTTCCCCTCTGTCCGCTCGCCGGAGATGCCCCGTCTGAAACCTCGTTGATCACCGCCGCCTCTCACCGCTATCTACCCTCCTAACCCCTAAACCAAAACGCCACCTCTCCCTCTCTCTGTTGGACACCGCAGCGGGCCCGTGGACGACGTGGATCACCGCCGCCATCTGCGACAACGCCGCCGGCCGCTCCCCCTCGACCATCTGCATCCACGACGAACGCCGGTGAGCAGCCACCGTGCCATCCACTCTCTCCCTCTGCTTGCTCACGCCTCCGTGCACGCACTGCACACGCGTCAACACACACAAGATCACCGCAGCAACGAGCTCGAGCACACGGTGATCGTCGACGGCGCCGCTCCGTTCACTGTCAAAGTTTCAGACAAGTTTTGTTCATCAGAAATTTCAGATCCACGTTTGTAACCTTAACCTGTATGCATCTCTGTTAACTGACAAGAAACACGAGCAGCGCACTGGTTCAGTAAGCGCGCACACGAGCGAGAGGTGCAGGGTTCGAATCCTGCTCCTCGCACGGGATAAAATCCCAATTTTTTTCGGCCAAGTGCTGACAGGGAGGGCCCCCTGTCAGCCTCTCACTAGCCACGCAAGCGCACGGTCCCCCTGGGCCCCCCTGGCAGTGTCTGGGGTAGGATTCTGTGCGTATAAAAAGTTTAAAACATTTTCTGTAATCAAATCCAAGTCCTTTTATTTAGCAGATTGGTCCCTGGTTTTAAAAACCTTATAACTTTTATTTTATAAACTCAAATAATGAAAATAAAATATGCACACTACTCTAAATTTAATTCTCTACCCATTGGTACCATTTGTTTCCTGTTTTGAAATTTCAAAATGCAATTCAAATAATTCAATTGCAATTTGCAAAAATTCATAACTAATTCATTCTTAATCCAATAAATGCAAATAAAATATGTTTTCCATGCTATTTCAAATAACCTTTTCAAATATAAATTTTGTTTCATGGTTTGAATAATTTAAATTGCCTAAATAATTTAATCCTTGTTTAATTCATTTAAATTTTGCTAAAATCATAACTTGCTCAAAATAAATTATTTTTGAACATGCAAAATATGTTTTCGAACTAGAAAAGTATGAACTTTGCAACTATGAATTTGAATTTATGTTTTGAATAAATAAAATTCAAATAATATTCAAACTTGTTTTAAATTCATTTAAAACTTGTTTAATATTGTTTAAGTCATAATAAATTCATCCTAACTCCTATTTCAAAATTTGAAACATGTAATTGAACTAAAATTTTGTATTGTTTTCAAATATGAATTTTGTTATTTGTTTTGAACACTTTAACTTGATGAAAACAACAATTGCTTGTGTGGCATTTTTAAGTAACCAAAAATTCCCAAACTTAATAAATAATTTCCAAACTTGTTAAAATCCTTTTCCACTTGCATCTTTTGTTGTTATTTTGTTGTTAACATCATGCATGCATCATGCTAACAACTTTCACATAATAATTAATTGTAAATCATTTGTTTCCACTTAATTCATGGACCCTTTTCCATATGCAACTCAAAATTGCATAGGGGTCCATTTAAATTGTGTTACCATGTCACTTAGTTTATTTTGATGCATCTATTAAATTGACATGCATCATCCCGTGATTGTGCACTATGCCATGATAATGATTTTTTATATTTCTGTCTTGTTTGTTTGCTTCTTCTCGAATAGACGACGACGTTGAGACAGACGATCTTTACAGCACCCCTTCTGAGGATCTAGCTCAGTACCCGGCTGCTGAGTTTGCAGGCAAGTTATCACTCACATGAACCATTGTGTTCCTTTCAACCCTGGTTACCGATACTTTCCGTTGTCTATTCCTGCTAGCCTTAGTAGTAGTTGTTTCTGTTACGAACCTATCACATGAATCCCTTAACCCTGATATTGCCTCACCACCACCTACAACCCTATTGATTGAGCCAGTGTCTTACTAGCATGCTTAGGTTGTTTTGCTCGAGTCTGTTACCCGTTACTTTCAGGTACTATATTTTATTATGTTCTGGGGGCTCGATGTTTAATCAATCAATCATGCTAATGTTATTACTTAATAATAATTTGATGATAAGGCACCGGCAGGAGGCCCTGTGTGGTTTTGAGGCCTGCTAGTGTCGACCCTAATAGGAAAAGGGTCTTGTCTACTGATCCATGATGAGCGCACTACCCGCATGTGGGAAGCGAGTATGGGCGCCCCCCTCTATTTGATTCGATTCGCATCTCGTCCAAATCGCCTCATTTAGTTCGTGTTTTCCATTTGCCGCATGCATGTTTTTGCGAGCCCAGCGCAGGGTGGAACTTTCGTAGTCGGCATATAGGGGGACACGTTCTTAGAGTGCTATGAGGGTCCATTTTCTTCTGGGCTCGATTAGCCGTGCGCCCAAGGTGCTTTGGGCTTGATGCGAAGAAGAGTTGAGTTGTGTTGAGTGCCCCGCTTGGTGGGAGGCATCCCATCTGGCGGGTTATTCATACGTGTACGGCCAAATTGGTGCAACCCTGCAGGGATAATCTTCTCGAGAAGCCGTGTTTTCCGCGGTTATGGTTAACTTGGTGAAAGTACTGGCTAACAAGTACTCAGGACAACTTAAACCTAATGATTCACAATCTCACACCCAATGATTAACAACTTGACTAGTAATAGGCTTATTGACACAATAACTTGATTCATCCTTATTCCAACTGTGTGAGTTATCCTCGGATTGCTTCTTTGGATAAGGGGCGAGATCCAGGATGGGTTTGTTTGAAGTTATCTTTCAGTTGGTTACAATACTCGATCTTATCTTCGTTCTGTTAGCCGGAAGTGGTAGAATCTCTGTAGTTGGTTAGCGCAGCCAGTTGCAGCATCTTTCATATCCCCTCTCTTCCGTTGAACCCAAGGCATCTGTGCTTGGTGTTGACGGGCTACACTTTGGTGAACTGTGAATCTTGCTTGCCAGTACGTCTATGTACTGACCCCTTTGGGGCTGTGGTTTCCGCAGACTACGCTTACGAGGATCCAGGTGACGAGTAGTTAGCGGACCCCGGGCAGGATCCGAGACATCGTGGATGGGCTCCGTCTTTATTTCAGTTTCCGGCTTCTTAAGCCTATTTGGATTTGTCTGTACTCAGACCCCTTTGAATGCTTCCTCTGAGATGTAATGATGTTATGTTGGGACATGTGTCCTCTGGATGATTGTATTTGCTATCTCTGCTCTAGTGAGAGCCATTTGCAACTTATTTCAATCTTTTGTGTCTTAGAGATATGTTGTGCTATCATTTTGTTACAAACCGTTGACGTACCATGTGTGTATGGTATGAAGTACGTCAGTGGTAGTGTCCTGATTTCTATGGGATAGTTTACGTCGACGATGAACAGATAGGGGTTGGTTGTCACACATACGTGTGTTGGCCTACTCGTAAGAGGACGCGGGTGCCGGTAAGCCCCGTAATCCAACCTACTACTGTTCAACGGAACGGCGAGTATCCTTTAGAAGTCCGGGTGCGACAAATTGTATCAGAGCATGTCTGCCTGTAGGATCCCTTTTTACTGGTCGCAGTTGAGTCTAGAAACTATTTTGTAGCTATATAGGAAAAATGAAACGTGAGAGTAGGAATTCTGCCATTTTTCTTGTTTCCCCACCCACCCACCCTTTTTCTGGTAAGGAAGTGCAACGTTGTTTTCTCTTCTCACCTAAACTTTCAAGTTAGGATTTCACGTGTTTTGGGTTCTCCATAGTACCTCAGGAGTTTTTGGTCTCGTGTTTCCCGATGTTGCTCCAATATCCTGTTCTTTTCAACATCCTTTTCGTCCGTTCAACCTTGTTGTTGCTTTCCACTTCAGTTCTCTACCGGCGTCTAATCAAAACCTTCCCCAATCATCTGCAGATGGATCTCAGGTTCTTCCCGCAGGTGGTTCGGATGACTCGTTGTGAGAGCACCGCCGGTTATCCGGAGATGCTGAGAGACATGGTCACTTATCTGGGGTTCCGTTGGGCACCAGAGTACCAGGTCTACGAGCAGCAGCGAGAGTTTGACCAGACCTACTACCAGGCTATCGTCTACATTTTGTCAGATGATGGCATGAGCGTTGTCCACCGCTACGAGGCAGTAGGTTCCATAGTGGATATGGCCGTGCAGCAGGCAGCTTACGTGAGTCTCACCGTCCTTCGTGCTGACTACTGGGGGTTTGACGATTCTATCTATCGCCACATCCCCCGTGGTTACATCACTTCAGAGGGAGCTCACTTCACCCTCTACGACAACCTGGATGTCTACGAGCATGATAACACCAGGCTGCACACCACCACTCAGTTTGTGAGGCACAGTGACGCTGTTGCCACCACACTGTCTCAGGAGTTGGCCTCAGTCAGGGAGCAGCTCTACCTTGCTTTGACTCGTCTGGCAACGTACACCACAGACTTTGTTGGAGATGAGCGCTTTGCACGTTTCCATCAGACAGTTGGACGTAGTTTGCCAGATGCTGGAGGTTACGAGCCGATCAGAGGTCCACTCCTCAACCTCGGAGCTGGTTACACTGGGATTCCACGCTTTGGAGCACAGGGAGACGATGCTTTCTACTTCACCACACCGAGAGTCGCTCTCAGAGCAGTCCCGATCTACGTGGATCGTCGTTCTACCTACTTCCGTGGGATTCCTCCTCACCGTATCTCTCGTCGTACTACTCACCGCCGTCCTGCGTGATGAGCATGGGAGTACCGATGTATCCATTCCTAGCTATGTTTAGTTATCCTTTGGCTTTCGAACCATTTGTGGTGTGTTGGATATTCTGATGTATTTGAACATGTGATGATGTACCTGTTGGTTATCTATTCATGCGTCGGAATAATCTATCTTTCGGTTACCAAGTCTATCCTTTTTTTCTGTTGTTGTGCTAAAATGCATGTCTATTCAGGATGCCGCCAACAAGGAGCAACCCGCCTGAACCACCTCCGCTCACGGAGCTGTTGACGCAGATGACTCGGGTCGTGGCTCAGATGGCCCAGATCCAGGCTAACCAGCACAACAACCAGAATGCTCCACGGGTCAGCATCAAGGAGTTCCTCAGTATGGGTCCGAGAGCTTTCGTGGCAACACGTGAGCCTCTGGATGCTGATGACTGGATCAGGGAGATGGCCAGGGCTCTGGACATTGCTCACGTTGCTGAGGAGGACAAAGTCAAGGATGCCACCTACCTACTGAAGGGTCAGGCAGCTACTTGGTGGGAGAACTACCAGACCATGAGAGCTGGCTATCCTATCACCTGGGGATGTTTCAAGGATGCCTTCCTGAAGCACCACATCCCAGATGGTCTCATGGAAAGGATGCGTGAGGAATTTTGCTCTCTCAATCAGGGCAAGCTGGACGTCATTGGCTATCAGAACGAGTTCAATCGTCTCGCTCGATACGCTGGTGATGAGGTGTCCACTGAGGCCAAGAAGATGGCAAGGTTCTGCCGAGGTTTTAACCCGGAACTGAAGTACGCTCTCACCAACATCAAGTGCAAGGATTTCGAGGAGCTCGTGAACACCGCGCTCAATGAGGAAAATGGGCGCAAGGCGTTCGAGGAGTCCCGCAAGCACTCACGTGAGGGTGGTTCCTCCTCCAACATGACCACCCCTCCGCAGAAGCGCCGCATCTGGGTGCCAAATGCTGCTGTCACTCGGGCTCCATATGCCCAAGCTTCTCCAGGCTTCGCTCCCCGCCCACCCAACCCAACTTAGATGCAGAGTCAGAGGGTTCCAATGGGGCAGCCAAGGCCAGGTCCTCCTCGTGTCGTCACTTGCTACAAGTGCAAGGAGACTGGACACTACGCTGATAAGTGCACTCAGAGGCAGCTACCTCCACCTCCTCGCCCCAACAACAACCAGGCAATGGTTCGTGCTCCCCCGGCTAAAGCCTTCAACTCCAACAACAGGCCTGTCGGGAGGACCGCGAGGGTGAATCATATCAAGGCCGACAAAGCTGAGGAAGCTGCTGACGTCGTTCTCGGTATATTACCCGTAAACTCTATTCCAGCTAAAGTGTTGTTTGATACCGGAGCATCGCATTCTTTCGTGTCAAAGATTTTTGCAAAAGCATACAACCTAGTTCTGGTTCCGCTAAGCAATCAAATGACTGTTCATTCTCCGGGACCGCAAATGTTGACTTCCAAGATAAGTAAGGACAATCAGATCCTAATTGGAGGCCGCATATTCCTTGCTTCACTCATGTTGCTGGGAAATTCTGACATTGATGTCATTCTGGGTATGGATTGGTTGAAGACCCACAAAGCTAAAATTGACTGTGCTCGAAAGTCAATAACTCTCTCTCACCCTTCTGGCCAGATAGTCTATTCTCCATATGGATCAAGTTCTGTTCAGCTGTTCAACCTCGATGCTAAACCTCTTCCTGAAATTGAAAATGTTCCGGTGGTTTGTGAATTCCCTGACGTCTTTCCAGAAGAGTTGCCAGGGATGCCTCCGGACAAAGCAGTTGAGTTCGTGATCGAGCTTGATCCAGGTACTGCTCCAATATCTAAGCATCCATATAAGATAGCTCCTCCTGAACTGAAATTGTTGAAGGAGCAAATCGATATGTACATGGAGAAGGGTTACATTCAGCCTAGTTCCTCCGCTTGGGGTTTCCCAACTCTGTTTGTTGCCAAGAAGGATCAAACAAAAAGACTCGTGGTTGACTATCGTCCTCTCAACGAGAAAACCATCAAAAACAAGTATCCAATTCCTCGTATCGATGATCTTTTTGATCAGCTTGCTGGAGCCTCAATATTCTCAAAGTTGGACTTGAGGATGGGTTACCATCAGATAAAGATCAGAAAGGAAGATATTCCTAAGACAACTTTCACCACTTGGTACGGTCTATATGAATACACCGTCATGTCCTTTGGTCTCACCAATGCACCGGCGACCTTCTCTAGACTCATGAATTCTGTCTTCCATGAATACCTCGACAAGTTCGTTGTGGTATATCTTGATGACATTCTAGTCTACTCAAAATCCGAGGAAGAGCATGGAGAACACCTTCGTCTCACTCTCATGAAACTTCGCGAGCATCGTCTATATGCCAAGTTCTCCAAGTGTGAGTTCTGGATTCCAGAAGTTGCTTACCTTGGTCATATCATCTCTGCCAAAGGCATAGCCATTGACCCGGAAAAGGTTAAGGCAATTGTTGATTGGAAACCCCCTAAGACGGTGAAGCAAGTAAGAAGTTTTCTTGGCTTAGCTAGCTATTGCCGTCGTTTCGTCCAAAACTTTTCCAAGATTGCCAAACCTCTCACTGATCTCACAAAGAAGGACAAGAAGTTCGTTTGGACTCCGCAGTGTGATGAAATTTTCAATCTCCTGAAGGCTAAACTCACTTCCACACCTGTTCTGGTTGGCCCAGATACTACCAAACCTTTCCAGATATTCTGCGATGCATCTCTCCAAGGTCTAGGTGCAGTTCTTATGCAAGAACGTCAAGTTGTGGCTTATGCTTCACGTCAGTTGAACCCACATGAGCAAAACTATCCCACACATGATCTTGAACTTGCAGCAGTTGTGTTTGCCCTCAAGAAATGGAGACAATACTTGTTGGGTAACAAAACTGAAATCTTTTCCGATCATAAGAGTCTGAAATACATCTTCACTCAGCCAGATCTAAACCTCAGGCAAAGGAGATGGATTGAGAAGATTAAAGACTTTGATCTCACCATTTCTTACACTCCAGGCAAGGCTAATGTTATGGCCGACGCTCTCAGTCGCAAATCCTATTGCAATAATCTCATGATCATGGAAAGCCAACCTCCACTTCATGAAGAATTCCAGAAGCTGAACCTTGGTCTTGTCCCTGAAGGTTACCTTGCTAGCTTGACAGCCAGTCCAACTCTCGAGGACAAGATTCGTTCTGAACAACTTCGTGATACCGAAATCAAGAAGATTGTAGAGCACATCAAAGAAGGTAATGATAAATTCAAGTCCTTCTCAATTGATGACAAGGGAACTGTGTTCTTCGAAGGACGCATTGCAGTTCCTCAGATTCAAAGTCTCAAAGATGTCATTCTCAAGGAGGCTCATGAACCTCCTCTCTCCATCCACCCTGGAAGTACAAAGATGTACCAGGATGTCAAGACTCTGTATTGGTGGCCTGGCATGAAACGTGAAATTGCTCAATATGTTTCTGAATGCGACGTTTGTCAACGTGTCAAGGCAGTCCATCAGAAAACAGCAGGTCTACTCCAACCTCTGAAAATTCCTGAGTGGAAGTGGGACATGATTGAAATGGACTTCGTTACTGGGTTTCCAAAGTCCAAGAAGGGCAACGATGCAATCTTTGTTGTTATTGATCGTCTCACTAAGGTAGCTCACTTCTTTGCTGTCAAGGAAACTATCTCAGCTAGCCAGTTAGCAGAGCTCTACACAGCAAGGATTGTTCCTCTTCATGGTGTTCCATTGGAAATAAGCTCAGACCGTGGAAGCATATTCACTTCTCATTTCTGGAAGAGTTTCCAAGATGCATTGGGCACTAAACTTCTGTTCAGCACAGCTTATCACCCTCAGTCTCAAGGGCAAGTCGAAAGAGTCAATCAGATTCTCGAGGATATGCTCAGAGCATGTGGTCTCTCCTTTGGCATGAAATGGGAGGATTGCCTTCCTTATGCTGAATTCTCCTACAACAACAGCTACCCGGCAAGCCTAGGTATGGCACCATTTGAAGCACTGTATGGCCGCAGATGCAGGAGTCCAATCAATTGGTCTGGAGCTGGTGAACGTTCACTCTTAGGCCCTGACATTGTTAAGGAAGCCGAGGAGAAAGTTCGTATCATTCGTGACAATCTCAAGATTGCTCAGTCTCGTCAGAAAAGCTACTATGACAACAAGCACAGGGATATGATCTATGCACCTGGTGACAAGGCATATCTCCGTGTAACTCCCCTCAGAGGCACTCATCGTTTTGGTGTGAAAGGAAAGCTTGCACCAAGATACATTGGTCCTTTCAACATTCTCTCAAGGCGGGCAGAAAATGCTTATCGTCTTGAACTTCCAGAAAAACTATCCAAGGTGCACGATGTGTTCCACGTGTCACAGCTCAAGAAGTGTTTCAAAGATCCAGATCGTGCGGTTGATCATGATTCCATTGAACTGCAAGATGATCTATCTTATGAGGAGCACTCTGTTCGTATTCTCGATGAGACCGAGCGTAAGACTCGCAACAAGAGCACCAAGTTCTTCAAAGTGCAGTGGTCTCATCATTCTGATAAAGAGGCAACGTGGGAGACCGAAGAGGATCTTCGCAAGAAGTATCTGGACCTTTTCGTTTCTCAGTAAGGAATCTCGGGGCGCGATTCCTTCAAGGGGGGGCGTTTTGTAACATCCCAAGTATGAAAACCTACCATTTAGAATGTTTGATTTATTGTTATTAAAGTATTGCATCATGTCATCATGTTTATTTCATTGCTGGCATTGTTTGCTATTTGTTTTGCAACGTGTTCTTAATTGTTTTCACATTTGAAATTCAACTTATTTCCAAACTTTATTTCATACTTGCTCTATTACAACATTGCAAATAAAAATCTCAAATAAAAACAACCAATTGTTGTCATATTATTCCATATTGATCAGCTAATAAAATGGTGCTTTTTATTTTCATTAATTAATTCCAATGTGGTTTCAAATTCAAAGCAAATCATCAACAACACATAATTTGAAAGTTATAAAAGTACCACACAAATTATAATCATAATTGTTCTATTTAATCAATAGGGGTCACCCTAATAACAACTTTGTTTTCAATATCAATTCATTAATTAACAAATTACTCAATTTCAAACCAAAAACATTCAAACATCACACCAATTTGAAGTTACAAAAATGATCAAGACATTTTTATACTCCTTGTTTCCAATTAAGGCATTTGGGTCACTCTATTAAATTTTTTGGTTTTCATAATCATGTTAACTATTCAAAATCATCTAAATTTGGTTTATTTCCAAACAGCACAAAAATTTAAATATTTTTGAAATCCAAACTTGGTAATTGGGTGTAATTAACATAATGAGCTCACCCTAATTTTCTAGGATTTTTCCTAACACTAAAACCCTCCAATCTCTTCCCTTTTCTTTGGCTACAAAAAAAAACAGAAAAATGAAAATAAGAAAAAAAAAGAAACGCGCGCGGCAGATAGCAGCTACCCGGCCCAGCCCGCAGCTTACCTCAGCCCACCTGGCCCGAAAACGCTTCGCTCAGCGCCCCACCTTCTTTTCCAAGTACGGCGCCCATCCGCCGCGCCACGTCGCCGTACGGCCACCCCCGACGGCCAGGAGAACCCCGCGGCCCCTATTCAACCCCCCCTAGGGCACATCGCCAACCCTAGACCTAGCCTGCCACTCTCCCCTCGACACCGCCGCCGGAATTCTCTCTCTCGCAGCGTTTCCTTCCCCTCTGTCCGCTCGCCGGAGATGCCCCGTCTGAAACCTCGTTGATCACCGCCGCCTCTCACCGCTATCTACCCTCCTAACCCCTAAACCAAAACGCCACCTCTCCCTCTCTCTGTTGGACACCGCAGCGGGCCCGTGGACGACGTGGATCACCGCCGCCATCTGCGACAACGCCGCCGGCCGCTCCCCCTCGACCATCTGCATCCACGACGAACGCCGGTGAGCAGCCACCGTGCCATCCCCTCTCTCCCTCTGCTTGCTCACGCCTCCGTGCACGCACTGCACACGCGTCAACACACACCAGATCAACGCAGCAACGAGCTCGAGCACACGGTGATCGTCGACGGCGCCGCTCCGTTCACTGTCAAAGTTTCAGACAAGTTTTGTTCGTCAGAAATTTCAGATCCACGTTTGTAACCTTAACCTGTATGCATCTCTGTTAACTGACAAGAAACGCGAGCAGCGCACTGGTTCAGTAAGTGCGCACACGAGCGAGAGGTGCAGGGTTCGAATCCTGCTCCTCGCACGGGATAAAATCCCAATTTTTTTCGGCCAAGTGCTGACAGGGAGGGCCCCCTGTCAGCCTCTCACTAGCCACGCAAGCGCACGGTCCCCCTGGGCCCCCCTGGCAGTGTCTGGGGTAGGATTCTGTGCGTATAAAAAGTTTAAAACATTTTCTGTAATCAAATCCAAGTCCTTTTATTTAGCAGATTGGTCCCTGGTTTTAAAAACCTTATAACTTTTATTTTATAAACTCAAATAATGAAAATAAAATATACACACTACTCTAAATTTAATTCTCTACCCATTGGTACCATTTGTTTCCTGTTTTGAAATTTCAAAATGCAATTCAAATTTGAATTCAAATAATTTAATTGCAATTTGCAAAAATTCATAACTAATTCTTTCTTAATCCAATAAATGCAAATAAAATATGTTTTCCATGCTATTTCAAATAACCTTTTCAAATATAAATTTTGTTTCATGGTTTGAATAATTTAATCCTTGTTTAATTCATTTAAATTTTGCTAAAATCATAACTTGCTCAAAATAAATTATTTTTGAACATGCAAAATATGTTTTCGAACTAGAAAAGTATGAACTTTGCAACTATGAATTTGAATTTATGTTTTGAATAAATAAAATTCAAATAATATTCAAACTTGTTTTAAATTCATTTAAAACTTGTTTAATATTGTTTAAGTCATAATAAATTCATCCTAACTCCTATTTCAAAATTTGAAACATGTAATTCAACTAAAATTTTGTATTGTTTTCAAATATGAATTTTGTTATTTGTTTTGAACACTTTAACTTGATGAAAACAACAATTGCTTGTGTGGCATCTTTAAGTAACCAAAAATTCCCAAACTTAATAAATAATTTCCAAACTTGTTAAAATCCTTTTCCACTTGCATCTTTTGTTGTTATTTTGTTGTTAACATCATGCATGCATCATGCTAACAACTTTCACATAATAATTAATTGTAAATCATTTGTTTCCACTTAATTCATGGACCCTTTTCCATATGCAACTCAAAATTGCATAGGGGTCCATTTAAATTGTGTTACCATGTCACTTAGTTTATTTTGATGCATCTATTAAATTGACATGCATCATCCCGTGATTGTGCACTATGCCATGATAATGATTGTTTATATTTCTGTCTTGTTTGTTTGCTTCTTCTCGAATAGACGACGACGTTGAGACAGACGATCTTTACAGCACCCCTTCTGAGGATCTAGCTCAGTACCCGGCTGCTGAGTTTGCAGGCAAGTTATCACTCACATGAACCATTGTGTTCCTTTCAACCCTGGTTACCGATACTTTCCGTTGTCTATTCCTGCTAGCCTTAGTAGTTGTTGTTTCTGTTACGAACCTATCATATGAATCCCTTAACCCTGATATTGCCTCACCACCACTCCTACAACCCTATTGATTGAGCCAGTGTCTTACTAGCATGCTTAGGTTGTTTTGCTCGAGTCTGTTACCCGTTACTTTCAGGTACTATATTTTATTATGTTCTGGGGGCTCGATGTTTAATCAATCAATCATGCTAATGTTATTACTTAATAATAATTTGATGATAAGGCACCGGCAGGAGGCCCTGTGTGGTTTTGAGGCCTGCTAGTGTCGACCCTAATAGGAAAAGGGTCTTGTTTACTGATCCATGATGAGCGCACTACCCGCATGTGGGAAGCGAGTATGGGCGCCCCCCTCTATTTGATTCGATTCGCATCTCGTCCAAATCGCCTCATTTAGTTCGTGTTTTCCATTTGCCGCATGCATGTTTTTGCGAGCCCAGCGCAGGGTGGAACTTTCGTAGTCGGCATATAGGGGGACACGTTCTTAGAGTGCTATGAGGGTCCATTTTCTTCTGGGCTCGATTAGCCGTGCGCCCAAGGTGCTTTGGGCTTGATGCGAAGAAGAGTTGAGTTGTGTTGAGTGCCCCGCTTGGTGGGAGGCATCCCATCTGGCGGGTTATTCATACGTGTACGGCCAAATTGGTGCAACCCTGCAGGGATAATCTTCTCGAGAAGCCGTGTTTTCCGCGGTTATGGTTAACTTGGTGAAAGTACTGGCTAAAAAGTACTCAGGACAACTTAAACCTAATGATTCACAATCTCACACCCAATGATTAACAACTTGACTAGTAATAGGCTTATTGACACAATAACTTGATTCATCCTTATTCCAACTGTGTGAGTTAGCGTGTGTTTGGTTCCTGGTTTAAGAGGGATGGGATGGAACCAGTCAGCCTATGTGGACGAGATGGGACGAATGGTCAAGTTTTATGTGTTCGTTTGGCTTCAGGGGTAGGATAGGGATCGGAGAGCTGCAATTAGCTTAGAATAGTTAACAACAATTAGGTTAGCGCTGTTAACAACAAATTAGCAGGGATTTGCAACGCGGAGACACAGGCAGTCATAGTGCCGGACTCGCTGTAGCCTGCCACTCGCCTAGCGCCAAAGGACGGCGGCCGTCGGCGAGCTCAGGGAGTGGTGGCCCACGGCGGCGGCAGCGGCCGTCGGCCAGCTCAAAAGGCGGTGGCCCTCGGCATTGACGGCGTCCTCAACCTTTGCACGGCGGCGGAGGTTCTCCGGCTAGCAGCGCACGCAGAGACCACGGGCGGGCGGAGGTTCTCCGACTAGCAGCGCACCATGGCGGAAAGTACCAACAGCAGGTCGGGCAGGAACATGGCCAGAGCCGGTGGCATCGAGGTCCAGCGGCGACGACGAATCTGATCTGGGCGTTGCGTGCGATTAGCGATGGGCAGATGGGTTGAAAATTGTGAACCACTGGGTTCGACCGATTTTGACGGGGCGTTTGATACAGCATCTGGGCAGCATATTCGGTAGGGTGGGTGGAACCATCCCTGAGCAGTTACAACCAAACGCATAGAGAAACGGAACCATCCCATGCCATCCCTTGTTTGATCCCAAACCAAACACACGCTTATCCTCGGATTGCTTCTTTGGATAAAGGGCGAGATCCAGGATGGGTTTGTTTGAAGTTATCTTTCAGTTGGTTACAATACTCGATCTTATCTTCGTTCTGTTAGCCGGAAGTGGTAGAATCTCTGTAGTTGGTTAGCGCAGCCAGTTGCAACATCTTTCATATCCCCTCTCTTCCGTTGAACCCAAGGCATCTGTGCTTGGTGTTGACGGGCTACACTTTGGTGAACTGTGAGTCTTGCTTGCCAGTACGTCTATGTACTGACCCCTTTGGGGCTGTGGTTTCCGCAGACTACGCTTACGAGGATCCAGGTGACGGCTACTACGTGGAGTTTGACGAGGCTGCTGACGAGTAGTTAGCGGACCCCGGGCAGGATCCGAGACATCGTGGATGGGCTCCGTCTTTATTTCAGTTTCCGGCTTCTTAAGCCTATTTGGATTTGTCTGTACTCAGACCCCTTTGAATGCTTCCGCTGAGATGTAATGATGTTATGTTGGGACATGTGTCCTCTGGATGATTGTATTTGCTATCTCTGCCCTAGTGAGAGCCATTTGCAACTTATTTCAATCTTTTGTGTCTTAGAGATATGTTGTGCTATCATTCTGTTACAAACCGTTGACGTACCATGTGTGTATGGTATGAAGTACGTCAGTGGTAGTGTCCTGATTTCTATGGGATAGTTTACATCGACAATGAACAGATAGGGGTTGGTTGTCACACATACGTGTGTTGGACTACTCGTAAGAGGACGCGGGTGCCGGTAAGCCCCGTAATCCAACCTACTACTGTTCAACGGAACGGCGAGTATCCTTTAGAAGTCCGGGTGCGACACCTACCCAGGCCAAACCGGAGGGATTACCAAGCTAACAGCGTCAGACTTCAAACCTGTTGACTACATTTTGGAATATCTAGCCCCGAATGGATTAGTACGGTAAAGTACTGGCAAGCTATGCAGTACTAGTAAGTATGCCAAACACTTCAAAAGTTATCAATGATTTTAATTCCGGGAGAAAGGGTTAGTGGTTGAAGCGGCAAGCAGCAGTAACAACTTATAGAGACACGCTAACTTTCGTCTATTAGAAAGGGATGAGAGAGCGTGACAAAATAAACTACAACTACTCACCAAGAACAATACCCATCCAGGATTAACCCCCCTCAACCAATGCCAGGAGGTAACCCAAGAAAAAACTCACACATGTTAAAATAGTAATCTTGTTATCGCACAGGTTAACAAATATCATTATGTGTAAGTTGTCTGACTCTTGTTAGCCAGCACTTTCTCCAAGATCGTCACATAAGCGCGGACGATACGCCTTCTCGAAAATATTTAACCTTGTAGGGATGCACTACTGTAGCCACACGCACCAAACTTTCGCGAGACTGTCGGCACAACACTTGACCTCACCACAAACAAGTCCAGGGAGCCACCTAGTTAGGTTTGGAACCGCATCGAGAGTTCGGCTGATGCTTCGACACGGACCCAACCGTTTGCGACTGCGTGCAAGACGGGTCAAACCTGACTGGAACTGCCAGTTCGCACGTACCACAATACCTATATAATTGTACGCACATGGGTAACATACCATCATCATCCTCAACATCGTCTCCATAGCACCCGCAGAACTGGTGATGTGCGCATGCCAAATGTAAAGCCCGAACTAAGTTGTAGCATCCTGGACAAGAGTGTAGCAAGGCTAATAGGTTGCGGGGAGTCCCATTACCTCCCGCAATGAGGTTTGCGCTCTCATTCTTGGATCAGTGGACAAGAACCTTTTCCTAAGTCGACACTAGAGGGACCAAAGACCATTAGGGGCCTCCCGTCGGTGCCTTAACTCGAATCCAAATTATTATTACCCCAAGCATTAAGATCATTTTATTAAGTTGAACCAACCTATCATACTAGTCAGGTGACAAGGAACCAAACTCGGCAAAGAAGCTAGGCAGGCACTACGACTCACAAGGCCAACCAAGTAAACAAACAACAGGGTAATAGGATGTGGAGGGAAAGTTATGTTGTGACTGCGAGATAAATATGTGGATGGGATCGCAACCAAGAATCATATACAAGGCTAGCATAATAGACAACGACAAGCGTATGTAGCAATGAGGAATCTTCAAACATCGATAGCAAGTGAGTAAAGCTTGCCTGAAATCCAGTTTGTAGAGGTAGCAGAACTTGTTGTTGCTCACATCATCTCAACGTCCTATCCATGAAGAAGCGAAGCGTTAGAAGAAACATCGGATGCAACAATTACCACTAAGGCAAAAGATCCAGCATGATCCTATTTTATATGCATGGCACGCGAGATGCAACTTAGCCAATTTAAGTGGGACTGAAGTCCCAACAATTTATTTAGCTAACTACCAAATTAAATGTTGATTAACATGACCACAAGACATTGGGTGAGCTACGCAAAATTAAATGGAACGTGTAATAAAATTTAAATACCCCAACACATTCCATGTTTGTTAATTAGGTGCACATGCATAACACTACTAGAAATGCAAGATGAAAGATGCAGACATGAACATGGGTGGAAAATTAAGATTCCATACACTTTTCCGATCGAAATTCATAGTTTATACTTTACAACTGGAATAATAGTTGGCAAGTTATGAATTAAAACACCTGGCACAAAATAAAATAATAAAACAGAGAAAAAGGAGGGCCTGGTATTTGAACTTGGGCCTCTTGTATAGGAGATTGAGACATAACCAATGGGCCATAGATGCTTTCATGACTATAGAAGAAACCAATCGTACAAGAACAAGCCGGCGACATGAGCTTCAGAGTTGCAAATACAACAGAAATAAAAAGAATCGGAGTAGGCATGTGCATCGGGTGCGATTAGGGAAAGGAAACCCTTCGGTAACCTCCCGACAGGGAAAGGTGAGGCCTTGCATGCGCGTCAAGTGTCACCACCAGAGAATTTTAGTGTGTTTTCCTTTCCCACCGGACAGAAGGGTAGTCGGGTGGGCATGCATTTATTTTGAGATTTTTTTAAAATGAAATATCTCCGAAACCGTATTTCGGAATTACGAACCGTTTTCATATTTGAGATCCTTGCATCGAGGTCTTCGAAACTAGATCCCATGTTGATAGGTTTCGAGAAACTTTTTTTCGTACTTTGTATTCCTTGTTGTATATACTTTATACTTTCGGTAGCATGCGCTTTTGTACATCATGTACACCATGTACATCCAGCAGCAGCGATGCTCGGCTTCGCCTGAATATTTTTTTTACGTCTCGGCTTCGCCCCGATAACCATTTATAAAGATCTTAAAGGGGATACATAAGTCGTTGTGCGTATTGGTCGAAGCGTGCATTGGTCGTAGTGCGTGCTACGGCTCGGCGTTGCCTTGTACTACCGCTCGGCTTTGCCTCGAACAAAACGCCTACGAAGCTTCATCTAAAAAATACACACATATTGTATCTAAAAGTATAAAAACTTTGTTACTGAAAGTATACAAATATTGTTTCTAAAAGTATACATGTTGTACCTGAAAGTATAAAAAAGTTGCTACTAAAAGTATAGAAACATTGTTTCTGAAAGCGTGGTGTACCTGGGCGTACATCCACCGGGTGTACATCTGACTGGGTGTACGTCGGTTCTTCACTGGGTGTACAACCGCCTCGGTGTACGTCGGCCCTTCACTGGGTTTACAACCGCCTGGGTGTATGTTGGTCCTGCACCTGGGTGTACAACTGTCTGGGCGTACACCCGTGGTGCACGTGGGTGTACGTCAGCACTACACTTGGGGACGTACTCCGTTCACTGCACCTGGGCGTACATCTGTGTGTAACTGGGCGTACATCCGTGTTGATTCTGGGTGTACAAAAAAGTTTCTCTAAACCTATCAACATGGGATCTAGTTTTGAAGATCTCGACGCGAGGATCTCAAATATAAAAACGGTTCGTAATTTTGAAATACGGTTCACAAGATATTTCATTTTGAAAAATGAATCCCAAAATAAATGCGTGACCACCGTCTACCCCTCCGTGCAGGGAAGGGAAGCACTCTTGGGAGTCTAGAAGGAAGGAGAAGGCGACACTTATCGCAAGGGGAGTGCACGTGGGGTGCCCTTCCGGAAGGTTTCCCTTTTTTTAGTGATCTCGATGTGCATCGGATGGGAATTGAACTCTGGTCTGCAGGTTGACGGACGAGAGTCCTAGCCACTCGGATGACAACGACCTGGTGATTTAAGTAGGATCTGACACGAGATGAAGAGAAGTTGCGGACGTCAACTGAATTTTTACGGGAAATCTTCAGACTCAGGAAACAGAGGTATGCCGGCGACGGATTCCCAGCGAGCCCGTCTGCCTACTGGTTCCTTCGCACTGGAGGCCGTGTGGGGACGGACGAAGATGGGAGTGTGGAACCGCGGGTACGTGCAGCGTGTACAGGGGGTGCGGACAGAGGCAAGGCAGACGTTTGAGCTCGTATGCTCCAGTACATGGCGAAACGGAGAAAAGAACCTATGTGTGCAATGGCTATTGCAAGAAATCGAGATGGATCACAACGGGAATAGGGCGAGGAGGTCACAGTGAGGTTGCTGGGCTAGTCGAATAGGCTCGGAGAAGACCGGCGACGACGAATTTCGCCGGCGATGGTGACTTCTCGGAGAGGAGAAGAGGACGCCGACAAGGATGTAATCGTTCTCCTGCCAATCCTTGCACGTAGAGGCTGACGAAGGCGGCGTGGAGCCTTTTCCTGGCTCAGCTTGGCTTGAGGTAGTCCGTGGCGATGGGGCAACCATGAGGTGCTTCGGTTCCTTGTGGTGTTACGGAAACAACAGAGAAGCAGAAACAAGAAATAGAGAGGGTGACGGCGGAGAGGAAGAAGAGGGGAAAGACTAGGGTTTTTGCTGGATCTAGGGAGGAGGGTACATAAGGAGGAGGGAACCATGGTGTGGTGGTGGTGGAGAAAGCGAACTGCAGTCACGCTCTCGTGGTGCTGGTACGGACAGAGAAGAAAAGGAGTTGGGCTGGAAGTGGTGATGGGTTCTGTGGTGGGCTGGCCTGCCACCCAAAACCTTTTTTTTCTTTTCATTTTATTATTTTCAGAAAACAAAAGAAAGGGTATGGGATACTAGAGAGCTCACACCAAATAGGAATTTTGCAATTTTTTGGGACCAAAATTTCTAGGAAGAAATTATATGTGTGCCGAATGAGATGCAATTCATGATGCCATGATGTGAAAAAGAAAACAATCAATTTTCTAATTGGGGAAAACCCCGGGTGTTACAATCTACTAGACCATTAAAGCGCGCGTTGCCGCGCCCGTCCATCTTGAAAAAGAACAACATAAATTTCTGAGAAAGATTAGACAATAGAAACATTTGGTAAAATTTTGAAAAAGTTAGCTTATAATGCGGTGATACATGTAGTGGAACAGCTTTATATCAAATAACAACTAACAGAATCTCACGACAGTTTTCATTTTGGTAAAAGGATACAGCTAAAACATACAACACTATATCCTCTGAAGGCTAACATCTATCACTGTTGGAAAAAATCAACAATCAACACTCATAGGAGGGTCACATTCTTGAGAATTCAACTCTTGCCTTGATATAACTTGTTATCTTCTCAAGTCTGTACAGAATAGACCATCAAATTCTAAAATCATTAATACTATATATATTGTGATTATAACAAGATTTTAAAACAGAAAAGATCTGAAAGATTGTATTTGATAGGCGAGAATGTCAAATATCAACCAACAAACCATGCGGAATGCCCCTCACAAGTCAAGAACTAGCTTTCCTACAATATCATACAAATTACCTAGAAAATTCAAATGAAATCCTATAATACCTGACAAAAAGGAAATACACAAATATCGCGTGAATAATATATTAAGATTATCTGATCCAAGTGAAGCTTTACCCTTCTGAAACATATGATCTTTCATACATAAGGATATACCCTCAATTCTGAAGGAGTTATAGGCATCAATAAACTGACAAAGAACATTTATGTCCTCTTGGCTAAACCCATGTTCTTGAGTAATTTCCTTCGACAATAGTCAGGATTGGCAAGCTAAAGTGCGTGGCATTACATATAAAATTCTGCAACAATAGTGAATCATTTTATCTAGCAGGTTCGTGATCTCGTTATATACATATTCTCCAATCAAAGCAAATAATACAACTAACCATGTATCAGTAAGTTTATGTGTTACTGGCAACAGACTGCAATAGTCATGCACATTAGACTATTTAACTTGATCTGCAATGATCAGGAGCAACTATAAAACAGTGTGAGTATGTTCATGCTCTTGTAGCTGTATAAAGTTTCAACATGTCGAAGAGGTAAAAATCTTCAGAAAATATATTCAGTGTTCACTGAAATCCATTCATGAAATTTTGCGAAACAATATGTTCAAATATTAAACATGTATACAAGTCAATTCAGAGGAAACAAAAAAGGTTTCATGCATTTGTTATAGCAAGATTATGTAGGAAATATGTACTCCCATCATCCAGATTATACGTACTTCAATAAGCTTCTTTGTATCTGTAAATATAGAAACTAAGTGCTTCACAACTGGTCAGAAACTCAAAATATCTGAATCTTGAGAATAACACAAATTAACAACATGCTAAGGTTTAAACGCATTACCTGCTCGTAGTGTCACATGTATTTATTTCCTTGATAAGCACAGATTCAAGAATAATGCAATGTGTACCTATTCGTTGCAATAAAATAAATCAGGGAATTGTCCTTTTAATCATGAAAATTATTTCAAATGCGACTAAAACATGATACAAGAATTATTAAGCCAGCTGACCGCCATAGAGTTCTGGAAATCCATCTCATGCCGAAACATGGTCAGACAAAAATCGCTTTGCAAATTCAGGCGGAACTATTATTGGGTCTATCCTAATCCTCCTACCAAATAGAAAACTTTGACATTTTGGTGACAGATCTCCAATTAAAAAAAGTGGGTTCCGAGGCAGAGGCGTGGAGCTACTGCCGCCCAAGATTTTTTTGCTCACGTATGGTGTGAAGCGGCAGCAGCGCACACCATCTCATCTTCGTCATTGGTTCCTCGCCCTGACCCTCCTATATCCTACATTCCTACCCAGGCGTTCAACAAGGTGAACCAGAGAAGAGGCGAATTACAGAGGATCTATGGTCATGGTTTACCTTATTGATTTGGATTTTCACTCATGCGCAATCGACGATGCAAGTCAACCGGTCACCTCCACATTCTCTTTCTCTTGCACCGGGAAGATGTCGCAGCTGTTGCTTCCTCCTCCACATCCTTGAGCCGTTGACGGCCCACCCTCTTCCATCATCCTCTCTTGCATGTCGTAATGGAAATAGCATGAATTAGAACATGCAATCCGAGGAAACATAATCTGAAGCAAAATAAGAGGAACGATGCAATAGATAAGAGCAGAAATAGCCTCATGAAGTAGGGGAGAGGGCAGGCCAGAAACTGCATCCACTACAAACGAAGAGCAAGGGAATAAAAAGGAAGTGTGATGCACCTTCTATGGAATTAATTGCAGGAAGCAATGGCGCCGGCGGCGCGGTGACTCCAGGGCTTCGTGTCAATCTGCTAGAGACATGCTTCCGTCGAGGCAGGAAAACAGTAAAGTCAAAAGCCCATACCGTCGTGAGGCCCGTTTTATGACAAAAGGCCTAGGTCGTTCTCCAGAGCAGCAACCCTATTACGTGGCCGTTCGTATCGCGCTCCGGTGGCGCCATGAAAATCGCCAAACGCCTCGCGATTAGCCAGCTAATCCCACGCGTATGCTTCAAAGATCGCACGGCTGCGAGCCCCTGATGGCTGTGGTGGCTCGTAGCTGAAGCCGTTTTTACTGTTTCTTAATTACTAAAAGTACACCTTGAGACAAAAATCCATCAAATATCGCTGGTATTAAGTTGCAGCAATGAAATGATTACTTTTGTGCAATAGACAAAAGCAATAAGAACAATTTGTGATGTAAGAAATAAGGGATTATTACTTCTGTGCCCCTGATTTCTTAGTTCTGCTCACTTTTCCCCACGGTTGAAACTTTTACTCAATTTTCCCCATCTCCTTAGGTGAAATTCTCACGAATGCTCACACCTGACGTTGTTGTGTTTTCCGTTAACTCTGACTAGTGGGGCCCCGTGTGGGACTGTGTTGCTCGTTGGACCTGACAAGTGGGACAAGTGTGGCTGCGTTTCTGTGACATTTACTGTTGGACCGTTGCATGCTTCGTACGTCGTAGAACAGGCCGAGTTTGTTGATAATTAAATTCAGCCTATTAGCATAACCACGCACGCGGTCAGCCTTTTATGCATGCCATCGTTTCAGCCTGCTATGCATGCGCCCGATGTTGGCATTGATGAGCGCATCGTTGACTAGTTTGCATGCACGGTTTAAAAGGCTGCGATTCAGCCGCCACCTAGCCATGCACGACTGCGATTCAGTGGCAACGCTGCCATGCACGCCATGCGCGCAGCCACCTAGCCACCTAGGCACACACGCGGGTGTGATTCGGTCGCCACCTAGCCACGACGCCTGCAGCTTGATTCAGTCGCACACTTGATTAATTTGTCGCGTCGTTTCACGAGTCGAGCCACGCATCGGGGCACGGCCGGACTGACTGATGTGAAAACCGGCAAAAAAAAGTACAACCGCGATGCCTCAATAAAGTGTGAAAAACGACTGTTCCATCCACCCCTCCTCTCACTTGGCTACTTAAACCGCGTGTCGTAACCTCCTCCTCCACACTTCAATCTCCGCCTCCTCCCCATTCTCTTCTCTCCAACCAGAGCCAAAGCACAACCGACGAGTCAACGTACGTGAAGATACAGTTGAACGCGCCCACCTTCCACTTCCCGCGCACCGTGCTGGAGGTCTGCTACCCCCCGGCAGGGTCGTTGAGACCGCGCTGCACGTCTGGGCGTTCTCACGCTGGAGGGACGATACAGTGTTTTCCCGTGGCTTCCTCCGTGCGGGCTTTAACCACCTCCCGACGGGGTCGCCAGTCATGTTCCGTCTGGAGGAACACCGCTCCCACTCCAATGCTCCACTGGTAGGCCTCGTCGCCTACTTCACAAACAGGTTTGATGCGTACTACCTGCTCGACCGCGTGTTCTGTTGTGGATGCGAGTTCATCGCATTCACCACCTACAACATGTACACCAACTTCGAGAGCATCTTCCCTGAGGAAAACCACATGCACACCCTCCCGTACTATCTCGGCGATGACGGCCTCGAGGAGGAGTGAAGACGATGAGTACGGCGGCAAGGATCTAAGAATCCCATGTAGGGATCTAAGAATCCCATATTATGTACGTACTATGTATATCATGTGTGTCATCCGTACTATGTATATCATGTGTTCCCCGTACTATGTACAGTACTATGTAGGGATCTAAGAATCACATATCTAAGTTATTTATCGTTGGTGTGTGATGAGTTCTTGTCACACCCCAGTTTTTGGACTCTTGTACTGTAGTTCAAGGAGACAAAAATGTGGGCCAACAATTTTTTTTCTAACAACATGTTTGTTTGAACCAACATGTTTATGTGACAATAGTCATATATGCAATGCAAGCTTTGTTTCATTTTAAAACCAATACAAATTTTTCCTGAAAACACTTTTATGTTTTCTCTGATGTTTTCCCTAATGAGACTTGATTGATTTTTATTTCAAGACTTGGATCATACTTGTTTGCATATTGATTTAAACTGTTAACTTTGTTGGATCAATAAAACAAAAATACAAAATGATTTATGGAAGTTTTCTTCTAAGTTTTCTATTGAAACTATTCCTTGAAAATATAGCCAAGTACCTGTTTTCCACACTTATTTTCACTAGGCTATATTATTCCATTTTGTCTTTGCTTGACTTGTATTTGTTCTTTGATATATGGACTACGAAACTACAAGGTTTGTTTGGATTTTGGAATAAGAAAAAGAATCTTTTGCATGTTGTCTTTGTGTAAGAAAAATAAGGCAGAAGCATGCATTTTTTAGAAAACAGAGAAAAACTGAAAGTAGCCCTTTTTCCACTTTGTTTTAATAGCCTTCCACTATTCCAATTTTGTTTTCAAAAGGTATTTCTGAAAGTTCAAAACATGTTTAACAATCTCTAACTTTTAAAACAAAATTTGGATTCCATTTGACCCTTGAAAACAAGCTGGGCTTTTTGAACTTTTCATTTGTTTTCCAGCACTTAGAAATTTTCTAAGTCATTGTTAACTGCATTTTCTGAATTTTGTCTGAACATTATTTTTACAGAGATTGGGCTACTGTTTTCATTGAGTTTTCTTGCAAACTTGGAAGTGCCACTTTTCCATTTGTGTTACCTTATACTTGTACTAACATAGGATGCCCTTGTGGTGTTTCTAGAAGGTTTGGGGGGGGGGAAAGAAAATATGAAGGAAAGTAGAGTGGCAGAGAGGTGTGGGCACTGCCCTGGCCGCACTGTGCATGGCCACTGTGGCCATGCCACTGCCTTGCCCTGCTCCTCCTCGCCTCCTTGACGTGCACCAGACCACCCTCTAGATCCCTAACACCACCCCACGCCCTGGCACGCCGTGGACACGACCCAGAGCATGCCCTCGTGCCGGACAAGACGCACCCGAGAGCACCCCCGTGCCATTGACCTCAACGCCATGAGTATAAGCCACCACTCGCCTCACCACTTCACCACTGTGCTCACCACGGCAAGCTCCAGGGAGCAAAATTCGCCGCCGGCCACCGAGAGCCACACCGAGGTGGTGCACCACCTCCCGAGCCTCCCACCCTTTTATTTCGCCTCTAGAGGTTTCCCCGTACACCTTAGACCACCACTGACATCCTTGTTTTCCCTCTCGTTTACAGCCCTTGCCGTCGATCTCGCCGCCGCGGTCGATCTGCCTCGCCGCCGCCATCCGGAGCAACGCCGGTCGCCCAACCCGCACCCCTGCACCACCCGGACACCCTGCTACCTCCCCGACCCCTCACCATCGCCCCTCGAGCCCCCACGGTGATGAATCCCTCACCCCGTGCCGCCATGCGTTTTTCGTCGAGTGAGGAAGAGAGAGAGGAGGACGACGCCCGTGGGCCGTTGATCTTTTAATCAACGGATCCCAATGAACCCGACCTTTTCGCGTGCCCGCGCGTGCGTGCAACTGTGCTGGGCCGCGCTGTGCGTTTAGACGGGCCGCACGCCGTTGAACCCAGCCCGTGTGCTCTGTTTGTTTTGATTTTTAAATTTTGACAGAAACTTGAGTGTTTACTTTTGCTTTGTAAAAAATAAATTTTGGGAGAAATAAATTCCACAAATTTTTTTGGCAGTAGCTAGACCTTTTCTTGAGCACCTCCAAGTGGTAGATCTAGTTTTGGGGTGTATATTTTGGCAATAGTATTAAAAATGCCAGAGAGTATCTGCTAGACCATTTGGTGCATAAATTTTTATGTATGTATCCATTTTGGTAAAACCAAATTGTGTTGCGTATATCTTGAGTAGATCTATCAGTGAAACTTGACCTTGCATCAAGAAGAGTTACCATTTGTAAATGCCATCTATTTTTGTAAAGGACCAGTAGGCATTTCTAGGATTTTCAGAGGGATTTAAAAAATGATTTTTGATGTGGATCCAATTGGATGATCTTGTGTGTGATTAGATCTATGTAATCCTAGCTTGGCATAATTTTTTAGAGCCATATATTATATTTGGTGTGCATTTCTAGATACATCACTTTTTCTGTTTATTCTAGATCTTGTGTATTTGTTTGTGAATAAATGTTTGTTTGTTAGGAACTTGTTTTCTAGCATGTGTAGATGTGTTGCTCTCTGTTATTGTGATGTTTTTTTGCAATACTAGTATGTTAGGAAGTTTGTGCATGTTTGGAGAACAAATAGAAATAGAAATAGTCTAGTATTGTTTTCTAGTATTTTTATTGAATAGATTGTGTGAGCTAGTTTTTGTTATGTTTAGTACCTAGGTTTTGATGTTGTTGTGTTGAGTCCAGTACCATGTTGGTACTGATGTTGTGTTGGTATCACGTCTGTTAGCTTGCACATTAATTGATAGAAAAGCATGTGTAGCATTGCTTGCTTGTTTCACTTTGTTGTTTTCACTAGTATGAGTAGTTGTGTGATGTTTGCTTGGTAAATTATTATTTTCTCAAGTGAGACCAGAGGAATTGTGACCTCTCAATGCTTTGGTATTTAAGGGGAACACCCACTGGTCCCACTGCATTTTGGTTAGGGATACAAATTCCCTACCATACACTTGTTTGTTAGTGGCATAGATTACTATTTGTGTGTTTAGTATTTTCCACCAAGGAAAATAGATGATTGCTCTACTTGTTTGTGACTCCTAGTATGTTTAGTTGAGGTACATTTGTTGACATGGTGTTCCCTTGTGAATATCATGTTAAGAAGTGTCTGACTATTGTTTTGATTAATTTGAGTGTTGTTTGCAAATAGAAGTATTTCCTAGCGTTGGTAAATTTTGTGTGGATAGTTTTCCCTTGAGTGTTTTGATTTTAGAAAGTGTTTGTTTGAGCATGTGTTGAGCGCATAGCTACTGTTGTATAGACTTGTACTTAGATTGTTTATTATTTGGTTGTTAGAAAAGCATGATTTATTAGACTTGGTTGATTCTTGCTAAATAGTTGTTTTCATAGAATTATTTTAGTATAATTGTTTACTAGCATGTGTAAGGTGTATGTTCTGTTAGTGAGTATTTATAATCATGTGTTTCTTGTTTAGGAAAATGCATTCTTGTAGTGTTGATTGCTTCTCTACTATTGAATTAGTGTCACCGCTAGATATTATGAGTTGCCCTAGTATTGTTGCCTTTCTATTTTATGAGTGTATGTTTATCCCAGCATGTTTAGCATGTTTTCACTTCTGTTAGTGTGGCATAGATATTTTAGTTGCTAGTTGTGATTGGTTGTAGAATACAATTATTCTTATAGAATGCTTGTGTAGAAATCTTTCATACTAGTGTGCTATTAGCAAACTCCTGTTGGTATGCTATTTCCTAGATATTTTATCTCTTGTTATTATTGTGTTTTAGAGTGTGTATTATTGAAGGGGAACGTAGCATAGAAAACAAAAATTTTCCTACGCGAGAGATACCCGAAAGGCCAAGATCTAATCTAGGAGACGAAGTGCAACGGGCAACAAGAGGGTTAAGGAGAACACATACCCTCGAAGACTCAAAGTGGTACGAGATCAAATCTCGTTGTTGGCGTAGTCGTACTCACACCGATCCCGATAGCGAGAAGATGGCACCGCAATCCGGCGGTGCATCCGTGATCGGTCACACGTACGGTTGATGACGACCTCCGTTCCCTCGTTCCAGCGGGGCGCGGAAGTAGAGGATCCCTCGGAACTCCAGCAGCACGACGACGTGGTGGTGGTGAAGAATCCCACGGTCAGGGCTTCGCCAAGCCGGAGACCATGAAATGGAGCAGCGGGTGGAGGGAAAGGGAAGTGGCCAAGTGTGTGGAGGAGGGAGAGCTCTCACCCTCCTTTTATAGGAGAGGGGGGAGGCAGCCCAAGGGGGGTGCGGCCAGCCCATGGGGGTGCCCCCACCTCTTCCCTCATCATGTGAGTGGAAGCTCCACTCACACCCACTCATGCTCCCATAATTTCCCACTTGGAAAATCCAAAGGTTTTCTTTTAATAAATAAATAAAACCTTTTTATTTCTTTATTTCAGCATTTGTTAATTCTATTAACAAACTTTTGCATATAGCACCTCGAATCATTTGTTAATTCTATTAACAACCATTCGACGAAAAACCCCTTGAACTATTTCAATTTTCCCCGAAACAATTTCGGTGCTGTCCAAAATATTCTTCGATATTCCGTATCCTCTCAAATGCGTCATCGAACCTTAAGTGTGTCACCCTACGGTTCGCGAATAAGATAGACATGATCGAGACTCCTCTCCGATCAATAATCAACAGCGGGATCTGGAGATCCGTGATGACTCCTATATATTCAACGATGACTCTCGTGATCGTGTGAACCAACAACGCCGTGAACTATTCCCTTTGTCTCGCGATATTTTACTTGTCCGAGATTCGATCATTGGTATCAACCATACCTTGTTCAATCTCGTTACCGACAAGTACTCTTTTCTCGTTCCCGTGATATAACATCCTTGTGATCATATCACGTGCTTGCAAGCGGTTTCGATGTGATATCACCGAGAGGGCCCAGAGTATATCTCTCCGTCATTTGGATGGACAAATCCCACTCTTGATCCATGATCCTCAACTAATACTTTCCGAATACTCAATGACACCTTTATAGTCACCCTGTTACGGTGTGACGTTTGATGCCATCAAAGCACTCTTCCGGTATCAGTGATTGACATGATCTCATGGTATAAGGAATAAGTTACTTCGTGTGTTTGATATAACAATGTAAACTAAATGACTTGATCGCATTGCTATATTCTCTTTGGGTATATGTTCATCACATCATTCTTCTAATGACATGACCCCGTTATTAATAACATCCGATGTTCATGATCAGGAAACCTTGATCATCTATTAATCAACGAGCTAGTTAAAAGAGAGGCTTTACTAGGAACCATTGTTTGTTTATTAAGCACACATGTATCAACGTTTCCGGTTAATACAATTCTAGCATGAGAAATAAACATTCATCATAAACAAGGAATAAGATAATAACCATTTTATTATTGCCTCTCGGGCATATTCCCTTCAGTCTCCCACTTGCACTAGAGTCAATAATCTAGTCTGTAAGCACTTAACGCATATGGCGTACCAGTGTTATTACCATGCTTCGCATGTGGTAAACATTATCAAAAAGATCTGAACTGTTCAGGTCCTATTGTATTTGCATGTTCTTTGCGTCTACACGCATCACTCATTCTCTAATGAGATGGCTTTGTATATATATGGTCAATTGGTGAAAACTTAATTCCTCAGCTTAAACTGATGTCACTAACATTGTGAAAATGTAGCTTCATAGTGTTAGCATTCTTGGAAACTCACCAAGTTCCGGTGATACCTTAATTCCTCAGCTTAAACTGATGTTACTAACATTGTGAAAATGTAGCTTCATAGTTTCAGCATTCTTGGAAATTCACCAAGTTCAATAAAGAACTCCTTGACACAAAATACGCTTATTATCAGTTGTCAACACAACGATATACTTTAGCCTTTGTTGTAGTATCTGTCACAATATTTTAATTTTGAAACTCTTTCAAATCCAGCATGGAACTTTCTTCCATCCTATTGTGCTACCGTTCATCACATATTTTAATTGAGATAAAATTACTTTAATAAATGACAAGAATATTAGTGTAACATATTACAACTAATATTTTGTCATTACTATATAGGAAAACATATCCTTAGCATTTCTAAAATGACACAAGGATCTCTCCCACTGTTGTCTAATCATCATATGAATTATCCTACTATAACATTTTATAGCATAGGACTCATCTGGTTGTGTACATAGCATGGAAACATGACTTAGAAATCTCAATTTCAATGATGCTCATCATGTGTCAAAACACATGAATCTTGCTCAATTATTTTTCCATGTGACAAGAACTCCTTCTTATCAATTTTATATTGACTTACTTCAATATTTCATCTATGTAATTTGGCTTCAATCATATCAGGCGCTTCAATCCATCTTTTATAGATATCGATGCCCAATATCTTCTAAGCCTTTCATCAATATGAAAATCTTAACCGTGTTAATTTAAAATACATATTTTCCAATCAACCATATGTCATCTACATAAAGTATTGGAAATATGTCATAGCGCTCCCACTTAATTTCTTGTAACTTTACAAGTATCTTTATCGTTCATGATGGAATCAAACTCTTTTGATAACTTCATTAAGGTAAAGATTTCAACTTCGTTATGCTCACTTCAACCATTAAAGTGTGCATGCCTTTCTAACAACCTTTTGAATTTTACAAAACTCTCAGACTGTGTCAAGTACACATCCTTGATCAAACTTCCTCGAGAGGAGAGTTGGTTTTGTTATTCAACTTCCATATCATAATATGTAACCTTTTGCTAGAACTATCCGCAAAGACTAAAGCATCACTACGGAAGATCAAAATCTTGTAGTACTCAACTCTTTGTACTTTGTCGAAACAACTTTTCAATAAGTACAACTTTCAAAGGATGTAAAATCCATGTCTTTGTCACTATATAGACCCTTTTGATATCGCTAGGCATCATGCCTATCGAAAGGACTACCAAGTCACATACTTGATATTCATACAAGGATACTATGGCGGATATAATGACTCATAGTCAATTTTACGAAGTCAGGGCCCATCATTTGCTTCCTTTATAAGGTTCAGGTCCTTTTGTTGTCAAAACAACACTTTACACTTAAACCACAAGTTGTTCTAAGTACAAAGTTTTTGGACTTTACTGGTACAGTTCGCAAACTCATTTGAAGTATCTACAACATTTGTAGTGTCTTCTACTTAGTCAAAATAGTAAACCCCGGAACAACTTCCAGTGCTGCGCTACTCTTGACATGATAACGAAGATTCTCTAATCTCGTTGAGTTTGTACTGTGCTCCCACTCACTTGTTTTGCAAGAACTACTTTCTCGAGAAATCAACCCTTTCTGACAAACAACATTTGTCTTTTGGTTCGGTGATAGGAGAAATACCCAATGTTTTATTTGGGATAACCTTATAAACATATATTTATCCTATTTTGGTTGTAAACATTTTACACATGCTATGCATACCAAAACTTAAGAAAAATGACAATTCGGGTCACTACCCAAACCATATCTTATATGTTGTCAATTTCAACGGATCATGATGGTGCTCTTTTCAGTGGAAAAACGGTTGTCACTAATGTATAAACTACAAAATTATAATGGCAATTTTATTAATCTTACCATGTCAAACAGGGTTTGATTTTGTCTTTTGAATACTCCAATCTAATGTGGGGTATTCGAGAAGTATAAGTTGTAGAACAATTCTGCAACTTCTCAGATGTTTTGCTAAACTTGTAACTCAAACTTTATCCTTTATGATCCAATCATAAATACTTGATTATCTTGTTACAATGATTTTAACTTCATATTAACAACCTTTTGAACCAATTCGAAATGTCAAACTCCGTTTTCTTTAAATAGATATACTCACATATCTACTCAAGTCATCGACAGAATTTTATGAAGGAAAAATTAATCCACCATACATGACTACACATAATGGACTATATACATCAACATGTATAATCTCCACTACATTAGTCGTCCATTCTACTTTGGCCTATGAACGGAATTTTAGTCATCTTTTGGAAAAGGTCTCACAAGCGTCAATTTATTCAAAACAAAATGACTCCGGAAGTCCATCAATATGGAGTTCCTTCATGTTTTCCTTTCCGATATGAACTAAAATGGTGGTGTCACAATTTAAGTGAAACTCTTCAACGTCTTGCAACGTTTAGCATTTAGTCTTATAGATGTTTACTTTACCAACATGATTTATATTAACAAATCCATCAATTATGGAATATGATCATAGTTTGAACAATCTCATTTGTTCTCACAAAAGACTAGAACAAAATAACAAATTATTAAGTTCTTCAAATAAATCTCGACTGGTTGGTTCGATACGACAATGAACACAATAACACTTTATTTATGTTCTTGTCATAATCGATTCCACATCTATTACTAGTTCCTTTTAGGCCCTTGTATTTCTTTCATTGCGTTGCTTTGTATGACAACTCATACCAACCAATGTGGTATCAAAAATACCAAAAATACTTTGTTAACTAGTAATACATCTATATCTTGTATATCAAGTATATACTCCTGAGCTGGACTTTTCCAGTTATCTTCTTTTCTGCCATATATCTATTTGTAATTCTATTTTCAATATTCCCTGTCCTTTATAGAAGAATCATTCAACATCAAACAATGCTAGTCTTACTAGCTCATTTTCTTTGGCGTGTTAGTCATATACTATCACCCATTGAGTCATACTTTGAGTTTGATTGTTCTACTAATATCACCATATTAATAGCATTCTTCTAGATTCCACTCTTAGCATTTTCCAAGTAAGGTAAACTACTTTACCCATACTTCTAATCCATCCCATTATAACAATTTTATGATTAAGCTACTATAGCTCGAAGGAAGGAATTTAGAGGATAATTTTTAGCATCCAATTTCTTGGAATATTCAAACGCCTAGCGTCTTCAATCATTGCATATATTCAGATAATATAAGCAAACATTGTCACGCTAAATTTGCATATATTCAGATAATATAAGCAAACATTGTCACGCTAAATTATACTCAGTCATGTTGCCACAAATAAGTTTCTAGATATCAATATATCTTTCACTTGATTGTTTCTGAAAACAACTCTTTTCAGTCCCTAAATCACCTTGATCAACAAAACATTCTTTTGAAGATAAAGTAATACGGAAGCAACCATGACTCTGGATTCTAAGTAGGAATTATTTGCTCTCTAGATTAATCAATCATTAACCACATGGAGCTAGGTAGGAAATACCAAAAATCTACAATAGGACTCAATTTTAAATTTCACTAATACGGTACCAATCTTAAATGGTATTTACCAGATCATAACAGTTATATCTCAATTAACAATCTAAGTGTAAGGTAGTTATGAGGATGCCAATGACTACTACAAGTTGTGCAAATTCACTTTGATTTGTTGTTCATGATAAATAAGTTCAAGTTAATTCAAAAATTAAACCATGAACTCCCACTCAAAAACAACATCCCTCTTAGTCGTCTTTAGTGATTACACGAACCAAATTCACTACACCAAAACCGATCATCACGTGAGATGATGTAGTTTCAAAGGCGAACATCGACATGTTCATCATATCATCCATATGACTCATGCTTTACCTTTCGGTTACGTGTTCCGAGGCCATGTCTGTACATGCTAGGCTCGCCAAGTAGAACCGTAGTATTGCGTGTGTTTCAAGGCCATGTCTGTACATGCTAGGCTTGAAAACACCCGTTGTATGCGAACGTTGAGTCTATCACACCCGATCATCACGTGGTGTCTCGAAACGACGAACTTTCTTAACGGTGCATACTTAAGGAAGAACACATTATTATCTTGATATTAAGTGAGAGGGATCATCTTATAATGCTACCATCGTTATCTAAGCAACACAAGATGCATAAAAAGATTAACATCACATACATCACATGTAAGGATAACGTGATATGATATGGTCCTCCTTGCACTTGATCTCCATCATGTGCATTATGGTATGATCTCAATCATTCCACCGGCGTGGTACCAAGTACCATGGTACCCCAAACTTGATTGTCCATCAATAAGAAGACAACCATATGGATACCTTCCGGTATATCAATAATTTACAAAATAGATCATCTCATAATCAAATTTGTAATATTGACCATATCAATTCACATGCCCAGCAAAAACTAGTTAGACGCCTCTAAATTATTTTTGCATATTTTACGTGGCTTAGGGCTTTCGAGGATAGAACCGTTCATACCTACGAACATCAACCACAACGTTGATAAACACATTTTTAACAACCCTTCATAGATTAGATCTTAACTATAGTAGGAGAAACAGACACCCGCAAGCCACTTATGCAATACAAGTTGCATGTCAGTTGTGGAACAAGTCTCATGTACGTGGACATGTAAGGTTAGTCCGGGCCGCTTCATCCCACTATGCCACTAAGATCATAAAATAATCAAGGAGGTAATAACATGATTATCAACGCCCACATACACCTATGTGTTCTACCCGTACAAAACATCTACGCATAGATCCGGCTCTGATACCACTGAAGGGGAACGTAGCATAGAAAACAAAAATTTTCCTACGCGAGAGATACCCGAAAGGCCAAGATCTAATCTAGGAGACGAAGTGCAACGGGCAACAAGAGGGTTAAGGAGAACACATACCCTCGAAGACTCAAAGTGGTACGAGATCAAATCTCGTTGTTGGCGTAGTCGTACTCACACCGATCCCGATAGCGAGAAGATGGCACCGCAATCCGGCGGTGCATCCGTGATCGGTCACACGTACGGTTGATGACGACCTCCGTTCCCTCGTTCCAGCGGGGCGCGGAAGTAGAGGATCCCTCGGAACTCCAGCAGCACGACGACGTGGTGGTGGTGAAGAATCCCACGGTCAGGGCTTCGCCAAGCCGGAGACCATGAAATGGAGCAGCGGGTGGAGGGAAAGGGAAGTGGCCAAGTGTGTGGAGGAGGGAGAGCTCTCACCCTCCTTTTATAGGAGAGGGGGGAGGCAGCCCAAGGGGGGTGCGGCCAGCCCATGGGGGTGCCCCCACCTCTTCCCTCATCATGTGAGTGGAAGCTCCACTCACACCCACTCATGCTCCCATAATTTCCCACTTGGAAAATCCAAAGGTTTTCTTTTAATAAATAAATAAAACCTTTTTATTTCTTTATTTCAGCATTTGTTAATTCTATTAACAAACTTTTGCATATAGCACCTCGAATCATTTGTTAATTCTATTAACAACCATTCGACGAAAAACCCCTTGAACTATTTCAATTTTCCCCGAAACAATTTCGGTGCTGTCCAAAATATTCTTCGATATTCCGTATCCTCTCAAATGCGTCATCGAACCTTAAGTGTGTCACCCTACGGTTCGCGAATAAGATAGACATGATCGAGACTCCTCTCCGATCAATAATCAACAGCGGGATCTGGAGATCCGTGATGACTCCTATATATTCAACGATGACTCTCGTGATCGTGTGAACCAACAACGCCGTGAACTATTCCCTTTGTCTCGCGATATTTTACTTGTCCGAGATTCGATCATTGGTATCAACCATACCTTGTTCAATCTCGTTACCGACAAGTACTCTTTTCTCGTTCCCGTGATATAACATCCTTGTGATCATATCACGTGCTTGCAAGCGGTTTCGATGTGATATCACCGAGAGGGCCCAGAGTATATCTCTCCGTCATTTGGATGGACAAATCCCACTCTTGATCCATGATCCTCAACTAATACTTTCCGAATACTCAATGACACCTTTATAGTCACCCTGTTACGGTGTGACGTTTGATGCCATCAAAGCACTCTTCCGGTATCAGTGATTGACATGATCTCATGGTATAAGGAATAAGTTACTTCGTGTGTTTGATATAACAATGTAAACTAAATGACTTGATCGCATTGCTATATTCTCTTTGGGTATATGTTCATCACATCATTCTTCTAATGACATGACCCCGTTATTAATAACATCCGATGTTCATGATCAGGAAACCTTGATCATCTATTAATCAACGAGCTAGTTAAAAGAGAGGCTTTACTAGGAACCATTGTTTGTTTATTAAGCACACATGTATCAACGTTTCCGGTTAATACAATTCTAGCATGAGAAATAAACATTCATCATAAACAAGGAATAAGATAATAACCATTTTATTATTGCCTCTCGGGCATATTCCCTTCAATTATGACTTGTTACAATTGATTGATCCACTAGTTTGTTTGGTTATATTTATGATTGAGTGATTCCTTAGTCTTTGTGTAGACATGAGCTTAGTCAGTAACTAGCTTGTTCATCTGTGTTTTTCTTTGCTGATTGGAATTGTCTGAGTGTTTACCTTACCATGAGTATTGTACTTATGTTATGGTTGTGTTTAGTAGTATCTTGTTATCTATGCATTAGGTTAGTGGTAAACTTGTTTGGTGATGATTGCTTGTGTTGTTGTTAATACCCACTGCCCTGGGTATTGCTTTGATTGATTGACATTACCTTAGTAGTCTCACCCTCGTGACGACAAGCTATTTTTTTAGGTTCTTAAATATCTTGGTATGAGAGTGGTACACCTACTCAACCTGTGATATTTAGGATGTGGAATATGGTTTCCCAACCATAAGTATTCCAGCAATAGCGTTTGTACCGTGAGTTTTTGTGAGGTAGTTTTCTCGATAACTTTTGAGTGATTACGCTAGTATAAGCTTGCTTGTTGTATGAGTTGCTTTGTTTTATTGATTGACTTTGTTTGGTTCTGAGTGTGTGTATTTTATTCTTTTACGGCGTTAGAAAACGAAGAAGAAGAAGGAGTTGTAGAGTTGTGTGTCAAGTTCAAGCTACTTCAAGGCCAGGGACACAAAGAGTTTTAAGGCAAGCCATCCTGATGCTTGCTACTACACTTATCATTATCTATCATGCATGTTTTACTTCTGAAAGTTTTACAAAACTTTTGATTTCCAAAAACTATTTTTGAGTGACTATTACTACTATTAATATTATATAACGTATTATTATGCCTATAGTTGAAACTTGGTGTTACCAAGATCATAGACACCATATGGCATTTATTACCACCCAAAAGTATAAGTCCCTAAGTGGACACCTTAAAAATATGTTTTTGCAAAACAAAGGATTTATGGAAAACCCTGTGGAAAGGAGAATCCTTATCCACAGGAGATTTGTGAAGTGGTCATTTTTTGGAAAAAGATATTTTCAAAAAAATGACACATAACCTAGTCTTCGTCGGACAACCTTTATCGTACTGCCACTCTACCCCAACATGGGCACGGGGCTTAATTTGAAACTTATTCTTGTTAGTGTCTGCTCTATCTCAATTTGCTATAAGGGATGTGACTTCCCTTGAACCGAAATGTCGCCAAGTCATGAAACACGAGACATACAAAGTGAGGGATTAAGTTACCCCCCCCCCCCCGGGTGCGACAGTTGGGTCTCCTGCCGAGGGGGAGAACAAACCCAACTGAAGGGATAGACATCTACTAGCTTGACCATAGAGGATGGTTAGGATTAGTTATCTGATGTTCACATACTGTTGTTATAGTCTGTAGTTGTTCACGGCGGATTTTCAGGATCTTGTGGAATGTGTAAACCTCTGTAGAGTCAAACTATTTTGAATAGCCGCGTCCTAGGATATGGACAGTTGAATGGCCATGCAGCTAGCATTGTGCCAATGTTTTCAAAAAGAAGTTTTGAAAAGGAGTTGAAACTTGTGAAGTACTAAAAGGAGGAACTTTATACCAATGAGGTACGGTTGAAGAAAAGCCGGAAGTTGTTTTACAAAAAAGTTTTGCAAAGAAAATCTTTCTTTTCTAAACAAAAACTGGAAATTGATTCCAAGAAATTGTTGCCACGTAAAACTGCAGCACGACACCACGATAACTGTCGTACTTTCGTGACGACGAACCGATTGCTTTCCGAGCAAAGCAACAAAGATTTCCTCAATTTCGGAGAGGAGTACGGCCGCTTTTCAGCGCAAAACGACAAAGATGACCCGATCTCTAGGGTTACTAGGGCACAGCATAGAAACAATGGAGAAAACAGTACGTAAGAAAAAGTAGATGTGTTTTGTGTATAATGATTGGATTTTTTCTCAATCGGCCGTGACCTTGGTATATAAGACACGCTGGACTTGGCGTTTACTAATAGAACTCTAGAGGCGAAACCGACTCTTTCCTATGCATCGGCTGTTTAGACCTTGTACTACCAGGCCCATATTCTATACACGCTACGTACAAATATTCTTAGGCCTGCCAAGGAACGAATAAAATATTCGGCCAGATTGTTAATCGTACCAGCTAATGAAGACTTTACATAGCTTCGTGCATGACCATGCAAATGCAATTTTGCTTGTATATTTCCTTCCGTGTCAGCTTCTGTTTACATCCGAGACTAGCTAAGGCATGCCCTCTGTTTGGATGGTCGACAAACCATAAAATTGTTTCCTTACGTACACTTTGCGATCGCTCATTAGATTGACATCCGAGACCTATCAGGACTTGTCCTAGACGGTCGCCTTTTATCTCAACATATACCAAAATTCACCTAGGATTTTTGTTGCTGGCTGATCGTCCACGCGAAACTCCCACACATTTTTCCTGAGTAACTAGCTTCATCTGCTTATTCTGTCATTGTTTGCACTGGATTCTCATCAAACCTGCATTCAAACAGAATCCGGGCAGGGCTCCATGTAACTTCTATTTATACTCAACGTATCTCTGAATCCATATAGGACATGTCCTTGGTAGCCGGTAGTTTAGCTCATCTTATAAATCTCTGGTTCCGGCTAGGACTTGTCCTAGGTTCACCCAGTATTCCTGTTGCAATTCTTAACAGATTTATCATCAAGTAGCCGAAGCAACGATTAAATTAATTTGGCCCGTTATAAAAACTTATAGCAAAATTACACCATGAACAGAAGTTTTGCAAAGAGAAAACTCTCTTTTCTAAAAACAAAGTTTTACAAAAACTCTTGTACATGCAATATCTACAAGAGAAACAAAACTATATTATTTTCTTTTAAAGTATCTTCTTCAATGAAGATACAGAGATTTTCAAAATCAACTATGATGTATCCTTCATATATCATGGACAGTGAACCCTATGTATAGCCTACCTACTCCACCATATAATCATACTTGCATTCTATAAGCTTCATGACGGGTGTCTTGTTGAGTACATTCAAACGTACTCATATTAGTTTCCTCTCTGGTATTTACTTGCCAGACATTGAGGAGGAGCCTCAGGAGGAGATCTACGAGTAGGAATACTGCACTGAGGGACTTGCGAACTAGGACCGTCTTCCGGTCAACAGCCTATAGGTTAAGGCGTGACTTGTGCTCTACTATGTTGTGTGTGTTTTGTCTTGCGCTGTGTGTGTTGTGTGCTTGCCATGTGTGGCAGTTGTGTTAGACTTGGTCATGTGACCATGTCTCTTTTGTAAGTCTTTCTGTAAACGTGCAATGGATGTTGTATCTGTATGCAACCTTGATATGTTGTTCACGACTGGTGTGATCTGGGATCTGGAATGTATGCATATCGGAGGTCCTTGAACAGTGGTTCAGGGGGACCTTACAGTTCTTTTTTATTTGTATTCATATTATTTTCAAGTGGTTTTCCCCAAGTTTAGGCCTTTTAGAGTAGACGTTAGGATTAAAATACGGCCAGTTACAATAGTTTCCGGTCCGAGGCGCTAAGATCTTTTCGTTTCTATGCATGTCTACAAGAGGCTACCGTTGTACACGGCGAAGCAAATTTATGAACTAGTAGTTACACTAGTTTGTGAAAAAGAAAAAGAACCCAAACTAAAAACGTAAGCAAGACAAATTTATAAACTAGTTCTGTGTATGCTGAGATAGGGACAGAAAATCAAAACATATTTGCGAACTAAATAAGATTAGATATCAAACTAGTCAAAAAAAACACATTTTTTGAACGTGCATGACAACTAACTTGTGGAAAAAAAGAAAAATAATATTCTTTCCCTTATTTTTTTGGCATTCTTAAAACCCTTTGCATTTTGTGAAGACTTTGTATTTTACTATCACCTCCAGTAAATAGAATAGGGCGGGCAATCAAACCTCAAATAAATGAAATCTTTTTGAAACGTTGAAAGAAAAAAAATCAGAGCATCGCGTGTTTGTGGATTTTTTCTAGAACTCAGTGTAACCAAACTAAAGCTAAATTGAACTAAAGAGAGTGTTCCTCAGAAGAAGAGATGATCTCGAGGTATTTGTGCCGCGCAAGTAGTGCTAACTGTCATCTAGTCAACTAAAAAACTAGGTAACAAACAAACTTAGATAATCTCGAGAGATGCGCATTGAAATCCATCGCATTAAGGTTCCATGACATGGACTTAATAGACAGTTAACAGTACACAACATCTCTAACTAGGGTTGACCAGCAGGTAAAAAAAATCTTATAGCAATAATGCAAAAATAAAAGCCTAAACCTATCATATTTGCTTGCTGCATCACTTGAATCATCTGCTTCAAGTTCTTGTTCATCTTTTTCAATTCACCCTTCAGATCTGCATCCCCCACTGTCGGAGCACCCTTCAACTCTGCATTCCCTATGTTCTTCACGGATAGAGGCAGATTGAGCTCGAGGGTTGGAGCCCCCTTTAAATCAATCAAGCCCTCCCTCTAAAGCCTCTCCACATACTCATCCATCCACTCGAAATGATTGAACTTTTTCACGATCTGAAAATGAAATAATGAAGCATAAATCCGAACTCCGTGGATGCAAGAAGAGAACTTAGATCTGGAAATGAAAAATTTGGAGCTAAAGGATGCGAGAGGAACCAAGATCTGACTGCCCCTCCGTCCTGCTCTCGCATCTAACGAACTCGCGCCCAAAGTTGCCATTTTTCTCCTCCTTCGAAGTCCACCGCTTCAGTGGTGCGGTGCATGGGCAGTCCAGACACCGCTGCATCGGCACTAAACCATACGTTGGCCACGAGGGGCGGGAGGATGAAGTGGAGGTCGACATCTCGCCGGAGAGGAAGAACAACTACTCTGCGCCGAGAACCAAAGGGGAGGCAAGCCCGGGCTGCTGTGTGACTGTGTCGATGGGTGGAGGAGGGCACGGGGTGCTATGTGACTATGTTGATGTGTCAGTGGAATACAACGGTGCGGCCTATCAGGATTTAGAACCAGCCTCCTGCAGATCGCCCTCCCATCTAGAAGACTGAACTCTGATCTCAACGTCGACGCCATCCAACTGTGCGGAGACGGCGTGCGGGCATGTCCTCAGAATTCCTTCTAAAAGGTTAGTTCTTACGGCTGGCATTGGCGGTAGGGTATGATCGGATGGCTGATGTTCGGCGCGAGGGTTTTGGGGTTATGAGGTTATCGGGATTATGGGGTTATTAGGGTATGACAGAATTTCAAATGACCATAACTAATTAAAAAATCAAAAAATGGAAACGAAGTGTAGTTTGTCAGCTTATAAGATATAGTTACTAGAAAAAAAATCTAAATATGCTATAGGAATATTTTCAAGAAAAATCATTTTCACAAGCGAGCCATCAAAATCAGGTTCAAATGACCATAACTAATTCCAAACAAAAATAAAAAAAATACACGACAAGCTCACATAGCCATCATATGTGACATGGTTATGAGAAAAAAAAAATATAAACTCGATGTCAAGAAATTTTCATGAAAAAGGCTTCTCACAAATGAGCAATCGTGTATAGACCTGTTCAGAGTTCGATGGAGAGTGAAGGAGGGTTTTGGTTTTGAAAAATTCAAATAAATAAAAATAAAATCACCAAACCTTCGTTTGGAGTGAATAAGACAGTTCTGGACCTACTTTTACATTTTCATATCTCAAACGCGTGTTTTGGTGATTTTCAATTAAAAGCATTGTTTTCAATAAATAAATAAATAATATGGAAATTAATTCAATAAATAGTGAGACTTCGATTGGACATTATTTAGATGGAATATGTGTCACCTAAAAATATTGGCTCATTTAGAGAAGGTTGAAAAAAAGCTTGATTACAAATTGGGCTGTTTACCCTAGATTCAGAGCTCATTTGTAGCACGTTTCTCCTTTGGATTGATCACCTTCAAATATTGGGGTTCAAATGTTGGTGAAAGTTCAACTTTAGCTCAAACAAGTACTAAAGAGCAACCGACTTGAAATTTTTGTACAACTTCAACTTTGGTTCAAATTATAATTTTGTTCCAAATTCAACCTTTTTTTCAAATATGCATTCTGCCTCACATATGATACCAAGGCACAAACAATATTATTAAGACTTACAAGTTATCACAAGATCTCAAGTTGACAACACAAACACCTAATTACAAATCCATCAAATTCATAGTTCAAATTCAAATTCAAACCTTCGACCTGATCCTTGTGTGAGCAGATGGCTTCACTGTCTTGCTCCGGGTTTCCCTAGCTGGAGTACTCTTTGGAAACACATTGTTCCTTCTGATCTTCGCTTGGGGTTGTGGCCATGGAGGTGGTGACGGAGTAATTCCACTCGGCGGGCACTCGACAACAAGTTGACGGTCATCTGTGTGTTCAGTAATATTGAAAGGAACAACTGGTACAATTACTCTTCCCTCTTCTTCTCTTATAGCTTCAAAACCATAAAGAGCCATGGATTCAAATTCTAAGCCATCCGATGATGACTGAACTTCATTTTCTTGGGCTCTACCCTCTTCTTCTCTTATAGCTTCCTCTCTACACCTTTTGTTCCCTCTGCCTCCGTTTATCCTAGTGCTGAGAAATAAAATTATAAGACATATGGAGAAAAGAGAACAAAATACATAAAAAAAAGGAATGCACACACATACCAAGGTGCTGCTTCAACGAGGAGTGCATCTTCAGACCCAATTGCTGCTGCATGGTCCCCTTCATCTTCAATCTCCATTGCTGATGCATTCTCCTCTTCATTTGCTGTTGTCCATTGGTCCTCTTCTCCAAATGATGCATCCACTGGATTGGAACAAAGCCTAGCAATGTGCCCCAGAATTCCACATTTTTGCACGCCCTCTTTTTTGGTGCATGGCCCTCTTCACCTGCTCTATACCTATTTTTTCTTGGTCTTCCTGGTGGTCTAGTCAGTAAAGGAGAGTGGAGTTTGAACCCTGGATCTACTATGTTCCATTGGTCTTTTCCCATGAGTGCAGGCACATTGTGAGCATAAGTATCCTGAAATTTAGCAACAGAGAAATACTCAGAGAAATACTGATAAACTTCACCATATTCACTCCCAATCAGAGCCCTCAGATGTAGAGCATGTATGCATGGCATCCCACGAATCTGCCATTGCCTACAACTGCATTCCCTAGTCGCTAGGTTCACCGGATACCTCCATTCCCTATTGTCTACTGTCTGTGTATGCTACCTCAGCCTCGTATGTCGATGATTGAATGCATCTCATCTTCAGTCCTCTTGCCTTGTGATGCAATGCCTTAATCAGTGATGGGAGTATAACATGGCCACATATTGTGTTTCAGCAATTCTTTTGCAAAGATCCATCTTTATCATGATCATCTACCACATCTTGTCAAATGCTTGCCAAACCAAATAACCCTTCAATGACTTGAAGTTTGCATTGAAGCATTCTGCAAGATTATTGGTCACATAGTCTACTTTGCATATGGTGTTCAATTTTCTTCTTGACCGCACCTTTCCTTATGTGCATCCTGAAGGCCTTAATACCCTCGTTGGTAAACCCCAAGAGAAAGGTTGAATCGGCCAGTAGAAGGACAAGCAATCTCTGAAGGTTGATGCATCTGAGGTGGCAGGGCGCACTACCGGTTCAGCAGCAACGTGGAACCTACACAACACAATCAAATCACTTTGTCCCAACGTAGCAGTGAGGTTGTCAATCTCATCGGTTTTGCTGAACACAAAGAGGTTAAGCGTATGGTGTGGAAACAGTAGGAAAACAGTATGAAAGAAGTAGCAGCACTATGAAAGCAATATGTGTTTTATCAGTATGAGAAAAAGGACCGGGGTCCACAGTTCACTAGTGGTGTCTCTCTGTGAAAGATAAATAACATGTGTGGTGAACAAATTACAGCTGGGCAATTGACATAAATGAAGGCTGCACCGTAGTGCATATGCAAGACATAAATATTACTATGTGATTCACGTGGGCATTACAACAAAATACATAGACCGTCATCCAACTGCATCTATGTCTAATAATCCACCCTCCGAATATCATCCGAACAAACATTGGGTATTAAGTTGCTAGCAACAGATTATCGCCGTAAGCAAAGTGTGTAATGTAAACAAGGTAAAAAACCGTTGTTTTCTCCCTAATGGTAGCAACACAACCTCCATCCGTCTTGTTTCTGTCACTCGAGCACAGATGCAAAGGAGGCATGAACCCACTATCAAGCATAAATACTCCCTCTTGGAGTTACTAGCATCTACTTGGCCAGAGCATCTACTAATAACATAGAGCATGCAAGATCATAAATAACATAAGCATGAAGATAACATGATAGGTTGATAATCAGAAGATATAGCATTCAACATTCACGAGATCCCAACAAACACAACATGTAGCATTACATAAAGATGATCTTGATCATGATAGGCAGCTCACAAGATCTAAACATGAGGTACAAAGTGGAGAGAACAACCATCTAGCTACTTCTATGGACCCGTAGTCCAGGGATGAACTACTCACGCATCACTTCGGAGGAGGGCATGGTGGTGTAGACCCCTACAGTGATGAATTCCCCTCCCGGCAGGGTGCCGGGGAGAGCTCCATAACCCTCCCGATATCGGGATGATGATGACGGCGGCCTCGGGTGTTTTTGGGACGAAGTGGGATATCTTTAGGGTTTACGTCTCGGGGGGGTTAAATAGGCGAAAGGTCAAAGGAGGTGGAGGCCTGGGGGGCCCACACTGCCCCCTGGCGCGGCCAAGGGGGGGGCGCCGTCCTATGGTGTGGGCCCCCTGAGGCTCCCCTCCGGGTCTCTTCGAGACTCCGTGTAACCTTCGGGAATTCTAAGACTTCCGGGCTTCAAATTTTCCGATTCCGAGAATATTTCCAGAACAACTTTTCTGAAACCAAAAACAGCAGAAAACAGGGAATTGACTCTGTGGAATCTTGTCAATAGGTTAGTCCGGAAAATCGATAAAAATGACATAAAGTGTATAGCAAACATGTGGGAAACAATAAACAACAAGGAACATCAGAAATTAAGGATACGCTTATGACGTATCAACATCCCCAAGCTTAATTCCTACTCGTCCTTGAGTAGGTAAATGATAAAAACACATAATTTCTGAGGTGACATGCTACCAACATAAACTTCATCATCAATAATGTAAAAGCATAAGTAAGCTGAGATCATAGAACTTTAACACGAGCATGATAAATAGAACTTTAATAATAAAGCATAGCAATCACCTTGCATCATGAGAAGTAACTCAAATAAAATATCACTAGCAAATGAGCCCGTGCGTTGCTACGGATTAATTTTTTTAATATTTTTTAAATCACAGAGAAATTTACTACTGAAAAAATATATTTTTTCTTGACAAGGCCAAGCATTTTTTTATGGGGACGCAACTACTATATGGAATTATGATAATTTAGAGCATCCACAGTGCATGGAGCTACTACAAACGCTACTGAGCAGTTGCGCCTTCCATGTAAGCGTCGGCCGCCTAAACTTTGAATTTTGGATTAGTAACTAATTAGGCGCCAAGCTCTTAGTTAAGCATCGGTGGCACTAAAACGACCGGGAATAGGGGAAAATGATGTGATTCAGTCCCTGGCCTCTGTAAACAAGCGCCCCATTGTGAGTGCTCTTAGCAGGACGTGCTATTGTAAAAAATGATAGGTCCCTCTTAGCCGTTGTCTTCCCGTCGTCAAGAACTCATAATTTTCCTCTCCTAAATCTTGCACCTGACCACGTTGCGATATATCATGGTGTATCTGTTTGGTCTCTCCGACTATGATCAGCTCCTAGCTAGTAACTTCTCGGTGGGCTTTAGGATATCATCCTTCAGCTTCTACACGAGCATGTGCTTCCTCTCGTCTTGGACTCGATCTACAATATGATCTCCGTATAAATAGCCTCGGCCAATTTGTCCATCACACATTCTCACCGCCGGAATCACCGCCTGCTTGCAACATCAATTTAATGAAGACCGTTTCGTCCAAGATAGCCCCGGTTCTTGATGCAGTATTCTCTCTTTTAGCTGCCTTTAATTCCGTTTTCTCATAGCTAGTGGAATCCGCCGTACACCTTGTCATCTCTCTCACGTCCATGCATAGATGACATGTCGTACATTGAATTTTCATTCGGTTGAACTCCTTTGGTTTTGTGGATGGAAGCAAGTGCGTTTCTTCTTATATATGATATAAGCATGGAAATACCATAGTGTTGTTCCTTTATTCCAGCATGTCGCATGTTAATTTGATTTGATTGTAGGGCTGGTGCATGGAAAGCACAATACCTAGACCACACAACTCACGTAGTTTCCTTTCTTGGTCCTCGCGTCCTATGTCTACCCAAGTAGTAGCATTCATGTTAGCTAGGCTGGTCGGCTAGTGTAATAGGCGTGAAAATATTGGTACTCTATTTTCGGCTGCATTGAGATTGAGGCAGCTGTTCTGGTGCGACCTTCCGGTTGACGAACGAATTTAGCTGACCTTCCGATCATGATCAGTTGATTAAGGGAAATAAATCACGCTCCAAAAAAGTTAAGCGAATAACTGCACGTACAAAAGAACATAGCATACCGACCTACCGCTGCCGCCACTGTCGAGGCGGAGGAGTTGAGGCAAGCACGACCTTCAGGTTCGCGGCTCGGACGTAGGTGAGGAGAGCACGACGCGGAGCTCATGCCGGGAGCGCTCTCACGGGCGCCAACCGATGATGCCGCAGCACCGGGAGGTTGCACGAGCACGTCGTCTTCCGCTGCGTCCTGCCAGTCCTGGCACGGGGGAGCCCATGGTTGTGGACGATGATCCTCTGAGCGGGCATGCCCTCCGCTTAGGTTCTCGAGTACGTCGTCGGACAGCATCGTCGCGTCTAAATCTGCTCATGGCCGTGACGCTGAAGACCAGGACGGCGGCTCTGCATGTTGCGCTCCTCCCTCGTAAACTTTCAATCAACTTTTGATCTTAATCGCAGCTTGAGTTGATTGGATTATAAAAGTAACCAGATGTTTGGAAAGTCATCTGGACACATAATCATACTCATATACGTCGGATCAATCATGGTTCTTTACGGAGCCCACACCCAGAAATTAATTGGGAAAACAAAACACACGAACACAGCGGCACAGCAATCGATCACAACCCCTAGGAAACCAAACGGAAAAAGGATTGGGTATAGACTTATCGGTGGCATAGGCATAGTATGTTATTTTTTGGGAGGGCAAAACGGTAAAACTGCTGATGGACCGGAAGAAACCTTCCTCTCTTTATTATTAGGTATATAGATGAATAAAAATGCAACGGAAGATATACGTTTGTTTCAATTATAGAGAGAACATGTCAAAGTGATATTTCGCTAGTCCTTACGAGTGGGGCAAAACATAAATGCCAGGACACCTTCAAAGTTCATGAGGAAGACTAGAAAAAATAATTAGAGAACAAGCAATAACACATCATGAATCAATTAATAATGTTTCTGGGATAAATGCACATAAAACTCAGAATGGCAACTATGCTCTCTCAGCCGTGCATAAAGTTAGAAGATGGCGACTCAACATAAAATTAAAAGAAAGGCCCTTCGCCGAGGGAAGCATGGATCAATCATGTGCTAGAGTTTTTATTTTATTAAACAGAGGTATAAAAACTTGACAGACCTCCCAACCATCTTAATAAACCATGCCTAATCGAATCCTCGGGTGCCTGCCAACAATCACATATCGTGGAGGAGTGTCTATATTTTGAGAGAGGTGTATGCTTATGTCAACGAATGGTAAACAGAAAATGCAGTACGTCACAAGGCAACTAGACTTCACAAGAGCGGCTCCCATAGAAGGACGCATCTGGGTAGAAGGTCATCCCTCTTTCTCTTTTGTTTACACAATTATGCTTTGACTGATAAATCAGAGGCAAAATAGTGAAGAGAATTTGTGTTATTAATTTGGGGCTGGGATGTGACGCTCCGAGATCGGGCACTATGCAGATTTCAGCATTCCCGCCAAAATCCACATAATAACCGATTCCAGGTTGCCACTTGTGATAACATTACAACAGTTCACGAATATTCCGCAACAACAACAGAAAAGATATATACAAGAAGACTCAAACAAGCCAAGGATACAACTGATACAATACAAAGATCCAGATAACAGCGGAAGAAACAACATAGCGTCCGGCTACGGACAAGATACAAATTGGACTAAGAGTTCTGAAGATAACCGATGGCGTCCAATCCCTGCCCAGGCCAAGCCGGAGGGATTCCCAAGCTAACGTCGTCAGACTTCAAACCTGTTGACTGCAATGTGGAATATGCAGCCACGAAAAGGATTCGTGGGTCAGTACGGTTAAGTACTGGCAAGTGGATAAACCCATACTCACAAGATACCAGCGTAACCAATCATCACAAGATACAAATACTTCGAGTACAATGGAAAGGAAGGGATTATTGCAAAGAAGCGGCAGCGGGCTGCACTAACTAACTACAGAGACTCGCTACAACATCCGGCTAAAAGAAAGGGGATAAGATAGCGTATCAGAACCAACTACAACTACTCACCAAACAATACCCATCCAATGTTACCCCCTACTAAGGAAGCAACCCATGGAAACTCACACTGTTGATTAAGGTGACATCATTTTATGGTGGAGGTAATCTATATTACTAGTCAAGTTATCATCGTTAAGTGTAAGTTGTCTGAGTACTTGTTAGCCAGCACTTTCACCAAGTCATCCATAACCGCGGACAACACGGCTTCTCGAGAAGATTTAACCCTGCAGGGATGCACCAATTTGGCCGTACACGTAAGAATAACCCGCCAGACGGGGGATCAACCCACCAAGCGAGGTACTCAACACAACCCAACTCTTCTTCGCATCAAGCCCAAAGAACCCCGTGCAGTTGAGCGCACGGCTAATCAAGCCCCACGAAGAAAAGGGGACCCTCATAACACTCTAAGAACGTGTCTCCCTAAATGCCGACTACAAAAGTTCCACCCTGGCGCCAAGGGTTCGCACCTGCATATGCATGCGGCAAATGGAAAACCCGAACTAAATGAGGCGATTTGGACGAGATGCGAATCGAATCAAAGTTGCGGGGGGCGCCCATACTCGCTTCCCACATGCGGTTAGTGCGCTCATCATGGATCAATGGACAAGACCCTTTTCCTAATTAGGGTCGACACTAGCAGGCCTCAAAACCACGCCGGGCCTCCTGCCGGTGCCTTATCATCAAATTATTATTACCCAAAACATTAACATGTTGTCGATTGAATTCGAAACCCAACTATCAAACTAAACAGATGATACGACGGACAACAAGACTTGAGCGCAAACAACACTAAGCATGCAACTACGACACGAGGGCCAACAAGGTAAACAAACAACGGTTAATAGGAAGTGGAAGGAAGGCTATATCATGGCTGCAAGGTAAACATATGATAGGATCGAGACACAAGCATCGAATCATAAGGCTAGCATAAGGACAACAGAAAGAATCGGTAACAAGTAATGAAAGGCAGCCATAGGCAGCAAGTGAGTATACTTGCCTGGAATCCAGCAAGTAGAGGTACATCCGCAGAACTTGTCGTTGCTCACATCATCTCAACGTCCTATCCGCGAAGAAGCAACGAACTAGAACAAACACCGGATGCAACAATTACTTCTACGGCAAAAGATCCAGCATGATCAAGATATGGATGCATTACAATTAATTGATGCATCAAAGTAAACCAATTGACATGGTAAACATATTTAAATGGGCCTAATTGCAATTTGGATTGCATATGGAAAAGCCCATGAATTAATGTTGAATTAAATGATTTACAAATAACCATCATGTGAAAATGGATTAGAATGATGCATGGATGAAGAAAACAGTAAGAAAACAACAATAGCTTCAATTTGAAATGTTGTTTACCAAGTTTGGAATTTTATTTATTAAGTTATGAAATTTGGCTTCTTAAGTGAGTTACACAAGCATTTGTTGTTTTCACCCCTTTTAATTGTTCAAAGTAGATAACAAAATTCATATTTGGAAAGAACACAAAATTTTAGATGGAATACATATTTCATTGTTGAATTTGGATTTTAGATGAGCAAGTTATTAATTTGACAATTTTAAATGCATTAATTAAGAAACAGTTGTTTTCAGCAATTTAAATTATTCAAAACAGAAAACAAAGTTTATATTTGGAAAGCTTATTCAATTTTGCATGGAAAACATATTTTACATGTTGGAATTGGATTTGAATTGCCCAAGTTATGAATTTTGCAATTTTAAAAGGTTTAATTAAAGCATTGAATTATTGCACCACTTTTAATTAGGAAAAACAGTAAACAAATTGTATTGAAAAGGTTGAAAACATGTATCAAATGTTTTACTGAACATTTTGAGCTATTAAACATAATTTTTGGGTTATTATTGAATTTATTAAGCAATTTTTCATAAGCATACTTATTCTGTCCTTTTTAGTAAACAGAAGGAAACATGTTCAAAATTAATTCAATTGTGACCAAATAAAATACCAATATGTAGAGTTTGTTAAGAAAAAAATTTAGAGCCCAAGTTTGCTCAAATTGGATGAACAGAACTAAAGTTATGAAATTCCAAAGTTTCAACTTTTAATAGCCATTTAGGTATTTAATTATTTAGTGCAAAAATTATTACAGAAACATATTGCAATTTTGTTACTAATGGAAAGAGCACAAGATTTTGAATCCACAGAAACTTGAATTGTTGAATTTGGAGCAATATTCAATTTGTTATGGATTTTACAATTAATGAAACAGATCTGTGTTTCTGAAATTCGAGAAATAAAAAGAAAAGGAGGCAAAAAGGGGTGGTTTTTGCTGCGGGAGGGGGGATCGAACCCAAGACCTACTGGGTGCACGCAAGGGAGCCTAGCCACTGGGCTATTGCTTGGTTGGTGATGGGAAGGGGAGCTCGGCCCATAAGAGGTGTTGCTGCGCGGATTTTTTTTTTGACGAGCTGAAACTGCAACTGCTGTACGTGAACGACGGACACAGGACCACGACGACCAGCTCGGCTCGATGGCGAGCGAGCAGAGCAAGGGAAGGAGAGGGGAACGGGCGGGAACGGAATGAGGAACTCACCCTCGTCGCGTGGGTGCCCTCAGGGTGGCCGGAGGTGGTCGGAGGCAGCGGCGGCAAGCTCGGCGAGCGGCGGCCGGCCGCGGGGAAGACGACCACGGGCCGGTCGATTCCGGTCGTCCCGGCTCGATTCTTTTGGCGTGGACGAAGAGGGCGTCAAGGCACCACTGTTGGCGTCCTCGGATGGCCGGGAGAGTGCTCCTAGCAGCGATGCGCCTGTGAGGTACTCCGGTGCCCTCCTCTCCCTTCAGAAAAAATCAGAGAAAGAAAGTAGGGGAGGAGGAAGAAAGGAAGGTGGCGGCTGCGATGGGGAAGGGAGGAGGAGGAGTGGTTGGGCTAGGGTTTCTCCTCGGTAGATAACGAGAGGGGAGGAGGGGACCATGGGAGGGGTGACAGCGACAGGCAGAGGGGGCACGTCCTCCTCGTGCTCTCCTGTCGTACGGAGAAGAAGCGTGGAGGTGGGCTGGAGGGGAGTTGGGTGGGATCGATGGTGGGCTGCTTTTGGCCTGGTTAGGTGGTATGCTCTCTTATAAAATGTTTTTTTTTAATATTTATTTTCCAAAGCCTCAAAACAATTTCAGAATAAGTTATAAATAGTTTTTAGGAGAAAATTGTTGGTTGATGTGAAACATCAAAAGAGAGAAAAAAAGGAGGATAAACCATTTGAAACAATTTTGGTAAAGCGCCATATAGAGTTTAGTAAATAATTTTGGGTATTAAAAAAATTAATATGTGAAGGATGCATGATGCCATGATGCATGATGATGCAAAACAAAACAAGCAAGACTAATTTGGGGGAAAAAAACCCCGGGTGTTACAGCCGACACCACTAACAAGGGGATTGCGCCCTCGCAATCCGCCCACGAACACGAGGGAGGGGAGAAGTCAGATCTATCGAGTCTTTGGCCACATTGTTGATCTCCTCGACACCACTAACAAAACTTCTCGACACCACTAACAAGAGATTCTTGCTCGGATTGATGACGATGTTCTCCCACCAGGAATCTTCCGATGATCGAACCTATTAGGTTAAAGGCTCAGAAAACGTCCACCCACGTAGGATCCTAACACTTTGAAAGATAGACAAGGGGGAGACTCCAAAACAAATAAGATGGGAGGGGAAATAGAATAGAGATAAGGAGAAAACAAGAATCCTATTGAGATGTTTCCAAAACAGGTTTTGCACAAATAGTTTTTGACACTCTAGAAACAACGACCGTTAGCGAGGTTATCCTACAGGCTTTGCGGACCCGTTGCTTCGATAACCATTCGTATCGAAACAACTTTGGGAATCGGAAACCATGCTCTGATACCATTTGTGACGCCCCGAGATCGGGCACTATGCAGATTTCAGCATTCCCGCCAAAATCCATATAATAACCGATTCCAGGTTGCCACTTGTGATAACATTACAACAGTTCACGAATATTCCGCAACAACAACAGAAAAGATATATACAAGAAGACTCAAACGAGCCAAGGATACAACTAATACAATACAAAGATCCAGATAACAACGGAAGAAACAACATAGCGTCCGGCTACGGATAAGATACAAATTTGACTAAGAGTCCTGAAGATAACCGATGGCGTCCAATCCCTGCCCAGGCCAAGCCGGAGGGATTCCCAAGCTAACGTCGTCAGACTTCAAACCTGTTGACTGCAATGTGGAATATGCAGCCACGAAAAGGATTCGTGGGTCAGTACGGTTAAGTACTGGCAACTGGATAAACCCATACTCACGAGATACCAGCGTAACCAATCATCACAAGATACAAATACTTTGGGTACAACGGAAAGGAAGGGATTATTGCAAAGAAGCGGCAGCGGGCTGCACTAATTAACTACAGAGACTCGCTACAACATCCGGCTAAAAGAAAGGGGATAAGATAGCGTATCAGAACCAACTACAACTACTCACCAAACAATACCCATCCAATGTTACCCCCTACTAAGGAAGCAACCCATGGAAACTCACACTGTTGATTAAGGTGACATCATTTTATGGTGGAGGTAATCTATATTACTAGTCAAGTTATCATCGTTAAGTGTAAGTTGTCTGAGTACTTGTTAGCCAGCACTTTCACCAAGTCATCCATAACCGCGGACAACACGGCTTCTCGAGAAGATTTAACCCTGCAGGGATGCACCAATTTGGCCGTACACGTAAGAATAACCCGCCAGACGGGGGATCAACCCACCAAGCGAGGTACTCAACACAACCCAACTCTTCTTCGCATCAAGCCCAAAGAACCCCGTGCAGTTGAGCGCACGGATAATCAAGCCCCACGAAGAAAAGGGGACCCTCATAGCACTTTAAGAACGTGTCTCCCTAAATGCCGACTACAAAAGTTCCACCCTGGCGCCAAGGGTTCGCACCTGCATATGCATGCGGCAAATGGAAAACCCGAACTAAATGAGGCGATTTGGACGAGATGCGAATCGAATCAAAGTTACGGGGGGGCGCCCATACTCGCTTCCCACATGCGGTTAGTGCGCTCATCATGGATCAATGGACAAGACCCTTTTCCTAATTAGGGTCGACACTAGCAGGCCTCAAAACCACGCCGGGCCTCCTGCCGGCGCCTTATCATCAAATTATTATTACCCAAAACATTAACATGTTGTCGATTGAATTCGAAACCCAACTATCAAACTAAACAGATGATACGACGGACAACAAGACTTGAGCGCAAACAACACTAAGCATGCAACTACGACACGAGGGCCAACAAGGTAAACAAACAACAGTTAATAGGAAGTGGAAGGAAGGCTATATCATGGCTGCAAGGTAAACATATGATAGGATCGAGACACAAGCATCGAATCATAAGGCTAGCATAAGGACAACAGAAAGAATCGGTAACAAGTGATGAAAGGCAACCATAGGCAGCAAGTGAGTATACTTGCCTGGAATCCAGCAAGTAGAGGTACATCCGCAGAACTTGTCGTTGCTCACATCATCTCAACGTCCTATCCGCGAAGAAGCAACGAACTAGAACAAACACCGGATGCAACAATTACTTCTACGGCAAAAGATCCAGCATGATCAAGATATGGATGCATGAAAATTAATTGATGCATCAAAGTAAACCAGTTGACATGGTAAACATATTTAAATGGGCCTAAATGCAATTTGGATTGCATATGGAAAAGCCCATGAATTAATGTTGAATTAAATGATTTACAAATAACCATCATGTGAAAATGGATTAGAATGATGCATGGATGAAGAAAACAGTAAGAAAACAACAATAGCTTCAATTTGAAATGTTGTTTACCAAGTTTGGAATTTTATTTATTAAGTTATGAAATTTGGCTTCTTAAGTGAGTTACACAAGCATTTGTTGTTTTCACCCATTTTAATTGTTCAAAGTAGATAACAAAATTCATATTTGGAAAGAACACAAAATTTTAGATGGAATATATATTTCATTTGTTGAATTTGGATTTTAGATAAGCAAGTTATTAATTTGACAATTTTAAATGCATTAATTAAGAAACAGTTGTTTTCAGCAACTTAAATTATTCAAAACAGAAAACAAAGTTTATATTTGGAAAGCTTATTCAATTTTGCATGGAAAACATATTTTACATGTTGGAATTGGATTTGAATTGCCCAAGTTATGAATTTTGCAATTTTAAAAGGTTTAATTAAAGCATTGAATTATTGCACCACTTTTAATTAGGAAAAACAGTAAACAAATTGTATTGAAGAGGTTGAAAACATGTAGCAAATGTTTCACTGAACATTTTGAGCTATTAAACATAATTTTTGGGTTATTATTGAATTTATTAAGCAATTTTTCATAAGCATACTTATTCTATCCTTTTTAGTAAACAGAAGGAAACATGTTCAAAATTAATTCAATTGTGACCAAATAAAATACCAATGTGTAGAGTTTTTTAAGACAAATTTTAAGAGCCCAAGTTTGCTCAAATTGGATGAACAGAACTAAAGTTATGAAATTCCAAAGTTTCAACTTTTAATAGCCATTTAGGTATTTAATTATTTAGTGCAAAAATTATTACAGAAACATATTGCAATTTTATTATTAATGGAAAGAGCACAAGATTTTGAATCCACAGAAACTTGAATTGTTGAATTTGGAGCAATATTCAATTTGTTATGGATTTTACAATTAATGAAACAGATCTGTGTTTCTGAAATTCGAGAAATAAAAAGAAAAGGAGGCAAAAAGGGGTGGTTTTTGCTGCGGGAGGGGGGATCGAACCCAAGACCTGCTGGGTGCGCGCAAGGGAGCCTAGCCACTGGGCTATTGCTTGGTTGGTGATGGGAAGGGGAGCTCGGCCCGTAAGAGGTGTTGCTGCGCGGATTTTTTTTTTGACGAACTGAAACTGCAACTGCTGTACCTGAACGAAGGACACAGGACCACGACGACCAGCTCGGCTCGATGGCCAGCGAGCAGAGCAAGGGAAGGAGAGGGGAACGGGCGGGAACGGAAAGAGGAACTCACCCTCGTCGCGTGGATGCCCTCGGGGTGGCCGGAGGTGGTCGGAGGCGGCGGCGGCAAGCTCGGCGAGCGCCGGCCGGCCGCGGGGAAGACGACCACGGGCCGGTCGATTCCGGTCGTCCCGGCTCGATTCTTTTGGCGTGGACGAAGAGGGCGTCAAGGCACCACTGTTGGCGTCCTCGGATGGCCGGGGGAGTGCTCCTAGCAGCGGTGCGCCTGTGAGGTACTCTGGTGCCCTCCTCTCCCTTCAAAAAAATCAGAGAAAGGAAGTAGGGGAGGAGGAAGAAAGGAAGGTGGCGGCTGCGATGGGGAAGATAGGAGGAGGAGTGGTTGGGCTAGGGTTTCTCCTCGGTAGATAACGAGAGGGGAGGAGGGGACCATGGGAGGGGTGATAGCGACAGGCAGAGGGGGCACGTCCTCCTCGTGCTCTCCTGTCGTACGGAGAAGAAGCGTGGAGGTGGGCTGGAGGGGAGTTGGGTGGGCTTGATGGTGGGCTGCTTTTGGCCTGGTTAGGTGGTATGCTCTCTTATAAAACGTTTTTTTTTTAATATTTATTTTCCAAAGCCTCAAAACAATTTCAGAATAAGTTATAAATAGTTTTTAGGAGAAAATTGTTGGTTGATGTGAAACATCAAAAGAGAGAAAAAAAGGAGGATAAACCATTTGAAACAATTTTGGTAAAGCGCCATATAGAGTTTAGTAAATAATTTTGGGTATTAAAAAAAATTAATACGTGAAGGATGCATGATGCCATGATGCATGATGATGCAAAACAAAACAAGCAAGACTAATTTGGGGGAAAAAAAACCCGGGTGTTACATGGGAACCCCGCTGCCAGCTCTTCTATCATTGGATAAGAGGATGAACCACTAGTCCAGGGTGTGAAAGTCGAATCAACAAGTGAGATAAAGATTCTCTATTTACGTCCCCATGAGCTAAAACAGGAGCACAAAACATGACTAATTTTGAAAGTTTTAAAGGTAATACATGAGCAATTTACTTTGGAGTGGCGGTTAATTACCACATGTAGGTAGGTATGGTGGACACAATGGGAAAACTTTGGTTTTGGGGAGTTGGATGCATGAGTAGAGCTCATACTCAGTACAGGTGGAGGCTAGCAAAAGACTGGGAGCGACAAATAAATAGAGCATAAGAGCCATCATCATGCATAGCGACATAAACATCATTAATCAAAGCATAAGTGGTACCAAAAGTTCAAAAACTAAATGATCATGGAGGCTATTTGTGACTGGTTCATAGTCATAAACATGGTGTGAGCATGCGCCAAGTCAACCAAATAAAACATTCAAAGGAGAACACCACAAATTAATGCTTCAATATAACAAGAACAACTCTTGATTCTTTCAATGGCACATTAAACACTCTCAGATATTTGAGGATAATCATGCTACTCAATAACCACACAGCTTTAAAACTAAAATAACATCTAACATGATATGAAAAAGTCTAGCCACAGTCTATACAAGCTTCTACTTGCACCGTTAAAAATTCTAACTCAAACATCAGTTTCTTTTCCCAACAAGCACCATACAAAACATGCTTTAACAAAAACTCTCTAAATTCTACAGCAATAAAGCATGAGAGGACTCACAAAACACTACTAAAACTAACAGCTCTGAATAAGAGATGCAATGAAAACGAGAGCTAAACATGAATGTTTGCAGCAACTAGAAGAAAAACTAAGAATACTAGCATAGCAAGTATTCAAACGAAAAAGGCGGAGCGTGTCTCTCTCCCAAAAAAAGAATGCTAGGCTCCAACTATATTATTTCAGAAAGGAAAACTAAATAAAACAGAGGAAAAAAAAGAAGAACAAACAGCCGCTCCAAGTAAACTTCATATGATGTGGCCGAATAAAAATATAGTTTCACGAGAAGTGAACTGATAGATAGTTGATGAACAAGGGGATGTCTTGGGAATACCCAAACTTATATGCTTGAGTCTTCTAAAAATATGCTTGGATGAACCACGGGGGCATCCCCAAGCTTTGACCTTGCACTCTTCTTGATCACATGTATTACCTCTTCTCTTGACCCTTGAAAACTTCCTTCACACCACACTCAAACAGTAATTCGCATTAGAGGGTTAGTGTAACAATTAAAAATCCATTGGTTCCGTATGTCACGAGTTCTATTGATACTTTTAAACATTGTCTACAGCCACTGATGTTTCGTGAAGCAAAGAAATCTACTTGATATCGCCAAACAGCAAATGCAAGAAAAATGGCAGAATCTGTCAAAACAAGAACAGACTGTGAAGACGAATTTTTTCGAGGCACTTACGTTGCTCAGTTCGAAAAACTTAAAGAACAAAAAAGTTGCGGAATTAGCCGAGGAATAAGAACAAAACATTTGAGCTCATTCTGATATTCCTGGATTTTGTACGATTTTTTACGGTGAACAGCTGAAATCTGTTTCCTACGCAGAAATCCAAAAACCAACTCCAACTCTCGTCAGAAACCTTACTTGGCACTACTAAAACATGAAAAGAAATATACAAAGGAGTTGCTATAGAAGTATACAACCCCATGACTCAAATAAAATAGAGAAAAACAAAACAAAAATAAAACCGTGGGTTATCTCCCAAGAAGTGCTTTTCTTTAACGCCTTTTAGCTAGGCCCAGAAAAGTGGAATAAAGTATTTTCAAGTGAAGAAGCATCCAAATTGTTACGAGGTCTATGCTTACCTTTCTTAGCCTTATTTTTACTTTTAGGGAACTGATGGTCCAAGCATGTTTTGGAAGTGAAAGTCATGGTACCTTTCCCCATATCTATGGTTGCTCCTAAGAGGTTCAGCAGAGATCTTCCAAGGGTAATTTGTCCTCCTCCTACACATTCAATAACAAGATAATCAGTGGAGACAGTTTTTCCTAAGAGTTTTGAAAACACTCCCTCAGCTATCCCAATGGGAAATATAGTGGTCTTATTAAGGAGGGGAAGAATGCTATTAAGGAGAGGAATTTCTTCCCCTCCCTCAGCAAGTCCCCAAAGGTTCAAAATTCATAAATCTCTTTAGGCATAAGACAAAATTCAGACATAATATCACAACGAGCATTAAACGTTTCACCATTTATAGCAACCTTCACCAAAGGAATCATATTTGAAGCTTCAGAGTTTATTGGGACATAATCAAGACGTTCACGAATCTGGCCATAACCTTCTTTTAAATGAGAAATATGTGACTCAAGAGTACTCAATCTAGCATAAATACTTCCAAAGGCTTTATCAGAACTAATAGGTAAGTTGTAGGTCGCAATTTTTTTTATAGCATTAGAAGATTGTTCTCCATTACAATGAAGGAACTATCCTCCTACCACAATATCCAAAGCATATCTATAGCAACGAACAAGACCAAAGTAAAAGCTACGAAGAAACAAGCTTATAATCATTTTAGGTTCAGTTTTGCAATAGGAATCAAAAACTCTAGACCAAGCTTCCTTAAAACTCTCATCACTCCCTTGTTGGAAAGTGAAGATCATTTCTTCATGTGACATGGTAACAGGAACAGAAGTACTCATTTTAACAAAACTGAAAACGGGAATAAAACTACAGCTAGAATAAGAACTATTTTTTTGTGTGTTTTTATAAAGAGAAGCAAACAAGACAAAATAAAATAAACTAAGAAAAACTAAAACAAAGAAAAGACATTGGAAGTGAGAGACTCCCCTTGCAGAAATTCTCTTCCTCCCCGGCAGCGGCGCCAGAAAACTTGCTGATGGCTTTAATGCCCTCGTTGGTAAACCCCAAGAGAAAGGTTGTGAAGAGTATAGCAGCAAATTTTCCCTCAGAAAAGAAACCAAGGTTGAATTGACCAGTAGGAGGACAAGCAATCTCTGAAGGTTGATGCAGCTGAGGTGGCAGGGCGCACTACCGGTTCAGCAGCAACGTGGAACCTACACAACACAATCAAATCACGTTGTCCCAACGTAGCAGTGAGGTTGTCAATCTCACCACTTATGCTGAACACAAAGAGGTTAAACGTATGGTGTGGAAAACAGTAGGAAAACAGTATGATAGCAGTAGCAGCAGTATGAAAGCAGTATGTGTTTTATCAGTATGAGGAAAAATGACCGGGGTCCACAGTTCACTAGTGGTGTCTCTCCGTGAAAGATAAATAACATGTGTGGTGAACAAATTACAACTGGGAAATTGACAGAAATGAAGGTTGCACCGTAGTGCATATGCAAGACATAAAGATTACTATGTGGTTCATGCGGGCATTACAACAAAATACATCGACCGTCATCCAACAACATCTATGTCTAATAATCCACCCTCCGAATATCATCCGAACAAACATTGGGTATTAATTTGCTAGCAACAGATTATCGCCGTAAGCAAAGTGTATAATGTAAACTAGGTAAACACCGTTGTTTTCTCCCTAATGGCAACAGCACATCCTCCATCCGTCATGTTTCTGTCACTCGAGCACAGATGCAAAGGAGGCATGAACCCACTATCGAGCATAAATACTCCCTCTTCGAGTTACTAGTATCTACTTGGCAAGAGCATCTACTAATAACTGAGAGCATGCAAGATCATAAATAACATAAGCATGAAGATAACATGATAGATTGATAGCATTCAACATTCATCAGATCCCAGCAAACACAACATGTAGCATTACATAAAGATGATCTTGATCATGATAGGCAGCTCACAAGATCTAAACATGAGGTACAAAGTGGAGAGAACAACCATCTAGCTACTTCTATGGACCCGTAGTCCAGGGATGAACTACTCACCCATCACTTCGGAGGAGGGCATGGTGGTGTAGACCCCTCCGGTGATGTATTCCCCTCCCGGCAGGGTGCCAGGGAGAGCTCGAGAACCCTCCCGGTCTCGGGATGACGATGACGGCGGCCTCGGGTGTTTTTCAGGACGAAGTGGGATATCTTTAGGGTTTATGTCTCGGGGGATTAAATAGGTGAAAGGGCAAAGGCGGTGGAGGCCTGGGTGCCCCACACCACCCCCAGCGCGTCCAAATGGGGGGCGCCGCCCTATGGTGTGGGCCCCCAGAGGCTTCCGGGCTTCGAATTTTCCAATTCCGAGAATATTTCCAGAACAACTTTTCTGAAACCAAAAACAGCAGAAAACAAGGGACTGGCTCTGTGGCATCTTTTCAATAGGTTAGTCCGGAAAATCGATAAAAATGACATAAAGTGTATAGCAAACATGTGGGAAACAATAAGAAAACAACATGGAACATCAGAAATTAAGGATACATTTATGACGTATCACATCCATATACTCCTTCACCTCTGATGCTTCTGAGCATACAACACTCTTAAATGGTGCTCATGCTTCCTTTCGCTGCATGTGTATGATGCTGGCCATAAGTTCTCATAAAAAACTTTTCCTTTGAACTTCCTTTTAAAATTTTGCGCTAGGTGTCGCATACATTCCCTATGCTCCACTCCAGGGAATTCAATTTCTACTGCACTCTCTAGACCTTTGGAAGCATCTGTATGTATAGCTAAACCTGGGGGTGTGCCTATAATGTTGCACAACTGCTGCAGAAACCAGACCCAACTTTCCTCGGACTCCGCCTCCAAAACACCAAATGCAACTAGGAATAGCTAGTTGTGTCCATCAACTGCAGAAGTTGCTAATAGATGTCCTCTCCATCTTCCAGTCAAATGGGTAGCACTTATAGCCAATTAAGGCCTGCATCCTGATACGTCATAAATGTATCCCTAATTTCTGATGCTCCATGATGATATTATGCCAATTGCTACATGTTTTCTCCCTTCTTTATGTCATTTTTATCGATTTTTCGGACTAACCTATTAACAAGATGCCATAGAGCCAGTTCCCTGTTTTCTGCTAATTTTTAGTTTCAGAAAAGTTGTTCTGGAAATATTCTCGGAATTAGAAAGTTCGAAGCCCGGAAGTCCTATTTTCCCCGGAAGCATCCAAAAGACCGAAGAGGAGTCGAAGAGGGGCAACAGATGGGCCACACCATAGGGTGGCGCGGCCCCCCTGGCCGCGCCAGCTATGGGTGTGGGGCCCCTGGCCTCCACCACCTTTGCCCTTTCGCCTATTTAAGCCCCCCGGATGGAAACCCTAAACACTCCATCAAAATCCCCGAAAAAGTTCCGCAGCCGCCGTCACCGTCAACCCCAGATCAGGAGAGTTCTAAAGCTGTTTCCGGTGCCCTGCCGGAGAGGAGATCATCACCGGATCCTTCTACATCACCATGCCAGCCTCCTGATTGATGCGTGAGTATTTCATCCTTGGACTACGGGTTCCTAGCTGTAGCTAATGGTTGTCTCCTCCTCATATGCCTCCATGTTTAGATATTGTGAGCTGCCTATCATGATCGAGATTGATCTTATGTCATTGTCTATGCTGTGTTTGCTGGGATCTGATGAATATTGACCTTATACCAAGTTGATTATAGTCTTTATTGCTTATGTTATTTGTGATCTTGCATGCTTCTGTTGCTAGTGGTTACTCTGGCCAAGTAGTTGCTAGTGCCTCCAAGAGGGAGTACTTATGCTCTATAGTGGGTTCATGCCTCCTTGGTGCCTTGCTCGAGTGACAGAAACGTGAAGGAGGAGGATGTGTTGTTGCCATTAGGGAGAAAACAGCAGTGAGAGTGCCCGCGTGCATAATCATTGCTTACATTACACACTTTGTTTAATGCAATTATCTGTTGCTTGCAACTTAATACCTAAGGGGGTTCGGATGATAACCTGAGGGTGGATTATTAGTCATAGATGCAGATGGATGTCGGTCTATGTATCTTGTTGTAATGCCCGCACTAAATATCATAGTAATATTCATGTCATATTGTGCACTACGGTGCAACCTCTATTTGTCAATTGCCCAGCTATAATTTGTTAACACAACATGCTATATTTTGTGGAGAGACACCACTAGTGAACCTATGAACCCCGGTCCATTTTTTCACATTGTTAAACAAACCACATCAATTTCCTCCTTTCTTTACTTACTACAAGTATACACTGTTTTTTCCACACTATACGTCTAATCTTTGTTTTCACCAAGACCGGCGAGATTGAAAACCACACTGTACCGTTGGGGCATAGTATTTTGGTTGTGTTGTGTGCAAGTTCCACGTTGTTGCTGACACCGGTGAAGCGCCATCACCACCGTCAGTGGCATCAACCTTCCAAAGGTCCTCCTTCTCCTACTGGATTGATAACCTTGGTTCTTAACTAAGGGAAAAGCTCCTACCGATGCGCTCATCACACCCTCCTCTTGGGGTATCCCAACGAGTGCAAGATCTGCACCATCAAGGACTTTTTCTGGCGCCGTTTCTGGGGAGAAGGAAGTCTTCTAGAAAGGGGAGTCTCTCACTCTCAATCTCTTTATTTTGTTTATTGTCTTGTTTTTGTTTTTGTCTTGTTTTGCTTCTCTTTATTGAAAACACACAAAAAATTAGTTTACTTCATAGCTATTATTTACTTTCTTGCTTCTATTCTGCTAAAATGAGTTCCTCTGAGAATACTAAGTTGTGTGATTTCACTAGCACAAACAACAATGATTTTATTTGCACACCTATTGCTCCACCTGCTCCTACTTCTGCTTTCTATGAGATTAAACCTGCTTTATTAAATCTTGTGATGAAAGAACAATTTTCTGGTATTAGTACAGATGATGCTGCTGCACACCTTAATAATTTTATTGAACTATGTGAGATGCAAAAATATAAAATGTGGATGGACATATTATTAAACTTAAATTATTTCCTTTCTCTTTGAGAGGAAGAGCTAAAGAATGGTTGCTATCTTTGCCTAGAAATAGTATTGATTCATGGACTAAGTGTAAAGATGCTTTCATTGGAAAATATTATCCTCCTGCTAATATTATATCCCTGAGAAGTGACATAATGAATTTTAAGCAATTTGATAATGAACATGTTGCTAAAGCTTGGGAAAGAATGAAAACTATGGTGAAGAATTTTCCCACTCATGGACTGACTACTTGGATGATTATACAAACTTTTTATGCAGGGCTGAATTTTTCCTTAAGGAACCTATTGGATTCAGCTGCTGGAGGTACCTTTATGTCCATCACTTTGGGCTATGCAACAAAGCTTCTTGATTATATGATGATAAATTATTCAGAGTGGCACACTGAGAGAGCTCCAGAAGGTAAGAAGGTAAATTCTGTTGAGGAAACCTCCTCTTTAAGTGAAAGGCTTGATGCTATCACGTCTATGTTTTTTAATGGTAAAGGTCAAGTTTATCCTAATAATGCTCCTTTAGCCTTTTTGGTTGCTCAAGAAGAGCATGTTGATGTAAACTTTATTAGAAATAATAATTTTAACAACAATGCTTATCAAAATAATTTTGGTGGAAACAATTATAAGCCCTGTGCTCCTAATAATGTATATGGTAACTCTTATGGCAACTCCTAGAATAATAATAAAAGCTCTACCTCTGATCTTGAAAACATGCTTAAAGAATTTATTAGCACACAAACTGCTTTTAATAAATATGTTGAGGAAAAGCTTGGTAAAATAGATGTTCTTGCCTCTAAAGTAGATAGCCTTGCTATTGATGTTGATTTTCTAAAACTAAAAGTTTTGCCACAAAATGTCAAACAAAGTAAAACTTTGAATTCCATCCAATTTCGAATTGATGATAATGTTAGGTTGATGGCTGAATTATGTGCTAGGTGGGAAAGAGAAGATGAATTGGCTAAAAAGAATAATATTGGTAGAGTTTTCACTATAACAACCACTAGTAAAACTGAAGATCCTAGTGCTAGTAAACCTCCTACTAACAAGGGTAAAGTAGTTGTTGTTAATAAAGTCCCTACTCCTTTGGTGAAACGTGCTAAATTGCCTCAAACTGCTGAAATTGCTTCTGATAAAAGTGCTGAATTTTTTAGAGATGTGGGAGATAATGGTTCCATTACTTTTGATGATAATAATATTGATTTTGATGATTTTAATATATCTGAAGTTATTATGTTTCTACAAAATCTTGCTAGAAGTTCCAATGCTAGTGCCATGAATTTGGAATTTACTAAACATATTACCAATGCTCTCATGAAAGTTAGGGAAGAAAAGCTGAAACTTGAGACATATATCCGTAGAAAATTAGATGATGGTTGGGAGCCTATCATTAAGATAAAAGTAAATGATTTTGATTGCAATTCTTTATGTGATCTTGGTGCTAGTATCTCTGTTATGCATCAAAAGCTTTATAATATGCTTGATTTACCACCGTTGGAACATTGTTATTTGGATGTTCATCTTGCTGATAATGCTAAGAAGAAACCTCTTGGTAGAATTGATGATGTTCTTATTATGGTTAATAATAACCTTGACCCTGTTGATTTTCTTGTTATGAACATTTAATGCAATGCTTCTTGTCCTATTGTTTTGGCAAGACCTTTTCTTAGATGTTGGTGCTATTATTGACATGAAAGAGGGGAGCATTAAATATCAACTTCCCCTCAAGAAAGGTTTGGAACACTTTCCTAGAAAGAAGATGAAGCTACCCTTTGAATCTATTATTAGAGAAAAATATTATGTTGATGCTTCTTCACTTTAAAATACTTGAGTTGATTTTCTATGCCTAGCTGAAAGGCGTTAATGAAAAGCGCTACCGGGAGATAACCCGTTTTATTTCGCTATTTTCAACCTGTTTTCTTTCTTTTTTTGTGTGTGATTTGCACCTGGGTGTTTTATATTTCCTTAGCGACCCCTCTGTATCTTTTCTTTTGAGTTTTTGTTGATCCAAGTAAAGACTCTAGTGGAAAATTGAGCCTATATTTCGGAGTTCTGCGCAGGAAACAGATTTCTGCTGTCCAGTGTTAATTCCGTTAAAAATCACAGAAAATTCAAAATTACCTGATATTTTTTGTGCTTAAACCTGAGTTATATACGCAACGTTTCTTAGAATACCACTTTTTGCTTTGAGCAACAAAAGAGTTTTGAAAAAAATCGATCTTTACGAGTTGTTCTGTTTTGACCGATTTCTGCCATTTATCGCATTTGCATCTTAATCTCTTTCTTTTGGTGTTCTTTTGAGAAAAAGAGTTTTGAAAGAAGTTGTGACAATATCTAATGTGTTTTTTAGTGTTAGACTTGTGTTGAAACTTAACCATGTGAATTTATTATTTCAATTGCACTAACGTTGATAATGAAGATTGTGAGAATTTTGATGTGAAGGAAGTTTTCAAGGGTCAAGAGAAGAGGATGATATGATGTGATCAAGAAGAGTAAAAAGCCTAAGCTTGGGGATGCCCCGGTGGTACATCCAAGAAAATTCCAAGAAGACTCAATCGTCTAAGCTTGGGGATGCCCAAGGCATCCACTTCTTCATCAACAAATTATCAGGTCACTTCTAGTGAAACTATATTTTTATCCGGTCGCATCTTATGTGCTTTACTTGGAGCGTCTTTTATTTTTCTTTTTCAGTTTTGTTTTGATTTTACTTTCAGTTTGTTTTTACTTTCATAATAATCTTGGTTGCACCCCAGCATTCTTTTATTGGAGAGTGACACGCTCCGCTTTTTCATGAGAATACGTTGTATTCTTAATCTCTGTCTAGCTGCTGCATTTATTTAGCTCCTGTTTTGCATGCATCTCTTATTAGAGCTGTTAGTTTTAGTAGTATTATTTGAGTACTCTCATGTTTTCTTGTTGTATCATAAAGATTTTTTTTTTTGTTAAAGCATTTTTTGTATGGTTCTTTTTGGAAGAAAGAAAATTGCTGCTTGAAGTAGAATTTATAACAGTAATAGTAGAAGCTTGTATAGACTGTGGCTAGGAATTTTTCATGCAATGCTAAATGTTATTTTAGTTTTAAAGCCTTGTGGTTATTGAGTAGAATTATTAGCCTCAAATAGCTGAGAGTGTTTAATATGTATTGAAAGATTCATGAGTTGTTCTTGTCATAGTAAAGCATCAATATATGGTATTCTCTTTCGAATGTCTTATTTGGTTGACTTGGCGCATGCTCACACTATGTTTATGACTACAAACCAGTCATGAATAGCCTCCATGACCACTTAGTTTTTGAACTTGTGATACTGCTTATGTTTTAATTAATGATGCTTATGTCGCTATGCATGATTGTGGCTCTTATGCTCTCTTGATTTGTCGCTCCCAGTCTTTTGCTAGCCTCCACTGTACTGAGTATGAGCTCTGATCGTGCATCCAAACTCCCTTAAACCAAAGTTTTTCCCATTCTGTCCACCATACCTACCTACATGTGGTATTTAACTGCCATTCCAAGTAAATTTCTCATGTGTTACCTTTAAAACCTTCAAAATAACTCCTGTTTTTTGTTCCTGTTTTTTGCTCATGAGGACGTAAATAGAGAATATTTATCTCACTTGTTGAATGGATTTCACACCCTAGACTAGTGGCTTCATCCGCTTATCCAAATGATAGAAGAGCTGGCAGCGGGGTGCCCAGCCCCAAATTAATACAAACAAATTCTCTTCACTATTTTTGCCCCTGATTTATCAGTTAAAGCATAATTGTGTAAACAAAAGAGAAAGAGGGATGACCTTCTACACCAGTTGCATCCTTCACCATGGGAGTCGCTCTTGTGAATCCAGTTGGCTTGTGACGTACTGTATTTTCTTTTTACCATTCGTTGACATTAGCATACATCTCCCAAAATATAGACACTCCTCCACGGTATGTGATTGTTGGCAGGCACCCGAGGATTCGATTAGCCATGGTTTGTGAGAGATGGATGGGAGGAGTGTCAAACTTTTAATACCCCTTTTTAATAAAATAAAAGCTCTAGCACATGAGTGATCCCTGCTTCCCTCTACGAAGGGCCTTTCTTTTACTTTTATGTTGAGTCTCCATCTTCTAACTTTATGCATAGTTGAGAGAGCATTTTTTCCATTCTGAGTTCTATGTGCATTTGTCCCATAAGCATCAATAATTACTTCATGATGTGATATTATTTGTTCTTAAATTATTTGTTCTAGTCTTCCTCATAAACTTTGAAGGTGTCCTGGTATTTATGTTTTGCCCCACTCTTAAGGACTATCGAAATACTCCCTCCATCACAGTATATTGGGCGCACCTCACAATTCTCAGGGACCAAGGCGTAGAGCAATTGGCTGGAGTTTGTTTGAAGCACGACTTGAATTTGGCAGCGGTATTAATTAGGATGCGCCTAATAGGACGAGAGATTAGTACTTAGTGAACTCCCCGTCCAATTAGGGAGCAGCATGCAGTACGGGAATAGAGAACGCATGCAACCATATGCTCGTATTCACACTTGCATGCAAAGAGAAAGCAGGGCCCCTAGCCCCTAATTGCTCTCAAAACGTCTATAATAAATGTCTAATTAATGCCCACGCGCCTTAAATTGTTCCTATTCTGAAAATCCATGGATTTGGAGGTGCGCCCAGTATACTGTGATGGAGGGAGTATCACTTTGCCATGCTTTCTCTATACCTGAAACAAACGTCTACCTTTCTTTACATTATTATTCATGATCCTTTATTTGAGTTACTCTTCGTGATGCAAAGTAATTGCTATGCTTTATCATTAAAGTTTTATTTATCATGCCTATGTTTAAAGTTTAATGATCTCAGCGTGCATATGCTTTTACATTAGATTGATCAAGTTTATGTTAACAGCGTGTCACCTAAAAAATTATTGTTTTATCGTTTACCTACTCGAGGACGAGTAGGAACTAAGCTTGGGGATGCTTGATACGTTATAAACGTATCCCTAATTTATGATGCTCCATGATGATATTATGCCAATTGATATATGTTTTCTCCCTTCTTTATGTCATTTTTATCGATTTTACGGACTAACCTATTAACAAGATGCCACAGAGCCAGTTCCCTGTTTTCTGTTGTTTTTTATATTCAGAAAAGTTGTTCTGGAAATATTCTCAAAATTAGAAAGTTCAAAGACCGGAAGTCCTATTTTCCCCGGAAGCATCCAGAAGACCGAAGAGGGGCATCAGGGGGGCCACATAGGGTGGCGCCCCCTGGCCGCGCCAGCTATGGGTGTGGGCCCCCTGGCCTCCACCGCCTTTGCCCTTTCTCCTATTTAAGCCCCCCCGGATGGAAAACCCTAAACACCTGATCAAAATCCCCGAAAAAGTTGCAGCTGCCGTCACCGTCAACCCTAGATCGGGGGGTTCTGAAGCTGTTTCCGGCACCCTGCTGTAGAGGAGATCATCATCGGAGGCTTCTACCTCACCATGCCTGCCTCCGGAGTGATGCGTGAGTAGTTCACCCTTAGACTACGTGTTCATAGATGTAGCTAGATGGCTGTCCCCTCCTCATATGCCTCCATGTTTAGATCTCGTGAGTTGTCTATCATGATCGAGATTGATCTTATGTAATTCTCTATGTTGTGTTTGCTGCGGTCCGATGAATATTGACCTTATGCCAAGTTGATTATAGTCTTTATTGCTTATGTTATTTGTGATCTTGCATGCTTTCCGTTGCTAGTGGTTACTCTGGCCAAGTAGTTGCTAGTGACTCCAAGAGGGATTATTTATGCTTGATAGTGGGTTCATGCCTCCTTGTTGCCTTGCTCGGGTGACAGAAACGTGAAGGGGGAGCATGTGCTGTCGCCATTAGGGAGAAAGCAGCGGTGAGAGTGCCTGCGTGCATAATCATTGCTTACATTACACACTTTGTTTAATGCAATTATCTGTTGCTTGCAACTTAATACCTAAGGGGGTTCGCATGATAACATGAGGGTGGATTATTAGTCATAGATGTTGATGGATGTTGGTCTATGTATCTTGTTGTAATGCCCGCACTAAATATCATAGTAATCTTCATGTCATATTGTGCACTACGGTGCAACCTCTATTTGTCAATTGCCCAGTTGTAATTTGTTCACCCAGCATGCTATCTTTTATGGAGAGACACCACTAGTGAACCTATGAACCCCGGTCAATTTTTCCACACTGTTAAACAAACCACAACAATTTCCTCCTTTCTTTACTTACTGCAAGCATACACTGTTTTTCCACACTATACGTCAAATCTTTGTTTTCAGCAAGACCCGTGAGATTGACAACCTCACTGTACCGTTGGGGCAAAGTATTTTGGTTGTGTTGTGTGCAGGTTCCACGTTGTTGATGACACCGGTGAAGCGCCAACACCATCGTTAGTGGCATCAACCCTCCGAAGGTCCTCCTTCTCCTACTGGATTGATAACCTTGGTTCTTAACTAAGGGGAAAACTCCTACCGCTGTGCTCATCACACCCTCCTCTTGGTGTATCCAAACGAGTGCAAGATCTGCGCCATAACATCCATCAAGAAACCCCTGCCAACAAGCCTTGAAACATACAAAAGCCCTTCTGAAGCACTCCTTCTCATATGACTTCCATTTTATTTTGAATGGAACTGTATGCTTGTCAATTTCTACAACACTACCTGGACTAGCCATCTCCACATCAGCTTTGAAGGTGTAAAGCAACTGAAAACTTTCATTACATTGACCATTAATCCTGTCAAGAGCCATTTCTTTAGCATTGAAAATCCTCATGTAAGGAATTACAATCTTATACTTCTCAAAAAGCTTCCCTTGGAGTGTTGTTGGACCAAGACCGGGTTTTTTCCCCCAGCCAATCCAATCCTGCATCTGCCACCCATCGAGTTTTTGCTAGTTTGGATTTTGCCTTCCCCCCTCCCCCTCTAGGTGGACAGGTGTGCTTGTGTGGGTTTTTCTTTATCAAAAACAAAATAAAAGGTAAAAAATAAAGGATAAGAAACATTACTCAATGATTTGAAATAAAATAATCAATTAACTTGGAGTACTTGAATCGGTTTTCTCTTTAGCATACATGATGCATGCAACCTCCACATACACCTATCATATGGACAATAAACTGTGAACCTTCTTGGCTCACTCCTTTTAATCTTATAGGAATTTTCAGTAAGAATGCAATATGTAGTTACTGCATTCCGACAGTCCAACATCAATTGGAATATGGTGCCTTCAGTAAGCTCAGGATTCTCTCTGTTCCACTCAATTGTTGGCACGTCGTCACCATCGTATTCATTTAAAATTAAGCTATCATTGTTATCTACATCCTCTTCATCGTCAGTGTCATCAAACCTAGCTCGGCACATGGGCTCCTCCAGATATTCATCATCCACTGCTTGCTGACTAGCTATATATACTAGTTCAGGGTACATCATCTCGTCTTCATCATCATTTCGAGGCACTTCCTCGTCAGGTTTTGCATCTTCTTCTACAACGGCCATAGCAGGTACAGGAGAAGCAGCAGCACTACCGGCAGCAGATTCAGCAACAGACATGTTGTGGCTCCACGAACCACTCTCTTTATTTGGTCTCGACCTACAAGGAGTCCCGGGGTGCCGGGTATTAGCAGAGACAGATGATTGCCGGACACCCTTCCCCTTGACTGGTTCTGCGCGATGCTGAAGCACGTCGATATGAAGTTTACCTAAACGGCTGCCAGCATTCAGAGTAAAAAACAACCTGAGATGCTCGTCGCAAGTTAGTGGGAGAAATCTTTGCTCGGTACTGCTGAAGTAACTCAATTCAACAACATCAGCATCGCTCCACGGATAGGCTGAACGGAGGGTAGTGAGAAAATCTCTGAAGAAAATGTTTGTTTCTACCACAACCGGATAGAAAAACGAATGAAAACAATGCGGTTTAGTACCACGTAGCACACTAGTTTCCATTCTAACCGCCAGCCGGAAAGCCATCGCTGGATCAATCCTATTTAGTTCAAACATACGGCTGCAGTTAGGCACAGGACAGAGGAGAGAAATTGGAACTATTCAACCTAAAAAATGTCAAATACGACCTTACTTACAAGCTAGGACACCAATTCAAGGGGAAACGTTGCTTACCCGGGTCTAATCCATGAAGTATCTGTCGTTGATTTGACCCAATCCTCTCCACGGATGAGGGCATTCTGGCGGTCCTGGATCAACATGGATTCGTAGATGGTGAGGTGGGGTTGATGGTGAGGTGGGGTATATGTTCCGGAGGGGATGGGGCAGCAGCGAACGCGGCACAACGGCGGAGGAGGGGATGGGGCAGCGGCGGAGGGGGCGAAGCTGCGCGATGCGGCGGTGTCGATCTGTTTCAGCTTCAGACAATCTTGCTTAAGTTTCTCCTCGTGGTCTCGCTAGGCGCACAATGTTCAAAGAAGGACCCGGCCCCACTCGTCATCATGAACTCATCAGTTGACGGTCAATGCATTGACTGGACGACAAACGGCAGTTTTCAACTTTTGCGAGAGTCACGGCTAACAGAATGGGGAAAAGTGAGCAAACGTTTAGAAAATGGGGAAGAACGAGCAAGACTAAGGAATCAAGGGCACATAATTAAATATCCCAAGAAATAATCCTCATCCATAGACAAAAATACCGATGTTTTCTCCCTAGTGGCAACAACACATCCTCCACCTGTCATGTTTCTGTCACTCGAACACAGATGCAAAGGAGGCATGAACCCACTATCTAGAATATAAACCCTCTCTTGGAGGTGCATACAGTATCTTGGACAAGGCAATCATACACACCGGAGAGCATTGCAGGACAATATTTAAACTCTTTAAAAATATAAGTGAAGCAAAGCAATCCGACATGAACAAAATAATCATAATCTCATGGTTCATCTGATCCCAGCAAACACAACATGTAGAAATTACATAAGGGTGATATTGATCATGTTAAGAAGTTCACAAGATCTAAACATGGTGGCACAAGGAGGAGAGAACACCATCTAGCTACTGTTATGGACCCATAGTTCCGGTATGAACTACTTGCGCATCTACCCATAGGCAATCATGGCGATGTAGAGGCCTCTTGTGACGATACCCCTCTTTGGCAGGATGCCGGAGCAGGACTGCAGAAGCCCTAGATTGGATTTTTAAGGTGAAGGCGCATTTGTATGTTTTTCATGGAAAATTCCTCCATCCCCCAGGTTTAAGGGTTAAAGGAAACTTATAGGCGAAGAGGCGGCGTGAGGAGGTGGCCAGGGCCACGAGGGGCCCACTAGACGCAGCATAGGGGGGACCTACGCCCGGTACCCCTGTGGTGGCTCCCTGGCTCTCTCCGGCTCTCCTTTGGACTTAGTCTTTGTTCCGGGTAACAAATGACTTATGTGGATTTCAGGACTTTTGGCGAATATTTTCTTCAGAACTTCTATGAAACATAAAAACATCACAAAATAGAAACTAACACTAGCATCTTGTTAATAGGTTAGTCCATGAAATCATCCGGAAAACAAAGTAAAACATGTAGAAAATGTGAAAGAACATAAACAAAACAAGTACATGACATAAAAATTAATAGATACATTTGGGACGTATCAGGTTGCGCATACATAAACAATAAAAACTCGCTTCACTGCGTAACTGCCAAAATCAATCTATGTAGATGTAGCTACACATGTTCTATCTTGTACTCGCCAACACCTGTAGCGGAAGTAGATGTCGGTGATGCATGTTGGAGATCCTCACGACCAAGCCTGGAGGTGAGGATGTTGCTGATTCCACACGCTTCCACATTCAAGATAAAATAGTGATCTCTTGTGAAGTATCCTCGCATACAAGAGCTTCAATCCGCCAGCGTTCTGCCGTACCAGAGATCTAGTAGATCATATCTATATGAGAGGAGAAATTCTCCTCCGAAACCACTTTAACCCTATAGATAAAATAATTGATATTATATAACGATGTTATAAACACATTTATAACACCCTAGGACATCTCATGTCCTCCATTACCTCTTAAATAAATTCTTCCTAACACCGGCATAATTTCTCTATTATAGTAACTTCCCCGAAACCACTCCGATTGACACCGGACTTGTTTCTGTGATATCGTAACAACATCAAACATTCATAAAACTAATAAAAACATATTGTTTCTCTCAATAAAAGTTTGGCACGGCTTAAACATGTAACCCGTAAAGACTCGATAACACACATACATGTTCGGGAACTTACTGGACAATAACCAACAGCGATACCGTGGATGTCCATGATGGCTCCTGTGTGTTCCCGAAGAACTAGGGAATCATATAAGTAACTTATTTCACTTATTCCCTTAACTTCACGATATCACAAGGTGAGACTATGTGATCTGGTCTAATCAAACTCTTTGATCATAGCACGTAAAACTCGTTTATCGATATCGTTCTTTTTTCTCATCCATATCCCCAATGACCCTGTGATAAATCACATAGTGTCTAGCCAGACGATATGTCATCGGTGATACTGAGAGGGCCCAGATAATTTATCTCTCTATCGTCTAGAGGAGTTAAGTACTAGTCTTGAACGATCTCAGTTCCATTATACTTTCTAGGTCATACCCAAATATCACCGTTATAATCCCTAGTTACAGCAAGACAGTTGATGACATTCAAAGTATAACTTTTGATCATACGGTCACTAGATATTCTCATAGTATAGGAATTATAGTCAATGTTAACTTCATATGCATTTGCTAAAGTACATAATGATTGTTTAGTCAATTTGAGCAACAACATACACTTGGGTCGGTTATGTACTATTGTTACCCTAACAATAAACTCTTATGTTTTTCTAGACTTTTATCCAAGTCCATGATCAGGAAAATATGATCATCTCGCAAACCATAAGATAATCTTAGAGACAAGATTAGGAACTCTTGTTTGTTTATGTCTTCACGCCCGCACAAATATTTTCCTTTGAAAACTCACTTTTCAAGTGTTATAGCGGTTGTAGCATGATGACTAAACTTAATTCTAAACTTGGAGATAGAATAATAACTGAATATTATTGTCTCTAGGGAATACCTCCAACACCAATAACTTCATGGTCAAAGGATGCATTGCAATATAACCGTGTTGTGATATGAGTCTAAGGACAAATATGTCTTAGTGAACTACACATCCATATTGTTCCCTTCCAACAATATGCTATCCATTGATGTTGACATAAATAATGTCCATGACCAGGAAAACATAGTCATAAAACATCGAATGAATTAGTCATAAAAGGAAAGGTTAGGGTTTATTGGTTTATTTCTGTGTTCATGATACTACACGTGAGCGTGAGTTTTTATCTAAATCTCATATTCAGGAACCACGTCAGTTACAGCACGGTAATATGAATCATAATTATGAAACAAATGTATAAATTAAATTGCCTTTTGGGCATACATCCAACAGTCTCCCTCTTGCACAACTAGCAATAATCCATTTGTATAAGTTCATCAAACACCTAGAAGATGTAAATTAACACTTATGCAAACATTGTGTTAGAGACATTTGTCATCAACCTCTTCTGAAGTTGTATGAACCATATGTATTATGATTAAACTCTTTCTTTCGGAATACCCGTTGATCATATGATCAACTACAACCTAGGCTACTCTACGTGAAACCTTGGTGGTTCAACTAAGAATACTGTATCACCGTCTATCAGATCGTCTTGCATCGTTTGTGAAATACCACACCTAGTCCATCTAATGAAACGGACAACCAAAATATTAGAAGTATTTAAACTTTTATCCTTTACTGCTATTGTTGCATTGTTTGTAAATATATGGTTAAACCAGTTAAGCATCTCTAACCCTCATTATTCATATAATCACAAGACTATATCTCAATCCTTGGTATATACTTATCACATAAGTACCATTTAATCTTATGTACTTATCACAGAAGTTATCTCTACTATATAATTTCCCTCGGGTGGTGATGGTTGGTACATACACCACCTGACCGAGACAACATTTCAAGATTTTGTGTCCGTCTTCAAAGTTCGCAAATGACACGTGTTGGGTCAGCTCTCGGCGTCCGTGCTGCAGACGAAAATCAAGTCAAACTCGAAATTGGTTCCACACACTGGCCCAGGCAATAGCCCACTCATCGATCGCTACACAAATAAGGCAGTTGAGGGTCCACCAGAAGAGAGATATATGTGCTGATGTGCATGACTGAGACGTGAGTTCTTTTTGAACCAAGGAGAGACATATGTGCTTGGCTGCTTGCAGGCAATAAAGTATATTTTTTTACTGTACCAAAGCATCGATCGGGAAAGGCTATGCACGCAGCAGTATATAGGAATATATACTACTAGACGGACAGACGCGCTTCGCCGCGCCGTCTTCATGGCGTTGTTAAGTAGCTTGTCTATATTTTTACCGTAGCGTTTTGATGATACTTTTACATAAGGCAGACATGCCGGTTCATGCAGGCAGGAGCGCCATGCGTGAGACACTCCATGTGTGGAGTGGTCGTTGTGGCCGGTGTGATAATTATACAAAATACACAGGTGGGAAAACATAATTATACAAAATACACAGGTGGGAAAACAATGTTTTTCTGTTCAGTCAAAACTTGGCCCATGATCTAGGAATGATTTTTTTTCACTACTTGCCCAAATAAATTGTGGAGCTGGCAAGGAAAATGCTTTCACTTGTAGAACACAGTCAGCTGCCATTTTGGGATGCTGGAATCTTACACTTCAACAGATGTAAGAACAGCTAGAGATCGACGACAACAGATCCTGAAACACTGCCACGAGTGTACAGATTCATATAAGCAGAGGTTTATAAGATGACACTTTAGCGGACTTCCCACCACTTGGCGAGAAGTCTCGGTGAACTAACCTCTGTGATGATTGTGTGCCTGTTACGCTAGAAACAGTTGTTACCAGTAACCACAGCCTCGTTTTGATGTGAAATTGAGGATATCCTAGCGCGTCGAAAAGCTCCATTTGGTGTATTATGCATGTGCTTCGAATTACAAAAATGCATGTGCTTCGAAGCTAATGGAGTTTGCACACATAGTCCATTGTTCTTCTCGGTGGTAGCAACTACATTAGTCATCATGAATTTTTGGTTCTCCCGTGCTGAGCATACTATAAATTTCTTGGTGACATATTCATGTTGCACATTCATTTGGGGAATTACTACTGTCTTACTATCCCCACCATCTTTCTTACTGTCCCTGCCACCTGTTAACGTTGTCAGAACACTTCCAACCCCGGCTTTCGTTGGAGTAACACTTGCTAATGTATTGGATTGTGTGGTATGTTTTTCACCAGCTTCTTACCTATTTTTGATCTCTCATTATGAAATATCGGATGCCTCCATTACTATCATTCTCCTCAAAATATCTTGGTATGCATCTGAAGAGGCAAGTAACTGCACGATCTTGACTACATCATATTGATTGTAATATCTTGCATAAGAACCGGCATACGTGGATGTCCCAATCCTGCATTGTTTTGCAGAATTAACATCAAATAAAATATAGATACAACTATAATTCTAGGACAGGTAACAGTTAAACGCTACAAAGTTAGCACCAGGCATAAGCACATTCATAAGTCTTGATTTGTCACATTTGGAGCCGTTTCTGAACTCTGTAAATCTTCGATCTTTTCGCATGCAGAAGCTTTTGAGGCTCTAGTAAGGACCGATCATGACCCAGACTCTCACAAAATAATAGTCAGTCATGCACTAACTCATTGAAACCTTCACCTGCCTCTAATTCAGATTTTTGACAAAACCTCCAATTCAGCTTTGAGTCCTTCTGACTCATGACATGATCACAGAGTATTTGGAGTAGCCTAAACTTAATTGTAACTGAAAGCTTACAATATTCAACGCCCTAGAAGGGTTCTACCAAAACTCTGTCCTCCTAATAAACTCTTAATGCCAACCATCGGATAGAAGTACAACTGTAAGAAAGGTTGGCCAAGTCAACACATCTGGTAATGCTCAATCTATATGGCTGTGCACGATTCAAGGAAAGTTGAAAATTAGTATCAACTAACAAAGGGCAAATAGACTATGTACTTCAAGCAATTTTGGGCACGTTCTGGCCTAAGAGGATTTAGTCTCAAGATATGCCTCCTCAGCACTCTTAGCAGCGATCGAGTAAGGCTGGTCACAATGGGGAGGAACTTAGCGGTAACATCACACGCTTCAATACAACTTTGCTTATGTGGCACGTATTTAATGAAGAGAGGGGTGCTTGTGGTAACTAGCTAAGTTACCGGAACATCACACACTCCAAGAAACAACGAGTCTATAGCCTAATAAATGCATCGTTGCATGACACTACATATATGTTACTACCCATTGTGGAGGTAATAACATAGTCTAGGAAAGCGTGTAGGTTACCAGTGTATGTTCCTCCCCATTGTGACCAGCCTAATGTATTCTACATGGTTCATTTAATGGATGCAACAAAATCATCAAGACCAAATGGTCTGAGGAAGAGCTGCACATGGAATAATGATCGAATGAAGTTCTAAACAGAAAAAAGAGGAGTGCGTGCGCGCGTCCTTGACACCCGCTCTGATACCGTGGTGAGCGCGCGTCGGCTCCAGAACTACGACAGGCTCGTACATCAGGAGGACGACGGGGTTGTGCACGACGAGCTGGTATAGCAGGAGAGAACGATAGCAGAAGGACGACGGGTTTGTGCGGGCTCGTACAGCAGGAGGACGAAGGGGTTGTGCACAAGCTCGGCCAGCTCCCTCGCCCGCGCATCCGTGGCGCCCGGGAAAAAGCGCGTGGTCTCCTGCGGCACATCCGCGTCCAGGTCTCGTCCCGTCAAAGGCTGGCTGGACCAGCAGCGCGTGGAGTCGATCGAGGCGAGGAAGAGGACGGGCGTGTCGAGGCCGTAGGGGATGCACGCTGCGCTTTCTCTCCTCGGCCAAACGCCGGAGCGCCTTGTCGGCCCATGCAGCGCGCGTCAAGCCGGGTCGCCGTCGTCGTCTCGAGCCGCGGCAAGGAAGAGGACGGGCGCGTCGAGGCCGTAGGGGATGCACGCCGCGCTTGCTCTCCTCGGCCACACGCCGGAGCGCCTTGTCGGCCCATGCAGTGCACGCCAAGCCGGGTCGCCGTCGTCGTCTTGGGCCGCGGCAAGGAAGAGGACGGGCGCGTCGAGGCCGTAGGGGATGCACGCCGGGCTTGCTCTCCTCGGCCACACGCCGGAGCGCCTTGTCGGCCCATGCAGCGCGCGCCAAGCCGGGTCGCCGTCGTTGTCTCGGCCGCGGCAAGGAAGAGGACGGGCGCGTCGAGGCCGTAGGGGACGCACGCCACCCTTGCTCTCCTCGGCCACACGCCGGAGCGCCTTGTCGGCCCATGCAGCGTCCCAGTCCGAGTTGCCGTCGTCGTCTCGGGTCGCGGCAAGGAAGAGGACGGGCGCGCTTGCTCTCCTCTGGCACTCGTCCCTCACCTCTTGCCGTCGCCGAACTGAGTCCTTCTCCAACGCCCTCGATCACGTGCACCGCCGGACCGGCGCCGGCGCCGCGGCGTATCCTGTGGCTCCGGCCGGCTTCTCTATGCACGCATGGCCTCTGATGGAGAGCAAGAAAAAGGAGAAAGCAAAGAACACCGCACCGCACGGCCGATCTGTCCGTGAGCAGGTGCGCATCACAACACACACGGCACTATCTCGCCCGTGACTTCCTGGCCACCTGCAGTCGTCGACCGCGTCGTGGAGGCGATGGGAGTCGCGGCGGTGCTCATCCCTAAGTGGCGGCTGCCGGAACTCTACGGGTCCTGAAAAGAAGAGGATGTATTTCGTTGGGGGAGAGACGGTAACCAATAAAAATGCATGCCCGGTTGGAAACAGTAAATCACGAGATATTGTGGAATCGTGGGAGGTCGCTTGGGGCCACGAGCAGCCACACTGTTAATACTGGGCCAGAAGCTCTCAGCACGCGGGTCATCCACCGAACGTAAAGGTTGAAGTAACTAGGTCGCGGAATTTAACTCGGGGATTATTCATATATTTTAAATTTAGAAATATATTCAGTTATGTCATTTTGCATTTACTCCTTCAAAGTTTTGCATTTTAACGCATTGAAAGGCGCAGTGGGCAACCCGCCTCGGCCGCTTGCCTCCGCTTCAGGCTAGAATTAAGGGGAAATGAAGCATAATTCTAATGGTGTATGATACAAGGAATATGAGAGTATACTTCAAACCAAAGATTACGATATATTTTAGTACGGTTGTAACACATAGACACTTTGCTAGTTTCTTATAATGTAACTCTTACATTATAAGCATGTTCTCCATCCTTTTGAAGAAACAACTTCAGAGTTATCTTTGAGGAGAATACTCATAATAATTGGAGTTAATTGAACTTCTACCAAATTCAAATTTTCAGCAATTATTTTTTTTACATGTTTTTACATAATGCATTTTTTGAGGAATTTATACTATGATCATAAATAATAAATCATTTGTTCATTGCTCACCATTGTTTTTTAACTTTGGGTCTTGCACTCGAAATCCCAATTTACTCTAAGAACCTAGTTCTCTCAAGTTTCAAAATTTTCATTTAAAACTTCATGCATATATATAGATATAGACACCCTATTCAGCACCATGGGTGTAGAAAACTTATTCTGCACCCACAAATTTTTTTTATGTTCCCTAGTCAAATATTTATATTAGGTATGTAATTATTTACGTACATGTTTGATCCATAAGAGAATATTTGGCATACAAATAAAAAAAATATGAGTCATAGCATAAAAGTCATAAAAACAACTTAAAAATGTGTATTTTCTATAAACAATTGTGGTGTCACGTAAGTAAAAGGTTTATGCCATGTATATATATTTTTATGTTCTATTCGACAAGAGGAGTACGACAAAATTTACGTGCCGTAAAAATCATGTACGATTCAAAAGATACAGGGTGGGTGTAGAATAACTATTCTGCACCCTGGGTGTCAAATAGCGCGACCCTAGATATGGATATATATCTGATAGCACTATATTAATTTTCACTTAGGATTTTAATACTTTGTGAATTAATAACCATGTTATCATATGTATTTTAGAAAATGATATTTTCAATGATATATTTTTTCTATCAAACAAATCCTTTAATGATTTCTAATACCTTAGATATTATCTAAATAACTCCCACTCACTTCAAAGGAAACAAGACTTATATAATTTTCCATGAAGTCAAAACAACTCTTGTTTTACATCACAAATTACATTGCCACCCCAAAATTTTATACCAACTGGATTTTACCCGTATAAACAAATTTTGGCCCTTGCATAATTAGTTCTATATTTAACAAAAAATCCTCGAGTTATACTTAGTACACAAACTCGATTAATTTTCCTTCAAAGCAATATGCTTTTGTTAATTTCTCATACAAACTTATTATACAAATCGATAAAACTTTGCTACAGATCACAAGATCTTTACTAGTCAACTCTTAATTTTGTCATAAAACTATTTAGGAAAAAAATCTTTATGATCCCTTTATTCCAACATGAATTCCTTCAAGTTTCTCAACTTGAAATCAATGGTATAAAATACTTTTTAACTCCAAGTTATTTGGAAATTTTTAGCCCTTCTATTATCTTTACTAATCACATGCACATACTTTATTAAAGTTTCCTTGAAACTTTTATGTGCTTTCTTGGTTAATTATTTTCTTGATAAGCAGTCGTGCCTCAAACCGTAATGCCTTTCGGTATTTGTATAAAATAATTGTCTATTCTAATTGCTTCCTCTTGCATAACTATGGTAACTATTTTCGGAGATTCATTAATCCCATCAAGAAATACCATCTTCCCACCGAATTCAATAAGGAATTAATCCCTTAAGAATCACATATCCCTAGTAACAAAACTTTGTGACTTATGTGGTGGTTTTATATAAGGATTTCCAATGTGAAATTGGAACAACAAAGAAAGTATAATTTTTTCTTTTAATCTTAGGATTAAGTTTAAATATTTTAGAAAACTTTTAGATTCTAAGACTAATGTGTCTCTTTATAGTTTGTCGTTCAAAAGTTTGACACATAGTAAAGGCAAAACATTTGTGCTAAAATCAAGAACTAATTTCAAAATAATCCTTCTTAGTGTTTTGACTTTGTCTCACTTAGTCAAATTATGAATTGAAAACTTTCAAGGCATCATTAAGACATAACTTCTAATTTTGTGGTAAGTCCTTTGTTATTGACGAGAGTATCATCAATAAACTTTTTCTTATTGACATATCTATGTGATTGAAGACTTAAACAAATTCACTCTTCAAAGAAGCGTGAAATTTATTAAGTATTTGATACGTCTCAAACATATCTATAATTTTTTAGGCTCCATGCTTGTTTTCTACATGTTTTCCCAATGTTTTCTATCATTTATTTCGACTAACCTATTAATGGTTGAAAAGTGCACCAGTTCTTGTTTTATAATTTGATGTGTAGGAATTAATTGAATTTTGACAAAAAAGCACAAAAGGAGACTTGTTGGGCAAGGATTGTGACTTTCTTGAAATCTGCCCACCAACAGTTTTTAGAGATCGTTAGTTTGACCCGCCGAAGATGACGTCCAATGGAAAAAACTAACACTTAAAAAGCGTGGGGAATTTTATTTTGATAATTCTAGACTAGAAGTTCGTCCAAAATGGAGTTCGTATGTGACCTCTGGACCCGTTTTACTGGAGGCCAAATATCTGATTACGGGATTACGGGAATTGATGACAGGACTGAGTCCAACTCTTACCATATTTGATGGATTTGGCCAAGACACGAATTTGGGGCCTCATGGGGGCTGTGAGGAGTCCCTAGGAATGTTCTAGAGGTGCCTAAGAACACATGGATCAAGGGTCCATCCATCAGAGGGTCGGAGAGCATTGTCCCATCAGATATAAGGAGAGGAAAATCGTAATTTTGGGGGCAGTCACCCATTGTCACGAATTTTGCCTCTCCCTTATCAGCCACCAAGAGGGGAGAGGCTCCTCCATTCCAGCAACAAGACCAAGGAATAAAGGGGCCAAGGGGCCGCCGGTCGTCGGCGCCATGGTCAATGATGACCCACATGTATAGGGGATCGCAACAATCTTCGAGGGAAGTAAATCCCAAATTTATTGATTCGAACAAGGGGAGCCAAAGAATATTTATATGCCTTAAGAACTGAGTTGTCAATTCAGCTGCACCTGAAAGTAGACTTGCTCGCAACAAATTATCATTGGTAACAGTTTTATAGCATCAGTAGGAATAAAATAACAGCAGTAGTAAAATGGTAACAGCAGTAGCAATCGCAGAAAACAGTAGTATGGGAAGTACCGTGGGCATAGAGGGAATGAATAGACAGGCGTTGCATGGATAACATAGGTCATGTAATAATCTAACACGGGCATTGCAGATAATAATAATAAAGCATCAAACATGTAGGAAAACCATAGGCATGTGTTCCAATATAGTCGTACGTGCTCGCAATGAGAAACTTGCACAACATCTTTTGTCCTACCACCCCGTGGCAGTGGGGCCTCTAGGGAAACTACTGGTAATTAAGGTGCTCCTTTTAATAAAGCACCCGAGCAAAGCATTTACACTCCGTGAACATACGTGATCCTCACATCACAGCCATCCCCTCCGGTTGTCCCAATTTCTGTCACTTTGGGGCCTCGGGTTCCAGACAATTACATGTGTAAACAACTTGCAGATATGATCAAGAAACATAATTATACTCATGAAACAATAACATGTTCAGATCTGAGATCATGGCACTCGGGCCCTAGTGATAAGCATTAAGCATAACAAGTTGCAACAACGGTAGAAAACACTAACAATGGATACTAGGCACTATGCCCTAACAATCTATCATTATTACATGATCAATCTCATCCAATCGCTTCCATCCCTCTCAACCTACAACGGTGTTTACTCACACATGGACGGGGGAATCATGGATGGTTGATGGAGAAGAGGTGGCGGTGTCGATGGCGAGGATCTCCTTCGAATCACCATCCCGGAAGGCCGCCAGAACAGGAACTTCTGATCCCCGAATCGAGGTTCGGGGTGGCGGTGGTGCTCTGTTGTGTTTGTGTGGAATATGACGAACTCCCTCGCGTTTTAGGTTTACGGGGCATATATAGTTGAAAGGGGAGTCCGAGGGGGTCCCGGGGTGGCCCACACCACCTAGCGGCGCGGCCAAGGGGGCGGCGGGGGTGGTGTGGCCCCCTGCTGACTCCTCTCATGGCCCCCTTCTGGCTCCCGGGGTCTTCTGGTGTTTTAGGACTAAAGGGATCTTTTTTGGGCATTTTCCCGAAAGTTAGTTTTTCTGCACAAAAACGAGACACCAAGGTAATTCTGCTGAAAACGGCGTTAGTCCGTGTTAGTGGTATCCAAAACTCACAAGTTTAGAAGAAAACAATAAGGAAAGTGTTTGGAAAAGGAGATACGTTTTGGACGTATCAGTCGCCGCCGCCTCCATCTCATCGGGGCTGCACATCTCCATCAACAACTCTCTCCTTCTCACCATGATGATGTGTGAGTAGTCCTCCTCGGGGCTTAGGGCTAGTGATAGTAGCTATGTGGTTATCTCTCTCTCCCATGATGTGATATTGATTGTGATCGTGTTCTATGTTATCATTGTTGAATCTATGATGTTTCCCCTTCAATATGTAATGGATACGATGTGTTCAATTGGTTTTATCTAGTATAATTCTCCAGAGTCGCCTTTGTTCCATGGTGCCAGTGAGGGTGCCGTGTGTGACTCTATGGACTATGAATTAGAGGCATACTTAACATTTTCTTGTTCTTACTTTGTTGGATTGAATTGGAATCATGAGGTTTCTTGATGCTTGTGTTTATTATAATCTCTATAGTGCCAAGGTGACAATGCGGGTGATGTGGATTGATTAGAAAGATAATATTCAAGAGATATGTTGTGGTGTTTATTAGTACTATGTTTGGATGCTCAAAGTGACAAAGTTGAGGTGTTCATTGATGGGAATGTGAACTTTAAGGTGTGCTTGTCTAGCCCTACGCGATTCTAATCCTACCTGATTCACGAGAAACGATTTTCGAGCTATGTCTTTCATGCATGTTGATAGAGGAAGTATCATATGTTTAATTGTGTTAATGTTGGTCAGGGTTGCTACTAGTGAAATTATGATCCCTAGGCCTTGTTTCCAACCATTGCAACATTGTTTACTTCCAGTTTTTTCACTTGTTTGCTTGCAGCCATTTTTATTACAGATTTAAAATATCTTGCTTTACCATCCATATTATCCATATTTTATCATCTCTTCGCCAAACTAGGGCGCCTATAAAACTGACAATTGTATTGCGTGTGTTGGGGACACAAGAGACTTCTTGTAATTTAATTGCAGGGTTGCTTGAGAGGGATACATTCAACCTATACCTCCCTGAGTTTGATAAACCTTGGGTTACTCACTTGAGGGAAATTTGTTGTTGTCCTACAAACCTCTGCGCTTGGTGGCCCAACATATTCTACACGAGTAATAACATGTAGTAGACATCATTATTTCACTCAATATCTCAAACCTTCATCATGTATATGATGTTATGGAAATCATAGTGTCACACGAATGTGGTGTCAACTCAATCACAAAATATTTCAGAACAAATGATATTTCACCAATTCAAAAGATTTGTAACTTGATCATACATGAAGTGAGTGATCCATAATATTCTCATAATATAACCACGACTTCGTCCTATTAATCCACATGACTATTATGTCGTCAAACATGTGACCTTATTAAATAACTTGATCTAAATATTTTGAATTATAAAAATAAAAGTGGAGATGTATTCATCCTTGGAGGATCCTTTATGCGATTAACTTGACGCTCATCAACACGTTTTATTCTTCTATATCGAATGCATAAAATAATTTTAGCAATCGATACACCAGAGATACTAGCAAGAATGACAAATATCATTTAGGTATAACTCTTATACCTTTATCACCTTTGGTGAATTTCTCCTTTTCCTTGGGGAACCTTTTACAGTTCCTATTCCAATCCCCCATCTTTTTACAAAAAAAAAGCATACAGACTTACTCCATGCAAAAAAACTAGGGCTTATTCTAGGCTTTAGCACCTTTGCCCTTTCTGTTCTTTTTCTTCTTGAATGGTGTAGTCTGGGAAACCATTAATACTTGATTTTTTCCTCCTCACACGAGTATCAACAGTTTTCAGCATAGTAAGGATCTCATTTGGTGTTTTCTCATCCCATTCACGTTGGAATTCATGATGAAACTGTTGTAAGACGGTGGGAGTGAAGTTAGCACCAAATTTGTACTTAGCTCAGCCGGGATTGGAAATCCCAAAGTTTGAAGCCTAGTTCTGCAACCAAACATCTTGATTACATGCTCACTCATTGAGCTTCCTTCTTCCATGTTAGATGACCACAAAGTCTTTGTTATCTCATAACGTTCAGTCTTGCCTTGTGTTTGGTACATGGATGTGAGTGCAACTATCATATCATACGCGGACGTACGATTAAATTTTTTCTACAACTCAAGATCCATACATGTCAACATGAGACATTGAACAACTATTGCATCACCACTCATCATGGTGTGTGCATCCTTTTCAGCATCAGAAGCGTCGTCGTCAAGATCCTTTGGAAGAGGAGCATTGCTAACATACTATTTCTTAATACCCTTGAGAACAATTATGAGGGAACGTACCCAATCCGCATATGTACTTCCATTGGCAGCAAGTGGTTTCTTCTCAAGTAGTGGACCAAGGTTAATAGCGGGTGCGTTACGAGCCGTGGATCTACAACAATTTAATAGTTCACTTAGACATGTTCGTAATTATTTTCCAAGAAATTGTTAAAATAATTAACTATGTGCCCTAATTCTGATATTCCTCGTGATCAGAATTTAATGTATTATGGAATCCACGCTCAACTTACAACAAAGGATGGATACATCTCAAGATTATAAGCTCAACGGGTAGGCCAACTTGCCAATCACTACCACCGTGATTCCCGCTTCACCTTTCGGTGTGTGTGCTCCGAGCTCATGACTATCATGCATGAACGTCAAGTCAACCAACTAATCATAATGCATCAAGTGATATCATGATGGCCCTTGGATACAAGTCACCTACATGGATCAACTTGATGCCCGCCTCCCAGTCATAAGAACACGTTGACCCTTGGATACAAGTGATGAACGCGAACCCCAATTGGTTTGATGGTGCTACAGTTGGAAAAGCACGATCTACCTTGGTATTTTATAAGGAATCATCTTAATAATCACGTCTATTTTGCAATCAAAGGGACATGATAAAACAAATAAAACATGCACGAGTAAAACAAGTGATGTGGCACAATCTTCCATCATCTCCAACATATCCTGCGTTGGTGGTTCTATGTCGAGGTTCATGACAAGTGCAATCCTGATCCTTTCCCATCATCGCCATGATCAGGTTTAGGATTTTTTGCTAGCTACAAAATAGTATTAGGTAAAGCATCTTAAAATTCTAAACTTCGAGACTATACCACATCACGTTTCCTGCAAAACAGAGTTAGACGTCCCCAACTTTTGTTTTGCATCTTGTAGCATGGTTGTAGGATCTACGAAATGAACCGGTAAGTAACCTACGGTTACATAAGGCATGATTATTGATGGAAGATGATGTTGGTAGACCCCAAGAGAAAGGTTGTGAAGAGTGCAACAGCAAGTTTTCCCTCAGAAAAGAAACCAAGGTTGAATCGACCAGTAGGAGGACAAGCAACTTCTAAAGATTGACGTCGTTGATGTGGTAGGGGGCACTATCACTTCAGTAGCAACGTGGAACCTACACAACACAATCAATTCACTTTCCCCCAACAAAGCAGTGTGGTTGTCAATCTCACCGGTTTTGCTGATAACATAAAGGTTAAATGTATAGTGTGGAAAACAGTATGAGAACAATATGAAAACATCAGTAGCAGTGTGAAAATAGTGGAAGCAGTGGTTGTATTATCAGTATGAGAAAATGGACCGGGGTCCACAGTTCACTAGTGGTGTCTCTCCATAAAATATAGCTAACATGCATGGTGAACAAATTACAGCTGGGCAATTGATAGATAATGAAAAATGCATGACATGATGATTACTATGAGATTCATGCGGGCATTACAACAAGATACATAGATCGTCATCCAACTTCATCTATGACTAATAATCCACCCTCGAAATATCATCCAAACAAACGTTGGGTATTAATTTGCAAGCAACAGATAATCGCAGTAAGAAAAGTGTGTAATGTAAACAATGTAAACATCGTTGTTTTCTCCCTAATGGCAACATCACATCCTCCATCCGACACGTTTCTGTCACTCGAGCACAGATGCAAAGGAGGCATGAAACCACTATCGAGCATAAATACTCCCTCTTGGAGTCACTAGCATCTACTTGGCCAGAGCATCTACTAACAACGGAGAGCATGAAAGATCATAAATAAAATACACATGAAGACAACAAGATAGATTGATAATCAAGAGACATATCATTCAATAATCATCAGATCCCAGCAAACACAACATTTAGCATTACAATAAGATGATCTCAATCATGTAGGGCAGCTCACGAGATCTAAACAGGAGGCATAAAGAGGAGAGTACAACCATCTAGCTACTGCTATGGACCCGTACTCCAAGGATGAACTACTCACGCATCATTCCGGAGGTGAGCATGGTGGTGTAGAGCCCTCCAGTGATGATTTTCCTTCCCGGAAGGGTGCCAGGGAGAACTCCAGAACCCTCCCGGTCTCGGGTTGACGATGGCAGTGGCCTTGGGTGTTTTTTGTGAAAAAGTGGTACATTTTTAAGGTTCACGCATCGGGGGGAATATATAGGAGAAAGAGTGATGGCGGTGGGCGCCCAAGGGGCCAACACCATCCCCAGGTGCGGCTAGGGGCGCGCCGCCCTATGGTGTGGCCCCCCTCCGGGCCTCTTTGGGACTCCGTGGAACCTTCGAGAATTCTAAGACTTCCAGGCTTTGAATTTTCCAATTCCTAGAACATTTCCAGACAACTTTTCTAAAACTAAAAACAGCAGAAAACAAGAACTGGCTCTATGGCATCTTATCAATAGGTTAGTCCCCGGAAATCGATAAAGCTGACATAAAGTGTAAGGAAAACATGTAGCACATGTCTTAAAACAACATGGAACATCAGAAATTAAGGATACGTTTATGATGTATCAACATCCCCATGCTTAGTTCCTACTCGTCTTCGAGTAGGTAAACGATAAAAACACAAAATTTCTGAGATGACATGCTACGAACATAAAATTGATCATCTAAATTGTAAAAGCATAAGCATAGCTGAGATCATAGAACTTTAAACACAAGCATGATATATATAATTCTAACAATGAAACATAACAATCACTTTGCATCTTGAAAAGTAACACAAATAAAAGATCATGAATAATAATGCACTTGAAAGTTATACGTTTGTTTCAAGCATAGAGATAACATAGCAAAGCGATATTTCGCTTTTCCTTAAGAGTGGGGCAAAACATAAATGCCAGGACACCTTCAAAGTTTAAGAGGAAGACTAGAACAAATAATAACACATCATGAATCAATTAATAATGTTTCTGGAACAAATGCACATTAAACTCAAAATGGCAACTATGCTCTCTCAACTGTGCATAAATTTAGAAGATGGAGACTCAACATAAAAGTAAAACAAAGGCCCTTAACAGAGGGAAGCAGGGATCACTCATGTGCTAGAGCTCTTTATTTTAGTAAACAGAGGTATTGAAAACATTTTTTAGAGAGGTGTGTATGCTTATGTCAACGAATGGTAAACAGAAAATACAGTACGTCACAAGCCAACTAGACTTCACAAGAGCGGCTCCCATAGAAGGACGCATCTGGGTAGAAGGTCATCCCTCTTTCTCTTTTGTTCACACATGTATGCTTTGACCGATAAATCAGGGGCAAAATAGTGAAGAGAATTTGTTGTATTAATTTGGGGCTGGGCACCCCGCTGCCAGCTCTTCTATCAATTGGATAAGCGGATGAAGACACTAGTACAGGGTGTGAAAGTCCAATCAACAAGTGAGATAAACATGATGTATTTACGTCCTTATGAGCTAAAACAGGAGCACAAAACAAGAGTAATTTTGAAAATTTTAAAGGTAACACATGAGCAATTTACTTTGGAGTGGCAGTTAAATACCACATGTAGGTAGGTATGGTGGACACATTTGGAAAACTTTGGTTTTGGGGAGTTGGATGCACGAGTAGAGCTCATACTCAGTACAGGTGGAGGCTAGCAAAAGACTGGGAGCGACAAATCAAGAGAGCAATAATGGCCATAATCATGCATAGTGACAAAAACATCATTAGTCAAAGAATATGTGTTACTACAAGTTAAAAAAAACTAAATGATCATAGAGGCTATAAGTGACTGGTTTGTAGTAATAAACATGGTGTAATCATGCGCCAAGTCAACCAAATAAAACGTTCAAATGAGAACACCACAAATTTATGCTTCAATATGACAAGAACAACTCATGATTCTTTCAATGGAACATTAAACACTCTCAGCTATTTGAGACAAGTCATGCTACAAAAATAACCACTAGGCTTAAGAATTAAAATAACATCTAGCATGCCATGATAAATTCTAGCCACAGTCTATACAAATTTCTATTTGCACCGTTATAAGGACGAAAATTGTACTATTGCTTTCCAACACCAAGCATTTTATACTAAACAAAAACTCTCCAAAAGATACAATAATGAAACAAGAGAGTACTAACACAACTCTACTAAAACTAACATCTTTGAATAAGAGATGCAAGAAAAATAGGAGCTAAAAAGGAAATTTGCACCAACTAGAAGAAAAACTAAGAATCCGAGCATAACGAGTATTCAATGAAAAAGAGGAGTGTGTATCTCTTCCACACAAAGAATGGTAGGTTCCAACAACATTATTGCAGCAAGGAAAACAAAATAAAACAAAGGAAAACAAAATAAAAACAAACATACGCTCCAAGTAAATTTCATATGATGTGACCGAATAAAAATATAGTTTCACTAGAAGTGACCTGATAAATTGTTGATGAAGAAGGGGATTCCTTGGGAATCCCCAATATTAGATGCTTGAGTATTTTTAGAATTTGCAGAGATGAACCACGGGGGCATCCCTAAGCTTTGACCTTGCACTCTTCTTGATCACATTATATCACCCTCTTCTCTTGACCCTTAAAAACTTCCTTCACACCACACTAGAGGGTTATTGCAACAAAAAAAATCCATGGGTTCTACATGGGCATAACTTCTATTGATACTTCTAACCATTAGGTACATACACTGATGTTTCGTGGAGCAAAGGAATCCACTTGACATTGTAAAACAACAAATGCAAGAAAAATGGCAGAATTTGACAAAATCAGAACAGTTTGTAAAGACGAATTTTTTCGGGGCACTTACGTTGCTCATATCGAAAAACATAAATAACGAAAAGGTTTCTGAATTAGCCGAGGAATAATCACAAAAACTTTCGGGTCATTTTGATCTTTTTGGAATTTATACGATTTTTTACGGTGGACAGCAGAAGTCTGTTTCATGCGCAGAAATCCAAAACCAACTCCAACTTTTGCTAGAAACTTTACTTGGCACAACTAATACATGAAAATAAAGATAAAAAGGATTTTCTACAAAATTATACAACCCTTTTACTTAAAGAAAACAGATAAAAAGAAAGCAAAAATAAAATCATGAGTTATCTCCCAAGAAGTGCTTTCCTTTAACGCCTTTTAGCTAGGCTCAGAAAAATGGAATCATGTGTTTTCAAGAGGAGAGGCATTCAAATCAAGATAAGTAAATTCCTCAATAAAGCATTGTATTTTATCTAAATGAATTTTAAACATTCCTCTCCTAGAACTTTTAGGTTTACTACTCTCATCAAATAAATTTTCAGGAACAGTCCAATCAAAATTCTTTTCTTGGGCTTCATGTAGTGCTACCAATTTAAAGGGGATTGGTATTTTTATCTCCTTTTCACTTTTAGGTTCAGCTTTTTCAAGCGCACCAACAATATCTACACATGAGCCTAGCATATTGAAACGGTCAAAAACTTTTCTAGCTTCTATAGCAACATCTCCAAAATCTTTAAGCATTGTTTCTAAGATATCATTTCTTTTTTCAATATCTTCAATATTATTCAAGTTGAGGAACATTTGATGCAGTATGGGGTGAAGGTTAACAAACCTAGCTTCTAACATGTGAATTAAAGAAGTTGCAGCAGTTTCATAATTTGGAGCAAGTTCTACTATGGATTTTTCCTCAACTTTATCATGCTTACTAACATGATTAAGAGTTCTTTAATGGTATCATTTCCAAGTATAGAACCACTACCTATGGGTAGATCTTTCAGAGTAAACTTAGGGAGCAACAGGATGAAGAATAACAACAAGGTAACAAAAGTAACAACTAGAATAAGAACTAATTTTTTGTGTTTTTGAGAAAGAGAAGCAAACAAGACAAAATAAAATAAACAAAGCAAAACTAAAACAAAGTAAAGAGATTGGAAGTGAGAGACTCCCCTTGCAGAAATTCTCTTCCTCCCAGGAAATAGCACCAGAAAAATTGATGGAAGCTGACGTTGGTAAACCCCAAGAGAAAGGTTTTGAAGAGTGCAGCGGCAAGTTTTCCCTCAGAAAAGAAACCAAGGTTGAATCGACCAGTAGGTTGATGTGGTAGGGCGCACTACCGGTTCAGCGGCAATCGTGGGGGCAAAGTTATTTGATTGTGTTGTGTAGGTTCCACGTTGCTGCTGAACCGGTAGTGCGCCATGCCATCTCAGCTACTTCAACCTTCTGAAGTTACTCCTTCCTCCTACTGGTCGAGTCAACCTTGGTTTCTTTTGGAGGGAAACTTGCTGATGCACTCTTCGTAACTTCCTCTTGGGGTCTCCCAACGAAAGTGTGTTCACACGCATCAAGCACTTTTCTGGCGCCATTGTCGGGGATCTCAAAGTCATCAAGAAGCAGCCACTCCCTCGTCACCTCTGGCACCAACTTTTCTCGCGCCGTTGCTGGGGAGGAAGCGGATTTCTGCAAGGGGAGTCTCTCACTTCCAATCTCTTTACTTTGTTTTTGTTTTTCTTATTTTATTTTATTTTGTCTTGTTTTCTTCTCTTTATCAAAAACACACACAAAAAATAGTTCTTATTCTAGCTGTAGTTTTATTCTTGTTTTAATCTTGCTTTGTCATGTTTGCTATCAATGGTTGATGTCTTTGAAACTAGATCTTATATGCAGGGTGGGTTAACAGATGAACAACAAAAATATTATAAGGAACAGCGCTTGTCACAAAAAGGAATACACTTATGTGAGCAAATTAATATAATGCATGACTATGCTAAAAACTTGTGATCTACTTATAATGTTACTTATTGCTTTGTTAAATCTTGCTGCTGTAGGAGGTATAAACACCTCCCTTTTCAATGTGAGTATAATGATTATTTTACCATATCTTCTTATGTTAAGGGAAATTATGAATTATATGATGTGGAACAAATTGAAGAATTTATTGCTTCGAAGGGTGCATTCGAAATTGCCTATTTGCTTGAAAGTATTGATGATGCACCTTATAAATATGAGATTTATGATATACATGAATATTGTTTTGATAATTACAAGGATTATAATTACTACATAATGGAATATATTAATAAATGCTCTGAGCCTAAGGAAGAGACTGATGCCTTGCAGGAGCCTATGGAAGAAGAAATTGCTGAATCTGGAAGCTCATTGGATGAAAAAGAGGAGGAGAGTGATGAAATAGCATGGTGCCCCCATGTGTGGTTCTGGTAATTGATGACAATCAATATGGGCTAATGGCTGCATTGAGCTATACTTGTAGAGTTTGTCCATAGGCAATGCTTGATATCCATGTGTTGGATTCAAGATGATCAAGTGGTGACCAAGGTGCTATTCATGTGAATATCCCAAGTTTGGTCATGAGAGAGTTCAGAATATTGCAAGTATGTCTTGGGGAATAATATTGTGTGAACATTCATTTTTACCTTCAAGACATCATTATTATGAAGAGAAAAAAAAAGATACAAGGTTGATCAAGGCAAAGTGCTAAGCAATGGTTAATATTGATCAACTCACAAAGAAAGAAGATGTACCATGTGGGATCATGGTATGATATTAATTGTTCATATAGCTTTGTGTTCTAACCCATTATATGTGTGTGGAACATCTATGTGGGGTTAGGTATCTTTCCATGAGGCTTGCATCAAAAGGAAGATTGCATATAGTCCATGGTGGATGACGTCAAGTTGTGGTCGTCATCAAGATCGAGAAGTGCAAGTTAAAGGGGAGCATATCTAAGAGATGACATGCTTGAAGCTTTCCACTCTTTTGGAGATAATGTCCAAGTGAAGATATACCTAAAAGAGCCTCTCCCATAGTGTCGTATGGGGGAGCAATCTATGTGTTTTCACCGAGCAAAGCAAAATCAAGAAAGGTGTTCCATCTTGAGGAGGTCAAGATCTTCATCATCTAGCTCAAGTGGAATGCTTAACACAAAGGTACGATCTTGATAGGTTTTCTATTTTACCGGTCTCATAGCATTATTTGGGAGACCGGTTTATAGGATAGATAACCGTACTATCAAGAGGGGCTCTCATATTAGCAACTTGATCGCATCATTCGGAGAGAGCTCAAACCTTTGCATACTTGTCACAATATTTCTTCGATATTATTTGTGTTTTCTCCGTGTTTGGTTTTAGAGCTTGTCATGTCCTTCAATACAAGCTCAAGTTCATCAAAAATGTGTTTCGCATGAAAAACTTATTGTGTTTTTTATATTGGAGGTTTTACCGATTGTTCCTTTATAGAGGGTTCAAACCTTTCATAATTTTTTTAATCCTCCAATTATCAAATATGATGTTGATTTTCATAATATTGTAGTTCTCGTTCTTGAAATTTCAACGAGTCCAAGATCATCAAAAACGCAGTCCGGATGTAAAAGATATCGCGTTTTTAGTGAAGAAGGTTTTCTGGAAACTGGAAGGCTGGCCTAGGCCGGGCGGTTCTGTTAGGTGGCCGGCCGGAGGCCAGGGACGCGCATAATGCCCCCAACGGGCTGATTTTGGGGTCCTATATAAGGGGTCTTCTTCCCCAATGGTTGCCCACCTTTTAGGCAAGTTTTCCCCCACCATTATTGACCTCTTGGAGCTTGCTTTCTCTCTATTCCTCCATGATTCTTGCCTCTCATTAGTGGGAAAAGAGAGAGGATATCTAGATCTATCTTTCCACCAATCCATCTCTCCTCTTAGTGAGGGGAATCCTCTGGGATCTAGATCTTGCAGATTCATTTGTTGAGTTCTTCCTTGTTCTTCCCCTCTTCTCCCCCATAGCATTTGTTGCTTTGGTGGGATTTGAGAGTGAAGGATTTGAGTACTTCTTGTGTTTTTTCTATTGCATAGGTTGCATCGGTTTGAGTTCTCTACGAGGATACGTTCGAGTGAAATGTTGAGAAGCTTGTTACTCTTGGGTTCTTGGAGTGCCCTTGAGCTTGTCCTCTTGGGTACTTGGAGTGCCCTAGACGGTTGATTGTTGCCTTGGAGCTTTGGAAGCTTTCGAGGCCTTGTTGCTATCTCGGAGTTTTGGTAGCTCGCGGGATATTGTTGGGAGCCTCCAATTGAGTTGTGGAGATTGCCCCAACCATGTACGGGATCGGTGACCGCCCTCAAAGGCCCCATAGTGGATCGTGGCACTCCCCATTGGTGGAGGCACGAGGCGAATAAGGTGAGCCATTGGACGCTTGGAGTCATTGTGACTCCACAACTCTCCAACGGAGATTATCTTCCATTGGGATGTGAACTTCGGGATAAATCATCGTCTTCATGTGTCTCGGTCATTTCTATACCCGATCACTTTACTTATGAAATTTACTTTGTGATAGCCATCGAGCTTGAAGTAACATATCTTGCTATCACATAGTTGCTTGAATTGTTTAGCATAAGTTGTTGGTGCACGTAGGTGAACCGAGTTTTTTTTAGGTTTTTGGCTTGATAAATTAAACGCTAGTTTTATTCCGCATTTATTCAAGCTTTAACCGTAATTATTTTTAAACGCCTATTCACCCCCCCTCTAGGCGACATCTGTGTCCTTTCAATTGGTATCAGAGCAGGGTCTCTCTTCATAGGGCTTCACAACCTAGAGAGTAAAGATGTCGGCTAGGGGATTAGTGCATAATGACACTTTTGTATTCGATGGCACAAATTATGATACTTGGAAAATTAGTATGCTTAATATTTTTAAGGACATGGGTCCAAATATATAGAAAATTGTAGATATGGGTTTTTCTTCTCCAAAGGGCCTTGATTGCTCTTTAGAGGATGAGAACAACTTATATCTCAATACTCAAGCTACTAATGTGTTTTTCAAATATTTGAGCATTGTAGTTCTTGAGTCAATTAGGCCATCTCGGAATGCTCATGAGATATGGACCAAGCTTCAAGATAAATATGATGTGTCCAAAAATTGTGGGAAGGATTATTCTCCCCCCACCTCCGGACGTGATGAGTTCTGAACTTCTTCTACTTCACCAACATGTGTCAAGCCACAACATAATTATATGATGAGTAGTGACAAAAATTGCAATCTTGATAATAAGCTTATTGTTGATGAGTCTTCATCTCTATATTATTACAATACTTTGTCTATGGACTTAAACACATCTAGCACCCAAAATGATTTACATGCTTGTGTTGATAGTCCATGCATATCATGTAGAAATTCCTTGACTAAACCTTATGATGGTATGCTTGATACATCTTGTTTCCATAGTAAAAAATGGTTGTATTTCCTCTAGTCCTTGTGTTACTAACCATGTAGAAGAAACTCAACATTCCATGGAACAATATGTGGATTTAAGTGATGCTTCAAGTAATGGTTCATCATCATCTAACATATCTCACTTATGACTTATGGCTAAAGTTTCAAAGGTAGCTCCTACTTTGAACACCAATGTATATAGTGATGATGATGATGATGATGATGATGATAATGACAATGATTCATTAATGGAGAAAGGTAAAATGATTCACAATATCCTTTATGAGGATAAAGATGCTTGTGCCAATTTCCTAGAAATCATTAGATCACTTGATAGGCGCAATATCGCCATTAAGGATTTGGAAGCATGCATTGACGCGTGTTATAGCCGCGAGCGTGATTATTCCAATGAAATTGCAAAACTAGAGGAAGCTCTTGTAGAAGAACAAACCATCAATGAATCTCTTGAAGGGACTTTTACTCTAGAGTTGTCAAAATTAAATGACTCTCATGATAGAAATCTTGAGGTGGTTAATTGTCTTAAAACTAAAAATGATGAGCTAAAAGTTGCACATGCTCAACTTAAAGCTTCATATTCAAAAGATCTTGCTAAGTTGCCTTGTCCTATTGCTATTAATAATGATGTTTGTGCTACTATTTCTTGTGAAGCATCTACGTTGAAGAAGAATGTTGAGCTAAGGGCTCAACTTGAGTTGCTAACTAGCAATTATGGTAAATTGGAAGAAAGTCATGAAAAGCTCTCAAGCTATCATGAGGATCTTTTAGTCTCACATGATAAGCTAAAGTTAGCTCATGAGGATATTATTACCAAGGTGGTATCTTGTGAGCCTCATGTGTACATTAGCACAAACTCTATTCAAAATTCTATTTTTCCTCGTGATGGTCCTAGTAATTCATTCACTCATAATATCGCTACATCTTGTGATGAATTGCTTTCCATGCCATGTTTCTCTACAATGATGCATCTACTTCGTCTATTACTTGTGTTTCTACTAACCATGTAGAGGAAATAAAAGAGATCAAGGCCCAAGTCACTTCTTTGAAGAAATACTTGGAAAAGCGTCATGGGAAGTCCGCACTTGACAACATGTGGAGTGTGCAAAGATTACCCAATGACAAGAGTGGACTTGGATTCAACTATAATAATAACAAGAAGTCCAATATTAGGAAGAATCATACAATCAACAAGAACAAGGGCCAAGAACAAGTCAAGAATTCTTCCAATATTGTTTGCTTCAAGTGCAAGGTTGAAGGGCACCATGTTAGGTCTTTCCCATTAAAGAACAAGCCTCTTAGTGAGAAGCAACAAGGGAAGCGTCCACAAGTTCAATCTGATGCCTAACCTCAAGATGAAGAAAGGCCTCTTCCCAAGAAGAATCAAGTTAGAACTCCTAAAGTTGAGAAATCAACTAAGAATAAAAGAGGAAGCCGGTGTTGCTACTTATGTCGTGAAAAGGGCCACTTCGCTTCCTCATGCACTAATGGTACCTTATCCAACCCTATCATTATTGATGATGTTTATTCCCTTTGGAAGGATAAGGTTTTCAATGTGTTTGCCAAACATGTTGGCACTCAAAGTGGTGTCAAGAAACGAACCATTTGGGTTGCCAAACCTATTGTGACTAACCTCTTAGGACCAAACTTGGTTGGGGACCAACAATCTAAAACTTGATCAATAGGTGTTGTTGGAGGGCATTGGAGATTTGGCTATCTTATGAATAATTAAGGGGTCTTCATCAATTATATTTACTCAATCCAAGTCATTTGTATCATCATATATCTATCTCATATCCAATATTTCTCCTTGCGGTAACTTGTATTTAAATTATATACATTGAAAGTTGATTGCCCCTTTCATGTGTTAGTTTTGTATCTAGCATGTGTTTGTATATGGTGTGCTTAATAATCACCTATCTTGGGTAATCTAGTATGTGTTTATTGGTTTGCACTCCATGTACTTGTTTGTTTTGTGTTGAGCCTTTATTTCAATTTATGATTAATTTAGTTTCCTCTTTTGAGACATTAGTGAACTATCTCATTTTGGGGGAGTGATGTTATTTGCCACCTCACAATCCTAAAATATGTGTACATGAGGTATATCACTTATTATTAATGTGACAAGATTATATAGTCTCCATGTGGTATTTCATTCTCATGATAAATTAAAATTTTACAATGTTCATTAATTATCACTTATAGGATTTCACTTGCCTCTTGTTGAAAAGAAATTGATTATCACATTATGGGGGGGGGGGGGTAATAAACTATGTGCATATTACAATCCTAGAAAATGTGAACATGTGAGGTAATGCCACTTAGAATTTATATTCTAAATTATCTTGTTACTACGTGGCATGATTAGCTCAAACAAGTTCCATATTTTCTTAAATGAGTTTTTGTATCTCATATTTTGGTTTCTTGAATTTGAGAGAGTTTCTACATGCGGTGTTCCTCAAATGTTCACTAGTATGTATTATTTGGGAAACCGATTGCTTCAATATATATTAAGCATTGCTTTACATGATCATTTTACTAGTTGAAGCCACCAAGAATCTCTATGTAAGAATGGTAATTAACTCATATCCTTTTCCGTATGATTTTGTGTTGTGAACATGATCATGAATATTTTTGCAATATACCACCAAAAAGTAACACCATACTCTCCTTTTCCTTGGACAAATGACAATCATATTTGTGGTAGAAGTTATTGATCATATTTACATTGCGCTTTGCTTCCATTTGTATTATCGACGAAAAATTGTTCTGTATGAACTCCCATTGCCTTCCTTGCCTCTTGAAGATCTATTTGTTATAATCAAATAAAGTTCTAGTATAATGGTTGTAATAAAAGCGAGGATTCTCTTATAGTGCCTTTTGTATTCAAATGCAAACATCTAGATAATGCACAATTCATGGGAGAGCTATCTTACTTCCTTCAGAACACTATTTTTAATTGGATCTTCTTGCCACTTAATGATTGTTTCTAGTGTATGAGTATGGATAGTGGTAATCCCATTTGTGTGCAAAATCAAAAAATCATGCATAGATCATGGGGGATCTCTCATAGATTCTTTTGAACACTAGTTATCATCAATTGATATTAGATCTTTTTAAATTGGTATTTCAATCACTATCTTGTGTGTTTGTGGAAGGCACAACTTTTCTTTTTTGGTACTTTTTTCCATCATAAAAAGTGTAGAGGGGTTGGTTATCTCATTCCTTGTTTTGTGTTCTATCGTTTTAAATGAGATAAGTCCTTGAGCATATTTTATATAGTCATCTTTTATGCTCATTTTTTTTGCTTTGATGCCCTCGATTGGTATTAATTCTAGTATGATATCTCACTCATAGATATTTGCTTCAATTTACATCTCTTGGAATTTGACATGGTGCATTTGATGTCTATTGGGATCTCAATATTTTACTCCTTGATGTATTTTTATTTAGTATCCCCCAAGTGATAAGTATTTCCTTTGGTATTTTGTTTTTACATGGTATATTTTCTAATTGGTATCTTATCAATCATGAGTTGATTTTGTTTGGTTCCAATTGTTATCTCCTTTCATGTGTTGACGTGGATCTTTGATATAATTTGGACAATCTTTATGCTGTGTCATGCCTTTGTGTGCATATCTTGGTTTACTAGGTGTTTTGTCCAAATTACATCGCTTTTGGTTCTAGAAAGTGATTCCATGCATAATTACTAATGTATATGTTATGGCATGTTTATCTTCCTTGATCCAATATTTATATAAAATAATATCCATCAATCCTAAATCGGCTAAGATGTTCATGAAATTCAATTTGATATCTATATGCCCATATTCATGTGGATTGTGTCCTATATATTGTAGTTTTTCTAACTACTTTTGACCCAATGAGTTTGCGGACCATTTTTGTACTTAAATATGTTTTAGGTACATTTTAGATGCATTGGGTGCTTTCCTCATTCACAAAAAGGTGTTATCACTACATGCTTATTGGAGTCAAGCTATGATGATGGATGAATTCTTATCTAGTACAACATCACCAATGCTACCTTGGTAACAAGTATCTACCTCGTGCATATACTCTAACATTTCAACTTTTTGTAGGTTGTATCATGGCATGAAACATATTTACTCCTTGTGATACTTGTTGTTTTTATCAAAACGTCCCAACTATCTCTTTTTTCCTTAATGATGTTTGTGATGTCTTTGATGTGTTTTTGTTGGAAGTTCATTCATATCCTTTAAGATAAAAATTAAAGCTATGTGATATGCTTTTAAGAAAATATCTTATTGTTGTATTTATGTCTTCAAATTGGATATCTCGCTCTTTCTCTTTGTAACTATATTGTGTGTACATGTTTCTATATGGATGTACATCATCATGATTGTGGTCTATTGAGAAACTTATACACATGATAAGAATTACATGTCTTATTGGTATCCTAATGGTTCGGTGTCCGTCCTTTTATTGGTAACTTCTCTTATAGCTCGACCACCTCTTGCTCCAAGTGATATGCCTTGTTTTATCTTATGCTCACTTTCACTTGCTTTGAGATTTGAACAGCAGTGGGGGAGTTATGGTTCCATTTTTGTGCACTTTGCATTCAAAATGTAATATCTCTAAATCATGCACAAATATTGGGGAGTTCCTCCATTTTGTTTAAAAACACTCATTTTCTCAAACCATAATATACCTTGTTCATTTGGTTTGTTGGATCTTTTTGATTGCTTGCTTCTCTTTAGGAGAAGATTAGAGATTTGTATACCATCTTATTTGCAATCTTTGGATCCTCGGCATAGTTTTATTTCCTCCCATTATTCATCATTGGATAAGTGTATTTGATTTCACTCATATTATGAGAAGTGCACATCCTAGGGAGGAACCCTTACTATATTGGCCATATAAAACTTCTATGATCCCATTTTGGAAATGGATGCCAATGGGGGGAGAAAGTTTAGAGGGTTTAAGGAAATTTGGTTTTATGCTTTGGTTTTGTTCTTAAGCATTTTCCTTTCATTCACATGCATCCTTGCTTGTTTATTTGCATGGTTGCTCAAATTCATTATATAAACCCTCGTAAAAGAGTTTGTCACCAATTACCAAAATGAGGGAGATTGAAAGAGCAAGGTGCCCCCATGTGTGGTTTTGGCAATTGATGACAATCACTATGGTCTAATGGTTGCATTGAGCTATACTTGTAGAGTTTGTCCATAGGTAATGCTTGATGTCCATGTGTTGGATTCAAGATGATCAAGTGGTGACCAAGGTGCTATTCATGTGAATATCCCAAGTTTGGTCATGAGAGAGTTGAGAATATTGCAAGTATGTCTTGGGGAAGAATATTGTGTGAACATTCATCTTTACCTTCAAGACATCATTATTATGAATAGAGAAGAAAATATACAAGGTTGGTCAAGGCAAAGTTCTAAGCGATGGTTAATATTGATCTACTCACAAAGCGAGAAGATGTACCATGTGGGATCATGGTATGATAAGTAATTGTTCTTATAGCTTTGTGTTCTAACCCATTATAAGTTTCTGTGGTATATCTATGTGGGGTTAGGTATCTTTCCATGAGGCTTGCATCAAAAGGAAGATTTCATATAGTCCATGGTGGATGATGTGAAGTTATGGTCATCATCAAGTTCGAGAAGTGCAAGTTCAAGGGGATCATATCGAAGAGATCACATGCTTGAAGCTTTCCACTCTTTTGGAGATAATGTCCAAGTGAAGATGTACCTAAAAGAGCATCTTCCATAGTGGCGTATGGGGGAGCAATCTATGTGTCTTCACCCAGCAAAGCAAAATCAAGAAAGGTGTTCCATCTTGAGGAGGTCAAGATCTTAATAATCTAGCTCAAGTGGAATGATTAAGGAAAAGGTATGATCTTGATAGGTTTTCTATTTTACCGGTCTCATAGCATTAGTTGGGAGACTGGTTTAAAGGATGGATAACCGTACTATCAAGAGGGGCTCTCATATTAGCAACTTGATCGCATCATTCGAAGAGAGCTCAAACCTTTGCATACTTGGCACAATATTTCTTGGATCTTATTTGTTTTTTCTCCACGTTTGGTTTTAGAGCTTGTCATGCGCTTCAATACAAGCTCAAGTTCATCAAAAATGTGTTTCGCATGAAAAACTTGTTGTGTTTTTTTATATTGGAGGTTTTACCGATTGTTCCTTTATAGAGAGTTCAAACCTTTCATCATTGTTATTATCCTCCAATGATGTACTATGATGTTTCTTTGCATAATCTTGTAGTTCTCGTTCTTGCATTTTCAACGAGTCCAATATCATCAAAAACGGAGTCTGGATGCAAAAGATATCGCGTTTTTAGTGAAGAAGGTTTTCTGGAAACTGGGAGGCCAGCCTAGGCCAGGCGGTTCTGTTAGGTGGCCGGCCTGGAGGCCAGCCAGGCCGGCCCGGAGGCCGGGGACGCGCAGAATGCCCTCAACGGGCTGATTTTGGGGGCCTATATAAGGGGTCTTATTCCCCAATGGTTCCCCACCTTTTAGGAAAGTTTTCCCCCACCATTGTTGACCTCTTGGATCTTGCTTTCTCTCTATTCCTCCATGATTCTTGCCTCCAAATAGTGGGAAAAGAGAGAGAAGATCTAGATCTATCTTTCCACCAATCCATCTATCCTCTTAGTGAGGAGAATCCTTTGGGATCTAGATCTTGCAGATTCATTTGTTGAGTTCTTCCTTGTTCTTCCCCTCTTCTCCCCCATAGAATTTGTTGCTTTGGTGGGATTTGAGAGTGAAGGATTTGAGCACTTCTTGTGTTCTTGCCATTGCATAGGTTGCATCGGTTTGAGTTCTCTACGAGGATTCGCTCGAGTGAAAGGTTGAGAAGCTTGTTACTCTTGGGTTCTTGGAGTGCCATTGAGCTTGTCCTCTTGGGTACTTGGAGTGCCCTAGACGGTTGATTGATGCCTTGGAGCTTTGGAATCTTTCGAGGCTTTGTTGCTATCTCAGAGTTTTGGTAGCCCGCGGGATATTGTTGGGGGCCTCTAATTGAGTTGTGGAGATTGCCCCAACCTTGTACGGGATCGGTGACTGCCCTCAAAGGTCCCATAGTGGATCGTGGCACTCCGCATTGGTGGAGGCATGAGGAGAATAAGGTGAGCCATTGGGCGCTTGGAATCATTGTGACTCCACACCTCTCCAACGGAGATTAGCTTCCATTGGGAAGTGAACTTCGGGATAAATCATCGTCTTCACGTGTCTCGATTATTTCTATACCCGATCTCTTTACTTATGCAATTTACTTTGTGATAGCCATCAAGCTTGAAGTAACATATATTGCTATCACATAGTTTCTTGAATTGTTTAGCATAAGTTTTTGGTGCACTTAGGTGAACCTAGTTTGTTTAGGTTTTTGGCTTGATAAATTAAATGCTTATTTTATTCCGCATTTATTCAAGCCTTAACCGTAATTATTTTTAAACGCCTATTCACCCCTCCCCCTCTAGGCGACATCCGTGTCCTTTCAAGTGATGATCAAGAGGAGTAAGAATGGAGCTACCCATGTCTACCTCCCAATGAGAGTAACTCTTTAACTCAGACATTATTTGATGAAAGTGATGATCCTATTGATCCTTTTGAAATATCCCTTTTTGATGAAATTGATACTCTCTATACTTGTGACCTTGATACTAATATGAATGAAACTTGTGAGAATGACATTTCTACTATTATTTATGATAATCCATTCTACTTGGATAAATCTTATGGTAATCCTCTTTTTATTCCAACTATTGGTATGCATGATAATGAGGAAGTTTGTTTAGAAAATTTATATGATAACTCTCTTGATGATGGTCCTATGTTACTTGATGTTATAAATTATAATGCTACTGAAAATAGGATTGCTATAATGTGTCCTATACCTTTTAAGAGTGACCAATTATCTCGTTTTGCAATTGCTAAAAGTGGGGGAAAAAGAGGAGCTTATTTTGAATTATGATCACACTGTTTCGGAGCTTGACATGAATTGTGTGATTTTAGACCTTGACAAACATTATTTATGTGATAATTATGTTGTTGAGTTTTTTCATGATGCTACTGAAAATTATTATGAGAGAGGTAAATATATTTGTAGGAATTTTCATGTTACTAAAACACCTCTCTTTTTGTTGGAATTTTGAAGTTGCTCTTGTTCTACCTTCCCATTATTTCTAGTTTGAGCTTCTTTAATTTATTTATTTACAAGATTCCAATGCATAGGAAGTAGGTTAGACTTAAATTTGTTTTATACTTTCTTCTTCATTCTCTCTTTTTCGTAATTCGTATTTTTTATGTGAGCATCTTCTTCACTTGAAAATACTTGATTCCACTTTTCTGAGCCTTGCTAAAAGGCGTTAAAGAAAAACACTTCTTGGGAGATAACCCATGGTTTTATTTTTGCTTTGTTTCTCTCTGTTTTCTTTGAGTCAAGGGTTTGCATAATTCTGTAGAAACTCCTTTGTATCTTTCTTTTCATGTTTTATTAGTGCCAAGTAAGGTTTCTGACGAGAGTTGGAGTTGGTTTTCGGATTTCTACGCAGGAAACAGATTCTGCTGTCCACCGTAAAAAATCGTATAAATCATAGCTCTATCAGAATGACCTGAAATTTCTTATGCTTATTTCTCGGCTAATTCCGCAACTTTTTAGTTCTATAAGTTTTTCTATCTGAGCAATGTAAGTGCCTCTAAAAAATTGTCTTTACAGACTGTTCTGGTTTTGACAGATTCTGCCATTTTTCTTGCATTTGCTCTTTTGCGATGTCAAGTGGATTTCTTTGCTTCATGAAACATTAGTGGATGTATCTTATGTTTAAAAGTATCAATAGCACTTGTTCCATGCAGAACCAATGGATTTTTAATTGTTACACTAACCCTCTAATGCGAACTACTGTTTGAGTGTGGTGTGAAGGAAGTTTTCAAGGGTCAATAGAAGAGGTGATATATGTGATCAAGAAGAGTGAAAGGTCAAAGCTTGGAGATTCCCCTGTGGTTCATACAAGCATATTTTAAGAAGATTCAAGCATCTAAGCTTGGGGATTCCCAAGGCATCCCCTTCTTCATCAACTATCTATCAGGTCACTTCTCGTGAAACTATATTTTTATTCGGTCACATCATATGAAGTTTACTTGCAGCATTTGTTTGTTTTTCTTTTGTTTTATTTTGTTTTCCTTTCTGCAATAATATAGCTGTATACTAGAATTCTTTGTTTTGGAGAGAGACACGCTCCGCTTTTTCGTTTGAATACTTGCTATGCTAGTATTCTTAGTTTTTCTTCTAGTTGCTGCAAAAATTCCTGTTTAGCTCTCATTTTCATTGCATCTCTTGTTCAGAGTTGTTAGTTTTACTAGTGTTTTTTTAGTACTCTCATGTTTTCTTTCTGTAGAATTTAGAGATTTTTTGTTAAAGCATGTTTTGTATGGTGCTTGTTGGGAAAAGAAACGGCTGCTTGAGGTAGAATTTTTAACGGTGCAAGTAGAAACTTGTATAGACTGTGGCTACACTTTTTCATATCATGCTAGATGTTATTTTAGTTTTAAAGCCTTGTGGTTATTTATTAGCATGATTAGCCTCAAATAGCTGAGTTTTTAATGTGCCATTGAAAGAATCATGAGTTGTTCTTGTCATATTGGAGCATAAATTTGTGGTGTTCTCCTTTGAATGTTTTATTTGGTTGACTTGGCGCATGCTCACACCATGTTTATGACTATGAACCAGTCACGAATAGTCTCCATGATCATTTAGTTTTTGAACTTGTGGCACCACTTATGCTTTGATTAATTATGTTTATGTCTCTATGCATGATTATGGCTCTTATGCTCTCTTGATTTGTCGCTCCCAGTCTTTTTCTAGCCTCCACCTATACTGAGTATGAGCTCCACTCGTGCATCCAACTCCCAAAAACCAAAGTTTTCCCATTGTGTCCACCATACCTACCTACATGTGGTCTTTAACCGCCACTCCAAAGTAAATTTCTCATGTGTTACATTTAAAACTTTCAAAATTACTCATGTTTTGTGCTCCTGTTTTCGCTCATGAGGACGTAAATAGAGAATCTTTATCTCACTTTTTTATTGGAATCTCACACCCTGGACCAGTGGATTCATCCTCTTATTAAATGATAGAAGAGCTGGCAGCAGGGTGCCTAGCCCCAAATTAATAACACAAATTCTCTTCACTATTTTTGCCCTTGATTTATCAGTCAAAGCATAATTGTGTAAACAAAGGAGAAAGAGGGATGACCTTCTACCCAGATGTGTTCTTCTATGGGAGCCGCTCTTGTGAAGTCTAGTTGGCTTGTGACGTACTGTATTTTTTGTTTACCATTTGTTGACATAAGCATAGACCTCTCTTAAAATATAGACACTCCTCCACGGTATGTGATTGTTGGCAGACACCCGAGGATTCGGTTAGCCATGGTTTGTGTAAGATGGTTGGGAGGAGTGTCAAGGTTTTATACCTTTGTTTAATAAAATAAAATCTCTAGCACATGAGTGATCCATGCTTCCCTCTGCGAAGGGCCTTTCTTTTACTTTTATGTTGAGTCTCCATCTTATAACTTTATGCATGGTTGATAGAGCATAGTTTCCATTCTGAGTTTTATGTGCATTTTCCCCAAAAAGCATTATTAATTGATTCATGATGTGTTATTGCTTGTTCTCTAATTATTTGTTCTAGTCTTCCTCATGAACTTTGAAGGTGTCCTGGCATTTATGTTTTGCCCCACTCTTAAGGACTAGCGAAATATCACTTTGACATGTTTTATCTATGCTTGAAACAAACGTATATCTTTTGTTGCATTGTTATTCATGATCTTTTATTTGAGTTACTTCTCATGATGCAAGGTGATTGCTATGCTTTATTATTAAAGTTCTATTTATCATGCTTGTGTTAAAGTTCTATGATCTCAGCTTACTTATGCTTTTACATTATTTATGATCAAATTTATGTTGGTAGCATGTCACCTCAGAAATTATGTGTTTTTATCGTTTACCTACTCGAGGACGAGTAGGAACTAAGCTTGGGGATGTTGATACGTCATAAACGTATCCTTAATTTCTGATGTTCCATGTTGTTTTCTTTTTTTTCCCACATGTTTGCTATACACTTTATGTCATTTTTATCGATTTTCCGGACTAACCTATTGACAAGATGCCACAAAGCCAGTTCCCTGTTTTCTGCTGTTTTTAGTATCAGAAAAGTTGTTTTGGAAATATTCTCGGAATTGGAAAATTCGAAGCCCGGAAGTCTTAGAATTCCCGAAGGTTCCACAGAGTCCCGAAGAGTCCCGGAGGGGGGCTCAGGGGGGCACACCATAGGGCGGCTCCCTCTGGCCATGCCATGGGATGGTGTGGGGCCCACCATCTTCCACCGTCTTTGCCCTTTCGCCTATTTATACCCCCCCCCCCAAATGTAAACCCTAGAGATATCCCACTTCGTCCCGAAAAACACCCGAGGCCGCCGTCATCGTCATCCCGAGATCGGGAGGGTTCTAGAGCTCTCCCCGGCACCCTGCCGGGAGGGGAATTCATCATCGGAGGGGTCTACACCATCATTCCCTCCTCTGAAGTGATGCGTGAGTAGTTCATCCCTGTACTACGGGTCCATAGCAGTATCTAGACGGTTGTTCTCTCCACTTTGTACCTCGTGTTTAGATCTTGCGAGCTGTCTAACATGATCAAGATCATCTTTATGTAATTCTACATGTTGTGCTTGCTTGGATCTGATGAATGTTGAATGATATGTCTTCTGATTATAAATCTATTATGTTATCTTCATGCATATGTTATTTATGATCTTGCATGCTCTCCGTTATTAGTAGATGTTGTCGGATATATACTGAATAGGGGTATAGAAGATGGTAGACAAAGAGCCGGACTACCAGGGTGGCCTACGTGGTAATGGGCTTAGGTCCATTGGGCGGCCCAGTAGTCCGACGCGCAGAAGCCGGATTCTAGAAGAACCCGGATCACGGCCCGCGTGATCTGGCTTGGAGGAGAAGACGGATTCCTTGCTTTCCAAGTTATAAGTTAAACGTAGTCTTCTAGGTTTCTGATTCTGTAAGCCCTAACCCGGCTATTATATAAAGCCGGACGGGAGAGAGATTAAAACAAGTTAAGGACAAGTTCTTCACCGCACAACAGAGAAGCTCTACGCAAACTCGCCGAGAAGCTCATCCTCGCCGAGTAGCTAGATCTACACCCTCAAATTGTAACCCTGTTAAACGGGCTTTAGTCCCAATTAGTGAGAAGTGCAGGAGTAGATACGCCGTACTGTCGCGACGTACCGAACCTGGGTAAAATCCCGTGTTCTGTGTTACTACGCTATCCCGTTGCCCCACGCCTCTACCGTAGTCTCATGGCACCCCCGTCTATGAAAACTACTACGATGTCTCGACAGTTGGCGCCCACCGTGGGGCAAACGACGTCAGGCGTGAAATTCCGATCTGGGATACTCGGCGGAATTGGAAGATCGATCACTGTCGGAAGCCTGGAGTTCGACGACGACGTCGGGCGCTTCCTCGACAACGGATCCTACATACCGGCGCAAAACCACCTGGTAAGTGCCTGCGTGTTACCGATCGGATCTGCTAACATCTTTATCGGACTAACTGCAGCGGCAATGGGGTTTTGCGGTGGAAGCAAATTTATCCCACCCGCCCTATACCCAGTCGAAGACGACTATGATGCTGGATTCTGCTCAGATTGCCGACAAAAAAGTGATACACACTTTATCGGCATGGTGCAATCCGAAATCGCTGAAAACACGGATGACGGAAATCCCGTGCAAGAGGCAGATAACAACGTACCCGTCATAGAGACGGAAGAACAAACACCCGTCACAGAGGCGGAAGATCCGACATCCGTCAACAAGACGATGAACTCGGAAGCAGAGTCCGTGCTCGCCGCCATTGAGGCGAGGTTGGAGTCGGAAACCGGATCGGACAACTTCGACTCCGAAGACGAAGACGAGGATGCCTTCGTAAGAAAGGTTAAGTCCTTTCAAGAGGGATTCCATGAAGTGCTAATGGCAAAACCAGCTGATACAACGGGCGCCGGCAGCCAGGAAAGCCCTAAAACCCCTCCGCCAGAGGAAGAGAGAGAAGACGGAGAAACTTCTCCGATATTCCCCAATGTCAAGGAGATGACAGAAGATGAGCCTGCCAAAAATCCTCCCTCTTCCAAGAAAAGGCACAAGTCTGCTAAAAAACTCCGGAAGAAAAAACTAGCTTATACAGCTAAAGAAAACCCGGAAATAGGAAAAGCAAGCAGAGAAAAGCCCGTGGAGAAGAAATCTAAGGAAATCACTGCTCCGCCAATGACGGAACAGGAAGAGCAAGAGCTATTACAAACACCAGTGGGACCAGATGAACCCCCTGAAATGCTGGAAGCCAGGAGACAAGCTTTCCAACGGCAACAGCAACATTTACTCCAATCTCGACAACATCTCCAACAAACCCAGCATGATATCAAAATCATGAAGGAGGAAATAGAGGAGTACGAGAGAAAGAATAGATCTGCATTAAAACCTACTAGGTTACCCGGAATCGCAAGACCGGAAGAACTGCCGCCAAAAGAAAGGTTCTATAACCCATCTTGGCAAAAGCAGTTAAACGGCAAAGATGCCAAGGGCGAACCAATATACAAAACTGCAGCGGAAAACGCGGAAGCAGCGTTCGCCATCCTAAATAACGACCTGTACTCCAACGGGGAAAAACTCCAAGGGGTGTATGCTTTCCTAGGAAAAGCATTACAGCAGCAACAGCGAGGCCAAGAACGATCAGGGAGGCTGCATGATAATTCCGCCCTCTGCAACACAGCTACTTGCGCTGCTGGAGCACCTGGACCGGAAGAACCCGGAGATTCGGATAAAAAAGAGGATCCGAGAAAAGACAGGAAAAACCCAGATAACCGGGACGTAGCGTCTAGAATCGGACCTCATCTCCCGAAAGATGGATATAAACCACATGATCGGGAAGATAAACACCGGAATGACGGCAAAATAATGCCACCTCCGAGAAACCCAGCTGAAAAAGCTGGAAGATATGATATACCTCACAGACGTGAAAGATCCCGGACACCTCCTAAGGATAAGGAAAGGCACAGAAGCAGAACTCCGCCTAACCCAAAAGGACGTGAACTCGGAAGAGATGGAGATAACCTCGGAAAAGCGCGTCCGCGCAACAATGGAAAAGAAAGGAGCAGATCCCCTTCTGTCCATTCAGCCGGAAGATATTCTGCACACATTGATAGAGCAGAAAAGGATGATCTATACTTTGGTCCTAAGTGTTTTACTGACAGGATCCGAAGGATAACCCTGCATTCTGGCTTCGCCAAAGTTGGTCCAACCTACCAAAAATATACCGGCAGCACAAACCCGGATACCTGGCTCTCGGATTATTATACAGCCGTCCAAATCAACAATGGGACAGACCTGGAAGCTGTCAAGTTTCTTCCCCTAATGTTGCTAGACGGAGCCAGAGATTGGATCAATGGTTTACCATCAAGAACTGTCGACAGCTGGGATGATATGGCTAGAGTGTTCACTCAGCATTTTCGGGGAACATACAAACGCCCAAATAGCATCAACCAGCTGAACCGTTGCACCCAATTTGAGGACGAACCATACGTGGATTTCATCTCCAGATGGACTGCAATGAAGAATAGTTGTTCTAGAGTAACTGACGTACAAGCAATGCATGCTTTTGTCAATGGCCTAAAACCCGGACTCGTACCGTTCATGGTTGGTTCTAAACAGCACAAAGATCTCGGATCTATGCTTACAACCGCTAATGAGCACGCTGCAGCCGAAGATGATATCAGAGCAAGAGGAGGCAATATTGAGTCACTAATACTCGCCAAGAAAACTCCTCGTTCTGACAAAAAAGGAACTCCGGAGTCAACGACAAAGCCCAAGGAGGTCAACATAGCCTTTGGAGGAGATAAAGGAAATAAGTGGAAAGGTCGCAGCCCAGATCCAATCAATTACACTCCCAAAGAATGGGAGAGAATTAAGTCGGAACCCTGCGTCCACCACTCGCAATTTGGGAAACCAACCCACACAAATGCGCAATGCCGGCTAAACAAGCATATGAAAGGCAATGCAGGATCCGGAAATAAAGGGAAGGGTTCCAAAAGGAAACCTGCCAAACAAAAGCCAGAAGCTGAAAAGGAAGACAGTGAATCGGACACTGATGACAAAATCCAGGAACAACAGCGAAAGGGCGAACCCAAATTTCCGAGAGTTGACGGAGAAGCAATGCTAACTTTCTTAGCAACCCCGTCAGCAAAGGTGGCCAAAAGAACACTTCGGGAAATAAACGCGGTTATTCCTGCGACCCCGAAATACTTGAAGTACTCCAACACGCCAATAGTCTGGGATCAGTCTGATCATCCCGGAAATATCCCTGAACCCGGCACACAAGCTCTTGTTGTCAGCCCTATTGTTTAAAACACTAGGCTAAGAAGAGTGCTGATGGATGGAGGATCCAGCATTAATATAATGTACCTGGCTACACTGAAGCACTTGAAGATCTCCGAGTCCCAGCTCAACTACAGCAATATACGCTTCCATGGCATTGTTCCTGGCAGGCAAGCACGATCCCTAGGAGAAATTTCCCTAGATGTCACCTTCGGAGATAAAGATCACTTCCGGCAGGAAAAAGTATCCTTCGAAGTAGTGCCGTTCGAAAGCGTGTATCACGCAATACTCGGACGTCCAGCTTTCGCCAAATTCATGGCAAGATCCTGTTATATCTACAACAAGCTGAAAATGCCAGGACCCAAAGGAGGAGTAATCACCATAGCCGGTGATTTCAAGCTGGCAAACGAGTTGGAGAAAGAAAACGCCCTTTGCGCTCAGAGAGTTATAGCAAAGGAGGAACTGAAGGAATTAGCCAAGGAGGTATCGCCGAAAGAAATGCCGGCAGGAAAAGAAACTCGGAAGCCAACGGATAGCTTCAAGGCGTCCGAGAATACAAGACAGGTAATCCTAGATCCCAAAGATCCGACAAAATTTGTCATCGTAGGGACTGGGATGACCGACAAATAGGAAGGCGAGATCATCAAGTTCCTCCGTGAGAACTGGGATATTTTTGCCTGGTGTCCAGCTGACATGCCAGGCGTACCCAGGGAACTTGCTGAGCACCAACTCAAGGTTATTCCTGGATCAAAACCCGTCAAACAAGGTCTCCGTCGATTTGACGGAAGAAGACGGAAGGCTATTGGCAAGGAAATTATCCGGCTTTTAGCAGCGGATTTCATCAAGGAAGTAATCCATACTGATTGGTCCGCAAATCCGGTATTAGTACCGAAGAAAGACACCACTGCTCTTAGAATGTGTATAGACTACACAGGATTGAAAAAATTGTGTCCGAAAGATAGGTTCGCATTACCGCGAATCGATCAAATAATAGATGCCACTGCAGGCTCCGAGCTTTTATGCTTTTTGGATGCATACTCCGGGTACCACCAAATACGCATGAAAAAGGAAGATCAAATCAAGACTTCTTTTATAACCCCGTATGGGACGTACTATTACGTAACCATGCCTTTTGGCCTGAAGAACGCAGGTGCAACCTATCAGCGTTGCATGCAACGCTGTTTGCATAGTCAGATTGGCAGAAACGTCCATGTTTATGTGGACGATATCGCTGTAGTAACCAAGGAAAAAGATACACTCCTTGAGGATCTGCGAGAAACTTTCGAGAACTTACGCACTTACAAGATGAAGTTGAATCCATCTAAGTGTGTATTCGGGGTTCCCTCAGGAAAACTTCTGGGTTTCATTGTTTCCCACAGAGGAATAGAAGTTAACCCGGAAAAGATCAAGGCAATCTTGAACATCTCAAAACCTACATGTGTAAAAGATGTCCAAAGGTTGACGGGTTCCGCTGCAGCCGTCAGCAGATTTATTAGTCGGCTGGGGGCTAAAACCTTACCACTCTACAAGCTGCTGAAAAAATTCGACAAAGTCAAGAGGATTGCGGAAGCCTGGGAAGGCCTAGCAAGTTATGTACCTTTCCGTACTTAGTTCAATTCTATGTAAACATCTTTTGAGATCATGAAATAAAGTTGTCGGAATGCTGTCATCCATATTCTTTACAAGTGCAAGGTGTTTCCGCCTCATCTATTTCCCAATGATCTTACAAATTTCTCAACGTTAACCCGAATTGTGATTGTGTACTCGGCGTTACAAAACTGAATGATTTTTCAGCCTGTTAACGGCTAAGGGAAACTTGAATTGCCTGCGTGCCCAAGTTTCACTTAAAACTTTCCTTGTTTTCTCTAAGTCTTATCTGATTGTGTGTGTGTTGGGTTACTGGAACTAGTTAGTAAAAATGCCTTTAGCATGGTCCATGTTTCCGAGTTTCAAAACTGCTTGGTTCGTCCCCAGTTACTCGGCATGAAGATTCATATTGCTATTTGAGCCATTTCAAACACTAAGGACAGTTAAAGCATATACACCAGAGAACTTAGAAGATAAAGGAATGATAAAATTCAAAAAACTTGCAAAGAATTTCATAATTTAAACTGCAAAAGAAGGAAGTTTCATTCATACAAAAAGAAGCATTACATTTTGGATTACATTGAAAGAATAGTAATGCTCCTATTGTCTACTTTTGCTATCCAGGTTCAAGATAACCCTTCAAGCATCTGACTCCTCCTCGCTGCTTTCGTCTTCGGGGATTGGAGGGATCTCCTCTTCTGGATAGTTGATGGAGATATTTACCATGGAGGCAATCTGGGTAGCGTGGCCCTTGACTTCACCAAAGATGGTGTTTCGCTGCATATCCGTGTATCCTTGAGGGACACCGGACGCCACGCGCCAGGATTTGGCAGTAGGGTAGTGCATGCGCATGAGGCCGAGAGCCATGCGCGCACCACCCCTCGCAGCGGAGCGAAGAAGGGACTCCTTGGACTCCGCCACCTCCATGATGGCACCCGGAAGTTTTTCAACCTCCGAGCATTCCCCAGATTTTTCGGGAAGAAACTTGTCTACAAGCTGCGTTGCAGCTGCCTTGATCAAAGTCCATGTCTCCCCGAAAGCTCGGATACCTGCAATCCGAGTGCCATCTGGGGTATCTCCTGTTTTTTCCAATAAAAACACCCAAAAGAGTTAGACGGAAAAACAGAGAAAGCAAAACATGGAAAGATGATAAATGAATAAGAGATTTACCGATGAGCTTGTCGATCTCGGAAACTTCCTCCAGGCGAAGGTTCAGAGCGTCGGTCAAATCCTGAATGGTGGATTTGTCCTTCTCCGCCTGTTCGGAAGCCTTGGAATTGGAAATTCCAAGGGCCATGTTGCTGGCTTCCAGGTCTTGTTGTGCTTTCACAAGGTTCTTGTGAAGCTCAACATTCTCCTTGCGGAGAATTTCGGCATTGCCAGAATCTTCCGCTGCTTGTTTAGCCTGAGCTAATGCAGCTGAAAAGCAAGAAAAAAATCCGAGTTAGCCAGCTTCTCGGAAAAAACTTAGGCAAATGATTGAATCGGAAAGTTTAGTAGGAAAATGCTTACCTTGTGTTTCCGATAGTGCGAGCTTAGATGATTCCATCTCTGCCTCCCTTTCTTCAAGAATAGAAAGAAGACTTCTAACTTCTTTATTCTTGATGGTGAGTTTCTTGAAAACTTCCATGTTAATGGCTTCGGAGGTTTGCTGAAACATAGCAAGGAGAAGAATGACTACAAAAAACATCAAAGCAAAAAAGCACGCATTTTATTTAATGCTTGGGGGCTAGAGTTATATACCTGGCTCATGCGCTGCAAACCTGCCAAGTTTTCTTTGAACTCTTTCGCGTATTCCGCAAAGAGATTCCCGGCTGCGTCCAAGCCGTCGTGGATAGCTTTGAAATCCTTGTCAAAGGTGGGAATTTCCTCGTCGAAAGTCCGAGAAAATTTTCCCACCTCTGGAGCCGCCCTTTCCCTCGTGTCCGTGTCGGACACAACGGGCTGGCTGGGCTCTGGAGGCTTGGTGGTGGGGGCTGCAGTAGGCTCTTCCGCCATTGTGCGTGGCGTGTCCGGGGCGACGGCGGGAGAAGGTTGGCTGCCTCGGCTGGAAGAAACCTTGTGTTTCTTCAGCTTCTTCGGCTTCAGGTTGGAGGGCTGCAGGCTAAGAACAGAAAACCCGGAAAAGGTTAAAACACCGAAGATGGATGAAAAAAGTTCCCATGAAAGAAAACTCCAGAAGAAATAACCTGGAAGTGGCGACGGGGATTCCGTCAAGATCGATAATTTCTTCCGAGGAAGTTATCTTCTTCCGCTAGCGTCCACCTGTAGTGGCGGTGCGCAGCGCGTCCAGCTCAGCCTCGGATACCAAGTCCGAATCTGAAAGATCCGCGAACTGTCGGACCAACAAGATCAAAATCAGAAGCTAGAAAATCCGAGAAAAAATAAAACTATACCCAAATTATTGAAAAATTACCTTGGGAACCGGATTTTCGGCCGTGTACATTGGCCGACTCGCCTCGTATTGGTCGTGTGATGCGACCAATTGGTTGATGCGCCGGCGAAGCTCCTTTGCGGGCCAATCCTTGGTGGTTGTCCGCATCGGATCCTTGACTCCCGTGTATTCGCACAGGAGACGGCCGCTGTGGTTGGCTAGTGGCTGGATTCGCCTAATCAGCCAGCATAGAACCGTGTCCATGCCGGTTAGAGGCGGATCCATGGAGGTGAGCTTGGCGATGCGCCGCTTGATCTTTAGTAGATCTGGCGACAGAACCTGGACGGCTTCCGTTCCCCAGTTATCCTGGGGAACTGCGGCAGAGTTCACGAAAGGTGGAACCCCGACAACTTCCTTAGGGAAAGGCATGTCGGGGTGATAAAAGAAGGAACCCGTCCAAAATTTGACGGATTCCGAAGTTTTTATCTTGGGGAACCAATCTTCTCGGAATCTCCGAAGAGTGAAAGATATGGTCCCGCAAGTCGGGAGTGCGCCCTCCGAAGAGTTCCGCTTAACCCCGAAGCAGTAAGTCCAGAAATCTAACCTAGGTTCTAACCCTAAGTAGCCTTCGAACAAGGCCTGGAAGCCGGCCATATAGAGGATGGAATTGGGGGGAAGGTTGTGTGGCTGGATGTTGTAATGAGAAAGAACTTGGAGGAATAAGGAAGAAGGCGGAAGCCCCATACCTCGCAAAAGGTGGGAAGTGAGAAGTACCCTTTCGCCGTTCTGCGGCGTTGGTTCGGTCTCTTCTTCCGGAAGCCGCCATTTCTTCTTAAGCACCATGTCGGATATATACTGAATAGGGGTATAGAAGATGGTAGACAAAGAGCCGGACTACCAGGGTGGCCTACATGGTAATGGGCTTAGGTCCATTGGGCGGCCCAGTAGTCCGACGCGCAGAAGCCGGATTCTAGAAGAACCCGGATCACGGCCCACGTGATCTGGCTTGGAGGAGAAGACGGATTCCTTGCTTTCCAAGTTACAAGTTAACGTAGTCTTCTAGGTTTCCTATTCTGTAAGCCCTAATCCGGCTATTATATAAAGCCGGACGGGAGATAGATTAAACAGGTTCGAAGCACAAGTTAGACACAAGTTCAATCTCTACGCAACTCGCCGAGAAGCTCATCCTCGCCGAGTAGCTAGATCTATTCCCTCACATTGTAACCCTGTTATACGGGCTTTAGTCCCAATTAGTGAGAAGTGCAGGAGTAGGTACGCCGTACTGTCGCGACGTACCGAACCTGGGTAAAATCCCGTGTTCTGTGTTACTACGCTATCCCGTTACCCCACGTCTCTACCGTAGTCTCATGGCACCCCCGTCTATGAAAACTACTACGATGTCTCGACACACCAGGCCCTCCTTTTCCAAGTTTGGAAGGAGAGCCGGGGGAATACTGCAGGCACTCCAGTTGCCTGCAGATTCCGCTTCCTCGTCCGCTCCGGCGGCGGCTTCCGCGGCGGCGAGTTCGTCGCCGAGGAGCTCGATCTTTTCCTCCGCCGTTTCAGGTGCAAACGGCGGGGTTGTCGCGGCACTCGATCCTGCTACGTCCGCGGCGGCGGAAGTGTTTTCTCCGCCCGCCGCGGAGGCCGCGGTCTTCTCCGGCTCGCCGCCGGCGCGCTTGGGCGACCCTAGTTGTGGATCTAGGTCGCCAAGAAGCTCGTCGATGGCGGCGTGGGTCGGCGAGGGCGGCGAAGATGCCATCTCCTTGGTGGCGTGCGTGTGTTCCGGCGTGCTAAGAGGAGTGCGTCGGGACAGGGCTTGCTCTCGAGCTCGCGTTCGCAGCAATGGCTTAGGCAGTGAGGGAGTGAGGAAAGTTTCCGATGAGGACGAGGACGGTTATTTATAGCCGGAAAACCGTTTAGATACGTGCCAACGGCTCTTTCGACCGTTGGATGTTTGACGCGTGTCACTCGCCGGAAAATCTGGGAAATGAAACGACGGGGGAATGATGGCTATCTCCTCGTTTCTCGTGAGAATTTGTCAGAGATACGTTGCAGGGTTTCCCGCGTGAAACCAAGCGTCGCTTGCGTCAGCATGATTAAGGCGCTGACGTCATAAGTTCCTTTTCCGCGAAGGATCGCGAGAAGAAAAGCCGGATTTTCAGAGTTCCGAGTTTTATGTTACCATCTCCTTTAAAAGGAAAGTAGAAAGAATCAAGACTGCTGAATCAAGATTTCCCGGACAAAATGTATTTGACGAAAGACGGAGAATCAGAGTTTTGATCCTTCCTGGGGGCTATCGGATATATACTGAATAGGGGTATAGAAGATGGTAGACAAAGAGCCGGACTACCAGGGTGGCCTACGTGGTAATGGGCTTAGGTCCATTGGGCGGCCCAGTAGTCCGACGCGCAGAACCCGGATCACGGCCCGCGTGATCTGGCTTGGAGGAGAAGACGGATTCCTTGCTTTCCAAGTTACAAGTTAAACGTAGTCTTCTAGGTTTCTGATTCTGTAAGCCCTAACCCGGCTATTATATAAAGCCGGACGGGAGAGAGATTAAAACAAGTTAAGGACAAGTTCTTCACCGCACAACAGAGAAGCTCTACGCAAACTCGTCGAGAAGCTCATCCTCGCCGAGTAGCTAGATCTACACCCTCACATTGTAACCCTGTTAAACGGGCTTTAGTCCCAATTAGTGAGAAGTGCAGGAGTAGGTACGTCGTACTGTCGCAACGTACCGAACCTGGGTAAAATCCCGTGTTCTGTGTTACTACGCTATCCCGTTGCCCCACGCCTCTACCGTAGTCTCATGGCACCCCCGTCTATGAAAACTACTACGATGTCTCGACAGATGCCCTGGCCAAGTAGTTGCTATTAACTCCGAGAGGGAGTATTCATGCTCGATAGTGGGTTCATGCCTCCTTTGCATCTGTGCTTGAGTGACAGAAACGTGATGGATGGAGGATGTGATGTTGTCATTAGGGAGAAAACAACGGTGTTTACTTAGTTTATATTGTTTACATTATACACTTTGCTTACGACGATAATATGTTTCTTGCAACTTAATACCCAACGTTTGTTCAGATGATATTCGGAGGGTGGATTATTAGACATAGATGCAGTTGGATGACGGTCTATGTATTTTGTTGTAATGCCCGCATAAATACATAGTAATCTTTATGTCGTGCATATGCACTACGGTGCAGCCTTCATTTCTGTCAGTTACCTAGTTGTAATTTGTTCACCACACATGTTATTTATCTTTCACGGAGAGACATCACTAGTGAATTGTGGACCCCGCTCCATTTTCCTCATACTGATAAAACACCTACTGCTTTTTTTTTGACACCATTACTGTGGGGGAATCCCCCACAGCCCCCCATTTATTAAATAAATAGAAGGTTATTTACAAAATTTACACTATATACAAGGGATTAGGGGAGTGAATCAATCCATGATGTCAAAAAAACAGAGAGATCTCTCTTCACCCTGTACTTAAGCAGGGTGACTTCCTGTATAAACACACCTACTGCTTTCATACTGTTCCTACTGTTTTTCTACTATTTTCCACACCATACGTTTAACCTCTTTTTGTTCAGCAAAACCGGTGAGATTGACAACCTCACTGCTTCGTTGGGGCAAACTGATTTGATTGTGTTGTGTAGGTTCCACGTTGCTGCTGAACCGGTAGTGCGCCATGCCATCTCAGCTGCTTCAACCTTCTGAAGTTACTCCTTCCTCCTACTGGTCGATTCAACCTTGGTTTCTTTCTGAGGGAGTCTTGTTGCTACAGTCTTCATACCTTCCTCTTGGGGTATCCCAACGAATGTGTGTTCACACGCATCAGACTCCGTGGAACCTTCAGGAATTCTAAGACTTCTGGGCTTCGAATTTTCCAATTCCGAGAATATTTCCAGAACAACTTTTCTGAAACTAAAAACAACAGAAAACAAGAACTGGCTCTATGGCATCTTGTCAATAGGTTAGTCCCTGGAAATCGATAAAAATGACATAAAGTGTAAGGAAAACATGTAGCATATGGCATGAAAACAACACGGAACATCATAAATTAATGATACGTTTATGGTGTATCAATTATTCATGTTGCTAGATTGACATTGAGGGGTGATTGAAACATAGACATTACGAAAACGTATATAGCCTCAATCTAAACTTATTCATAACCTGACCCCCGTGTGGATCCACTCCACCTGCCCCTTCCACAATGTTGTTTACGGGACCAATTATAAAGAGGCCCAAAGCTACTGACGCAGTTCTTCGAACTAAACGATATATGCCAGGGGCAACTTGAACGTCCTAGGATTGCCAGAAGTTTGTAAAAATCTCGATATGCCGTCGAAAACAAGCAATCATAAATAACCTGAACGTTGGAGAACTTCCCAACGTACTTGCACAAGCTTATGCAATGCTCGCACTCTCCGATGCTCTAGATCGGATCTTGTACCTATGCATAGACCTCTCTGATACCATTTATGGGTTGCGCAACGGGAATTTAAATTTTTTGACCTGCATGCTACTCAAAAGTGAATATTAATTCCAAGATCTAGTTTTCGAGATCGTGTACCAGACACCATAATAGCGGAAGATATGTCGGTGACGATGTTGATGAAGCTTGTAGAAGATCCTCACCCACAAGCTTGTGGGTCAGGATGTTGCTGACTCCCTGTATCCAGCACCTTGATCCAGGAGAGTGAGGGTCTCACGTGTTGCCCCTCTGAGAGTATGCACACATGCGCCGGGGCCAATTCTGCAGCGCTTCGCCATCCAGGACTAGACGACGCGGGTGTATATGAAGGTGGAGTTCTAAACACATGTGAGAGATAAAGTAATTAGAAGCTAGATCTAATCGGGAGAGGACACCTCAAAACCCAATTAGAGGAAGCTCTAACTCAATTAGAGGGGCTCTAATTAGACCCTCTAATTCTACTAAAGAGAGAGAGAGAGAGAGAGAGAGAGAGAGAGAGCGAGAGAGAGAGAGAGAGAGGGAGTGAGTGAGTGTGTGTGTGTGAGAGAGAGAGAGGGGCGTGAGAGCCAACTGTGTGTTTTGCTTTCAGCCATTGGGTCCTTTATATAGTGGTGGGAGGGAGAGACCTGCCAAAAGGGAGATGAGTCTGAGTTGTGCTAGGAGGTGGTGGCCGCACCATGAGGAGGTGGCCACACCACCCTCCTAGCTCAACTCGGATTGGTGAGGTCCTACACCACCTCCGACTCCTTACCTTTTTTGTTTCCTTCATTTTATTTTCTCTTTTTCTCTCCAAAGAATTCATGAAAATATCGGGGACGATGAGTACCATTATGTGAAGCCACTGGGGCCCACCTAGCAGCCCGCTAAAATAGGGTGCGGCCATTATGGGGAAAACTGCCCCCCTTTGGCACCCCCTATATGGAAAGTCCCCTTTAGATAAAAGCATCAATATTATCTAACGATTTCATAAATATATTTCCAACACCCTGGGACATCTCATCCCCCCCCCATTTGCTCTGTAAAGCGTGCAGCCTCAGTTTCTCTCTCAGAACAACTCCGTAATAAATTCCGATAGTAATAGAAATTGTGTCTGTTACTTAGAGACATCCACTTCCCACATTATAAATTCTCTCCAATATGTAAATATATATATCACACAGAAATTGTGTTCCAATGATACTCCTAGTTGATCCGGACCTACCGATATACACAAAAAACGGCCCAAACTTAAGTGTGTTTCCCCTACATTTTCGATAGTGTGTGGACATGAAACTGGAAACTCTTTCCTTTTCAATAATCAATAGATGGGACATGGATGCCCATATAGACTCCCACATACTATACGAATAAACTGCTGAAGTTGTTGGTTATTATACAATTCTCCCATTACTCACGATACCGAGCTTACCCGGGACTATGGATTCAGGTATTTCAGTGAAACAATCTATGGTTCACTTATACCTTTGTCTTGTCTCGTTAACTGGTAGGTTTCCTTTTAATCGTTACTATATTATGATATCCAACATGATATATCACCATCATGCATAACCTGCAGAACTTATGGGTATCAAGTATACCGAGTGGGCCCAGGTATGTATCTTTCTTTTTACGGAGGAGTAATTCCCATCTCAGAACATCGAGATAATATACTCATTTAGAGTTACCCAGTGGCTACCTTTATGTTCACCCAGTTTATGGTGTGACTCTTGATAGTACCAAAGTAAAACCTCCTGAATATATTATTCCAATAACCTCATGGTCAAAGGATGCATTGTAATATAATCGTGTTGTGATATGATTCTAAGGACAAAGATGTCTTAGTGGAATCTATTAAAGAGTACAAACCATGGCACCGCGAGACCTGCCGCCCCCGTGTCGCCCGCGTCTGGCGACACGGGGAACCCTAGCCGCCGGCCTCCCTAGGGCCTTCTTCCACCCACCGCACCGCCGCCGCCGGAGGGAGCGCCAGCAAAGCCAGGCACATCCAGGGAAGGTGGCGGCGGGGCATCGTCTCTCTACCTCCCTCGAGCTCCTCACTAAGGCGTTGCCTGTGCAGGAGGGCGCGACGTGCTGGCGACGCGGTGAGCAGGACGCGCGAGGTGCTGGCAGCGCTGGAGGGTGTGCCGGGCAGGGCGGACGCACGGTGCGCTCCGGTGCGGAGGTTGCCCAGGCATGATCTGGGCCGGGGAGGGCCGTGGTTGGAGGGTTGTTGCGTCCTAGATCTTCATCTACGGCATGGATGTTGCGCGCATCGATCTGATGATGTGGTGACGCCTCCTGGAGGTTCTGCGGGTGGTGAAGATGAAGATTTGCGGGCTGTGACAAGAAAATGGAAATAGGATTGGCTACGGTGCACCTCGGCCGGTGGCGTTCCGGCGAAGACCTAGTGGCGGCGGTGCGCAGGTGACGCCCTTTGGCGGCTATGGGGAAAAGCTTGGCCAACGGCGCCCTAGAAGCTCAGATCAGGGCCCTTTGGGCCCGATCTGGGTGAGGGTGGGCTGGGCTCAGGCTCCACTGCGTCGCCTCCGGTTGAACTGAGGTGAGGCTCAAGATGAAGTTGGCGGAGACGACGCCATGTCTGCTCTAGCGCGGCGGCGGGAGCTTCACGAGCTTGATTTGTGCCCGGTCGGGCTTGTCTTCCTGGTGTTCTACTGCTGCTAGCCTGCTGCGTCCAGGACTGCTACTGCCTTATGGTAGTGGAGGTCGATCCCTCCCACATGGCTGAGGACTGCCGATTCTTACCTGTCAATGTCTCCCCTTGGTCTGGTCGGCCTCGCAATGCTTGCCGTAGTGAGACGGCGATGATGGTCCCAAGACGGTGGTGGCGCATGTTGGTGGGTGGCGAGCGCGGTGGAGCCGGTGATGTGTCTGGTGCGGTGGTATGTTGGGGTCAGTAGAAATCCTTGTCGGCGTTTGCCAGCACCGACACGGCGACGCCTGCGGGCGCCGTCGTCCTTCTTGAAGGGCGTCGGACGTACCCCTCCACCACTCCCCTCCGTGTACCGGGAGAAATCCTAGGAACAGTCCGGACATCAGTGTCGTCATCATCGCAGTCCTTCTTGAAGGTGTTGCTTGGTACACGGCACATCGATGGTAGCGGAGTGTGGTGGGAGTATTCCGGTGGGCGCAACGGTTGCGAGACCTCATCGTGTTCGTCGATCTGACACTTTTGTCATTAGTTTCTCTTTTCTTTCTCTTGTTGTTCTTTTGGGCATGTTTGTGTTGTCTTGCCCCAGCGGGGGTCTCACAATTGTATGATGTGTTTGCTATATTAATATAGCGGGGCACAAGCCTATTTTGGCGAATCTCTTAGCATATCAATCTACTTAGGGAATACCCGGCCATTTTGTTCCCTTCCAACAATATCTTTTTCATTGATGTTGACATAAATAATGTCCATGACCAGAAAAACATAGTCTTCAAACATCCAATGAATTGGTCATAAAAGGCAAGATTAGGGTTTATTTCTATGTTCATTTTACTACACGTGAGCGTGAGTTTTCCTCTGAATCTCATATTCAGGAATCACGTCAGTTATAGCATAGTAATACGAATTATGAAACAGATGTATAAATATCATTGTCTTTTGGGCATACATCCAACACTACCTCCACGATCCACCCCCCCCCCCCCCCCCCCCCGACCAAATCTCTCTTGGATCCATCGCCATGTGCACCTGACGCCACCCTCCCATCCGCACCTGCCGAGTTCACGACATCTTCCTGATCAGACGTTTTTTGACCTCATCCCCCGTGCACATGCAGCCCTATCCGACCAGCCCAACCAATCTCTAGCCGCCACCTACGCCTACCATCCTACCCAACACAATACCGGTAGATACACCCAACAGTGCACACCGTATGGTCACCTGGGGAAAACATGTCTATTTCATGCCTAAAAAGGATTTTAATCTCGTTGTTTCCACCACACCTTCACAGATTCCCTGCTCATATCATGTCGCCATCAAAGACCCCCATTGGCACGATGCTATGCTAGATGAATTTACTACTCTAATTCAGAATGACACTTGGTCTTTGGTACCTCGTCCCGTAGTTGTTAACGTCGTGACGGGCAAATGGATTTTTCAGGCACAAATTTAATCCTGATGGATTTTTGGCTCGCTACAAAGCTAGGTGGATGGTTCGCGGATTCACGCAGCAAGCATGTGTGGACTTCGATAAAACCTTAAGTCATGTGGTGAAGCCGACGACAATTTGTGTTGTTCTGAGTATTTCCACGTCTCACTCATGGCCAATTCAGGAGATGGATGTCAAGAACACCTTCCTTCACGGTGAACTCGCTCAGACCATGAACTGCCAGCAGCCCTACGGGTTTGTTGATCCATCACATCGTCAACACGTATGTCGCCTCAACAAATATTTACACACTCTCAAGCAGGCTTTTCAAATTTGTTTACTCGTTTCACCATCTTCCTTAAGTCTTTGGGCTTTTGTGCCTCTCGTTGTGATTCCTCGATGTTTATTTTACTCTGTGGCTCCACAACCGCATATCTCTTTCTGTATGTCGATGACATCCTACTCACCGCAAGCACCCACCTCCCTTCTCCACAAAATCATCCCCTCTCAATGGTGAGTTCCACATGAGCGATCTCGGCGAGGTTCACCACTTCCTTGGCATCAATGTTCACCGCAATTCCGCTGGCATGTTTCTCTCCCAATAGAAATACGCTCTTGAGATCCTCAGCCGTGCCCAAATGCCCAACTACAAACCCATATCCACACATGTCGATACAAAATCCAAACTGTCGGGCCAATCTGGTCCCCCCTGTTTCTGACGCCACATTATATCGCAGCATTGCAGCGGCTTTGCAATATCTCACCTTTACTCGTCCCTGATATTTCATATGTGGTCCAATAGGTCTGCCTATTCATGCACGATCCGTGTGAGGCTGACTACACGTTGATCAAACGCATTCTGCGTATATGTCCAGGGAACATCTCACTACGGGCTGCAACTCTACTCTGACTCTCCTCGTGACCTCATCGCATAATATGACACTGATTGGGACGGGTGCCCGGACACGTGCAAGTCCACATCCGGATTCTGTGCTTTCCTCGGACACAATCTGGTCTCCTGGCCGTCGCCGAAGAGACAGCAGACTGTATCTCGGTCCTCTGCAGAGGGCGAATACCAAGCAGTTGCCAACTATGTCGTTGAATCATGTTGGCTCCGACAACTCCTGCACGAACTTCAGCAGCTTGTACCTCGTGCTACCATTGTCTACTTCGACAATGTCTCTGCGATGTATCTCTCCACCAACCCGGTACAGCACCGGCGCACAAAACATGTTTAGATCGACCATGTGCAGCATGTCCCTCGTGCTACCATTGTCTACTGCGACAATGTCTCCGTGATGTATCTCTCCACCAACCCGGTACATCACTAGCACACAAAACATGTTGAGATTGACCTTCACTTCGTCAGAGATCGAGTTACTTTGGGCGAGGCTCGTGTTATGCATGTTTCCACCGGCACAGTACGCGGACATCTTTTTCCACCGGCACAGTACGCGGACATCTTTACCAAGGGACTGGTGGCTTCGAAGATTTTCGGTCCAGGCTGAACGTCGTTGCTGACTAACTATATTTCCTAGTCTAGGGCTTGAGCCTATGGCTAACTATATTTCCTAGTCTAAGGCTTGAGCCGGTCAATAGGATCATGCACGCCTTCCTTGTTCACCAATGTAATCAAGGGGATTCACATACTCCCTCCGATCCTTAAAAAAGTGTCGCCACAAATGAACTAATTACGTACAACTTATATGAACTAATTACATACAACTTATAGGCATAGCTGGCGACACTTTTTTAGGATCGAGGGAGTGTCTGTCTTCTACTCTTCTTAAAGCCGCTGAAAGTTTCAAAAACATATTACAAAAATATTTCATGAATAAATCCTCAATTGTGTTTGCAGATGTTTGACCGACAATGATTATACTATAGTAAATAAGCAGTGAGTAATAACTAGTGTGAACATAGAGGGAACTGGGGCATCATTGCAAGACCATCAGAACTAAAACAGAGAGCCAGTCACACCTACACTAAATATTCAGAGCTATTAGTACTGTGGACTAGTAGCAAGGAGATACAACTCGATGTTCTTACATAGTACTATTAAAGTGAGCCCATGGAATTATCGCCTCGAGCGCTCGTCATCCGCATAACAGGACCACTTCCAAAAAATAGTTACACTTAAAAGTCCTTGCAACGGTGTGTTAGTGAGTCAGGCCCTGATGATACAGCAAATGAAGGCAACTGCACAGAACGCAAAAGAAAACAAAAACACAAACCATATCATCTACAACGGCATCGTTTCCACGAAGCCATTCTGATCCCTACGATCCGATGGGATGTACATATATTGTTCTAATGAAGTTAGAAGAAGCTACAGGCTTTTCTACATACAAAAGATATCAGAAAGACTACTGCTTTTAAGAAGCTACTGGTAAGACTGACTGCTTCGAGCTTGGTCTCTTGGTCGTTCCTCTGATCATCAGCCTTTTGCAAGCACAAAATGTTTCTTCCGTTTTTCCTTCCAGGGCTGTCACTGTGGGGGGAACCAACCACCATTGTAGAACCTATCTGATGGCCTTGGCACTGAGTGGTGGTTTCTGGTATCATCGACCGAGGGAGCGGAATAATCAGGTGGTGCAATTTTATTCAAGTCATGTTGCAGTGGGAAGTAGTCTGCAACACCCGGGCGGTCATCCAGTACAGGAATGTCGCCTGTAAGAGTCTTGAACGCGAACTCGATGCACGGATCTGACCAGGAATTTCCAAATAATGACAAGCCAAACCCAGATGGATCAGCAGCTTCAGGCACTGCGGCCTGTGTTGGCAAAACAGGTTCTGGGGCAGGCGCATACTGGCGTTGAACATTTGCCGAAGATGTTGCTGCCATAGGTGCTGGGTCTGTTCTTGCGAGGCCTGATGGCTTCTGAATTTCAACATTTTTCCAGAAGTTTGTCACAGGTGCTCCATGTCCCCACTCAGGAGTCGGAGCGAAACCAGACTGATGGATAGGACTCTCAGCATAACGTGGCTGCAAGTATCTGGTATTATTTTCCCGAATAGCCTGTATTTGGTTGACAGTTAAACCCTGGATCAGCTGTGATCGATTGGTCGTATTTTCCTGCATAGCTATCTGATTCACAGAGTCAGCTCCATTCAGTTGTAGTTCATAGACAGGGTTTCCTTGGTTAATCTGCATATGATTCACATTATCTCTTAGGCTCTGCTTCGGGTGATTTGTAAAGTATTCCTGCGTTATCTGTTTTTTATTAGCAGATAAAGCTTGGATCAGTTGATTGGTACAGCTTTCCTGCACGCTTTGCGTTTGTTTGACAGTGTCAGCTTGACCCAACTGCAATTGAATGGTTTCCTGGTTGATCTGCCTGTGGTTCAGAGCAGCGCCTGATTGCCTCGGCTCAAAGTGATTGGCGAAGTATTCCTGTATGGTCTGTGTTCCAACGACAGTGTCTGCTTTGCTCGACTTCAACTGGTTGGTGGCACGTTCCTGATTAGCTTGTATTTGATTCACAGTGTGTCGATGGCTTTGCTGCAACTGTGAGTGATTGGTAACATATTCCTGTCCAGGCTGTACTTGAGTAGGTGTCTTTTCTTGGCTCGACTGTAACTGACTGGCAGTATTTCCTTGATTAATACTGTCTGCTTCCCTCAGATGTGTGTAACTGGTAGTGTATTCCTGCATAGCATGTATTTGATTGGCACTCTTTGCTCTGCTGCTCGCTTGTAACTGATTGGCAGTGCTCGCCTGATTGCTCTGTATACGAATGGAAGTGTCCGCCTGAAACTGATTGGTAGTCCCTCCCTGATTGGTCTGTGTTGGAACGATAGTATCTGCTTGCCTCAACTGTACATTAATGGCAGTGTCCTCTTGATTGGTCTGTATTTTGGTAACTGTGTCTGCACGACTGGACAGTAATTGATTGACAGTGCCCTCACCATTGATCTGCACTGGAATGACAGTATCTGCTTGGCTCGTCTGTAACTGATTGGCAATGCTCTCCTGATTGGTTTGTATTTGAATGACAGTGCCTGCTTGGCTGAACTGTGACTCATCTGCAGTTTCCTTTAGAATTGGCTCTACCTGATTGACACGTTTTACACTAGTCAGTTCATCTCCACGCCCGGTGTTTCCTTCAGGATAAACATTCACTGCAGCCAACCAGGGCGACCCTCGGGGGGTTGTTGCAATCTTTTCTTTAGTTGTGGTTTTACGCTTCTTGGGTTTCACATCTGCAATTGGTTCTTTTCTTTTAACAGATTTCTTTCCCCCTGAAGAACGTTGCGCAGAGACCGGTCGCACACTCTTGTGTTCCAATGGATCAACCTCTTTGGCATATTTTTGCACTGGTTTCATGCCTTCATACTCTGGTAAAAACCCATTTTCAGTATATGTACTGGAAAATTCCTCCCGTGGTAGCGTGATCCCTTCTGAAGTTAGTAATTCACATTGAATAGCCTTATCAGCGGTACCTGGCCTTGTGTATTCTGATGATGCTCTTGTCTGATTTCATAAAATACGAAAATAATCTAATAAGTAGTTATCATCAGAAAAGAAAAGAAAGGCACATATATAAGAAAATTTTGTTTAATTATACGCCAAAGTTTCAGGTATGATCAATCAAATGAAACTATATTTCAGAAACCAACGGATTTACGATCAGTCATCTAAACCACATGGTGTATCACATCTCTTATGTGTTCAGATGACGCTTTTGTCTGATTTTAAGTTTTTAACAAAATGATGCGATAAGTTGTAACCATCCGAAGAAGAAAAGTGGACCACAAAAGTTACTTTTTTGTTTGACCCATCTCCTAAAGTTTCAAATCTAATCTATCTAAGTGGACTAAAAATCAGAAAGCAATGGGTATTCTATGATCATCTGTTGTCAACACAGACCACACCACATGGTGCATTGAAATTCCAACTCTGATCTCTGCACAAGCGGCGCAAAAACAGGTGCATTCCTAAGTTCTACTAGGGAACAACGGACAAGCAGGATAAGAACTGACAAGTGGCCAGTTGTGCACGACCTAGAATGTATCACGTGACTAGGACGAAACTTGTCAATATCCATCAAGTGGAGGTGTGCATGGTAATTATGATACCTACCTAGTACATGCATTCCTTCTATGTTCAATGTTCTAATGGAAGAAATATACAAGCTACAGCGAGTGAAAACAATAGGTGCTACAAGGTAGTAAGGTACTCACATGAGCTTGGTTCTGTGTAATACAAACATCGCGGATAATTCTCTTTTTTGGCTTATAACTGCATTGATTTATGTCTCCTGATTCAACGTAACGGTGCACATCCTTCAGAGAGCGAAATTCATAGCCACTGACTGGATCAATGTAGTACTGCAGAGATCAAGAGAATTACAGGTAGAACAAGGGGTTCAATAGAAAGTAAACAAAGCAATGTGAAGAAAAAATAGTTTCTTTTAGATATTCTGTAACAGCCTATTTACAATTACAAAGAAAACTCGAGCATATCCAAAAACACTACAAGACAGCTCAGTAAGCAGTTTAAAGCTACTTATTATCCCATCTAGGGTACATACTATTGACTTATTCAGATCCTCAGCTTCTTTGAAATCCTTGAGAACGATGGGACAGAAAGTGTAATCAGTATTTACATTAATAATTACTATCGTATAGATTCAGAGTAAAGCATGCTAGCAGGAAAGACTGAAAGAGTTAGAGCTGAACTATGATATAAGCAGGGTGATTTGAGAATGGAGTTCTTTCGGTGAAAATGAAGAACAGCCCAGTATTATAGTTGGCTAGTAGTAGTGTAGTACAATTTTCAGCAGACAGTTTGATATAGATGCTGGGGACACATTTATCTGCGCCAATTTTTCTGCTGTGATTTCCCAGGTCAGGAGGAGCCCTTTCCTTCTACCTTACTGAGCCCATTTGTTACTTCGATTCAAAACGAAACAAGGTTGGCTAAACTGACTAAGATATACCTATATTGTTCTCAATAGATAAGCCTGTGAGAGAGCGAACAAGGAACTTCCAAGCATACCGGATCAATCTTAGTTCCATTCTTTCTTGGCCTCTCTTCTCTCCACCATCCATCAGGCAACTGCCCATTACTGAAAAGCTCATCCTTGATTTGGACCTAGCAGTGAAACAATCATAATATCTTAGAACTTAGATGAATCATCCTAGACAGAATCAAGCAACAGAGGGAAAAGATCGCAACAGCATACCAGATCAGTCTTGTTCCTTGATCCATTGTTTCCAGGCTTTTCTTCTTTCCACCATCCATCAGGCCCCTTCATGACTGGTTCATCCTTGCATTGAACCTAGTAATGGAATAATTGTTACAGCTTGGATAGTGTTCTAGATAAAGCAGTGCAAGAGAAAAAGAAACATTGTGTCATACGTGATCGCTCTTGCAATTTAACTGATGTTGTACTGGTACGTCTTCTTCCAAAGATCCATCTGGCCCCTTGATGACTGGGCTACTCTTGATTTGAACCTAGTGAAATAATTATAGTTGCTCAGATATAGTATTTCAGACACAAAGCAATACAAGAAAGGGTGATTACAACATACCAGAGCACTGCTCGATTAGATCCATTTTTTCCTGACCTGTCTGCTTCACAACATTCATCAGGCACCCCCTTAACAACAGGTTCATCCTTGTTTTCTACCTAGTAAGGAAAAGGGAAGTGGTGATCTTTTACGTCGTGTTGCACCAAAAAAAACGAATAAGGGAAGAAATTAGATATTTGCATGCCTTAACAGAGGGGCTTTTTCTAGCAAGCCCACTTCGACTTCGTGTTCTAGAACATGAATCCTTGTTGGAATCCATAGCAGTGTTTCCTCTAACAAGCCCACTGCGTGTTTTAGAAGATGAATCTTCATTGGCATCCATAACAATGTTTCCTCTGACAAGCCCACTTCTTGTTTTAGAACATGAACCATCCTTGGAATCCACAATGATGTTTCGTCTAACAAGTCCACTTCGTGTTTTAGAACCATCATTTGAATCCATAGCATTGTTTCCTCCAACAAGCTTACCCTGTGTCTTAGAGTTTGACCCTCGCTGGAATCCATGATGTTATTTACCTTAACAAGCCCACTTCGTGTTCTAGAAGATGAACCATCGTTGGAATCTACAATGTTGTTTACCATAACAAGCCCACTTCGTGCTTTAGAAGATGAACCCTCACTGGAATCCGCAATATTGTAAACCCTAACAAGCCCACTTCGGGTTTTAGAACAAGATCCCTTGTTCGGAACCTCAATCCTGCTATTTCCCCTGACAAGCCCACTTCTTGTTCTAGAACATGAACCGTTGCTGGGATCCATGATGTTGTTTCCCCTGACAAGCACACTTCTTGTTCTAGAACATGCGCTCCTGCCAAAATACACAATGATGTTACTTACTTCAGTTCATGAAGATCTGTCCAATTGGCAATTGCACAATAAAATAACAGCTTAAATTCTGTAGCCACATATGGAAATGCTAAAGTTCTCCTGCTAGTGTCACAATGTCTCAACAGTAAATACACGTCAAGAAAGAACAGATATAATGTCAAGGATAGAGGGTATTACTTGGCACGTATGACCCACCTAGGATGATTTGACCAGTGTGGCCCATAATTCTCCCGTATATATATTAGGATGTGCAGTTGTCAACACACACATTATGTTCGCTTTCTCCAACAAATATTAAGAGCTTTTTTACGGTACATCTTACTACCAGTTAAAGGATGTAGTATAATTCTGATCTAATTGTTGATCTATATGGCATTATGGTCATTCTCCTGTCTAGACTCTTGACGTTTTCTTTAATTTGGTAAGAGTATTTTCATCCATGATTAACGGGACAATCTCTCCAACATTTTAAATTCACGTCAACTTCTTATGAACCTGTGCTCAGCCTCTCCCAGGAGAACGTGCCGCCCACCACTCTCATACCGCCGCCATGGTAGTCCACCCCTGCAGTCATAGCTAACGTCTGATCATTCTCCTTCGAATACAATGGTGTTGCTTAAATTTGTTAACTGATGGAGAAACGTATTGCAGCTCAGATGCGTCTCACATGCTCACCACACTCTGTGCATGGTTAGCACACGGCAGAGATCAAAAGCACAATCTCCCAGCAGCTAACCGAGCAATCATTCAAATGAAAGAAAAAGGTTGAAAATTAACTATCTCTGCAAAACATTCCAAGTTCCATGTACAAGCCAAATGATAGTTCACCTATCAATCAAACTTCACGAGCATCGTTCTTGCAGAAAAGACCCAGAAGATTCGTGGAAAGAGAAGGACAAGAAGAAATGTGGATTGCCCTTCGTGCAGCGCAGGGTGCACAAAGCTGAGCAATCAATGCATTCATCAATCAGCTGCCTCTCGCTGGTACGCCAATGGAGCTGCATTGATTTCCTGAGAGCAATGGACGCCACCACGGCCTTGGCCCCCTCGGTTTCATCCTCTCCCTAGGAGCCACACAGCAGCAGCTCAAAGTTACGCTGCCCAAGTTCCTTCTCTCCGTAAATGGAGTATAGCCGCCCCCTGAATGCACATGTGGTCGCTAACGCCGATCAATGGATCCCCAAGGCATTCAGTCTTCTAGTCATGGGAATAATGGTTTTTTTCTTATCCAGTTTAACAGATCGAGATGCGGGATTTTACTCTACTCTTCCAATTTTAACCATTGGATTAACAAGAATTGATGGGGCATATCAATCTGGATGTACCGTAAAAGCAGGTAAAATATTCTCATCTCTCTAACTAACTAAGAAATCTGTGTGTGACCCTTTCCATATCCGCCAGAAGCACACTTTACATATTCAACTTTCTGAAGAATGCCAAAGTCTATACCTACCTATTGGCGTTCAAGTATATATGTTTTTTTACATTGTTTAGTTAGGGCCCACCATACAGCATGAAAGAGAAATGACTAAATTACCATTGCAGAGCGCACTAGATCACCCGAAAGCGGTCACCTTCTATTGGGCGCCACGACTTTACACACGGTGCAGGAGCTTCTATCTATTATCGACACCTTACATCCCCCGTGGTCAGATCATCTCCATACACTATACCACCACTACTGTGGCCGCGAGCTACATAACCTAGCAACCCCAGCCACGCTTAAAATCTATGTATGCACCACCAGGAAACGCAAGCAACCAACTCGGTCTCACCAGCGGGGCTACGACTACAAACTAACCTTCCTTTTTTAGACTAACCAGTCGCAATTGAACACTGCAAGGTAGAGAGACATGGGGTTTGGTTATAGGACCATGAACTGGCATTCCTATTGTAAGTTGTACTTGTTGTGCTAGCACGAGGAGTAAGAGACAGATAGATGAAGAATAATAGGATCACACCCAGTCACCAAGACCTCCATCTTTCTCCCCGTTGTAGAGAAATCAACCGACTCGCCACTGACACCACAGCAAGCCTACCCAGCTGCAGAGCACCCCGGCCCGGATCACCGAGCATCGACCACCGGATCGAAGACAAGGGAGGCCACCAAGCCCCGCCAGTCACCATCCCCTGTATCCTCCTCACAGTGACCAGGAGCAACACAGCCTCCCCCGAATCAGCTGCCCACCGCGCGAGGCGGAAGCAAAGAGCACGACGAAATCGAGGGAGGCGGAGGATCACGGGACTCGCAACGTACCGTCGTTCGCGCGCTGCTTCGCTGTGGCGGAGCGGGAGTTGCGCTGGCCGCCGGCCTCCGTGCCTCCGCTCCGGGGAGAAGCGACTAGGGTTAGCGGAGGTGGGTATGGGAAAAGGAGTGGGGAGAGTGGGACGGGGTTGAGAGGGAAGGAGAGAGAGAGAGACTTTTTTGCCAAGACGAGGTGGCTGGACTCGACGACACGACGCGAGGCGCGCACACGCTTCGGTTGCCTCACTCACTCTGACAGGCCAGAAGTGAGTGGAATCTGAACGGAAATGGGGTGTCCTTTGTTATCGCTTCGACTTTCCGGAACGGGCGAAGTATTTCCGTCTTTACGTTCGTGTTTGACCCAGGCGAGCTGCTTCCATCCGACGCTACTGTTCCTCCTTTTCTGGTCTCTTTGCCATCCGACGCTAATGCTACGGAAAATTGACCGCTGTGCCGCCAAGTACGGCCATGCCTGCAACTTATGCTACTTCTTTGGTTAGAGCATCTCCACGATCCTCTAGTAGGCAGTTTTTTCGCCGGCGGTCGGTTTTTCGTCCAGCCGCACCCTCACAAGTTCAAATATGCTACTTCTATGGTTAGCGTGTATGATTGATTAGTATGATAATATAAAAATAGTGAATACACTTATGGTCTGTTTGTTTGGGCTGCTGCTGTTGAGAAGAAGTTGTAGCCGGTGAGCTGTTAGAAAGCAGATGTAGAAAGCAGCTGCTGGAAGCAGAGATTTGATGTTTGGCATAAGTGCTGTTGATGGCTGCTGCTGATGGTTCGAAGGATGTAATGTGTAATGCCCTGAAATGCTGAAAAGTCGTATAAATGCTGATTCGAAACGAATTAGCTAATTTTGACTTTTTTTAACATAGTTGACGTGTCATAAGGGCTGAATTATCTCAATTTGACTTTTTTGCTAAAATATGCGTAGGGCTTATGGCTTTTGGCTTATGCCTTTTGGCTTTATGCTTTTGGCTTTTGGCGATGGTGACGGAGAACAACGGCGGTGGCTAAACAGTAGTGATAGCCGAAGCGGCGAGGAACGATGACGGGGCCACGGGCTTCCGGTGGAGCGTCGGAAGATGCGGGGGATAACATTGCGAGGACGACGCGGGAAGCGGACCTAGCGCGGAGGCGACTTGAAGAACATCCTAACCAAACTCTGTTGGGTCAACGACGCCCTGGACCATGGCCGCTCGCCAACGGTCACCGCTGCGACCGTGGCTTGTTGGGCGGACGAGAAACTCCGACCTGGCGGGGCATTTAACAACAACATGTAACTAATTGTGACCCTTTTTTAAAAATATTACCATGCTTAAGGATTGAATTATCTCAATATTAACTTTTTTCTAAAATAATTATAAATCTCGTTTATTACTAAAATAATTGTATGAGTTATTTGTTAGGCTTTTGATTTTAGGATTTTGGCTTTTAAGTCGATATTTTTGCGGCATTGGCCGCGTGGTGGTTCGACGAGACTCCGGTTAGAGGCAGACAAAAGGATTGGTTAGGGTTTGCGTGGGGTTTAAGCCCTCACGTCTCATTACTATTTATAAGAGACCAGAATACATGTACAACACGTATGGACAGATATACAGGTATACGTTAACACACACCCTCAATCTAAACCTCTAACTAGGTTAAGATTGTTCATAAACCTGTCTAGCATCTGTCTAGTGGCTGGTTTAGTGAACACATCAGCCAGCTGATCATTAGTAGAAATAAATCTGACATTAAGTAGACCCGCTGCTACTCGTTCACGCACAAAGTGGAAGTCTATCTCAATGTGTTTTGTCCGAGCATGAAAGACTGGATTTGCCGTCAGATAAGTAGCCCCAAGATTGTCACACCATAATATGGGTGGACGCTGCTGAGTTACACCAAGCTCCGTAAGAAGAGAATCGACCCATATTGCTTCAGCAGCCCCATTAGCCAAGGCTTTATACTCAGCCTCGGTACTAGATCTCGACACTGTGGGCTGTTTCTTCGAACTCTAAGAAATAAGGTTTGGTCCAACAAACACAGCAAAACCACTAGTGGAGCGACGATCATTAGGGCAGCCAGCCCAATCTGCATCAGTGAAAATGCTAATGCATGAAGATGAGGACCTCCGAAACTGTAAGCCCACCTCGAGAGTCCCCTTAACATATCGCAAAATGCGCTTAACTGCTTCCCAATGAGTCTCCGTGGGCTGAGATAAAAACTGGCACACCTTATTCACCGCGAATGAAATATCTGGGCGAGTAAGAGTCAGGTACTGTAAGCCTCCAACAACACTACGGTACCGGAATGCATCATCAGTACTAAGTACAGCCCCTGTGTTACGCGCCAGCCTCTCTGTAGTGTCCAGAGGAGTGAGAGTAGGATTACAATTCTCCATATTGACTTTGTGCAGAAGATCTAGCGCATACTTGCGTTGAGTCAATGTCATGCCCCCTGAATTGTAAGACGCTTCCAAACCAAGAAAATAATCCAGCATACCCATATCCTTAATAGGAAATGCAGCAGACAAGGCATGTACTAAGCGATCAACAGCTGCGGAAGTGGAGCCAGCAATGACTATGTCATCGACATAAACAAGCATATAAATCTGAATGCCATCCCGAGAGAAAATGAACAAAGATGTATCGGCCTTCGAAGCAGTGAAACCAAGCTGAGAAAGAAGGTGACTCAAACGGGCATACCAGGCACGCGGGGACTGCTTCAGACCATAGATAGATCGCTGGAGCTTGCAGATATGTGAGGGATATCTGGCATCCTCAAAACCGGGTGGCTGCTGCATATAAACATCCTCGGTCAGAAAACCATGAAGAAAAGCGTTGCTAACATCCACTTGCCGAAGACTCCAATCACGAGAGACTGCAAGCGAGAGCACAAGACGAACAGTCGCAGGTTTCACAACCGGACTGAAAGTATCACCATAGTCGATCCCATGCTGCTGAGTGAAACCGCGTGCCACCAGACGCGCTTTGTGTTTATCAATGCTGCCATCAGGACGGTGCTTGGTTTTGAAGATCCATTTACTGCCAACGATATTGACGCCGGGGGGTCTCGGAACCAGTGTCCATGTCCCTGTCTGTGTGAGGGCAGCAAACTCGTCTGCCATAGCCGCACTCCAGGCGGGCTCCTGCAATGCTTCCCGGTGTGAGACGGGTGCAGCAAAGAAAGCCCGTCGACGTGGATCATAACGGACGGTCCCATCCTTATAGTCCTTCTCCTTCCGGGTGTTGTCGCGTGCTCGGGTCACCATCGAATGCGGAGCAGCCGGGGGTACCGCGACCGAAGTATCGGCTGGTGGCGGCACGGGCTGCTCCCGATGGGCTGGCGAAGGAGGCGCCGGCGAGTCCTGACCAGCCGAAGATGGGCCAACCCCGGGCGAAGATGGGCCGGTCGCAGTGGCGGTACGAGCCGCACTGGGCGATGGCGCATGGCCAGCGTTAGCTAGGCCGACCTCAGGCGAAGGTGGGTCGGACGCGTGCGCGGGAGACACCGCACGGGGCGACGGGCCGTGCATGGCCGCGCCATGCACGTCGATCGGCGGAGTGTCGCGTGGCTCATCGATCAGCGACGCAGGTGCCGTATTTACCTGGGGAAAAGAAACATCTGACACAGGAGTGTTAGTGGATAAAAATGTCAGGTCATAATTTCGCATTGGTGTACTCGTAACCGGTTCATCGGATGGAAAAGTGATGGATTGTTCTAGAGTGGACACGTCGACAGAAACTCCGGGTGTGGCAAACGGAAACACCGTCTCATCAAAGACTACATCACGGGAAATATAAATACGCCCCGTGGATCTGTCCAAGCACTTATACCCCTTATGCATCGGACTATACCCGAGAAAGACGCACATCTTAGAGCGGAAATCTAATTTGTGTGAGTTATATTTGCGAAGACTGGGCCAACATGCGCACCCAAAGATGCGTAGAGAGGAATAGTTTGGCTGAACCTGGAGAAGGCGAAAAATAGGGGTCTCATTTTTAAGAACAGGTGTAGGCATGCGGTTGATAAGATAACATGCTGTAAGAAAGGCTTCATCCCAATAATGGAGAGGAAGTGACGAATGGGCGAGCAAGGCAAGACCTGTTTCAACTAGGTGACGGTGTTTACGCTCAGTAATACCGTTCTGTTGAGAGGTGTGTGGACAGGACACACGATGTGAGATCCCCGTGCGCTGAAAATACTGATGGAGACGATGATATTCGCCACCCCAGTCAGACTGGACAGTCTTTATTTTGGCATTGAAAAGTCGCTCGACATGTGCCTGGAAAGCATAAAAAATCTGCTCAACATCAGACTTGTTCTTGAGGAGATAAATCCAGCAAAAAAGAGAATGGTCATCAACAAAGCTAACATAGTATTTGTATCCCCCCGAAGAAGCACGTGCAGGACCCAGACATCAGTATGTATTAACTCAAGAGGCATAGTAGTAACATGAGATGACAAAGAATAGGGTAACTGATGACTTTTAGCACGCTGACATGCATCACACACGAGAGATAAAGTATCTGACGATGAACAAGAAAGCTCATTTGTTCGAACAATAGATTGCACTACATTATTTGATGGATGACCTAGACGCTGATGCCACTGTGATGGAGTGACCTTGATACTAGCCGAGGCGTGATGGGTGGAGGTGGATGACTCTTTGCCGAACGGAATAGGATAGAGCCCTCCACAACTTCTACCTTGAAGGACGATTCTCCCCGTGGCCTTGTCCTTAACAAAGAAAGCATGACGGTGAAATTCAACAAACACGTCATTATCGGAAACAAGACGAAAAACGGAAAGGAGATGTTTGCTAATATGGGGAACATGAAAAACATTGTTGAGATGAAGTGATGAACCGGCTAGTTTCGAATAGCCAATATGCGAAATCGACAAACCTGAGCCATTAGCCACTTGCACTTGATCCTTGCCACCATATCGCTCATAGAACTGAAGGCGTTCGAGTTCACTCGTCAGGTGATCCGTGGCGCCGGTGTCCAGATGCCAGTGAGAGTTGTCGCCACCACTGGTCGAGGCGGAGTTGCCGAAGCGCTGATTGTTAGAACGGTTGTCCTCCGCTGCACGTCGACAATCGGCAACAAGATGTCCCCAATAGCCGCAATAGCCACAGCGTGGGCGCCAGCGTGCGCATCCTCCTCCATTGCGGCCACCACCGCCAGTACGGCCGCCGCCACCACCGTTGCGGCCGCCGCCGCCGTTACGGTTGTCGCCGCCGTAACCGTTGCCGCTACGGTTGTCGCCACCGTAGTTGTTGGTTCAGTTGTCGCCACCGTAGCCGTTGCCGCTACGGTTGTCGCTGCCACCTCCGTAGATGCTGCCGCCTCCATAGGCGGTACTGCCCCCGTAGGGGTTGCCGCCCCAGGAGTTGCCGCTACCTGGGCCTCTGCCGCCGCCTTGACGATAGCCGCTGTTGCCGCCCGGAGCATGAGGAGCATGGCGCGAGACGAAGTTGGCGGATGAAGACCACCCTTCGGCTTGAGCTTGCTGCGCCTGAAGGGCCTCGAAGGAGAGGATGTGTGCGTAGAAGTCGGTGTAGGGCACGGACTGGTTTCCAACAGTGAGCGATGCCGCGATGGAGTTGAACGCGGAGCCAAGTCCGGTGATGATGTAGTCGACGAGTTCGTCGTTGGATATGGGTGATCCGGCGGCGGCCATGGTGTCGGCGAGGGACTTCATCATGTGCATATACTCCGCCGCGGGCTTGTCCTCCTTCCGCAGGGTTTGAAGTTGACGTCGGATGTGCCGAACGTTCGCGCGGCTGTGGGCGCCAAACATGGCATGAACAGATGTCCACGCCTCGGCTGCGGTCTTACAGCCGATGAGTTGACACGCGATGGTTGGCTCCATGGCGCCGAGAAGAAAGCCGAGGACCTTCTGGTCCTGGGTCCACCACTGGTGGTAGGCGGCGTTGGGAGTGGTCACCGCCTCGCTGCCTTGCCCGGTGGTGATCTCCTTCGCTGGTACAGCCGTGGTCGCGTCGAGGTGTCCGTGGAGACCGGCGCCAGCGAGGTTGGGCAGGAGCAGGCCCTTCCACAGCATGAAATTGCCGTGGTCGAGGCGTACGGGAGCGGAGAGGGCGATGGCCGCGGGAGAGGCCGCGGAGATGGACGCTGCCGGAGTAGAGACAAGGGCGCCGGCGGTCTGCGTCGTGAGCGCGGACGACGTCATCGCTCAGGCCGCGATGGGGTCTGGCGGCGGAGCGGCGATTGGATCGCGCGGACGCGGAGTAGGGCTCGCGGCGCGTGGCTCTGATACCAAGACAAAAGGATTGATTAGGGTTTGTGTGGGGTTTAAGCCCTCACGTCTCATTACTATTTATAAGAGACCAGAATACATGTACAACACGTATGGACAGATATACAGGTATACGTTAACAGAGGCAACACTCGCCCTCGACCAACAACATATTTGTCTGTTCGGACAAGGCGATGCAGATGGTTTGGCGAGACGGTGGTGCGCCCTTCAACGTCGTCTAACTAGCCCTCGGTGCATGGTCGGGCGACACACAAATACGCGATGCCACAGCCGTGTATTTCCGTCATACAAACATTCACGTGCACACATATGACACATAGGTTAGCTAGCAAGTTAGCACTCGGAGAGGTGAGATCCATCGATCACTTTGGCTAGCCTTGCTCCCATATAAATCGTGTACGTATATTATACGCAAGCATAGAATAGAGTGGGCCACATGGCGGTTTGGATGGGAGAAGACAGGATGGGGTCCGTGTCCACGCCCGCGTACCCACATCGACGGAACATCTCCACCACTAACCATGTGACAAAGTTACTTGCAACACTTTTAATTCAGAAAAAAATCATCAAGATCAACACCATGCAACTTGTTATAAGTAAAACTTCTATAACATCAGTGCATGGTTTTTTACTATCGTCCAAGGATTTCGGATTATTTGAGTTAAATAATAATCATCAGATCAAAAGGGACTAGGGCAGTATGTATGCAGTGGCAGCAGGAGCGGAGGAGGGCGATTGAAAGTACTACGACTAAAGGAGCAGTGGCGAGCGTGAGAAGAGGTTAGCGATCTTGGGGAAGTTGCAGTCGAGCGAAGTGGATCTCCACTCCACGAGTAGGTGGAAGGCGGCAGAGGTGTCGTCACGTACTCGCCTCAAACAGATGCGAACAATTCACAATGAACCAGACCGATCGGTCATGCATGGCACCTGGCGTTGGAGAGCCTGCCTTTTCCTCTACCATGCTAGACCCTTTACAACTATTTTTTTGAGCCCATATACTATAGCAGCAGGTGTAGTTACACATATATGTTGATGGGGCCCTCATGTACATGAGCCCTTGGGCGTTGCCCAAGGTCGTCTAGGGTCAAAGCCGGCCCAGGAGGAGTACGAGATGGAGAGCAAGGGAGGCGCTTCTGTTAGCTGGAGTGGGTAGAGAGAGATTGGCGCAGCCGCGACAATGTTGTTCCGATGGAGGAAACGGATTACACGGGTAAGTACGCGGATTTTTTTTGTACATCCGTGTAATTTGATTACGTGGGATCTCATTACGGCCAAATCCAACTAAATAAAAAGTAACGTAATTCAATCCCATCGTAATCGGGTTACACCACAAAATAGTGATCCAAACACCTTCTTAGGTTTATTTTAAGGGTGAAAGAGCCATGAAAGTCCCCAATGCTGCATTACTATAGTGTCGGTGCTATACAACTTACAGAAAAGACTAAGAAAATAGAAAGAGTAAAACAAAATCTTCAATTAATGCATAGAGTACCCTAGAAACAGTAGCCATGGTAGCACCCAACATGGTGGGAGTACATATATTCTCTTCCATCCTCGCGACGGAGGTAATACTTTCCTTGCTTGGAGTTGTAAGTGACTAGGTACTCTCCATGACACATCGTGGCCTTTGAGGCTCCTCGTTGGTGATAAGCATAGTCCACGATCGTGCACGATGGGGAACTTTTTCGCGAAAACACAAAAACCTTGTGTTTCAAATGTTTTTTCGATTAAAGGAACTCAATGGATCCCCAATTTCATTGAAGAAATTGAGTGTCTATTATGGTACAACAATGTAGCCACCGGCGACATACCATAGTACACATGACAAACCCTTGTCTTCTGAAAACACTAGATCAAAACATGGTATTCTCAACACAAAGTTCAGAAGGACTGCGGTTCTATTATAGGGAAAAGACTAAAAACAGAGGCAAACATAGGAAGGCACTAGGAAATTCGCAGAACCTACGCCCCTATTCTTTTGCCCGTCGGATTCCAGCCATGGTTCTCTCCGAAGATTTCATGTGCCACTCTCGCCGAGCTGCTAGCCCCTGTAGTAGAAGCCTTCGTAGTCCTTTTTTGTAATATAGCCCATGTATTAATGAACTGACAAGCAAGAAAAACAACATTTGTAGGATCCCCTCGACGTATCTTTCGAAAACATGATTTGTTCATAGTTTTCCAGATCGCCTAGACAACAACAATACATCCTATCATCGGAGCATGACTTTCTCTACCCCCAATAGAATTAAACCAACCATTACATAGATCTCCAAAACTAGAAGGAAAAGAAGGAATATTAAGCGCAGCACCCATAACACCCCATATATACCTTGTTATAGAACACTTAAAAACATATGTCCTAGTGTTTCATGTCCAACACAGAATTAACAAGGTTCAACTCCCTTCTCGCCTCTTTTTAGTACATTTTTTTGGTCAAGATCCTATTCTTGATCACCAAGTGACGTGGTAATACTTCCCGAGTCCTCCTAACGGGTCTATCGGTCTAAGCTAGGCACAGAATCCCAACATGTGGAGTTATCCCGATCTTTTGGAAGGGCCAACTGCGGCCCACCCGCAAGACTTGTGGGTCAAGGATTGGAGGAGCAACCGACGTAGATTAGGGTTTTGTAAACCTACCCGGGTAGGGATTTGGGACCCAGCCTTCTATATAAAGGCTAGGAGGACCCCCCCCCCCCGGGTAGGGCATATGATCATTATCTTCACCGTAGGTGCTGCCTCTCTTGAGATCCAATCTCTCGATTAGGGCACCCGTCATTCTAAACACCACATCAATACAATCCAGACAAGCAGGGGTAAGGGTTTTACCTCCTCGAGGGCCACAAACTTGGGTAAATTTTGTCCCCTGTTTGTCGTCGAGTTCACCAGCGTTCATCTGTTTCCTGCTCTTAAACCCCCAGTATGTCACCCGGGGGATATGCCGGTTCTGGTACTCGACATTTGGCGTCGTCTGTGGGAACGGCGAGCTAGATCTACGGACTCCTCGGCCTCATCTGCTTTGAGTTCTGATATGAGATCCGAAACGGCGACTACGCCGGAATCGATCTGCTTCAAATCCTTCGTCTACACGCCCCACTTGTCGACTTCTCGCTCGGTGTTCAGTGGTCTTCAGGAGGGCATCAAACTGACGTTCGGTGATTTCCGCTTCCACGCCATTAAAGAGGGAATACCGCGCTTCCCCGACTCTCCAGCACCGATGAATCTGAATCTTAGTCGATCTCGAGCGTGGCGACTCCGACATCGCCACCCGCCGATTCCAACCTCCACTCGGAGTCGAGCCTCGCATCGATCCACCTCAACAATCTCGATTTCCACTCAATAGAAGGTGAAGAATTCGCCGATCTCGAGGACAACGATCAGTTTATCCCGGAGACTCGCGAACCCTATCTCGCCCATGTCTACATGGCCGACCCAACTGAAAATCCCAACATGCCGACGGAAAGCGCGGAAGAACGATAGGTCATCCACGTTTTGCGAGAAGCATGGAACAAGGCCAAGGAGGCAGTGAGAACCGATACCGCACTGGAACCAGGCGCCACTCAATAAGATCTAACGGCCTATCACTACTTCATGTTCAATAAAATCCAGGAAGTGATACATGAAAACCGGGCACTCGATGACCGCAACGCCTGGCGGATGAGTGGAGTGCCCGTAGAGTGGCGCTATCTTCCGCGACTGGCGGATCAATAGGACCTCCACCAAACAGGAACAGGAAGTATGTTTCGAGGACAGCGCACATGGATCAAGAGTCGCTTAGCGGACCACTCGAAGCCTTGAATCCTCGTTCATGATCGTCGACGAGGACGACAATGTACAACCCACGACTCCCGCGGCTGCAGTCCTCGCAACCACAACATACCTGCGGGCCATCCAGCCGCCGGAAGGCGACCCCGCACAGAACAACATCGCCAGGCGATCAGAGGATTGGGTATAGTCGAAGCGTCACTCACGACTAAGACACACAAGAAAGCAGTCGCGCCGTACACCACTGCACCAGGCGCATAAAGATCCCCTCGCCGCCACGAGAACACATCCCAAGAAGAAGAGACGACTGATCTCCTCGCCGACATCGGAGCAGAGATTCGTGACGCCGTGATGACAACTCGCGACACCATGATGATCACCCGCGACACCACGACGAAGAACCGAGAAGGCGCAGCGAAGAGCCACGACGCTGCAGCAAAGAGTCGCTATCGGGGAGTACACGACGCCCGAAGCGATATCGCTCAGCACAAGGTCGACATGGCTTGAGCACGCAGGAACCAGGCGTACTCGACGTCCGACTCTGATGACGAGGAGGCATGCGTCGCACTCTGCTTCAGCCGCGACATTCGCGAAGCACAGATACCCAAGAAGTTTAAGCTTACCTCGAAGGTTACCAAATACAACAGTTCCTAGGAACCCAAAACATAGCTATCAGACTACCTTGCCACCGTTAATGCCAAAGGGGGAACAAGGTGGCAGCCATATAGTATCTGAACCTGCACCTCACCTGCTCCGCTTGAAGCTGGCTCGAGAACGTACCTCGCGTGTGCTACAGATCTTAGAACGATCTCACTTGCGACTTCGAGAAGAATTTCCAAGCAACATGCAAAAGGCCCGTATCCGTTGAGGAGCTGCGAGCCTGCAAGCAAAAAAGATACAAGACAACTCGCGGGTACATCTAGAGATGGACAGCGCTCAGAAACACGGCAGAAGATATATCGGATGAGGCAGCAGTCGAAGCATTTTATAGGGGTGTGCGTAGAACAACTTTCTGAGAGGAGATGGGACGTTGCGCACCCAAAACTATTGGCGAATTGATGGCAATAGCCAACAGATGGGCCAACGGAGAATACTCTTTGCGCAATGAAAGAGTCGTCTCACCAGCACGCAATGGTGACCATAATGACGACCCACCACAGGAGGAAGAGGAACCGCCCTTACGATCAAGATGACCAGGCAGAATATGTCGCGGCAGTGTTCACCAGGAACCGCGACGGAGGATCTCGCGAAAATCGCAAGTGGAGGCTGAAGATGGAGGATAGACCACCCGAAGAAGATCTAGATGGGTACTGCTCTCTACACCTCTTCACACATAAGTAAACGGGCAAGCTCAAAGCCACCAACCTCCTCAAGGACTGCAGAAAATTCATGAACCTCCACGAAGCGTACCTGAAGAAACATCGGAGTGCTACAAGCTAAGGATACCCACCTATGCCCGGAGGCGGCGCAGTCGCATACAATGTGCCACCACCACCACCGCCACTGACAATGCAGACCAATTTAGCGATGGTGACGCAGCCCCGCCCAGCCGCAAATCCAATTACTCACGAACCCGCCAACCGACACATACCCGCCCGCCCGTTGAACTCTAGGCATGATACAGAAAGTATGTCGATCCGGACGCGTCCGGAAGACAAACACCCGTCAGGTTAACATGGCAGTGCAAGCACCACCGGCCAAAACAGAATAACTCAAAGGGTCTGAATAACCCATTACTTTCTCCAGCGAGGATCACCCACCTCGGGTGTACAGGCCAGGACACGCAACACTCGTCATCCACGCCCAGATAGGAAAAATACAACCTGAACAGAGTATTCATGGATGGAGGCACTGGAATCAACATCATATACGCGGATACAATCCGCAAGATGAACAAGAACCTGGACAAACTCACGGAATCAAAAACTTCGTTTCACGGCATAGTGCCAGGCAAACCAGTCCGGCCATTCGGCTCGCTCCACCTGGAAGTTATACTGAGAGATCCGGGAAATTACAGACGGGAATTCCTCGACTTCGAGGTAGTTGACTGGACATCATAGTACCACACCATTCTTGGTCGAACCACGTTCGCAAGATTCCTGGCAGTACCGGATTATGCGTACCTCGAGTTGAAGCTCCCAGGACCATACGAGACAATCAAGGTGAATGGAGACTTCCAAAAGTCAGACAAGTGCGATGCAGACTTCCACGAGATCACGAAATCTTTCGAGATGCAAGAGGAACTGGAAGATATCGCGAAAACCACAAATAACTCGTGCTTTTGCTCATGAAGAGGACCGCTCTAGACCTCGAGTTCAACTCTAGCAATAAAACTCGAAAGCATCATGTCCACCCGACAGATCCGGAAAAGACAGCGATGGTCTCGACTAGGCTTTCCCCTACATAGGAAAGCGCGCTCGTCGAATTCCTCCATGAGTACTAGGAAATTTTTGCCTGGCAGGCATCTGATATGTCAGGAATCCCTAGAGAGTTTGCCGAGCACTCGCTAGAAGTGTACAAAGATGCAAAACATGTCAAGCAGACCACTCGCCAGTTCTCCGAGCCGAAGCGCCTGACACTCGGAGAAGAAGTCAATCGACTCCTTGCAACAAAGTTCATAAGAGAGATTAAGATTTCCACCTGGTTAGCAAACCCGGTGCTGGTCCCAAAGAAGAACACCAACATCCTTCGCACTTGTATCGACTACAAGTCGTTAAACAAGCATTGCCCCAAGGATAACTTCCCACTCCCGCGGATCGACCAGATCATCAAATCAACAACAGGCTGCCAACGCCTCTCTTTCCTCGACGCTTACTCGAGTATAATCAGATCGGAATGAAAAAGGAAGACGAGGAAATACAACATTCATCACACCATATGGTGTCTACTGCTACACAACCATGCCCTTCGGGATCAAGAATGCAGGCGCCACATATCAACGCTGCATGCAGAAATGTCTCGCCAAATTAATCGACAAAAACGTCCAAGTCTACGTGGAAAACATAGTCATCAAGACACGAGTAGAAGCCACACTCCTTAAAGATATCAATAAAACATTCAGTGCCCTCAATGTCTACCAGATCAAGCTCAACCCGACAAAGCGCGTCTTCGGCGTACTCGCAGGACAGCTGCTCGGCTACCTGGTATCATCTCGAGGAATAGAAGCCAACTAATGAGGATATAATAGGGGTTCATGATACTTATACATGCTTGAGCTGGAAGGAAATACTAAGCCTCGGTGATGTTCATTATAAGGTGAATTCTTTCCTAGTAATAAATAACGTTTGTGTTTATGAGAAAGTTATACTACCTAAGACTATGAATTTATGTATGATTAGGTTTACTAATAACACAAACATGGATGGAGGAGAGGAAGAAAGGAGCACAAGAAGGAGGCGTGGAAAATAAAGTTGCTACCATGGAAAACAACATGAAGGAAATGATGTTTCAGTTCGGACTAGCAGAAGTACTAAATTTGAAATAGTCATGGATTCTTCATACAGGCTCCAAATAAAGCAAAGAAGCACTGTCACACCCCAGTTTTTGGATTCTTGTACTGTAGTTCAAGGAGATAAAAATGTGGGCCAACAAATTTTTTTCTAGCAACATGTTTGTTTGAACCAACATGTGTATGTGGCAATGATCACATATGCAATGCAAAGAAAGTTTACTTTGAAAACCAATACAAAAAAATTCCTGAAAACACCTTTATTATTTCTCCCTGGTGTTTTCCCTGAAGTGACTTGAGTTATTTTTATTCCAACACTTGGATCATTCTTGATTGCATCTTGATCTAAACTTTTAACTTTGTTGTATCCAAGAAAACAAAAATATAAAATGATTTATGGAAGTTTTCTTCTAAGTTTTCTATTGAAACTATTCCCTGAAAATATAGCCAAGTACCTGTTTTCCACACTTGTTTTCACTAGGCTATAATATTCCATTATGTGTTTTCTTAAATTGTATTTGTTCTTGGATATATGGACTACAAATACATAAGATTGGTTTGGATTTTGGATTAAGAAAAACAATCTTTTGCTTGTTGTTTTTGTGGAAAAAAATAAGACAGAGAAAGGCATTTTTAGAAAACAGAGAAAAACAGAAAGTGCCCCTTTTCCCACTTTGTTTTCATAGACTTCCACTATTCCAATTTTGTTTTCAAAAGATGTTTATGGAAGTTGAAACATGTTTAACAATCTCCAACTTTGAAAACAAAATTTGGTTTCCATTTGACCCTTGAAAACAAGCTGGGCTTTTTGATGTTTTTAACTGTTTCGAGCACTTAGAAAAATTTGGCCAAGTCCTAACTGAATTTTTCCGAGACAGTTGTTTTACAAAACTTGGACATATGTTTTCGATTACTTTTGGTTCAAATTTTTAAATGCCACTTTGCCAAAATGTTTCTCTATAGTTTGGACTCCATATTGGATGCTTTGGATTGCTTCTAGATGGTCAAGGGAGAGAGAGAGCTTGTGAGGAAAAGTAGGGGCAGAGAGAGGAGTGGCATGGCATGGGCACAACAGTGCCATGGCCAATGTGGCCATGCCTTGGCTTTTCCAACCTCCAAACGCCCCTAGTAGCTTCCCCCGACCATCCGTGACCCCCTGACATAGTTCCATGTCCTTGCACGCCGCGGACATGCGCCAGGGCGCGCTAGCCATGCCGATGTCGACATCCCGATCCCACCCCCATGTCTTTGACCTCACCGCCGCGAGATAAAGCCATCCCGTGCACCCCCACTGCGCCACTAGCTCCCACCCACCTCACACCCTCGTCTCTACCCGAAGAAACGGACCCCAGAACCCTCTACGAGCCTCACTGCATGAATCCTCGCCGCCGGCCATCGTGCTCGAGATCGAGGTGGTGCAGCTCTCTCGTGCCCTCCCACCGTTCATGCTCGTCTCCGTTGAGTTCCACGTACCCCTTAGCGTGCCCCTGACCCCTTCCCGTGTCCTCGTTTGTGCAGGAGCCCCGCCGCCGTCTCCGTCGCCGTCGTGGCCGCTCTGCGTCGCCCCGCCGTCTAGAGCCACGCCATCGCCACCAAACCGCACCCCTGCACCGCCCGGACGCCCTACTGCCTCCACAAGCCCGCGCCATCATCCCTCGCGACCTCACGGTGAGGAATCACCACATCCCGAGCCGCCATAGTTTTCCGGTGAGAGAGAGAGCCGAGCGAGAGAGGAAGAACGCACGGGAGCGTTGATCCGCAGATCAACGACTCCCGTTGAACGGCCACTTTCCCGCGCCTGCGCGCGCGCCCGTTTGAGCGCTAGGCCCGTTTGGCCGTTTAGCTAGGCCGCGCAGCGAAACCCATCCTACCTTGTGTGTTTCTTTTTCTTTTTAAATCTTAATAGAAAACTTGTGTGTTGCTTTTGCTCTGTTTAAAATAGTTTTAGTGCAAATTAAATTCCCCAAAAAACCTAGTCATAGAATACCCTTTTCTTAAGCACATCCAAGTAGTAGATCCATGTTTGCAGGTGTATTTTTGCTATAGTAATTTAAATGCCACAGAGTGTTTGTTAGGCCATTTTGGGCATAACTTTTTGGATCTGTATCCAAATCTTGCAAATAATTTTTTTTGAGTATCCCTTGAATAGATCTATCAATATAACTTGACCTTGCATCAAGGAGAGTTACCTTTTGGAAATGCGATCCATTTTGGTAAAAGGTCAGTAGACTTTTCTAGGATTTTTAGAGGGAGTTTAAAAATGAGTTTTGATGTGAATCCAATTGGATGAGTTTTTGTATGACTAGATCTATGTAATACTAGCTTGTATTAATTTTTATAGCTCTAGATTATTTTTGGTGAGCATTTCTAGAAACAACACCTTTTTTATTAGATCTTGTGTGTTTGATTCCTATTTTTGGTGAGCATGTGTAGATGTGTTGATATGTGTTATTAGGTTGTTTTCTTGCAGTACTAATACATTAGGAAGTGTGTGCATGTTTGGAAATCAAATAGAAATAGGAATAGCCTTGTATTGTTTTATAGTTTACTTTTATTAAATAGATTTTGTGAGCTAGCTTGGTATGTTTGTTACCTAGGTTTTTTATGGGGTTGTGTTGAGTCCAGTACCATTTTAGTATTGATATTTTGATGTTATCATCTCTGTTAGCTTGCACTTTATTTTATAGCAAAGCATGTGTAAGAATTGTTTGTTTGTTTTCACTAAGCTGTTTTCACTAGTATGAGTAGTGATGTGGTAATTGTTTGGTAGATTTTTTTTTTCAAGTGAGACTAGAGGCTTTGTGACCTCTTAAATGCCTTGGTATATTAGTGGGCCCATAACCCACTGGTCCCATTGCATTTTTGGTTAGGGATACCAATTCCCTACCACACACTTGTTTGTTAGTAGCATATATTGTTATTTTTGTTTAGTATTTTCCACCAAGGAAAATAGGTTGTTTGCTCTACTTGGTTGATTGAAGTGTTTAGTAATAATTTGTGACTCCTAGTATGTTTAGTTGTGGTGCATTTGTTAACGTAATGTTCCCTTAGTAATATCATGTTAAGGAGTGTTTGACTATTGTTTTGCTTAAATTGAATATTGTTTGCAAATAGAATATTTTCCGAGTATTGGTAAATTATGGGTGAATAGGATTCCTTGAGTGTTTGGATTTTAGAAAGGGTTTAGTTGAGCTTGTATTGGGTGCATAGCTACTGGTTGTATGACTTGTATTTTGATTTCTTATTATTTGGCTTATTAGAAAAGCATGATTTATTAGAATTGGTTTATTCTTACTAAGTAGTTGTTTTCATAGAATTGTTTAAGTATATTTGCTTACTAGCATGTGTAAGGTGTATGTGTTGTTAGTAGATATTATATTCATGTGTTGCTTGTTTAGGATAATGCATCCTTGTAGTGTTGTTTGCTTCCTTAGTAGTGAATTAGTGTCACCACTAGATGTTATGAGTTGCCCTAATATGTTTGCCTTTCTATTTTATGAGTGTATGATTATCCTAGCATGTTTAGCATGTTTTCATTTCTGTTATTGTGGCATAGATATTGTAGTTTCTAGTTTGTGATTGGTTGTGGAGTACATTAGCTCGCATAGCATGCTTGTGTAGCAAATCTTTCATACTAGTATGATAATAGTGAACTCCTGTTATTATGAATGTTCTAGCTACCCTTGTGACGATTGTGTTTTAGAGTGGTTTTTATGACTTGTTACCATTGATTGAGCCACTGCTTTGTTTGCTCATATTTATGTTTGAGTGATTACTTTAGTATGAGCATTGAACTAGTGTTATGGTTGTGTTTAGTAATATCTTGTTATCTATGCATTAGGTTAATGGTAAACTTGTTTGGTGAGGATTTCTTGTGTTGTTGTTAATACCCACTGCCATGGGTATTGCTTTGAATGATTGTTAGCACCTTAATAATCTCACCCTTGTGTCCACAAGCTATATTTTTAGTTTCTTAAATATCTTGGTATGAGCGTGGTACACCCACTCAACCTATTATATTTAGGATGTGGAATATGTTTTCCCAACCATAAGCTTTTTAGCGATAACCTTTGTACCGTGAGTGTTTGTGAGGAAGTTTTCTCGATAGCTTTTTGAGTGATTGCATTAGTATAAGTTTGTTTGTTGTATGTGTTGCTTTGTGTTATCGATTGCTTTATGGGTTCTAAGTGTGTGTCTTTATTTCTTTTACGGCGTTAGAAAACAAAGAAGAAGAAGCAGGAGTTGTAGAGTTGTGTATTAAGTTCAAGCTACTTCAAGGCCAGGGGCACAAAGAGTTTTAAGGAAAGCCATCCTGATGCTTGCTGTTACTACCCTTATCATTATCTATCATGCATGTTTTACTTCTAAAGTTTTACAAAACTTTGATTTCCAAAAGCTATTTTTGAGTGGCTATTACTACTATTAATATTATATATATTATTATGCCGGTAGTTGATACTTGGTGTTACCAAGCCCATAGCCACCACATGGTATTTATTACCACCAAAAGTATAGTCCCTAAGTGGACACCTTAAAAATATGCTTTTGCAAAACCAAGGTTTTATGGAAACCTGGTGGAAAGGCGAAGCCTTACCCACCGGAGGATTGTTGAAGTGGTCATTTTTGGGAAAAGGTGTTTTACAAAAATGACACATAACCTAGTCTTCGCCGGCTAGCCTTTATCGTACTGCCACTCTACCCCAACATGGGCATGGGGCTTAATTTGAAACTTGTTTTTGTTAGTGTGTGTTCTGTCTCAATTTTCTATAAGGGGACAGACTCCCTCGAACCTAATTGTCACCAAGTTATGAAACGTGTGACATACACAGTGAGGGATTAAGTTCTCCTCCGGGTGCGACAGTCGGGTCTCCTGCCGGGACACTGTTAGACAGGTGCCGGGGAGATTACATCCAACTAAAGAGATAGGCATATTCTAGCTTGAACATAGTGGACGGTTAGGATCAGTTATCTGATGTTCACATATTGTTGTTACAGTCCGTGGTTGTTCACCGCGGATGTACTGGATCTTGTGGAATGTGTACACCTCTGCAGAGTCAAACTATTCTGAATAGCCGCATCCTCGGATATGGACAGTTGAATGGCCATGTAGCTAGCATTGTGTCAATGTTTTCCAAAAGGAGTTTTTGAAAAGGAGTTGGAACTTGAGGAGTGCTGAAAAGAGAAACTTTGTACCGTGGAGGTACTGTTGAAGAAAAGCCAGAAGTTGTTTTACAAGAAGTTTTGCAAAGAAAAACATTTCTTTTATAAAACCTCTAGGGTATGCAATATCTACAAGAGAAAGAAAACTATATTAGTTTCTTTTGAAGTATCGTCTTCAACAAAGATACAAAGATTTTTAAAATCAACTATGATGTATCTTTCATATATCATGGATAGTGAACCCTATGTATAGCCTACATACTACACCATATAAGCATACTTGCATTCTATAAGCTTCATGACGGGTGTCTTGCTGAGTACATTCAAATGTACTCATATTGGTTTCATCCCTGGTATTTACTTGCCAGACTTCGAGGAGGAGCCTCAGGAGAACTTCTACAAGGAGGAGTACTGCGCTGATGGACTTGCGAACTAGGATCGTCTCGCGATCAGCAGCCTGTAGGTTAAGGCATGGCTTGGGCTCTACTACGTTGTGTGTGTGTTGTCTTCATCTGTGTGTGTTGTGTGTTTTCCATGCGTGGCAGTTGTGTTAGACTTGGTCATGTCACCATGTTGCTTGTGTAAGTCTTGTTGTAAATGTGTAATGGATGTTGTATCCGAATGCCAACTTAATATGTTGTTCACGACTGGTGTTATCTGCGATCGTGAATGTATGCATATCGGAGGTCCTTGAATAGTGGTTCGGGGGTCCTTACAGAGTTGGTATCAGAGTTATCGTGACCTTAGGAGACCTTAGTTAGCATGGGCGTTATCTAGTACTCTGAAAAGTTAGTTTATAAAACTAAGTTACTAAGCTGACTATTTACCATAATATTCTACATATTCCATCCCCTATGTGTTTTTGAAAACTCTAGTTATACTAAGTTACCTTTGAGCATCTTAAAATTTTGCACAATGTTACCTAACTTAAACTACACTTAAAAATTGGTGTAGATGGTAGTTGTCTTCATCGAGTCCTTCCGGCTAGGTATGCATGCACCTTGATACCGCTGTTTTGAGGAGGATTTGATCAAGATGGCCCGTCTTATCGGTCGCCCAGTACCCGAGTTGAAGGGAGCTCAGATTCACCATGATGGACGCGAGTTGTCCTGGTTGGTGGTCTGTACCATTCGCGCTCCTTTGCTAGCACCATCGACCCCGGAGATCACCTATAAAGTGAAGGAGAGCAGTTGGGATGATGGTATCCTTAGAGTGATGCAGCTGACTATCGCGAAGCTCGCGAACTTCTTTCGCAAGAAGTTTGAAGGCACCCCTATAGATACTATGGGAGGCGCGATGAGGATGACAAGCCAATAGATGTCACCGAAGACTTTGTCTTTGCTCGTTATTTCTAGCACATGGAGGGACAACTGTACAACACTCAGTTTTCCCTTGATAGACTTAGAGGAGAGTTTGACACCCGAGGAAGAGAGATAGTCCATCTGAAGAAAGACCTGAGAGTTTCTTCTGCTACTGAGCGTCGTCTCAATGCACTAAAGAAAACCATGAAGTACGTTGACTCCCACCTTCATGCACAAGTGAGATACCTTCAATTGCAGCTCGCAACTAGCAAGACCAGAGTTGAAGAGTTGGAGGAAGAGCTACGTGCGTCCTCGAGCACTTAGGATTACCGCAGGTTGTTAGGAGTTGTGTTGTTCCCACCCAAGACGCTTGTTTCTTTGTGTTGTGTGAACTCTGTTAGAACTAAGTGTGTGCTAGATGTATTGTAAGACTTATGTTTTTGCTTTGTGAAACCTAAGTTTGTGTTATGCTTGTTGAGACTCTGTCTCATGTGTGTGTTAGTCTTTGTTTGTGATTGTGATTGCTTCCTAGATGCTTGTTTGTCGTTGTGTTATCCACTGTTCTGATCTTTGTTAGGAGCCGGTTTGATTCACTAGTTTTCAAAACGAAACCCCCTTTTTATCCACTCTCATCTTATACCACTCTTTTCTTCATCATGGCTAGCGATTTACCTCCACCACCTGAGCCGACAGTTGCCCAAGTTTTGGCTATGATAATGGAAGACCGTGAAGCCGCTCGTGAAGAGCGCTAAGCCACCCGTGTTTCCCTGCGGAACTTGACTCAGCTTAGCCTTGCTAATGCTGAGAATAATGTTGTCCTTAGAAAGGAAAACCCACACCTTATTGCTAGTGAGAGTCGCAAAAGGAAGGTAGTGACACACGGAGAACCTAGTTCATATGTGACTCGCTGTGCTTTACCTGCAATGCCACAACCCTCAAGGAAGTGTGTGAATGCCAGGCCTAAAACCACATGTTGCTTTATTTGTGGAAAGGACGGACATTACGCTCGTGATTGTCCCTAAAGGAATTATGATCTAGCTTGTCCTCATGAAACCCAAGAGACCTAGGGGCCAACCCAGAAGAAGCGCAAGAGTTTGATGAGTGGACCTCGAGACCAAGAGGACGTTGAGGAAGATCTGTGACTACCATAATCTTTGTTTGACTTCGTACACTGAGAAATCCGACGTAATAGAACACTAGTAGTGTCCCGTCGGACTATTAAGATGTATCTTCAAAACTAACGACACTAACGTACTTTATCTAACTTTAGTTTAACACCCAACTCAGTTTTAAAACTACTATCATACTTTTTCAAAGCCAAGGAGGAAGGTGCCTTAGGATATCTTGTAGCTGTTTCACAGAAAGAGGAAGTTGAAAGAAAGATTGAGATTTTGAGCTATGATGTTACTAGGCAATAAGATCTCTTGTGAATCTATTTTGGAGGAACCAGATTTTAGAATATGAGATGTGGAGATTCATTTGAGGTTTAGCTTAGGAGTGAAAGTTTGAGGAGATTATGGAAATTGTTTAATTTGAGTTATAGTATATCTACTTTGGGGCTAACCAGTTGTGGACCCCAAAACTTTGGAAGTTATCTAGATCTAAAATATGTAACATAGAAGAAATGATTGGAGGTTTAGAAACATTGGTGGAAACTATTGGATTTTTAGGAAGCCCTGCTTTATGATGAAGATTGGATTGGTATAGACATTTCGATTTTTAGATTGGAGTAATATTGGATTGTCATATCTAGGAGAGAAATTGGTGGACATAAAAGAATGATTTTTGGATTTTAGGAAGAGTCAATATGACTAGGAGATAGTAGATTATTATTCTGGGTGATATGTTTTCGGAGCTCGTCACGCTCTGTTGAGATTGTTTGGGTAAAATGATTTCGTTTCGATGATGAGATAAGAGTTTGGAGAGTTTTATAAAAAAATTATAGATACGTTTGAGACGTATTAGCATCCCCAAGCTTAACTCCTGCTCGTCCTCGAGTAGGTAAGTGACAACAAAGTATTTTTTGAGGTGACATGCTACCAACACAATCCTGATCAAGTAGTAATGTAAATCATGCAAACTAGGATCAGATGAATAAAAGCTAATATTTATAGTTGAAACCAAATGAATAATGTCTAAACTCTTTGGAACATGAAAGTAAGAACTATTATTGAATCAATACTAAAAGGCCATCATCTGTGCAAGGTATATTAAATATGATTTAAGCATCAAGCACGGTAATAAAATCATTAAGCATCAAACACCCACAACATTTTTTGTCAGGATCAAGCCAAGTGATACCAAAACGTAGAAGATCATCATATTATTTGCGCACTTTAAAAGAGTAAGCATTTAACATTGGTTCCTGGCACCAGGATGTTATGGCTAAGAGAACATTATGGGGGATTTGGATGGTCAATGGGGGGAAGTCTCACATAGATGAAAGTGATCATTAGACAAGAGGAAGTCTTATAATCGAAGCTATGCAAGAAGTAGTGATTGCCACACAACGGATGCACATAGAGCTATAAGTGTATAAAAGCTCTCCAATGGAATTAGCGGGGGTGCATTCAACTTTCTTGCTCACGAAGACCTAGAGCACTTTTGAGGAGGCTCATCATTGGAATATACAAGTCAAGTTCTAAATGTAAGGATCCCCACATAGTTATGCAAGTAATAGTATGAAAACTCTCTCTAAACCGAAATATAGGTTCTAAACGTAAGCACATGTGTGGAATAAAGGTATAGGTGGCAATTGGGCCGAGTTTGGCCGGGTCAACATTTTCCAGACCCATGCCCGACCCATGGGCTTAAAAGTTGACCCATGCCCGCCCATCGGGCAACCCAACTTAATCGGGCACCCATCGGGTTTGACATGTTTTAATTTTTTTTTCTTCTATATCAAATATATTACATATTCCACGATCGGTCGGTACGTTACGGAATGAGGTAATACTTGCAGGGCATCGCTAGCATCTTTATAGGCAGAGCTCCTTGCGCACTACGCTTGGTTGGCCAAGTGGTACTAAAGGAGTAGCGTGAGATACTCAATTTTTTTGTGCAACGTGAGATGTTCGTTATGTGTGCATCGCTGCCGAAGTGCCAATGCATGGGCCTTTTGCTGCATGGGCCAGACCACTTCATTACGTGAGCGTTTTAGTGTGTCATTGAAGTCTTCGGACTGGACTACTGGACCTTTAGTACCAGGACGCGTCAGCAGCCCAAGCCATAAAATTGTCACGTTCATGTCTTATGTCAAAATTGCTCCGTTTGTCTTTACTTCTGTGAACTATTTTCCTTGAATAAAGCTATGTTCTTGTATAAAGAGACTACAAATAATATACAATAGATATTTATAGCAATTATTTATATTAATCGGGCGACCCATCGGGTAACCCATGGGCACAGTTGAACACCCATACCCCGCCCATGACTAATCGGATCACCCGTGGGCAAGACCCATGGGCGAAAAAAGCGACCCATACCTTGCCCATTCGGGTCGGGTGCCCATGGGCGTACGTACCCATGGGTCAAACTTCCGGGCTGAAATAAAGGATAGTAATGGTGCCCCCTCTCTCTTTTTATGTATTTTTATTTTTGGTGGCCTCCGTGGCTCTTTTATTTTTTCTTTCATTTGTCCTCTTTGAGATTTCATGTGTGGCCACTTTGGACTCTTTTTTTGGTGGTCTCTTTGGACTCTTTTAAATCCTCACCGGTAGGGGAAACATTCTATATTACAATGAATCATCACACTTTTAGTACTCATCACTCATAATGAAATCTCTATATGATGTATCAAACTAAATAAAACAATGAAGCAACATAATGTAGATGGATGTTGTTGTAGCATCCCAACTTTTAATAAAGATGGAATACCTGTGTTATTGTGCTAGTCCCTGGATCAATTGCTAGCACCACAGTACAAAATGAAATATCATGCAAATGCATCAAATTTTATTACATCGCATGATCCAGTCTTTATAAAATAGGATTACAACTTGCATAGTCTTAGAAGACTAGCAGAAAACAAAGAATTACAGCGGAAAACATAGTACAACATTGAGCCCATCTTCTTTATGTGACACAGGCAAAACATGTTGGCGATAGTCTCGAGATCCTAAACGAAATCCTCACTCGTCTTCAGAAATATCTGCAATATGGAATATGCAGCCACAAGGGGGTCAATACAATTTAATGTATTGGCAAGTAACACTATGGTGGATATAAATGGCAAGACTAATACTACATGCTTATTTGGCTGTGTGGAGTTTTGGCTAAGTTTGCATAAAGCCAGTTTTCTCCTATCACTTTTGTAAAACCAACTTTTCTTTTCAAAAGGGTGGCAACATTGGATTAATATCCAAGCACCACAATACTGTTCACTTGGTCAAATTTTTTACTTATTGAAATTGATGATGAGATTCTTCCGTCAATCCTTGTCCAGCTGCTCATAGTTGTCCATAACCGGGGACACGGCTAAGATCTTAGTTTGTTGACTCTGCAGAGGTTGTGCACTTTCACCCTTTCTCTTCAATTAGCCCAAACATCCTATACACCCGGAGTGCATCATGGAAAGGAGAGAATTGAGACGAGATCTTTCAGAAGAAGATGTCCAAACCCACCGGCAAGACCGTTCCACCTACAATTTTGCTACATCTGCTAGTCAAGCCTGGGCTGAACCCTCACAACTTAGTTGATCAAGACAGAGCCCATATGTCAAAAGGCTGCACGGGAAGCTACTAAACTTAGAAGGACATAGTAATCTCTTTGTTCCTGGGTGGCCATCCGCAAGTGACAACCTCAAGTGGAATAACCCTTAGATAAGGGCCCTGAGGCAACACTCAACATAAACCAGTCTTACCACTTCCACCCAGGTGGTTCATTCATTAGTTATACTTAGAATTTTTCCTCAACATCTAGTAAAACAATTTGTAACATTGCATAGCACCTAATAAATTCTAAGGCTATCAAAATAACAAGGTAAAAGGGATGGCTACACACTACTAGGATAATAGCATAGCATAGTATAACTTAGTAAAATTTCCTATCATGCATACTACTCAAAATCAACTAATGCATATAGAAAATAATGGGTAGTTGATGGTGTGTTACTTGCCTTGTTGAAGTTGGTGAAGATATCACACTCTTCACAAAAGATCGTTGCTCTCCGTACAATCTATTCATTGAAAACACAAAACCAAATAAACAAGCATCCTAACAAACAAACATACAAGTGTAGAAATCATACAAAGCAATAACATATCCAAATGGGTTTAATCTAGTTGGTTAGGACAAGGTCTAGGTTTGAGTTGGAAGATTCATTCTCTAGTGGTCTCTTTCTTGTTAAGGAAATTCCAATGATTTACTTAGGAAGGGCTAGGTTGAGTTTGCAGAAAACTAACTTTATTATAATCATACTTGTCGAGGAAGTTCCAAGAGTTCACTAAGAATAAACATATTACTTCTTCAACTAAAGTAATACATGCAAACACTTGGTCATATTCACCTTCAAAAATATTTGAGTGACTATGTTAGTATTTTCCATTGTGGTTAGGGTAGGTCTACTAACTTCATCATCCAAGGAAAAATATTACTAAGTCTTGGGTTTTCCATTTGGGTCAATGGTTGGACAAAAACAACTTGTTACTCTTCAACTTGGGTGGATTGCTTCTAGTCCTCATGTGATTGCCTTCTTGAAGATCATCATCATGCCATCTAAGTTGTTTCCTTCCTTGGTGTGGTGCTTCTATTGGTCTTGATAGTCTTCATGGTTTTCACTTCACTAATTGGTTTGTGTATGGGATGGACACAAATTCCACTAAGACAATTGGAAAGAATATAAGAAAAAAAAGATAGAAAGAGAGAGGGAGATGCTTTCTTCTGAATTTCTTCACACTTGTACTTCCTTGAGTTTCTTCTAGGTGTGGAGTCCAAGTATTTTCTTCAAAACTTCTTCATTGATCTTACTTGTAGCTCTTCATGTTGCCACCAAGTTGATATTGAAGTTTCATTCTTGTGCTTGAGTCTTGATCTCCATTTTGCTGACTTGGTGAATTCTTGAAGCAAGAATGGGAGAATGGAGAACATAGAAAACTAAAGTTCACTACTTGGTACTATATGTGATTGGAACATTCTAAGGACATGGCTTGGCTCCAAATGGACATAACATCAAGGAAAAACAGTTGAAAACAATTCCTATGACATGGTAAAGATGGATGAATCTCTAGGTTGGGTTTTTGGGTCAAAAACACATGGCCATGGTCCAAGGGTGTCCAAAATGGTTGGGCAAGGTTGTTTCTGGTCCAAGGTTATCAAATGGAGCAATTTTGCAAAAGGAACTATATTGAAATTATTTACAGAAATAAATCTATGTCAAAATTACTCAAATATTCCAATTAATTCTAAATTCAATTTTAATTTGATCAACAATTATTTTGGGACAGGAGATAATAAAGTACACATCCTAAGGTTTCCAAATATATTTTATTTACAATTTTTGGATTTGTAGAATTTGAATTATGCCAAATTTCACCAAACAAGCATATTTGAATTTGAACAAATTTAAGTTTGTCAAATTTGAATTTGGACAGTGCCAAAAGTTTCTAGATGTCAAGGGCTTTTCAAAAAGTCCAAGATTGCTAAATTTGGCCAAGTGGTTAAAAAGTTATGATGGTTCAAAGTTCTAGGGGCTAATCTGTAAAAATTCAATTCTATTTTCTATTCGGAAATAAAATCAGACACTGGCTGGGCCGAAAATGGCTTATCTGTCGCACGGTGCGGCAGACAGGGAGTGGGCTTGGGCTGGCTACGCGTTGCGCTGGGCGATGGATAAAAACTTAACGCGTACGCTGACGCGGCGTTCTCTGATTCGCCGTTACCTGTTCGGCTTTAGGATCTAATCACGGCCGTTTAAAATAGATCGGATGGACAGGGATGGCTAGGTCTTACCTCCGGCCGGAAAACGACTGCCGGCAATGGCGGGGACGGCGGTGCGACCTCGGGTGTGGACGATGGCGACGTTCCGTTGATCCTCGAGCTCAACGAAGACCATGAAGAGGTTCCACAGAGCACGGCGACTCGAATGGCGACGACGGCGTCCACTATGGTGGCTCCTCTCGGTGGCACGGTGGGTACCCGAGGCGTCCGGGGGATTCCTTCTCCGGCGAGGTCTTCCTCACCGCTATGCTGCACCAAAACGATGCAAAAAAGACTCAAAACACTCGTATGGAAGCAAGGAGGCTAAAGGGAGTGGTCTTGGGCTCGGACATGCGCCAACCTCACCGGAATTTGACGAAAACGGCCGGCGGCGAATGTGCACTCCGGCGAGGAAATACAGTGGATTGGGGAAACGAAACGAAGAGGAGGGAGAGGGGAAATGGAGAGGAGATCGGGGGCTATAAGGTGTTGGAAACGGGGCATCAATTGCTGCCTTCAATTGCGAGTAATCGCGAGGCAAAAATTCGGGAAGAAACGGTGGAGGGAGTAACGGGCAGAGCTTGATGACGATGACGTCATCATGACGTCATCTTTCCTTTTTTTCTTTTTCTTTTTTTTTTTCCTGTTTTCTCATTTATTTTATATCTTCTGTTTTATAAATCCAATTAACATGAAATAAAATTCTAAATTCATAATATTTGAAATACTTTCTAACAATACCATTTTTGAAAACTTTTGAACATATTACATTTTTGAATTATGAAATTTGAATAATTCATTAAAAGTGACTTAATAGCATTTTTAATAGAAAATCAAATTTAATTTTGAGAAAGGGTTTTATAAAAATAAAGAGACATTATATAATTCAAATATCATTTTTGAAAATCATTTACACTTGTTTTGCTATTTTATATTTTGAAATAAAAATGATTTCACTAATAGCATAATAATGCCATTTTAAAAATATCAATTATATAAATGAAAATTATTGGTTGAATAAAATATCAGAGACAACAATGTGATCGAATGAAATTTTCCAAAATCATTTTTAATGGTTTTCATATTTTATGATTTTAAAATATGAAGAAACAATGATAGCCACTTAATAGAAAACATTAATTTTTATATGATTAAAACAATTTTTAGAAATATTTTCTATGGTTCAACTATTGTTTTCTAAGACCCTTTTAGGAACTTTCATATTGTATATATTCAACATATTAGTGAAACCACAATTAGTATCCTTTTGTTATATTTCAAACATAGAGAATTATTTAATAAATTTGGAAAATGGGGTATAGTAAAAGCAGAAAGGTTTTCCCAAATGAAAACATTGTTTTCTCAAAGTATCTTACTTGTTTTCATAAACAATTTATTTCTATAGCACTATATTATTTTGTTGATTGACATAACACTTGGAAAACAAGGATCCAACTTATATCTATTTTGGGGTTATCAATAATAGTGAAACCCTTTTTAGAGACAAGAAGAAAATATTAGAGATAACAATTCTCTAGTTTTTATATATCAAAAATATTTTCAAGATCTTAATTGGGTTGAAAACATGTTTGGTGGAAGGGTTTGCTTAAGAAGAAATATTTTCTTTATGTAGAAATATTTATTTTGAAATGACTTTAGGGTTTATGGAATAGAGGTATATTGGATTCTTAATTTCAATATCATTGAAATGTGTATTGTTTTCTTTTGTTTCTTGCATCTCATTTGGTTTTTGGTGACTTACTAAACATGAAAACAAAAAGTTTCAAATTTTTGTGATTTTTGAGTTTTCCAAAAATCAGGGATTGCATAGAAATATATCTCAGAACGACTATGAACATGTCGTGGTAGGTATATGGTGGTTGTTTTGAGGAACATATATGAGCATATGTGTAGGAGAACATGATAAAGTCTTCCACGGGGTTTGGATGTACTGGAAAAGTATGCACCTAATCTCAATGTGAGAAATGGCAATGCGCAAAACCGAGGAGGCTAGCAAATATGGTTACTGGAAGTGCTAGAAAACCGCAACGTAACTTGAATCAAAATGAACTCGCAAGTTGAAAGATTACAAATAGCATATGATATTGCATGGAATAATGAATATCACTCCAAGAGGGTCCGTGACAGTGAGAAGTCATTGTTAGCTACCCCGACCATAGCGCGTAACAAAAGAAACTATCGTTGCCATCCATGATGAAAGTCAAATAAAACCCTGCTATCAACTAATTATTTGAGTGGGGCACGGTTTCAAGCTTTTAGACCAAATACTAAATGTTTTTTACTTTGATAGACCAGAAAGTTTAACCATTAAGCATATTAATACCTCAAAACATCAGCAATGATTAAGTGAAACAATTGAATGATCTACAAGATTATGTCGTTTCTTCTCATACCACTACCACATGCATGACAATTTTGAGTCCAATCAATCACCAAGCAACTTGAAACAACTCTCTAAACAAATATTCAATAAATACCAAAGAGCTAATCATACCTAAATATATCAAACAAACAAGATCTAAAAAAATAAGCAAGGGAAACAAGATCTAATAAGAGAAGTAGCAAAATTGGACACTCACAAAGCAATAAGAGTGAAAACTAGAGTGTTCTAGGAAATAATAACGGAGTGTGTTTCTCTCATACAAAAATGCTAGGATCCAACCAATTATGAACAGCAAGCAAAAAAAAACTAAAAGCAAAATAAAAAGACGCTCCAAAAACAACACATAATATGCGAAGCAATAAAAATATAGTGTCTTGACAGATGACCTGATTATTTTTTTGATAAAGAAAGTGATGCCTTGGGCATCCCCAAAGATTGACGCTTGTAATTCTTGGATATTTTTTGGGGGTGACATGGTAATACCCAAGCTTGAGCTTTTGTCCAGGTTTCATCTTCTCATATCATCCTCCTCTCCTTACACTTGAAAACATCCTTCACATAAAATTTCTCACAATTTTCATTATCAGGATCAATGCATCAAATATATAAATCCACTTGGTTCAGTTTCAAGACAACACAAGCACTCAATTTAAACATTAGCTACTATCACAACTAATTTTAAATCCCTCTCCCCAATAGAACACAAAGAAACATATATAAAGGCAAATACAAACAAAGGTAGAAATCTGTCGAAACGGAACTGACTGTAAATATGATTTTTTTGAGCCACTTCCGAAGCTCAAATCAAAAGTGGCATACTAATGAAAGTTAGATAACAACCCGGGGAAAACGCCTGATTAGTTCAGGATTTTATCGCACTCTGGCTGAGAGATACCAATTTTTGGTGAGGTGCAAAAATCTTGACAGAAAACGACAAGTTGTACTTCCTATCAAATAAAGGTTATTCTTGGCACAAAACACAATAAAAAGGATAAAGGGAATTTTTTACGTGGGTAAAAACTTCAAAGACTCACATAAAAAAACATAAAAAACAAGAGAAAACAAAGTGGGTTGCCTCCCATAAGCGCTTTTATTTAACGCCTTTTAGCTAGGCAAAGAGCAAGAATCAACTATTATCAATAAGACCAAACACATACTCATACTTGACCTCTGTCTTCTTATCCAAGAAATTTTGATTTCCTACAATGGTGGCTTGGAATCTAATGGATCCCTGATTTATATTAATGATAGCCTTCACAAGCTTGAGAAAAGGTCTCCCAAGTATTATACGTCCATTCCCTATGCAATCAATGACAACAAAATCAATAGGTATGATCTTATCATTTATTTTGACAGGGAACTCTTTAAATGAACCCAGTGGAATTTTGATTGACCCACCAGAGAGGCACAATTTGGTTTCATAAAAGGATAATTCTCCTAACCCGAGATTATTGAATATAGCTTTGGGTAAAATTGACACTCCCGAATCATTTCTATATGATTTTAAATCTTGTGTTCTTTATAATAATTTTAATAGTTGGTTCGAAAGCTTTATCATTAGGTACAAAATATCCTTTCTTAATTGATTTCTCTAGTGTTGCACTCTTCATATCATAAAGTTGCTTCTCAAGTTCACGTAAAACAATTTCTATAGTTGCAACTCTTTTAGCAAGGTTTTCCATATGAGTTTCTTTAAGCTTTTTAGAGGAAGGCATATTAATAAAATTTATCAAAGTTTCATAAGCCTCATCAACATCATGGTTAAGAAACTTTCCTCCAACTAGAGTATCAAGAACAAGCCTATAGCATAGAAAGATTCCCATGTAAAAGCTCCTAAGAAGTATTCTAATTTCTAATTGAGGTTCAATCTTCCCATGGGAATAAAAAATTCTTGACCAAGCATCACTAGGACTCTCCACACCTTTTTGTTTGAAGGTGGATACCTCAGAATCGTGTGACATAACAAATGTAGGAAGGGTAAACATACTACCCAAACAAGGGTAAAAGAAAACTAACAAAGCAATCAAAATACTAGAAACTATAGAACTATTTTTTTTTATGGATTTTCGATAAAAGAGAAACAAAGCTAAAAATAAGTAAACTAAGCAAGAACAAAACAAAGAGAGAAAGTAGAAGCGTCTAACTCACCTAGATGAAAGCTTAAGGTCCCCGGCAATGACACCAAAAACATAGATGTTGACGAGGGACTTATTGCTTATGATGACTTTGAAATCCCCGGCAATGGCGCCAGAAATATAGCTTGATGGCGTGAAATCACACACCTGTTGGGAGACCCCAAGAGGAAGGTATGATGTAGTCAGCAGAAAATTTTCCGCAGTTAAGGAACTAGGGTGTTAAATCGAGTAGGACTTCAAAGTCTCTCAGTAGGTTGCTTGTTGTCAGGCGCTCCAACAAGCGTGGACATGCACACAAACACAAACCCTCTCTCAATCTCAAGTTTCCGAGAAGGTTGTCAATCTTCCCGTGTTGCTGAAAACTAGAGAATTAATTGTATCACATGGTTGGAGAATATTAAATGAAAACGGAACACCGAGCAAATGATGATGAAAGCAAGTAAACAAGGTTGTAATATATTAGGAAAATAGGACCGGGGGCCGTAGTTTCACTAGTGGTGTATCTCCTAAGAATAATAAACATGTTAGGTAAAGAATTTGGGTAATTGACAAATCACGAGTTCTAACACTGTAGGCATTACGTCAAGGTAAATAGACCGCCATCTCACAACATTTATTACTAAAAGTACACCTTGAGACAGAAATCCATTAAATCTCGCTGGTATTAAGTTGCAGCAATGAAGTGATTGCTTGTGTGCAATAGAAAAATGCAATAAGAACAATACATAATATAATAAATAAATCACATTCGCAGAAAAGAACATCGTTATTTTTTCCCTAGTGGCAACATCACATCCTCCACCTTACACGTTTCTGTCACTCGAGTGCAAATGAAAAGGAGGCATGAACCCACCATCTAGCATATAAACCCTCTCTTGGAGGTGCATACAACAACTTGGCCAAGGAGATCATACACATGGGAGAGCATTGCGAGACAAGATTAAAACACTCTAAAGATATGAGTGAAGCAAAATGATCATAATTTCAGTTCATCGGATCCCTGCAAACATAACATGTAGCAATTACATAACGGTGATCTTGATCATGTTAGGCAGCTCACAAGATCTAAACATGGAGACACAAGTAGGAGAGAACAACATCTATCTACTGCCATGGACCCGTAGTCCCGAGATGGACTACTCACGCATCTGTCCAGAGGCAATCATAGAGATGTAGATGCTCCTGTGACAACCCCCTCTCTAGAAGGGTGTTGAAGCAGGACTCCAGAAGCACTAGATTGGACTTTCGAGGTGACGACGCCCCTGTATCTATTTAGTGGAAAATTTCTCCGTCACGGTGTTTTTAGGGATAATGTGATTTTAGGTGAAGAGGCGGCGTGAGGTGGTGGCCAGGGTGGTGAGGGGCCCAACAGGCATGACCTAGGGTGGACGTGCGCCAGGGGGGCACCTGGCCACTCAATGGCCCCTCTCCGTCTTTGTTCCAAGCAAAAAATAAATCTCGTAAATTTTCAGGACATTTGGCGAATATTTTCTTCAGAGTTTTTGTGAAATACAAAAACAATAGAATACAGAAACTGGTTGTGGGCATCTTGTTAATAGTTTAGTCCATGAAATCATCTAGAAACAAATTAAAACATGTAGAAAATATGCAATAACATAAATAAAACAAGCACCAGAGCATAAAAAATTATAGATACGTTTCAGCTGTATCAATGATTTCACGCCATCATTGCCAGTCTTCTAGTCTTGCCGAAAACTACAGAATTAATGTATCGAATGGTCGGAGAATATTAAATGAAAACGAAACAACGAGCAAGTGATGATGAAAGGCAAGTAAACGAGGTTGTAATCAATGAGGAAAATAGGACCGAGGGCCATAGTTTCACTAGTGATGTCTCTCCTAAGAACAATAAACATACTGGGTAAACAAACTACAGCTGGGCAATTGACAAATCATGAATGTATAACAATACTATTATGACGAGATAAATTTCATGGGTTTTAACATTGTAAGCATTACGTCAAGATAAATAGACCACCAATACAATCTAGCCAATCTCGCTTGTATTAAGTTCCAGCAAATAAATGATTGCCGATGTGCATCGATGTAACATCCCAAGTATGAAAACCTACCATTTAGAATGTTTGATTTCTTGTTATTAAAGTATTGCATCATGTCATCATTTTTACTCCCTTGTTTGCATTTGTTTACTATTTGTTTGCACCTGTTTTTATTTGCTTTCATAATGAAATCCAAACAATATTCATGACGGGGGGATGATAGCCCGGTAGGCCAAACTCCAAGGAATAAACCCGGCCCAAGGGATGATGTGCAGGATCCGGCTAAGGATAAGGAAACTTGTGAAGGCCCAAGCTTGTAGGCCCAATGACCCGGATTGTGGGTTACTGTAAAGGAAAGTTAGGGCTAGTGCGCCGTGTCCGGGTAGGATTCAGGATACGCCTTGTAGAACAAGCCAGGGGGTACGGGTGCTTTATAAACCGACCCCCGGGTCTAGTTTAGGCAGAGATCTAAGAACCCTAGCAACATCGTGTGATATCGAGCGTCAAGTGTAATCCCAGAGTTGAGTTGTTATATCGAGATCGGAGACTCGGCGACTTTGATTGCCGGCTACCAGATCGAATTGCACCATGTTTTCCTCTGAGCTAAACCCTCTCCCAAATACCTGTGTCGTCTTGCCCCAAGATCAGTTACCCCCGGTAACATCTGCCGTGATTATCCCACGACAGTTGGCGCCCACCGTGGGGCCTGCGTCCAAAGGTGTTTACATCACGGGAGAAGCTCGGAAGGGCATGGAGAATCTTTTCATCGGCGAAATCTACATCGACCACGAAGGAGAAAAGGTGGTGGACGATTCCGGCTGGGGGCCGGAGTCGGATCACCTCGAAACCGGATCCGTCGTGACAATCGGCCGGATCAGCGTCTTCATCGGTATGGTATGTGCTTCCAATTCGATCCCTGACAACGTTGGATCTGATTCTATGCCAGGAAAAGCCACGTCTATTCGATCAGATGATGAAGAATCGACTGGAACCACATATCCGGCAGAAGAACCCATCGCGGAGTGGGAACAGCCGGAGGAGCCGGCATGGACCCCACGCGACCGGGCCCAAGGAGAAGATGATACCGGGTCTATCCTGGATCTACTGGAAAACCGGTATGAGGAGAACGGTGAGGAAGAACAGCCTGAATTTACACCGGATATCGCACGCCGAGTTGCAGTCTATGCGGCCCCCGCGGCCAACCAAGGAAACACAACCGCGGCATCAGTCGGGGCGGCTCAGGCAGTGGCCCAGCAACAGGGCGCGGTTAACGGAGACCCGGTCTTGATCCGGGTTGATGGAGAGTCGGCGTCAGTAACCAGCAGAGCAGCGGATGAGGAGTTGCATGCAAACACGTTCGGATTCTTAGAAAACCGGACACCAGGGGCGGGTCCTTCGAACCCGCGCCACCCGGCCCTATTCGATAACAATCTGATTCTAGACCCCACGGTTCTCGCAACGGTTATCACTCCGGAAAACGCGGCGGAACGCGTCAGGGATCTGGATGTGGCGCGTCGTGCGCTGGAACAGCAAAGAAGGCAGGTAGAGGCAGAAAAGCAAGGGATGGCCACACGACGGCGCGAGCTAGATGCGTTGGAAACCCGGCTTCGAGAGGAAACATCCAGAATACATCAAAGGCACCACACCAGGTTACCAGCAACGGGCGGGGTTATTAATCCGGCTAATTTATTCGTTACACCTCAGGACCAGCCGATACCAGTGGTGAACCAGGGAACCGCACCCCAACAGATGACAGCAGCGACACATCCGGCGAATGAACGGACCGGGTTACCCCCACCACAAACTAGAGTCACAACCGGCAACGATCTACTACCGCCGCCACCATCACGATTCCGCACACCAGCCGGCCACTACAACAATCCTATGGACAACGTATATGCAGCGACACTCGCATTGAATCAAATCCCTGTGGGAGAGTCGCCCCATGCAGAGAAGACTCGGCAAGCCATCGAGCTGTTGCACACTGCGGTGGCACAGCAAGCCAATTACCCGGATCACAGAAGCGGTATGCACGGGACGCCATACGTCAGTCAGCAGCAAGGGAATATCCAAACAAGTTCAGCGCGGCGGAGGGAAGAGCAGCAGCAAATGCCGCCTCCTCCCCGCGCTCAGGCAGCATCAGCAGCATAGGCCGTCGTGGACAGTTCTAGGGCTCGGAGGGCCGCGGCCGGGTCTGCAGCGCATGGACCTCCCGCAGCACCGCGCCCAGCCGCGCCCCCCGCGGCATCACACGTTTCTAGAGCAAGGCCGGCTTCAACCGTTCTTGCGGGACCCAAGTGTCTCTCGGACAATATTAGAGCTGAACCTTACCCGGAAAAATTCAAAGAGCCAGGGAAAGTAGTGAATTATGAGCCAACCATGGATCCCGAAACATGGCTAAGCAGTTACGAGATGGCAATGTCAATTCGCAACGCGTCCGAGAACCTCCAAGCCAAGTTCATGTATCTGATGATGTCGGAAGGAGCAGCAAAATTGTGGTTCACCAATCTACCGGAGGGATCGATCAAGTCTTGGGAGGAATTGAAGACCGCGTTTGTCAAACACTTTCACGGGACCTGCAGGAAATTATTCACTATTGATGATCTAGAGCGATGCGTCAAGAAGAAGGGAGAATCGGCGCGCAGTTGGGTGCGCCGGGTTATGGAGATACTTCACTCATCCACGGATATCCAGCCCAAGGATGCACTACAGGCCATGGCAAAAACATGCAAGTATATACCTTTAGTGCAAAAGTTAACTCGCATGAAGTCCAGTCGAAATGCGTCGGAAGTCACAATGGGAGAATTGATGGATGCGTGCAATAAACACGCTGCGACAGATACTACAGAAGAAGAAGCTGATGACAAGAAGGCAAAAGCAAACACAAGCGGTAATGGAAGAACCGGCAACGGATCAGCATCAGGTAACAATGGAAATAGCCAGAACAAGCGCCCTTTCGAAGGAGGCTCCGAGTTTGTCGCCAACACAGAAGCCGGGTCTTCAAGGCCAAGAGCAGAAGGAAATTTCAACGGAGGTAACCACAATGGAGGAAATTATCAAGGTCCACCAAGGCCGGGTAACAATTGGGACATATTCAGGATGGCATGTCCGAAACACAGCAGGAATGGCAGGCTAGCTAACCACTCCCTAGAACAGTGCGCCGATTTACAAAGATGGAAAAATGAGGAAGTGCACAGAGCTATGCGAGGTGCAGGACGGGGAGGAGGACCGGGTCCAGGGGCAAACCCGGGCAACGGCCCACCCCCAGCTGGTAACCCGGCGGCTGGAAATCAAAGTAATAACCAAGGGAGGGGGGGCAGGAGGTTTCCAGGATAACCCCAAACAATTGGGTCAATATCATGTGCATACCACAGGAGGCTCTAACAAGGACAAAAAGATACTGAAGCAAGCGGTCAACTCAGTGTCGTTAGCCGTCCCGAGATACTTGAGATGGTCAGAACAGGAGGTAACATGGAGCAGAAGGGATCACCCGGAAAGAGTGGAACACCCAGGAGTCTTGGCACTAGTAGTTGCACCGCAAGTCAATGGGTACGAACTGAAAAAGGTTTTAATGGATGGTGGAAGCAGCATCAATATACTGTATTGGGAAACCTTCCTACGCATGGGTCTCAAGGAATCTCAACTGCAAAAAAGCTCAACAGTTTTTCATGGGATAGTACCGGGTCATTCAGCATGCCCCGAGGGAAAAATCGCATTGGAGGTAGCTTTTGGAGAGTCAAAGGATAACTATCGAATTGAGTGGCTCACCTTTGAGGTAGTGAAATTGCGCAGCCCCTATCACGCGCTATTGGAAGGCCGGCTTATGCCAAATTCATGGCTAGGCCGTGTTACGTATATCTACAGCTAAAAATCCCGGGTCCCAAGAAGACCATTACCAATGTTCAGGATATCGCTTATCGTTAACTTATCGGTCGGCCCATGATAAGAGATATATCGGCTTATCGGCCGATAAATCGATTTTATCGGTCGACTGTTTATCGGCCATTTTTCTTGTAAATCCCAAATTGTAGCACTAACATATGATATTCAAATATATCATATTGGCATTAAAAACTCTAAATTATGATATATAAATATATTTTATTTAATAATTCTAAAAATTCTATGGTGAATGTCATCTATCATATGTTCCAGTGCTGGAAAATCGATATATCGGCCGATTTATTGGCATATCGACTGATAAACCTCTTGTAAGACCGATAAAATGGCCCGAATGATAAACTCCACCGATATTCATTTATCATATCAGTCACTACCTGATAAGCGATAAATCGGCTGATAAATCGGCATATCGGATGATATTTGGAACACTGACCATTACCATACATGGAAATCGAGACATAGCAGCTGAATGCGACGAAGGAGATGCAGCAATGGCCGAGCAGGCCTGTAGAAAAGAAGAACTCAAGCATTACCGGTCTCAAGCAGACCCGGAGGATAGAGCCACATCAAAAAGGCCGAGTACTGAAGGTGAAAGAACAAAATCCAAGGTAACGCAAGATGCTAAAATGGTGGCCTTAATCGAGGATGATTCCCCCAAGCAAACCGCTGTAGAGGAAAAAGTTACACGGCCGCTCACAACCAGCCAAGTCGTCGAAATACCCCACCCGGGTTGGCTAGCAAACCCGGTACTCATCAGGAAAAGGTCCAACATATGGAGAATGTGCATTGGCCAAGCCAGACCGGGACCGGTGCTTATGAAGAACTAAACAATGTAACGGGCAGCAGGTTTCAGACGCGCTCTTTTCCTACCCAGGGTACCTAAGGGGACTGGAAGGTTTTTAATGAGGCGGCCTGCTGATCCAAAATTTCTAGTATCAATAAAGAGATGGTTATCAAGTCCTATATCATTACATCCTGATTACAAGTAAGTCGTATCCATGCAACATCAGTAATTCAATATCATTAAAAGCATCGAGCGCATGTAGGTCTTGGGGGCTGGTTGCTCAAGTAACCAGCCACTAACCCGAATGACCCGGCCTAGATGTCTACAAGTTGTAGGGGCCGATTACTCGCAAACGAGTACGGCTGCAATCTTATAACTCGGCAAAGGAGCCAACTTTTCTTGACTTTTCTTACTTAGGCTCGATGTGACTCGCACTAAAAGTGGCATGATTCGTTCGCTTATGATTACAATTAGCCATGAAGCCCAATGGGATTTGCCTGACCCTGTTTTCGTATAGATGTAACAACATGGTATCCACGCGAAAGCCGGCTTACAGTATAAGATAGTCAAAAGGGTCATCTAAACCGCAAGTTTATGCAGAGTACAAGGCTAATAGCCGGAAACTCAATGACTATCAAGCATAACTTCAGTACTTACACGGGATGGCCTTAGGGTTTCGACTTGGTAAAAAATAATTTGTCCTCTGAGAAAGGCCACGCCCCCATGACTCGTACTTTGGGTCATGGGGACTGGGGACTTCGAAACAGAAACAAACTATTTGGATATCAAGATTCGAACGGCCCTACCATCCGAGTCTTGGGGACTTCAAGAAAAGTCCACTTATCAAAGCCCCTAGTACTTGGAAAAATCGAGTCTTACAAAGGGAGCTAAAAAGAGAGTCGGGTATCAAGAACAAGTTCAAAAGAACAGACAAAATAGCACGATTATCAAAAGGCCGGGAAAGCCGCAAGAATATACCATGGACTAAGAAATGCATTACAAGTTATGGCATCGGTATCAGAGATGCACAGGCGCACCATCAACAGAATAAGTAATTCAGATGCGAAGGCGCCACTCGACAAAGGTATCATGATATCACTACCCTACTCGGCCTCCTGAGTGCGATTTTCCGGGTCTTGCTCCTGGGCCTGCTGCTTAGCTTTCCTGGCAGCACCACCCGGACTCACCGCGCCAGGGCGGATAGGTGGAAGGACAGTTGGTGTAGAGGCAGACGGCCCCGATTTTAATTCGGCCTCCCTCTTCGCAGTTGCCTCCCTCTTCTTGGCTGAGTGATCAGCCCATTTCTTCAAGATGTCAAAAGGCGGGGGTGCTTCCTCTGTGATAATTTGGCCATCGGCGTCGAACGCACTCATTATCGTGTTCAGGTCCAAGCTATCGGCCAAAGTGGTGGCCGAGGGGCGCACTGCGGACTGAATGGTTTTGAAATCTTTCGGGGTAAATTTGGAGCCATCCGCCTTGAATTCGGGAAACCCGGATATTATCTTCGCCGGGTCAAGCTTCGGAAAGAAGGCCTTGGCCAAGGTAAAAGCCCGGGTTATACCGATGCGGCATGACGAGCGCTTCCAGATTTCAATCCAGCCAGGCACAGTGGAGCAGGCTTGGATGAGGTTTTCTTCACCCGGATATACTTCCGTGGGCCACTTTACGGCATCCAATATAAATTTTGTGCCGGCAAAGAAAGTCCGGAGCACAGTCTTTAGAGTCCTAGCCTTGGCAATAGTATCTTCCTCTGGAGTTGCAAGGTTGGCACCTACAGTTGAAACAGAAGCAAGAAGGTATCAGTAATCCAGAGTAGCGCATAACAAAAAGCATGAAGCTAGTCGGCAAACAAAAACTTACTAAGTAAAATCTGATAAGTATCGGTGATTTGGTCCGATAGCTTCTTCAGATCAGTCTGAGCGGTATGGCACTTCTTCTTGTATTTGGAAACATCCTTCTTCAAAGTTTCCATGTCATCCTCGAGGATTTCCCGTCGTTTTATCTCGGCAAGAAGACGTTGTTCGGTCTTCAGTAAAGTTTCATCAGACCGGGTTATCTGTGCCTGTAAGTAGAAAGGAAGGCAAGCATCAGTTGGATGTTATGATAAGATAAATATGGCGTGAAGTACCAAGCATAACTTTTGCAAGTCATACTCGGAACTTGGGGACTAGATATGCAATGTGAGATGACAAGCGCTTTTACCTGGTGCTCTGCAGCCATGCGCTCTAAAATCTCGCTCTCCGAAGCCTTCATGGTGAGGAGCGTGTTCATCAATTGATCAAAAGTATCTTTACCCGTATCAGAAGACCCGGGGCCTTGGGAATTCCGAGAAGAGGTTTTCTTCTTAGAGGGAGGCGGAACCCGGGTCATTTGTGCGTTGGAATCCGACACTCCTTCGGCACCCAAGGTTGTGGCTTTCTTCTTCTTGCTCGCATGGGAAGCAATTGGATACTCGGTTTCTTGGGTGTCCGGTTTAATCGGCGATGTTTGTTTTTCACCGCCAGACACGGCTGTAGTCTTATCAGCCGGGCTCCCCTGACCCGGGCCCTCGTCTTCCACATCCTCTTGGTCGCTAACAACGACCGTGGCCCTGTAAATGTTATCAAGAAGCAGTTAAATACGCAGTCAGGAAAGGGTGATGAAGTGTGGGAGAGCATCTGGAAGGGGATCTTACCCGGTGTTCACCGCAAAGTCACAAGGAAACCCGTCATCAGACTCGGGAGAGGCTAAAAATTGTCAGGTTAGATGTCATATAAGAATGGTTCAAGGAGAATGTGCCGATCGAGAAAAGATAGAGTAATTACCAGCCCGCCGAGTGGGGGTCGATGAAATACCCGGGTTAATGGCATCGTCACCCGGGTGATTTCGAGTTGACCTACGCTTGATCATGGGCGACTCCTTCAAAGAATGGCCAGTGGAATAACGTCAAGATAGCTCAGGTATATCATTAAGGCAATGTGAATTGAATGCGAGGAGGGGATATGAAACCTTGGAAGTGGCCTCTTGAGCTTTTCTTTTGGATCCGACTTTGGTTGTCGGCTCCGGTTCATCCTCGTCGCTGGCGGATTCTACCTTGCCATCCGAGTCTTCTTCCTCGTTATCCTCTTGTTCTGAATATCATCAAAGTTATGGTTGAAAATGAAGGGGTTATGACGAGTTCAAAGGAATCAAATAAAATTCAAAGAGTACCTTCATCCGAGTGAACAGTCTCTTGCTCCTCTGGACCTTCGGAGCTAGGGGAGGCATTGGTTTTCCAAAAGTCGTCATCAGCCTGAAAGGCGTTAATGCACAGGTTATCAACGGTATCAAGTGGAAAGAATGAAAGTAAAGGCGTCAAAGTCGGGTTTTTACCTTGGGAGCTGGGTTTTCAAGTGTAAAGGGCTCTAACCCGGATATGTTCCGGATTACATCGAGCTTTTCCGTCAAGAAACCCTTGATGGTTTTATGAGTGTCGCCAGCTGCGAAGATGTTGTCGGAATATCGGAGCGGATCAGAAGGTTCCCCTGAAAACTCGCACATCAACTTCGTGCGGATGGAATTGGGCTGAATCCTGAAATCAACCCAAGTCTTCACCAGGTTGAGCCCGATGAGGCCTTGGGCTGTAAGAGTGGCAATTTTGGCTAGAAGAGGTTGAATTGCCTCCCTGTCCGGGTCAGGGGCGAAGGCACTAAACTTATCGGAAATATCAAGAAGACCCTCCGAGTAACCCGGCAGTTTCTTTTGACCGGGTGGGGAAGTGTCCTGGCAGTAAAAGTACGAGAGCTGCCAATGCTTGACATGGGAATTGAGGGTGAGGGGTGGCATCAGAGAGTTTTTGCGGCGTTGGATCGAAACCCCGCCGCAAGCGAGAAGCGCCCCATCACCGCTTTCGCGGCATGGTTTGCATTGAAAAAGCTCAGTAAAAAGAGCTAGTCTTGGCGGAGTGCACAAGTAAGATTCGGAAAGGACAATGAAATGGGAAATATTTAGCACAGAATTGGGTCCGATATCAAAGACACGAAGGCCGTAGTGGCTAAGGATGTCACGGAAAAAGGGGTGACCCGGTGGTCGAAAACCCCGGGTCACATGTTCCACGAAACAGATTACCTCATCTTTTGTAGGGGTGGGCCGGGTCTCCTTACCCGGCACCCTCCATTGGATATTTTCCTGAGGAGGAAGAATTCCCAGTTCCACCAGCTCCTCCAGTTTGGCCTTTGTGACCATAGACCGTGCCCAGTTGGCAGAAATGGTGTTGGTGGCCTTAGCCTTGGTTGGAGTTTTCCCCTGTTTCTTGGGAGCCATGTGGTGGACCTGCAAAGTACAAAGTAAGAAGAAAATTAAGGCATGGAAGTTGCGAACCGGCCAAGTATAGGCCGTGTAATATAGAGACATGAAAAATTGCGAGTGATCCGGGTGTTAGCTCGCAGAGCAAAGTTTGAAATTACCCGGGTATCAGGCATTATGGCGAAAATTATGGGATCTAAATGCTGAAGAAGTTTTTTGAAGACAATAAACGGCTTCCTAGGCACTTAACGTGATTAAAAGAAACTAGAAAGGAAAGGTCCAGCCGGGTGATTAATGCAAAGGCGGAAATTTCGGGTAGTTCGAGCCTAGATTGGAAGCTCTATTTTCAGATTTGTGGTGGGAATAACGATTGCGGGCAGTAGGAGAGTGTATTGGAGTATGCGCTTTATCTCTTGTGCATGCTAGAAGAGAATATGGGCAATCTAATTCGGCATAGCCGAGAAATCCGTGTCGGGCAGATTTGGATCTAGTTTGAGGTAAAATCAAAAGTTGCAGGGGCAAATTGATAGGTGTAAAAAGGTTACCGGAGGAGGTCTGAGGGAGGCCTTGCGGAGGCAGATGGCGCAGGCCTGGTGTCCCTTCGCGGTTCTTGACGGGCCGGATGAGGATTCGCCGGCGGACCTTGGCGGCGGCGCGGGGCGAGCAGTGGCGGAGCGAAGCCTCCGGCCGATGAGCTCCGGCGATGCGCGTGGAATTCCCGTGGTGGCGTTCAGTAAGAGAGAGAGCGCGGAAGGAGAAAAGAATGGAGTGGGGGAAATGAGCCGTTAGGGTTCGGGTCACCCCCAAGGGGCCTATTTATAGTGCGGATGGATAAACCTAGCACAGTGAGTGGAAGCCGGGAGTTACGGAGGTAAACGGCTATTAACTTGAGTTTTGGCGAGATATGCGCCAAATATCTTGCAAGGCATCTGGATAAAAAGAATAGGGAAATCAAACCCCGCGATATCAGGATTGGTTATCAAGTATGGAATCTTGGCATTTTGGACTGGAAAATTGAAAGTGTTTGGAGGAGAAACCCGGGTTACTGTATGGCCTCCATGGAGTAAGGCCTAGCTGAATATCAAAGCATCTTAACCCGGTCTTCGTGCACACGTGTGTTCGATGTCTTTTGCAGGGAATAGCGAGCGCTTCACAGATAATCCTTGAAGCCCAGGCTATTCTGGGGACTACTGACGGGGGGATGATAGCCCGGTAGGCCAAACTCCAAGGAATAAACCCGGCCCAAGGGATGATGTGCAGGATCCGACTAAGGATAAGGAAACTTGTGAAGGCCCAAGCTTGTAGGCCCAATGACCCGGATTGTGGGTTACTGTAAAGGAAAGTTAGGGCTAGTGCGCCGTGTCCGGGTAGGATTCAGGATACGCCTTGTAGAACAAGCCAGGGGGTACGGGTGCTTTATAAACCGACCCCCGGGTCTAGTTTAGGCAGAGATCTAAGAACCCTAGCAACATCGTGTGATATCGAGCGTCAAGTGTAATCCCAGAGTTGAGTTGTTATATCGAGATCGGAGACTCGGCGACTTTGATTGCCGGCTACCAGATCGAATTGCACCATGTTTTCCTCTGAGCTAAACCCTCTCCCAAATACCTGTGTCGTCTTGCCCCAAGATCAGTTACCCCCGGTAACATCTGCCGTGATTATCCCACGACAATTCAACTTTGTTTTCATACTTGTCATGTTACAACCTTTTTCAAAAAAAAAAAAGCAAATCAAAACCTCTTTTGTTTCCAAATAATTCCATAATGATCACTTGTTAAATTGTTGGTTTTAAATCAATCAATTGTTTCCAAAATCACATTCAAAAATTCAATACATTGTATAAACAACACCCAATTGGAAAATTATGAAAATTACCAAAACAATCTAATCTATTGTTTCCATTTATTCCATGTTTGTTCAACTAATAAAATGGTGGTATTATTTCAATCAATTAAATCCAAATCAACTTTCAAACTCAAACCCAATGCATAAACAGAACCATTTTGAATCTATGAAAATCTCTAAACCAATCGAATCCTTTTAATCACTTTAATTAATGGGGTTCACCCTATTAAACTTGTTGTTTTCAATCATTAATCAATTAATTTGCAATTATTCCAATTAAAACCCTTTCACAAAAACAGCAAACAACTTTAAATTTCCAAAAACCAAGTTGTCATGGGGTAGATGTTGAGCTAACAAACCCCCCTGATTTTTCCCTAAATTTTTAAAGCTCAAAATCCTATTTATTCCTTCCAATTTCATCTTGCTACAAAAAAAAACTGCAGAACAAAGTAAATAAATAAAAGAAACGGTTCAAGAGGGGGGAGAAAGCCAGCCCAGCCCACTTTCCCTATCTGGCCCAGTACCCCTACCTCGTTTGTCTTCTTCCTCACAGTACGATCACATCCACCACCAACCGATCACCCCTCCTCCATCGGATGCCATGCCGTACGAGCTCTCCCCCATAAGACCACCTCCTCCCCCTCTGCCAACCCTAAACCCCTCTCCCTCACCAACCGCCGCCACTTTCCCATCGCCTCCACCTCCCTCCCTCTCTCTCTCTGAATAGTTCCCTGCCGCCACCGAGATGCCATGGCCGGAGGAGGTAGAACTCCACGGCGCCGGGGAAGGAGTAGACGTCACGGGCCGCCGACCGCGGGAACGGAGCTGCCGCGAGGTCCTCTACCTCTGCAACCCCGAGGGCGACCCCGTGCCTCCACGGACAGCCGCCGGCGAGCAGGCCATCTCGCCACCGTCGCCCTTTGCCTGTCCGCCCGACCTCCTCCCCTTCGACCGCTAGGTGAGCGCCCGCTCCTCCTCCCTCCCGCTCGCTCTCATCCCTCTCCCTTCGCTCACCACCTCGCAGCGCCTCCACCCGCACGCCACCCCACGGCCACGGCGAGCGCATCGCTGCCGGCGACCCTCTGTCGTTCTCTGTCCGTGTGGTTCAGTCACGTTCAGTTGTTTTTTTTTCAGAAAAATACCGAGACCTGAACCTCAACCTTTCCCGGTTCCCTCTCTATTAACGATTCGACTGCTACCGCAGTGGCAGTGACCACAGCGTGCGAACCCACAGGTCGCGGGTTCGAGTCCCGCACCCCACCTTTTTGCTGTTATTTTCGTTTGGTTCAGAAGTGGTTGTCTGAACCTTAAGCCCCCCGCTGCTCCCCTTCCTAACAAGAAAACGCACCAGTCCCACTGGTTAGCCCCTTTGCCCACCGAAGCAGAGGGCTTGGGTTCGATCCCCCACTCCCTCAATTAAAACCCAACTTTTTTTAATTGTTTTTTTTGTCACAGAACTTTACCAGAAATCACAACTAGGCCCTTGCACATTAATTCTAGCCCCTGGAAAATTATTTCTAAGTCCCTGGTTCCCTAAAAATGGCAGATTGCACCTCAATTTTGTAAATTGCATAACTATTTCATCCAAACTCCAATTTTAACTTTTTAAATATGTTTTCTGTCCCAAATTAAATGTTCTATCCAAATATAAAATTTGTTTACTGTTTTGACTATTTTAAATTGGTGCAATATTTGAAAACTTGTCAAATTCACTTAAACTTGCAAAATTCATAACTTGTTCATAAAAATTCCAAATTCCACAAACTAAATATGTTTTCCAATCAACTTTTCATGTACTTTCCAAATATAAATTTTGTTTGCTGTTTTGAATAATTTAAATTGCTGAAAACAACTGTTTCTTGTTTAATGCATTTAAAATTGCCAAAATAATAACTTGCTCATTCTAAATCCAATTTCAACAAATGAAATATGTTTTCCATGCAAAATTAAACCACCTTTTCAAATATAAAATTTGTTTCATGCTTTGAATAATTAAAATTGGTTAAATGATTTAAACCTTGTTTAAATCATTTAATAATGCCAAATTCATAACTTGATCAAATCAAATTCTTTTGGGACATATAAAATATGTTTTCAAACCATAAAAGCATAACATTTTCAAATATGAACTTCACTCAATGTTTTGCACAAATAAAAAATTCAAATAAGTTCATGTTTGAATTAAATTCATTTAATTCTTGCTTAAACTTGTTTAATTCCTAAATAATTTATTTGAAATCCTTTTTCAACAAGTGAAACATGCAATCCACCTAAAATTGTGTGTTCTTATCAAATATAAACTTTGTTATCTATTCTGAACCATTTAACTTGATGAAAACAACAAATGCTTGTGTGACACCTTTAAGAAACCAAAATTTCTTAACTTAATAAACAAATTTCCAAACTTGTTAAACCTTAATTCCAATTGCTTCTATTGTTGTTATTTTGCTGTTTTCCTCATCCATGCATCATGATAATTCACTTACATAATTTGATTAGTTGTTAAACAATTAATTCAACCATAATTCATGGGCTTTTCATATGCAATCCAATTGCATGGGGGTCCATTTAATCATGTTGTTATCTTGTCAACTAGTTTATTTCTATGCATAACTTAAATGGTCATGCATCATCCCATGTTTGTGCACTATGCCATGATATTGATTGTCTACCTTTTCTGCATTGTCTGTTTGCTTCTTCTCGGATAAACGACGACGTTGAGACCGACGATACTTACGACACCCCTTCTAAGGAGTTAGCTCAGTACCAGGCTACTGGGTTTGCAGGCAAGTTATCACTCACATGAACCACTGTGTTCCTTTCAACATTGGTTACCGATACTTTCCGTTGTTCTTTTCTGCTAGCCTTAGTAGTAGTTGTTTCTGTTACGAACCCATCACATGAATCCCTGAACCTTGATATTGCCTCACCTCCACTCCTATCACCCCCTTGGTTGAGCCAGTGTCTTACTAGCATGCTTAGGTTGCTTTTGCTCGAGTATGTTATCCGTTACTTTCTGTTACTATATCTATTACGTTGTGGGGGCTCGATGTTTAATCAATCAATCATGCTAATGTTATTGTTAAATAATAAATTTGATGATAAGGCACCGGCAGGAGGCCCTGTGTGGTTTTGAGGCCTGCTAGTGTCGACCCTAATAGGAAAAGGGTCTTGTCTACTGATCCATGATGAGCGCACTAACCGCATGTGGGAAGCGAGTATGGGCGCCCCCCTCAATTTGATTCGATTCGCATCTCGTCCAAATCGCCTCATTTAGTTCGTGTTTTCCATTTGCCGCATGCATGTTTTTGCGAGCCCAGGCCAGGGTGGAACTTTTGTAGTCGGCATATAGGGGGACACGGTCTTAGAGTGCTATGAGGGTCCCTTTTCTTCGGGGCTTGATTAGCCGTGCGCCCAAGGTTCTTTGGGCTTGATGCGAAGAAGAGTCGAGTTGTGTAGAGTGCCCCGCTTGGTGGAAGTGCATTTCCATCTGGCGGGTTATTCTTGCGTGTACGGCCAAATTGGTGCAACCCTGCAGGGATAATCTTCTCGAGAAGCCGTGTTTTCCGCGGTTATGGATTACTTGGTGAAAGTACTGGCTAACAAGTACTCAGGACAACTTAAACATAATGATCAAACATGTTACACCCAATGATTAATAACTTGACTAGGAATAGGTTGATGACACAATAACTTGATTCACCTTTAATACAACTGTGTGAGTTATCCTCGGATTGCTTCTTTGGATAAGGGGCGAGATCCAGGATGGGTTTGTTTGAAGTTATCTTTCAGTTGGTTACTATACTCGATCTTATCTCCTTTCTGATAGCCGGCAGTGGTAGTATGTTCTGTAGTTGGTTAGCGCAGCCAGTTGCAGCATCTTATATATCCCCTCGCTTCCGTTGAACCCAAAGCATCTGTGCTTGGTGTTGACGGGTTACACTTTGGTGAACTGTGAGTCTTGCTTGCCAGTACGTTTATGTACTGGCCCCTTTGGGGCTGTGGTTTCCGCAGACCGACGTTTCCGAAGATCTACATGGTGGCTACTACGTGGATCATGACGAGACTGCTGACGAGTAGATAGCGGACCCGGGCAGGATCCGAGACTTCGTGGATGGGCTCCGTCTGTTTGTTTCCGGCCTCTTAGGCCTATTTGGCTCTTGTCTGTACTCAGACATATTGAATGCTTCCGCTGTGATGTACTGATGTATTGTTGGGACATGTGTCCTCTGAATGATTGTATTTGCTATCTCTGCTCTAATGAGAGCTATTTGCAACTTTATTTCAATCTTTTTGTGTCTTAGAGATATGTTGTGATTATCATTCGTTTAACGCTGTTGACGTACCATGTGTGATTGGTATGAAGTACGTCGACAGTAGTGCCTTTGATCTCTAGTGGATAGTTTACATCGACGATGGAATAGCAGGGCTTGTGTTGTCGCGCATAAGCGCAGGCCTACCAGGAAGCTGGGCCGTGGGAGCAGTTATGCCCCATAATCCAAGCATCTGCTATCCAGTTCGGCCCGATGAGTATCCCCTAGAAATCAGGGTACGACAAATGGTATCAGAGCCTGTCTGCCTGTAGGATCCCTTTTTACTGGTCGCAGTTGAGTCTAGAAACTATTTTGTAGCTATACAGGAAAAATGAAACGTGAGAGTAGGAATTCTGCCATTTTTCTTCTTTCCCCACCCACCCACCCTTTTCTGGTAAGGAAGTGCAACGTTGTTTTCTGTTCTCACCTAAACTTTCAAGTTAGGATTTCACGTGTTTTGGGTTCTCCGTAGTACCTCAGGAGTTTTGTTCTCGTTTTTCCCCGGTGTTGCTTCAATATCCTGTTCTTTTAAAAGAACCTTTCGTCCGTTGAAATCTTGTTGTTGTTTTCCACTTCAATTCTTCTACCGGCAGCTAATCAAAGTTTCATCGTTCATCTGCTAAACTCTATTCCAGCTAAAGTGTTGTTTCATACCGGAGCATCACATTCTTTTGTGTCAAAGATCCTTTCCACAACAAACAACATAGTTCTGGTTCCACTAAACAATCAAATCTCTGTTCACTCCCCGGGATCTCAAATGTTGACATCCAAGTTCAGTCACAGAAATCAAATTCTAATTAATGGCCACATATTCCTTGCTTCTCTCATACTACTTGGAAATTCTGACATTGATGTCATTCTTGGTTGGATTGATGTCAATAACTCTCTTCCACCATTCTAGCCAGATAATCTATTCTCCAAATGAATCAAGTTCCATTCAGCTATACACCCTTGGTACAAAAACCTCTTCCTTCAATTGAAAATGTTCCGGTGGTTTGCTAATTCCCTGACGTCTATCCAATGTGCACGATGTGTTTCACGTGTCACAGCTCAAGAGGATCTTCCCAAGAAGTATCCGGACCTTTTCTTTTCTCAGTAGGAATCTCGGGGCGCGATTCCTTCAAGGGGGGCGTTTTGTAACATCCCAAGTATGAAAACCTACCATTTAGAATGTTTGATTTCTTGTTATTAAAGTATTGCATCATGTCATCATTTTTACTCCCTTGTTTGCATTTGTTTACTATTTGTTTGCACCTGTTTTTATTTGCTTTCATAATGAAATCCAAACAATATTCAACTTTGTTTTCATACTTGTCATGTTACAACCTTTTTCAAAAAAAAAAAGAAATGCAAATCAAAACCTCTTTTGTTTCCAAATAATTCCATAATGATCACTTGTTAAATTGTTGGTTTTAAATCAATCAATTGTTTCCAAAATCACATTCAAAAATTCAATACATTGTATAAACAACACCCAATTGGAAAATTATGAAAATTACCAAAACAATCTAATCTATTGTTTCCATTTATTCCATGTTTGTTCGACTAATAAAATGGTGGTATTATTTCAATCAATTAAATCCAAATCAACTTTCAAACTCAAACCCAATGCATAGACATAACCATTTTGAATCTATGAAAATCTCTAAACCAATCAAATCCTTTTAATCACTTTAATTAATGGGGTTCACCCTATTAAACTTGTTGTTTTCAATCATTAATCAATTAATTTGCAATTATTCCAATTCAAACCCTTTCACAAAAACAGCAAACAACTTTAAATTTCCAAAAACCAAGTTGTCATGGGGTAGATGTTGAGCTAACAAACCCCCCTGATTTTTCCCTAAATTTTTAAAGCTCAAAATCCTATTTATTCCTTCCAATTTCATCTTGCTACAAAAAAAAACTGCAGAACAAAGTAAATAAATAAAAGAAACGGTTCAAGAGGGGGGAGAAAGCCAGCCCAGCCCACTTTCCCTATCTGGCCCAGTACCCCTACCTCGTTTGTCTTCTTCCTCACAGTACGATCACATCCACCACCAACCGATCACCCCTCCTCCATCGGATGCCATGCCGTACGAGCTCTCCCCCCATAAGACCACCTCCTCCCCCTCTGCCAACCCTAAACCCCTCTCCCTCACCAACCGCCGCCACTTTCCCATCGCCTCCACCTCCCTCCCTCTCTCTCTGAATAGTTCCCTGCCGCCACCGAGATGCCATGGCCGGAGGAGGTAGAACTCCACGGCGCCGGGGAAGGAGTAGACGTCACGGGCCGCCGACCGCGGGAACGGAGCTGCCGCGAGGTCCTCTACCTCTGCAACCCCGAGGGCGACCCCGTGCCTCCACGGACAGCCGCCGGCGAGCAGGCCATCTCACCACCGTCGCCCTCTGCCTGTCCGCCCGACCTCCTCCCCTTCGACCGCTAGGTGAGCGCCCGCTCCTCCTCCCTCCCGCTCGCTCTCATCCCTCTCCCTTCGCTCACCACCTCGCAGCGCCTCCACCCGCACGCCACCCCACGGCCACGGCGAGCGCATCGCTGCCGGCGACCCTCTGTCGTTCTCTGTCCGTGTGGTTCAGTCACGTTCAGTTGTTGTTTTTTCAGAAAAATACCGAGACCTGAACCTCAACCTTTCCCGGTTCCCTCTCTGTTAACGATTCGACTGCTACCGCAGTGGCAGTGACCACAGCGTGCGAACCCACAGGTCGCGGGTTCAAGTCCCGCACCCCACCTTTTTGCTGTTATTTTCATTTGGTTCAGAAGTGGTTGTCTGAACCTTAAGCCCCCCGCTGCTCCCCATCCTGACAAGAAAACGCACCAGTCCCACTGGTTAGCCCCTTTGCCCACCGAAGCAGAGGGCTTGGGTTCGATCCCCCACTCCCTCAATTAAAAACCAACTTTTTTTAATTGTTTGTTTTGTCACAGAACTTTACCAGAAATCACAACTAGGCCCTTGCACATTAATTCTAGCCCCTAGAAAATTATTTCTAAGTCCCTGGTTCCCTAAAAATGGCAGATTGCACCTCAATTTTGTAAATTACATAACTATTTCATCCCAACTCCAATTTTAACTTTTTAAATATGTTTTCTGTCCCAAATTAAATGTTCTATCCAAATATAAAATTTGTTTACTGTTTTGAATATTTTAAATTGGTGCAATATTTGAAAACTTGTCAAATTCACTTAAACTTGCAAAATTCATAACTTGTTCATAAAAATTCCAAATTCCACAAACTAAATATGTTTTCCAATCAACTTTTCATGTACTTTCCAAATATAAATTTTGTTTGCTGTTTTGAATAATTTAAATTGCTGAAAACAACTGTTTCTTGTTTAATGCATTTAAAATTGCCAAAATAATAACTTGCTCATTCTAAATCCAATTTCAACAAATGAAATATGTTTTCCATGCAAAATTAAACCACCTTTTCAAATATAAAATTTGTTTCATGCTTTGAATAATTAAAATGGGTTAAATGATTTAAACCTTGTTTAAATCATTTAATAATGCCAAATTCATAACTTGATCAAATCAAATTCTTTTGGGACATATAAAATATGTTTTCAAACCATAAAAGCATAACATTTTCAAATATGAACTTCACTCAATGTTTTGCACAAATAAAAAATTCAAATAAGTTCATGTTTGAATTAAATTCATTTAATTCTTGCTTAAACTTGTTTAATTCCTAAATAATTTATTTGAAATCCTTTTTCAACAAGTGAAACATGCAATCCACCTAAAATTGTGTGTTCTTATCAAATATAAACTTTGTTATCTATTCTGAACCATTTAACTTGATGAAAACAACAAATGCTTGTGTGACACCTTTAAGAAACCAAAATTTCTTAACTTAATAAACAAATTTCCAAACTTGTTAAACCTTAATTCCAATTGCTTCTATTGTTGTTATTTTGCTGTTTTCCTCATCCATGCATCATGCTAATTCACTTACATAATTTGATTAGTTGTTAAACAATTAATTCAACCATAATTCATGGGCTTTTCATATGCAATCCAATTGCATGGGGGTCCATTTAATCATGTTGTTATCTTGTCAACTAGTTTATTTCTATGCATAGCTTAAATGGTCATGCATCATCCCATGTTTGTGCACTATGCCATGATATTTATTGTCTACCTTTTCTGCATTGTCTGTTTGCTTCTTCTCGGATAAACGACGACGTTGAGACCGACGATACTTACGACACCCCTTCTAAGGAGTTAGCTCAGTACCAGGCTACTGGGTTTGCAGGCAAGTTATCACTCACATGAACCACTGTGTTCCTTTCAACATTGGTTACCGATACTTTCCGTTGTTCTTTTCTGCTAGCCTTAGTAGTAGTTGTTTCTGTTACGAACCCATCACATGAATCCCTGAACCTTGATATTGCCTCACCTCCACTCCTATGACCCCCTTGGTTGAGCCAGTGTCTTACTAGCATGCTTAGGTTGCTTTTGCTCGAGTCTGTTATCCGTTACTTTCTGTTACTATATATATTACGTTGTGGGGGCTCGATGTTTAATCAATCAATCATGCTAATGTTATTGTTAAATAATAAATTTGATGATAAGGCACCGGCAGGAGGCCCTGTGTGGTTTTGAGGCCTGCTAGTGTCGACCCTAATAGGAAAAGGGTCTTGTCTACTGATCCATGATGAGCGCACTAACCGCATGTGGGAAGCGAGTATGGGCGCCCCCCTCAATTTGATTCGATTCGCATCTCGTCCAAATCGCCTCATTTAGTTCGTGTTTTCCATTTGCCGCATGCATGTTTTTGCGAGCCCAGGCCAGGGTGGAACTTTTGTAGTCGGCATATAGGGGGACACGGTCTTAGAGTGCTATGAGGGTCCCTTTTCTTCGGGGCTTGATTAGCCGTGCGCCCAAGGTTCTTTGGGCTTGATGCGAAGAAGAGTCGAGTTGTGTAGAGTGCCCCGCTTGGTGGAAGTGCATTTCCATCTGGCGGGTTATTCTTGCGTGTACGGCCAAATTGGTGCAACCCTGCAGGGATAATCTTCTCGAGAAGCCGTGTTTTCCGCGGTTATGGATTACTTGGTGAAAGTACTGGCTAACAAGTACTCAGGACAACTTAAACATAATGATCAAACATGTTACACCCAATGATTAATAACTTGACTAGGAATAGGTTGATGACACAATAACTTGATTCACCTTTAATACAACTGTGTGAGTTATCCTCGGATTGCTTCTTTGGATAAGGGGCGAGATCCAGGATGGGTTTGTTTGAAGTTATCTTTCAGTTGGTTACTATACTCGATCTTATCTCCTTTCTGATAGCCGGCAGTGGTAGTATGTTCTGTAGTTGGTTAGCGCAGCCAGTTGCAGCATCTTATATATCCCCTCGCTTCCGTTGAACCCAAAGCATCTGTGCTTGGTGTTGACGGGTTACACTTTGGTGAACTGTGAGTCTTGCTTGCCAGTACGTTTATGTACTGGCCCCTTTGGGGCTGTGGTTTCCGCAGACCGACGTTTCCGAAGATCTACATGGTGGCTACTACGTGGATCATGACGAGACTGCTGACGAGTAGATAGCGGACCCGGGCAGGATCCGAGACTTCGTGGATGGGCTCCGTCTGTTTGTTTCCGGCCTCTTAGGCCTATTTGGCTCTTGTCTGTACTCAGACATATTGAATGCTTCCGCTGTGATGTACTGATGTATTGTTGGGACATGTGTCCTCTGAATGATTGTATTTGCTATCTCTGCTCTAATGAGAGCTATTTGCAACTTTATTTCAATCTTTTTGTGTCTTAGAGATATGTTGTGATTATCATTCGTTTAACGCTGTTGACGTACCATGTGTGATTGGTATGAAGTACGTCGACAGTAGTGCCTTTGATCTCTAGTGGATAGTTTACATCGACGATGGAATAGCAGGGCTTGTGTTGTCGCGCATAAGCGCAGGCCTACCAGGAAGCTGGGCCGTGGGAGCAGTTATGCCCCATAATCCAAGCATCTGCTATCCAGTTCGGCCCGATGAGTATCCCCTAGAAATCAGGGTACGACAAATGGTATCAGAGCCTGTCTGCCTGTAGGATCCCTTTTTACTGGTCGCAGTTGAGTCTAGAAACTATTTTGTAGCTATACAGGAAAAATGAAACGTGAGAGTAGGAATTCTGCCATTTTTCTTCTTTCCCCACCCACCCACCCTTTTCTGGTAAGGAAGTGCAACGTTGTTTTCTGTTCTCACCTAAACTTTCAAGTTAGGATTTCACGTGTTTTGGGTTCTCCGTAGTACCTCAGGAGTTTTGTTCTCGTTTTCCCCGGTGTTGCTTCAATATCCTGTTCTTTTAAAAGAACCTTTCGTCCGTTGAAATCTTGTTGTTGTTTTCCACTTCAATTCTTCTACCGGCAGCTAATCAAAGTTTCATCGTTCATCTGCTAAACTCTATTCCAGCTAAAGTGTTGTTTCATACCGGAGCATCACATTCTTTTGTGTCAAAGATCCTTTCCACAACAAACAACATAGTTCTGGTTCCACTAAACAATCAAATCTCTGTTCACTCCCCGGGATCTCAAATGTTGACATCCAAGTTCAGTCACAGAAATCAAATTCTAATTAATGGCCACATATTCCTTGCTTCTCTCATACTACTTGGAAATTCTGACATTGATGTCATTCTTGGTTGGATTGATGTCAATAACTCTCTTCCACCATTCTAGCCAGATAATCTATTCTCCAAATGAATCAAGTTCCATTCAGCTATACACCCTTGGTACAAAAACCTCTTCCTTCAATTGAAAATGTTCCGGTGGTTTGCTAATTCCCTGACGTCTATCCAATGTGCACGATGTGTTTCACGTGTCACAGCTCAAGAGGATCTTCCCAAGAAGTATCCGGACCTTTTCTTTTCTCAGTAGGAATCTCGGGGCGCGATTCCTTCAAGGGGGGCGTTTTGTAACATCCCAAGTATGAAAACCTACCATTTAGAATGTTTGATTTCTTGTTATTAAAGTATTGCATCATGTCATCATTTTTACTCCCTTGTTTGCATTTGTTTACTATTTGTTTGCACCTGTTTTTATTTGCTTTCATAATGAAATCCAAACAATATTCAACTTTGTTTTCATACTTGTCATGTTACAACCTTTTTCAAAAAAAAAAAAATGCAAATCAAAACCTCTTTTGTTTCCAAATAATTCCATAATGATCACTTGTTAAATTGTTGGTTTTAAATCAATCAATTGTTTCCAAAATCACATTCAAAAATTCAATACATTGTATAAACAACACCCAATTGGAAAATTATGAAAATTACCAAAACAATCTAATCTATTGTTTCCATTTATTCCATGTTTGTTCGACTAATAAAATGGTGGTATTATTTCAATCAATTAAATCCAAATCAACTTTCAAACTCAAACCCAATGCATAGACATAACCATTTTGAATCTATGAAAATCTCTAAACCAATCAAATCCTTTTAATCACTTTAATTAATGGGGTTCACCCTATTAAACTTGTTGTTTTCAATCATTAATCAATTAATTTGCAATTATTCCAATTCAAACCCTTTCACAAAAACAGCAAACAACTTTAAATTTCCAAAAACCAAGTTGTCATGGGGTAGATGTTGAGCTAACAAACCCCCCTGATTTTTCCCTAAATTTTTAAAGCTCAAAATCCTATTTATTCCTTCCAATTTCATCTTGCTACAAAAAAAACTGCAGAACAAAGTAAATAAATAAAAGAAACGGTTCAAGAGGGGGGAGAAAGCCAGCCCAGCCCACTTTCCCTATCTGGCCCAGTACCCCTACCTCGTTTGTCTTCTTCCTCACAGTACGATCACATCCACCACCAACCGATCACCCCTCCTCCATCGGATGCCATGCCGTACGAGCTCTCCCCCCATAAGACCACCTCCTCCCCCTCTGCCAACCCTAAACCCCTCTCCCTCACCAACCGCCGCCACTTTCCCATCGCCTCCACCTCCCTCCCTCTCTCTCTGAATAGTTCCCTGCCGCCACCGAGATGCCATGGCCGGAGGAGGTAGAACTCCACGGCGCCGGGGAAGGAGTAGACGTCACGGGCCGCCGACCGCGGGAACGGAGCTGCCGCGAGGTCCTCTACCTCTGCAACCCCGAGGGCGACCCCGTGCCTCCACGGACAGCCGCCGGCGAGCAGGCCATCTCACCACCGTCGCCCTCTGCCTGTCCGCCCGACCTCCTCCCCTTCGACCGCTAGGTGAGCGCCCGCTCCTCCTCCCTCCCGCTCGCTCTCATCCCTCTCCCTTCGCTCACCACCTCGCAGCGCCTCCACCCGCACGCCACCCCACGGCCACGGCGAGCGCATCGCTGCCGGCGACCCTCTGTCGTTCTCTGTCCGTGTGGTTCAGTCACGTTCAGTTGTTGTTTTTTCAGAAAAATACCGAGACCTGAACCTCAACCTTTCCCGGTTCCCTCTCTGTTAACGATTCGACTGCTACCGCAGTGGCAGTGACCACAGCGTGCGAACCCACAGGTCGCGGGTTCAAGTCCCGCACCCCACCTTTTTGCTGTTATTTTCATTTGGTTCAGAAGTGGTTGTCTGAACCTTAAGCCCCCCGCTGCTCCCCATCCTGACAAGAAAACGCACCAGTCCCACTGGTTAGCCCCTTTGCCCACCGAAGCAGAGGGCTTGGGTTCGATCCCCCACTCCCTCAATTAAAAACCAACTTTTTTTAATTGTTTGTTTTGTCACAGAACTTTACCAGAAATCACAACTAGGCCCTTGCACATTAATTCTAGCCCCTAGAAAATTATTTCTAAGTCCCTGGTTCCCTAAAAATGGCAGATTGCACCTCAATTTTGTAAATTACATAACTATTTCATCCCAACTCCAATTTTAACTTTTTAAATATGTTTTCTGTCCCAAATTAAATGTTCTATCCAAATATAAAATTTGTTTACTGTTTTGAATATTTTAAATTGGTGCAATATTTGAAAACTTGTCAAATTCACTTAAACTTGCAAAATTCATAACTTGTTCATAAAAATTCCAAATTCCACAAACTAAATATGTTTTCCAATCAACTTTTCATGTACTTTCCAAATATAAATTTTGTTTGCTGTTTTGAATAATTTAAATTGCTGAAAACAACTGTTTCTTGTTTAATGCATTTAAAATTGCCAAAATAATAACTTTCTCATTCTAAATCCAATTTCAACAAATGAAATATGTTTTCCATGCAAAATTAAACCACCTTTTCAAATATAAAATTTGTTTCATGCTTTGAATAATTAAAATGGGTTAAATGATTTAAACCTTGTTTAAATCATTTAATAATGCCAAATTCATAACTTGATCAAATCAAATTCTTTTGGGACATATAAAATATGTTTTCAAACCATAAAAGCATAACATTTTCAAATATGAACTTCACTCAATGTTTTGCACAAATAAAAAATTCAAATAAGTTCATGTTTGAATTAAATTCATTTAATTCTTGCTTAAACTTGTTTAATTCCTAAATAATTTATTTGAAATCCTTTTTCAACAAGTGAAACATGCAATCCACCTAAAATTGTGTGTTCTTATCAAATATAAACTTTGTTATCTATTCTGAACCATTTAACTTGATGAAAACAACAAATGCTTGTGTGACACCTTTAAGAAACCAAAATTTCTTAACTTAATAAACAAATTTCCAAACTTGTTAAACCTTAATTCCAATTGCTTCTATTGTTGTTATTTTGCTGTTTTCCTCATCCATGCATCATGCTAATTCACTTACATAATTTGATTAGTTGTTAAACAATTAATTCAACCATAATTCATGGGCTTTTCATATGCAATCCAATTGCATGGGGGTCCATTTAATCATGTTGTTATCTTGTCAACTAGTTTATTTCTATGCATAGCTTAAATGGTCATGCATCATCCCATGTTTGTGCACTATGCCATGATATTTATTGTCTACCTTTTCTGCATTGTCTGTTTGCTTCTTCTCGGATAAACGACGACGTTGAGACCGACGATACTTACGACACCCCTTCTAAGGAGTTAGCTCAGTACCAGGCTACTGGGTTTGCAGGCAAGTTATCACTCACATGAACCACTGTGTTCCTTTCAACATTGGTTACCGATACTTTCCGTTGTTCTTTTCTGCTAGCCTTAGTAGTAGTTGTTTCTGTTACGAACCCATCACATGAATCCCTGAACCTTGATATTGCCTCACCTCCACTCCTATCACCCCCTTGGTTGAGCCAGTGTCTTACTAGCATGCTTAGGTTGCTTTTGCTCGAGTATGTTATCCGTTACTTTCTGTTACTATATCTATTACGTTGTGGGGGCTCGATGTTTAATCAATCAATCATGCTAATGTTATTGTTAAATAATAAATTTGATGATAAGGCACCGGCAGGAGGCCCTGTGTGGTTTTGAGGCCTGCTAGTGTCGACCCTAATAGGAAAAGGGTCTTGTCTACTGATCCATGATGAGCGCACTAACCGCATGTGGGAAGCGAGTATGGGCGCCCCCCTCAATTTGATTCGATTCGCATCTCGTCCAAATCGCCTCATTTAGTTCGTGTTTTCCATTTGCCGCATGCATGTTTTTGCGAGCCCAGGCCAGGGTGGAACTTTTGTAGTCGGCATATAGGGGGACACGGTCTTAGAGTGCTATGAGGGTCCCTTTTCTTCGGGGCTTGATTAGCCGTGCGCCCAAGGTTCTTTGGGCTTGATGCGAAGAAGAGTCGAGTTGTGTAGAGTGCCCCGCTTGGTGGAAGTGCATTTCCATCTGGCGGGTTATTCTTGCGTGTACGGCCAAATTGGTGCAACCCTGCAGGGATAATCTTCTCGAGAAGCCGTGTTTTCCGCGGTTATGGATTACTTGGTGAAAGTACTGGCTAACAAGTACTCAGGACAACTTAAACATAATGATCAAACATGTTACACCCAATGATTAATAACTTGACTAGTAATAGGTTGATGACACAATAACTTGATTCACCTTTAATACAACTGTGTGAGTTATCCTCGGATTGCTTCTTTGGATAAGGGGCGAGATCCAGGATGGGTTTGTTTGAAGTTATCTTTCAGTTGGTTACTATACTCGATCTTATCTCCTTTCTGATAGCCGGCAGTGGTAGTATGTTCTGTAGTTGGTTAGCGCAGCCAGTTGCAGCATCTTATATATCCCCTCGCTTCCGTTGAACCCAAAGCATCTGTGCTTGGTGTTGACGGGTTACACTTTGGTGAACTGTGAGTCTTGCTTGCCAGTACGTTTATGTACTGACCCCTTTGGGTCTGTGGTTTCCGCAGACCGACGTTTCCGAAGATCTACATGGTGGCTACTACGTGGATCATGACGAGACTGCTGACGAGTAGATAGCGGACCCGGGCAGGATCCGAGACTTCGTGGATGGGCTCCGTCTGTTTGTTTCCGGCCTCTTAGGCCTATTTGGCTCTTGTCTGTACTCAGACATATTGAATGCTTCCGCTGTGATGTACTGATGTATTGTTGGGACATGTGTCCTCTGAATGATTGTATTTGCTATCTCTGCTCTAATGAGAGCTATTTGCAACTTTATTTCAATCTTTTTGTGTCTTAGAGATATGTTGTGATTATCATTCGTTTAACGCTGTTGACGTACCATGTGTGATTGGTATGAAGTACGTCGACAGTAGTGCCTTTGATCTCTAGTGGATAGTTTACATCGACGATGGAATAGCAGGGCTTGTGTTGTCGCGCATAAGCGCAGGCCTACCAGGAAGCTGGGCCGTGGGAGAAGTTATGCCCCATAATCCAAGCATCTGCTATCCAGTTCGGCCCGATGAGTATCCCCTAGAAATCAGGGTACGACAATCGACAAATACATTAAGAACAATACGTAATGTAAGCAATAATTCCCATCCACAGACAAGAACACCGTTGTTTCCTCCCTAGTGGCAACAAGACATCCCCCTCCCGCACGTTTCCGTCACTCGGGCGCGGGTCAAAGGAGGCATGAACCCCAATATCTAGCATATAAACCCTCTCTTGGAGGTTGATGACCCACAAGTATAGGGGGTGTATTATAGTACTTTCGATAAATAAGAGTGTTGAACCCAACAAGGAGAAGAAGGTGTTGACAAGCAGTTTCGATGAAGGAATACTGTAAATACTGAAAGATAGATTTGTAGGGGTTTTTGATATTGCGGATAAATAAAGTGCGAGTAGATAAAATGCAGTAATAATAATTGCAGCAAGTGGCTCAATCCTTTCTTCAGCAAAGGACGAGCCGGTGTGTTTACTGATGATTAACAAACGTTCTCGAGGACACACGGGAGGTTTCTGTCAAGTGCTTTTGTTCCATGTAGCTGAATAATCTTAGGTGTATTGATAAGTGTTGTGTGGGTGAACCTATGCTAATGTACCATCCCATCCAAGACTAATACATACTTGTGATTACACCCTTGCAAGAATCCGCAACTACAAGAAAGTAATTAAGAAATAAATCTAACCACAGCTTTTAAACTCCTGGATCCTACGCTCCCTCGTGTAATGGTTTCCTAACGGGGGTTTAGGTTTCTGTCACTCCGGCAACCCCACAATTAGTAGCCAAATACACGAACTACTCACAAGACATCATATGGATCATAATCAGAGGTGATATAATGGATGATAACAATCTGGTCATAAAGTGTAAACACCGATAAATCTCAGAAGCATCAACTACTAACAAGTAATCCACACCGGGAGAGAGATCTAATGTAAAACAACAATAAAGGCCCATAATTGTTACATCGGGATGACGGTGGATGACGAGGGTGATGGTGATGATGATGGTGACGATGATGACGATCTTGATGATGCGCGGAGTGATGACGGTGACGATGGCGGTGATTTCTCCTCTCCAGAGAGGAATTTCCCCGGCAGATTTCTCCCTGCCAGAGAGCTTTTCTCTCTCGGGTGTTTTCCGCCCCGAGGCTGCGGCGGAATAATTATTCGATGACGGTCTGAGCCTTAGGGTTCCCTAGGGGCCAAGTACGCCAAAAATATCCACCAGGGGTGGGCCAGGGTGGCCACACCACCTGGTGGCGCGGCCAGGGGGCGCGCCACCTCATGGTGTGGACCCTGGTGGCCCCCTCTGGCTCCCCTTCTGGCTGGACTCCTCCTCTGAACTTCTAAGACACCCCCGGATGTCCCCCTTCTTCTTCTGATCTTCTAAAATATGGTATCTCGACGGTGCTTTTTTCCATCAGATTTCTGGTCCGGGTGTTTATTCTCCAAAAATTATGAAACATGCAAAAGAAGATAAAATAACATAAGGGATGCATCATAACATGAAATATATCGATGAATAACAGAAAATTATGTTATAAAATAGTGATGCAAAATGGACGTATCAACTCCCCCCAAGCTTAGACCTCGCTTGTCCCCAAGCGAAACTGAACTCAGTAAACATGACCACAGGTTTATGGAGTGAAGAGTCGATAAACAAAATACGGACAAGAAGCATCACATTTATCTATACACCAATCATTATAGATAACAACTTCCTCTCATATAACTTAACTTGAAACGAGTAATGGGAGTCACAAACAAAGATGCAAACGAGAGAATCAAAATTTGTGATGGCAAACTTTGTTCTTGGTCAGAGAACATTTAATGATATCATACTTATCTTAGGTGAAGTATTCATAACAAGGCTTATATTGTAGAGCTTAACATGTTTAATTATAACAATCATTTTACAGTGATTCATAGCTTTCAAAGTAATATTCATTCAGATAATAAAGCACGTGCTAAACAAAAAAAAGGATAGAAAGCATGATTGAATAAATGAACGTATAGATGGTGAGGTCACAACAACTCAAATGCTTGCAGAAGATAGAAAGAAGTAGGTTTACTTACTCAACATAAATGTAAAAGATAGGCCCTTCGCAGAGGGAAGCATTGATCACTCATGTGCTAGAGCTTTTATTTTAATAAACAGAGGTATAAAATGCATGACATCCTCCCATCATCTTACACAAATCATGGCTAACCAAATCCTCGGGTTCCTGGCAACAATCACAAACCGTGGAGGAGTGTCTAAATTTCTGAGAGAGGTGTATGCTTATGTCAACGAATGGCAAACAGAAAATACAGTATGTCACAAGCCAACTAGACTCACAAGAGCGGCTCCCATTGAAGGACGCAACTGGTGGTATAGAAGGCCATCCCTCTTTCTCTTTTGTTTACACAATTATGCTTTGACTAATAAATCAGGGGCAAAAAGAGTGAAGAGAATTTGTATTTTTATTTGGGGCTGGGAACCCCGCTGCGAGCTCTTCTAGCATTTGGATAAGCGGATGAAGCCACTAGTCCAGGTGTGTGAGTCTAATCAACTAGTGAGATAAAGATTCTCTATTTGCTTCCTCATGAGCTAAAACATGAACACAAAACTGGGATAATTTTGAAGGTTTTAAAGGTAGCACATGAGTAATTTACTTGGAGTGGCGGTGAAATACCACATGTAGGAAGGTATGGTGGACACAAATGGCAAGGTTTTGGTTCAGGGTTTGGATGCACGAGTAGAGATCATACTTAGTACAGGGTAGCAAGCATAAGAGTTGAGGGAAAACAAACAAATATACGTGTGATGAAACCAATCATGCAATCTTCATTGAAAGCACAAACGATCTTAACTTGTGAATACTAAGTTTATGAGCTAATAGGCAAATTTCTCTCTCTTATACTAGCATCTCAAATTATTATTTCTACTGACCCAAGCTAAGTTTGCCAAAACCAACTAGATTAACTTGATGATCTCCAGAGTGATACCAAATACTATCAGCAAGCTTAACCATATGACAGAAATTGAAAACTAAAATAATGTGTGCAGAAAGTAAATGATGAAACTTCTCATTAATATTTCAAACCGACAACTCACACCAACGGATACAACGATAACCAACTAAGGAGAGACACTTCCATACTGCAAACCATCCTATAGGATAACTTCTCTACTCATGATATGACTCTACTAAAAAGGTAAAAAGATGAAAGATAGTGATGTGATACCGCGGCATTCCCCCAAGCTTGGAACAAGCTCAAGGGATGCCAAAACCAATGACGAATCAATTCTTTGGTGGTGGTGGTGAAGGTGGAATCACTCGGAGAGGAGTCAGAATGCCTTTGATGATACGACGAAGCTCAATGTTTTCCGCTTCCAGAATTGCTAGCTCAGCCTTGAGAATACAATATTGTTCGCATAATTGATCGGTGACCCGGTGTGCTTCAGCTATCATAGGAAATATGTTGGGGTCTTGATCCTAAGGAACGGTCCCCTGCACATTATGAGAGTAGCGACGCTGAGGATTAATGGATCCGGATCTCTTCCCTCAAGTTGTTAACCATGTCTTCCCTCCTTGCATCTATCTCTTTTTCCGTCGCCTATCCCGCGAAAGCAACCTCATTGATGTCCTGTTGGATTTGTCGAAGACAGCGTGCAGCGTAATCCTCAATGCTAGAGCCGAAGGAGGACATCCTGACCTAGAAACTCAAAACTCCTGACAGGAAAACAGCTCGAAACAGAAACACGACGAGAAAACAATATACGGACCTCGGGGGTCCTGGGGATTATATAGAAAAAAGTTTCATAACGAAAGGAAAGTCCAGGTTTAAAATGAGTCGGAGAGGGGCTCCGGGGCGCCCACACCATGGGCTTGCGCGGCCAAGGGTGGGCACGCGCCACCCCATGGAGTGGAGCCTCTAGGCTCCATCTCCGCCTCGTTTCGGGCTCATAATTTTTCATATTTTCCAAAAACAGTAAAAATAAAAGTTGGAAGATGTTTCGCGAAAGTTTTCTTACCAAAACTGATACCTATTCGAAAACTGACTCTGCAGTTTATGAAATATGCTTCTTAATAAATTCCTCCGGGATCATGCTCGAATACAATCAACATTTTCATTATAAGGATCTCCAAAAATATAATGCTTGAGTCTTTGGCCATTCACCACTTGTGAAGAGTTGTCTTCAAGGGAAACAATTTTAATTGCCCCCGAACGATATACCTCTTCGATAACAAAAGGTCCTTCCCATCACGAGAGTAATTTTCCTGCAAAAATCTAAGACGAGACCTATACAATAGCACTTTCTCACCAACATGAAATTATCTTTTAATAATTCTCTTATTGTGCCACCTTTTAACTTTCTCTTTAAAGATATTAGCATTTTCATATGCTTCACTCCTCCATTCATCTAAAGAACTTAAGTCAAGCAACCTTTTCTCACCAGCAAGTTTAAAATCTCTATTTAGGTCTCTCACTGCCCAATAAGCTTTGTGTTCTAATTCTAGGGGCAAGTGACAAGATTTTCCATAAACCATTTTATAAGGAGACATTCCCATGGGATTTTTATAAGCAGTTCTATAAGCCCACAGAGCATCATTTAATTTGTTAGCCCAATTTTTTCTAGATTTGTTAACAGTCTTATGCAAGATAGATTTGATTTCTCTATTTGATAATTCCACTTGCCCACTAGTTTGAGGATGATAGGGTGAGGCAATTCTATGATTAACATCGTATTTAGCAAGAGTCTTTCTAAAACCACCATGAATAAACTGAGAACCCCCATCCGTCATAAGATATCTAGGCACACCAAACCTAGGGAAAATAATGTCCTTAAGCATTTTTAATGAGGTTTCACCATCAACACTTTTAGTAGGTATAGGTTCTACCCATTTAGTAACATAATAAACAACAACAATAATGTTAGTGTAGCCTTTTGAAGGAGGGAAAGGACCCATAAAGTCAAAACCCCAACAATCAAACAGTTCAATAACAAGAGAATAATTCATAGGCATTTCATTACGTCTAGAAATATTTCCAACCCTTTGACATTGATCACAAGATAAAAAAACTTTCTAGCATCTTTAAAGAGAGTAGGCCAATAAAAACCTGATTGTAGAATCTTATGTGCAGTTCTATCTCCAGCGTGATGTCCTCCATAAGCACTACTATGATATTTTCTCAATATCTCTCGTTGTTTATTTCCAGGAACACATCTTCGCATAATACCATCAACACATTCTTTATATAAGTGTGGGTCATACCAAAAATAATGCCTCAAGTCATAGAAGAATTTTCTTCTTTGCTGAGTTGTAAAGGTACGAGGCAAATACTTGGAAACAATAAAGTTAGCATAATCAGCATACCATGGACTCTCTTAAGAGCTCACTTTTATTGCAGCTAACTGTTCATTAGGAAAACTATCATTAACAGGAATAGGATCATCAGAGATATTTTCTAATCTAGACAAATTATCAGCAACAGGATTTTCAGCACCCTTCCTATCCACAATATGTAAATCAAACTCTTGTAAGGGAAGCACCCATCTAATAAGCCTAGGCTTAGCATCTTTCTTTTCCATAAGGTACTTAATAGCAGCATGATCAGTATGAATAGTAACTTTAGAATCAACAATATACTGCCCAAATTTATCACAAGCAAAAACTACAGCTAGGAACTCTTTCTCAGTGGTAGCATAATTCTTTTGAGCAACATCGAGAGTTTTACTAGCATAATGAATAACATTTAACTTCTTATCTACCGATGTCCAAGAACAGCACCTACAACATAATCACTAGCATCACACATAATTTCAAATGGTAAATTCCAATCAGGTGGTTGAACAATAGGGGCAGATATTAAATCCTTTTAAAATTTCAAAAGCTTCTTTACAATCTTCATAAAAAACACAAGGTACATCTTTTTTAAGAAGATTAGTAAGAGGTTTTGATATTTTAGATAAATCTTTAATAAACCTTCTATAGAAACCAGCAGGACCAAGAATACTATGAATACCTTTAACATCCCTAGGACAGGGCATTTTCTCAATAACTTCAACTTTAGCTCTATCAACTTCAATACCTCTTTCAGAAATTTTATGTCCAAGAACAATTCCTTCATTAACTATAAAATGACATTTCTCCCAATTAAGAACAAGATTAGTTTCCTCACATCTCTGCAAAACTTTATCAATATTCTGCAAATAATTATCAAAAGAAGTTCCATAGACGGAGAAATCTTCCATGAAGACTTCCACAATTTCTTCACAAAAACCATGAAAGATAGCAAACATGCATCTTTGAAAAGTAGCAGGAGCATTACACAAACCAAAAGGCATACGTCTATAAGCATAGGTTCCAAAAGGACAAGTGAAAGTTGTTTTCTCTTGATCAGGCTTTCTAACAGCAATTTGAGAGAACCCAGAATAACCATCAAGAAAGCATAAATGAGTTTTCTTAGACAACCTTTCTAACATTTTATCAATAAAAGGTAAAGGATAATGATCTTTCTTAGTAACTTTATTAACTTTCCTAAAATCAATACATATCCTATAACCAACGACTACTCTTTGAGGAATAAGTTCATTATTTTTATTTGTTACAACAGTCATCCCTCCTTTCTTAGGGACACAATGCACAGGACTAACCCATCTACTATCAGCAATAGGGTAAATAATACTAGCATCAAGGAGTTTCAGTATCTCATTTCTTACCACATCCTTCATATTAGCATTTAAACGGCATTGATGCTCAACAACTGGCTTTGCATTAGGTTCAATATTAATAGCATGCTGACATATAGCAAGAGAAATCCCCTTCAAATCATCAAGAGTATAACAAATAGCACCTCTATGTTTCCTCAATATTCCCAATAATCTCTCCTCTTCTTCACCAGAAAGTTTAGAACTAATAATAACAGGATATAATTTCTTATCATCAATATGAGCATATTTAAGATTGTCAGGCAAAGGCTTTAAATCAAAAACATGATCCTCCTTGGGTGGTAATGTGGTACCCAAGTCTTCCACCAGTAAATTATGTTTCAGCATCGCTGGCTGATGTAGGAAGGCAAACGACGTCAGGCGTGAAATTCCGATCTGGGATACTCGGCGGAATTGGAAGATCGATCACTGTCGGAAGCTTGGAATTCGACGACGACGTCGGGCGCTTCCTCGACAACGGATCCTACATACCGGCGCAAAACCACCTGGTAAGTGCCTGCGTGTTACCGATTGGATCTGCTAACATCTTTATCGGACTAACTGCAGAGGCAATGGGGTTTTGCGGTGGAAGCAAATTTTTCCCACCCGCCCTATACCCAGTCGAAGACGACTATGATGCCGGATTTTGCTCAGATCGCCGACAAAACAGTGATACGCACTTTATCGGCATGGTGCAATCCGAGATCTCTGAAAACACGGATGACGGAAATCCCGTGCAAGAGGCAGATAACAACCTACCCGTCATAGAGACGGAAGAACCAATACCCGTCACAGAGACGGAAGATCCGACATCCGTCAACCAGACGATGAACTCGGAAACAGAGTCCATGCTTGCCGCCATAGAGGCGAGATTGGAGTTGGAAACCGGATCGGATAACTTCGACTCCGAAGACGAAGACGAAGACGCCTTCGTAAGGAAAGTTAAGTCCTTTCAAGAGGGATTCCATGAAGTGCTAATGGCAAAACCAGCTGATACAACGGGTGCCGATAGCCAGGAAAGCCCTAAAACTCCTCCGCCAGTGGAAGAGAGAGAAGACGGAGAAACTTCTCCGATATTCCCTAATGTCAAGGAGATGACAGAAGATGAACCTGTCAAAAAACCTCCTTCTTCCAAGAAAAAGCACCGTGCTTCTAAAAAACTCCAGTACAAACTCCGGAAGAAAAAGTCAGCTGATCTAGCTGATGAAAACCTGGAAGTTGGAGATATTAGTGGCACAAAGCCCGCGGAAAAGAAATCTAAGGAAATCACTGCTCCGCCAATGACAGAACTGGAAGAGAAAGAACTATTACAAACTCCAGTGGGACCCAATGAACCCCCTGAGATGCTGGAAGCCAGGAGACAAGCTTTCCAACGGCAACAACAACATCTGCTTAGATCTCGGCAACATCTCCAACAAACTCATAATGACATCAAAGTCATGAAGGAAGAAATAGAGGAGTACGAGAGAAAGCATAGATCTGCCTTAAAACCTACTAGGTTACCCGGAATCGCAAAACCGGAAGAACTGCCGCCAAAAGAAAGGTTTTATAACCCATCTTGGCAAAAGCAGTTAAACGGCAAAGATGCCAAGGGCGAACCAATATACAAAACCGCAGCGGAAAACGCGGAAGCAGCGTTCGCCATCCTAAACAACGATCTGTACTCCAACGGGGAAAAACTCCAAGGGGTGTATGCTTTCCTAGGAAAAGCATTACAGCAGCAACAGCAAGGACAAGAGCGATCAGGGAGGCTGCATGATAATTCCGCCCTCTGCAAAACAGTTACTTGCGCTGCTGGAGCACCTGGACCGGAAGAACCCGGAGATTCGGATAAAAAAGAGGATCCGAGAAAAGATAAGAAAAACCCCGACAACCGGGACGCAGCGTCTAGAACCGGACCTCATCTCCCGAAAGATGGATATAAACCACACGATCGGGAAGACAAACACCGGAATGACGGTAAAATAATGCCACCTCCGAGAAACCCAGCTGAAAAAGCTGGAAGATACGATACACCTCACAGACGTGAAAGATCTCGGACACCGCCTAAAGATAAGGAAAGGTACAAGAGCAGGACTCCACCTAATCCCAGGGGGCGTGACAACGGAAGAGATAGAGATAACCTCGGAAAAACGCGTCCGCGCAACAATGGAAAAGAAAGGAGCAGATCCCCTTCTGTCCATTCAGCCGGGAGATATTCTGCACATATTGATAGAGCAGAAAAGGATGATCTATACTTTGGTCCTAAGTGTTTTACTGACAGGATCCGAAGGATAACCCTGCATTCTGGCTTCGCCAAAGTTGGTCCAACCTACCAAAAATATACCGGCAGTACAAACCCGGATACCTAGCTTTCAGATTATTACACAGCCGTCCAAATCAACAACGGGACAGACCTGGAAGCTGTCAAGTTTCTTCCCCTAATGTTGCTAGACGGAGCCAGAGATTGGATCAATGGTTTACCATCAAGAACTGTAGACAGTTGGGATGATATGGCGAGGGTATTTACTCAGCATTTTCGGGGAACATACAAACGCCCAAATAGCATCAACCAGCTGAACCGGTGCACCCAATTTGAAGACGAACCATACGTGGATTTCATCTCCAGATGGACTGCAATGAAGAATAGTTGCTCTGGAGTAACTGACGTACAAGCAATGCATGCTTTCGTCAATGGCCTAAAACCCGGACTTGTACCGTTCATGGTTGGTTCTAAAAAGCACAAAGATCTCGGATCCATGCTTACAACCGCTAATGAGCATGCTGCAGCCGAAGATGATATCAGAGCAAGAGGAGGCAATATTGAGTCACTGATACTGGCCAAGAAAACACCTCGTTCTGATAAAAAAGGAACTCCGGAGTCAACAACAAAGCCCAAGGAGGTCAACATAGCCTTTGGAGGAGAAAAGGTGAACAAGTGGAAAGGCCGCAGTCCGGATCCAATCAATTACACTCCCGAAGAATGGGAGAGAATTAAGTCGGAACCCTGCGTCCACCACTCTCAGTTTGGGAAACCAACCCACACAAACGCGCAATGCCGGCTAAACAAGCATATGAAAGGCAATGCAGGATCCGGAAATAAAGGGAAGGGTTCCAAGAGGAAACCTGCCAAACAAAAGCCAGAAGCTGAAAAAGAAGACAGTGAATCGGACACTGATGACAAAATCCAGGAACAACAGCGAAAAGGCGAACCCAAATTTCCGAGAGTTGACGGAGAAGCAATGTTAACTTTCCTAGCAACCCCGTCAGCAAAGGTGGCCAAAAGAACACTTCGAGAAATAAACGCGGTTGTCCCTGCGACCCCGAAATTCTTGAAGTACTCTAACACACCGATAATCTGGGATCAGTCAGATCATCCCGGAAATATCCCTGAACCCGGCACACAAGCTCTTGTTGTAAGCCCTATTGTTCAAAACACTAGGCTAAGAAGAGTGCTGATGGACGGAGGATCCAGCATCAACATAATGTACCTGGATACACTCAAGCACTTGAAGATCTCCGAGTCCCAGCTCAACTACAGCAATATACGCTTCCATGGCATTGTTCCTGGCAGGCAAGCACGATCCCTAGGAGAAATTTCCCTAGATGTCACCTTCGGAGATAAAGATCACTTCCGGCAGGAAAAAGTATCCTTCGAAGTAGTGCCGTTCGAAAGCGTGTATCACGCAATACTCGGACGTCCGGCTTTCGCCAAATTTATGGCAAGATCTTGCTATATCTACAACAAGCTGAAGATGCCAGGACCCAAAGGAGGAGTAATCACCATTGCCGGTGATTTCAAGCTGGCAAACGAGTTGGAGAAGCAAAACGCCCTTTGCGCTCAAAGAGTTATAGCTCAGGAAGAACTGAAGGAGTTAGCCAAGGAGGTATCGCCGAAAGAAATGCCGGCAGGAAAAGAAACTCGGAAGCCAACAGATAGCTTCAAGGCGTCCGAGAATACAAGACAGGTAATCCTAGATCCCAAAGATCCGACAAAATTCGTCGTTGTAGGGACTGGGATGACCGACAAATAGGAAGGCGAGCTCATCAAGTTCCTCCGTGAGAACTGGGATATTTTTGCCTGGTGTCCAGCTGACATGCCAGGCGTACCCAGGGAGCTTGCTGAGCACCAACTCAAGGTTATTCCTGGATCAAAACCCGTCAAACAAGGTCTCCGTCGATTTGACGGAAGAAGACGGAAGGCTATTGGCAAGGAAATTATTCGGCTTTTAGCAGCGGATTTCATCAAGGTGGTAATCCATACTGACTGGTCCGCAAATCCGGTATTAGTACCGAAGAAAGACACAACTGCCCTCAGAATGTGTATAGATTACACAGGATTGAACAAGTTATGTCCGAAAGATAGGTTCGCACTGCCGCGAATCGATCAAATAATAGATGCCACTGCAGGCTCCGAGCTTTTATGCTTTTTGGATGCATACTCCGGGTACCACCAAATACGCATGAAAAAGGAAGATCAAATCAAGACTTCTTTTATAACCCCGTACGGGACGTATTACTACGTAACCATGCCTTTTGGCCTGAAGAACGCAGGTGCAACCTACCAGCGTTGCATGCAACGTTGTTTGCATAGTCAGATTGGAAAAAATGTCCATGTTTACGTGGACGATATTGCCGTCGTAACCAAGGAAAAAGATACACTCCTTGAGGATTTGCGAGAAACTTTCGAAAACTTACGCACCTACCAGATGAAGTTGAATCCATCTAAGTGCGTATTCGGGGTTCCCTCAAGTGAACTTCTGGGTTTCATCGTTTCTCATAGAGGAATAGAAGTTAACCCGGAAAAGATTAAGGCAATCTCGAACATCTCAGAACTTACGTGTGAAAAAGATGTCCCAGAATTGCCGGGTTCCGCCACAGCCATAAAAAGATTTCTTAGTTGGCTGGGGGCTAAAACCTTACCATTTCACAAACTGCTGGAGAAGTTCGACAAGGTCAAGTGGATTGCGGAAGCCTGGGAACGTCTAGCAAGTTATGTCCCCTTCTGTACTTAGTTCAATTCTATGTAAACATCTTTTGAGATCATGAAATAAAGTTGTCGGAATACTATCATCCATATTCTTTATAAGTGCAAAGTGTTTACGCCTCATCTATTTCCCAATGATCTTGCAAACTTCTCAACGTTAACCCGAATTGTGCTTGCGTACTCGGCGTTACATAACTGAATGATTTTCAGCCTTTTAATGGCTAAAGGAAGCTTGAATTGCCTGCGTGCCCAAGTTTCACTTAAAACTTTCCTTGTTTCTCTAAGTCTTATCTGATTGTGTGTGTGCCGGGTTACTGGAACTAGTTAGTAAAAATGCCTTTAGCATGATTCATGTTTTCGAGTTTCAAAACTGATTGGTTCGTCCCCAGTTACTCGGCATAACGATTCATAATGCTATTTGAGCCATTTCAAACACTAAGGACAGTTAAAGCATATACACCAGAGAACTTAGAAGATAAAGGAATGGTAAAATCCAAACAACTTGCAAAGTAATTTCATAGTTTAAAACGCAAAAGGCGGAATTCTCATTAATATAAAAGAAGCATTACATTTCAGATTACATTAAAAGGACAGTAATGCTCCTATTGTCTATTTTTTCTATCCAGGTTCCAAGTAACCTTTCAAGAATCCGACTCCTCCTCGCTGCTTTCTTCGTCGGGGATTGGAGGAGCTTCCTCTTCCGGATAGTTGACGGCGACATTTACCATGGCGGCAATCTGGGTGGCGTGGCCCTTAACTTCACCAAAAATGGTGGTTCGTTGCGCATCCGTGTATCCCTGAGGGACACCGGTGGCCACACGCCAGGATTTGGCACTAGGATAGTGCATGCGCATAAGGCCTAAGGCCATGCGCACCACCCCGTGCAGCGGAGCGGAGAAGAGACTCCTTGGACTCCGCCACCTCCATGATGATACCCGGAAGTTTTTCAACCTCCGAGCATTCCCCAGATTTATCGGGAAGGAACTTCTCTATGAGCTGCGTCCCGGCAGCCTTAATCAAATTCCATGTTTCCCCGAAAGCTCGGATGCCTGCAATCCGAGTTCCATCTGGGGTGTCTCCTGTTCGATTCAATAAAACGTACAAAAGGATTAGGCAGACAAACAGAGAAAGCAAAACATGGAAAGATGTGAAAAGGGTAAGAAATTTACCGATGAGCTTGTCGATCTCGGAAACTTCCTCCAGGCGAAGGTTCAGAGCTTCGGTCAAATCCTGAATGGTGGATTTGTCTTTCTCCGCCTGTTCGGAAGCCTTGGAATTAGCCATTCCGAGAGCCAGGTTGCTGGCTTCCAGGTCTTGTTGAGCTTTCACAAGATCCTTGTGAAGCTCAATGTTCTCATTGCGGAGAATTTCGGCGTTGCCAGAATCTTCCGCTGCCTGCTTAGCCTGAGCTAAGGCAGCTGAAAAGCAAGGGAAAATCCGAGATGGTCAATTTCCTCGGGAAAAAACTCAGACAAAGACTCAAATAAGAAATTTCAAAACGAAAATGCCTACCTTTCGTTTCTGTCAATGCGAGCTGAGAGGATTCCAGCTCCGCCTCCTTCTCCTCAAGAATAGAAAGAAGACTTCAAACTTCTTTATTCTTGATGGTGAGCTTCCTGAAAACTTCCAGGTTTATGGCTTCGGAGGTTTGCTGAAACGTAGCAAGGAAAAGTATGGTTACAAAAAACATCAAAGCAAAAAAGCATGCATTTTGTTTAATGTTTGGGGGCTAGAGTTATATACCTGGCTCAAACGCTGCAAACCTGCCAAGTTTTCTTGGAATCCTTTTGCGTATTCTGCAAAAAGATTCCCGGCTGCATCCAAGCCGTCATTGATCACCTTGAAATCCTTATCAAAGGTGGGGATTACCTCGTCGAAAGTCCGAGAAGATTTCCCCACCTCTGGGGCCGCCCTTTCCCTCGTATCCGACTCAGATACAACGGGCTGGCTGGGCTCTGGGGGCTTGGTGGTGGGGGCTGCAGTAGGCTCTTCCGCCATTGTCTGCGGCGTGTCCGGGGCGACGGCGGGAGATGGTTGGCTGCCTCGGCTGGAAGAAACCCTGTGTTTCTTCAGCTTCTTCGGCTTCGGGTTGGAGGGAGGTAGGCTAAAAACCAAAAACCCAGCTAAAGAATTGACTGAGTCAGGTATTCCCTTATGAAGGGCTAATGCAGTCGATTTCTTCACATCTTCGGTCAATCGGAGGTCAAAACACCGAAAATGGACGAAAAAGATCCCATGAAAGAAAAAGAACCCAGAAGAAGGAACCTGGAAGTGGCGACGGGGATCCCGTCAAGGTCGATAATTTCATCCGAGGAGGTTATCTTCTTGCGCTTGCGTCCACCTGTAGCGGCGGTGCGCAGCGCGTCCAGCTCAGCCTCAGACACCAAATCCGAGTCTGAAAGATCCTCGAACTGCCAAACAAGCAAAAACCAAAATCAGAAGGTAGGAAATCCGAGATAAAATAGAACTGTACCCAAATGACTGAAAAATTACCTTGGGAACCGGATTTTCGGCCGTGTACATTGGCCGACTCTCTGTGTATTGGTCGCGCGATGCGACCAACTGGTTGATGCGCCGCCTAAGTTCCTTTGCGGGCCAATCCTTGGTGGATGTCCGCATCGGATCGTTGATTCCCGTGTATTCACACAGGAAACGTCCGCTGTGGTTGGCTAGTGGCTGGATCCGCCTAATCAGCCAGCATAGAACCGTGTCCATGCCGGTTAGAGGCGGATCCATGGAGGTGAGCTTGGCGATGCGCCGCTTGATCTTTAGCAGATCTGGCGGCAGAACTTGGACGGCTTCTGTTACCCAGTTATCCTGGGGAACGGCGGCAGAATTCACAAAAGGTGGAACCCCGACGGCTTTTTTAGGAAAAGGCACGTCGGGATGATAGAAAAAAGAACCCGTCCAAAACTTGACGGATTCTGAGGTTTTGATTTTAGGGAACCAATCCTCTCGGAATCTCCGAAGAGTAAAGGAAATGGTCCCGCAGTTCGGGAGTGCGCCCTCTGAGGAGTTCCGCTTAACCCCGAAGCAATACATCCAAAAATCTAACCTAGGCTCTATTCCTAGGTAACCTTCGAACAAGGCCTGAAAGCCGGCCATGTACAGAATGGAATTGGGAGGAAGGTTGTGAGGTTGGATATTGTAATGGGACAGAACCTGGAGGAAGAAAGAGGAAGGTGGGAGCCCCATACCTCGTAGAAGGTGGGAGGTAAGAAGTACCCATTCGCCCTCTTGTGGCATGGGTTCGGTCTCCTCTTCCGGGAGCCGCCATTTCTTTTTGAGCACCAAACCCTCCTTCTCCAAGTTTGGAAGGAGAGCCGGGGGAATACTGCAGGCACTCCAGTTGCCTGCAGTTTCCTCTTCCTCGTCTGCTCCGGCGGCGGCGGCGGCCTTCGCGGCGGCGAGTTTGTCGCCGAGGAGCTCGATTTTTTCCTCCGCCGTTTCAGGTGCAAACGGCGGAGTTGTTGTGGCGCTTGGGCCCGCGACGTCCGCGGCGGCGGAAGCGTTTCCTCCGCCCGCCGCGGATGCCGTGGCCTTTTCCGGCTCGCCGCCGGTGTGCTTGGGCGACCCTAGTTGTGGATCTAGGTCGCCCAAAAGATCGTCGATGGAAGCGCGGGCCGGCGAGGACTGCGGAGAGGCCATCTTCCTTGGTGATGTGTGTGCGCTCCGGCGTGCGAAGAGCTCGTCGGGGCAAGGTCTCGTTCTCGCTCTCAAGCTCGCGTTCGCAACAATGGTGAGGGCAGTGAGGGAGTGAAGAAGATTGCCGATGGGGAAGAGGACGGCTATTTATAGCCTGAAAACCTCTAGATACGTGCTAACGGCTCTTTCGAACGTTGGATGTTTGACGCGTGTCAACCATCGAGAAATCCGGGAAACGGAACGACAGTGGAATGATGGTTATCTCCTCATTTCCCGTGAGAATCTGTCAGAGATACGTTACAGGGTTTCCCGCGTGAAACCAAGCGTTGCCTACGTCAGCATGATTAAAGCACTGACGTCAGAAGTTCCTTTTCCGCGAAGGATCGCGAGAAGAAAAGCCGGATTTTCAGAGTTCCGAGTTTTATGTTACCATCTCCTTCAAAAGGAAAGTAGAAAGAATCAAGACTGCTGAATCAAGATTTCCCGGACAAATGCATTTGACGAAAGACGGAGAATCAGAGTTTTGATCCTTCCTGGGGGCTACTGTCGGATATATACTGAATAGGGGTATAGAAGATGGTAGACAAAAGAGCCGGACTACCAGGGTGGCCTACATGGTAATGGGCTTAGGTCCATTGGGCGGCCCAGTAGTTCGACGCGCAGAAGCCGGATTCTAGAAGAACCCGGATCACGACCCACGTGATCTGGCTTGGAGGAGAAGACGGATTCCTTACTTTCCAAGTTACAAGTTAAACGTAGTCTTCTAGGTTTCTTGTTCTGTAAGCCCTAATCCGGCTATTATATAAAGCCGGACGGGAGATAGATTAGATAAGGTTCTAGGTCCAAGTTTCACAAGCTTAAGCTCTACGCAACTCGCCGAGAAGTTCATCCTCGTCGAGTAGCTAGATCTATTCCCTCACACTGTAATCCTGTTATACGGGCTTTAGTCCCAATTAGTGAGAAGTGCAGGAGTAGGTACGCCGTACTGTCGCGACGTACCGAACCTGGGTAAAATCCCGTGTTCTGTGTTACTACGCTATCCCGTTACCCCACGTCTCTACCGTAGTCTCATGGCACCCCAGTCTATGAAAACTACTACGATGTCTCGACATCGTAAATTTCATTTCTTTCTTCCCTAAAGACATCATTTTCGTGGTCTTCCATGTATTGCTGCAAAGGATTGTTAGGAGCAAGAGCAATAGCAGCCAATTGTTCAACTCTATAATTCTCATTAGGTAATTCAGCTTCATAAGGTACTTTAGTAAATTTGGAAAAAGTAAATTCATAAGATTCTCCATCAAACTTTGTAAGTATTTTCTCCTTTCTACAATCTATAACAGCACCACAAGTGTTTAAGAAAGGTCTACCAAATATAATAGGACAAGTATCACTAGCAGAAGTGCCTAGTACTAGAAAATCAGCAGGATATTTAGTTTTACGACATAAGACCTCCACATCTCTAACAATACCAATTGGAGAAATAGTTTCCCTATTAGCAAGTTGAATAATCACATCAATGTCTTCAAGTTCACAAGAACCAATTTCAGGCATGATTTCTTTATAAAGCTCACAAGGAATAACACTAGAACTAGCACCAATATCACACAAACCATAATAGCAATGATCACCTATCCTAACAGATAGGACAGGAACACTAGGTTTCCTAGATTTACTAGGGTGAGAGACAAGATTAGAAGCATCTTCACAAAATATAATGTGTCCCTCTTCTACATTTTCAGAAACAAGGTCCTTTACTATTGCTACTGTAGGTTCTACATTTATTTGTTCCCCAAGTTCTACAGGTTTCCTTGCACTTTTATTAACCACACTAGCTAACATATAATGTTCTTTTACCTTAGCAGGGAAAGGCATTTTCTCAATATAAGGTTCAGGCACAATAGAATCAACAATATGAACTTCTATATCTCTAGCAGGGAACACAATTAACAGTATCTTCATAAGGTGCATAATACTTGTCCCATTCCTTTTTAGGAATATCAATATAAGAAGCAAAGTCCTTATATAAGTTTGCAGCAACTTGAGAATCAAGACCATAAACAATACTAACGTTATGAAAATCATCAGATGACATAAAAGTTTTAATGCATTCATAATCATAATTTATACCTGACTTTCTACCTTTGTCATTCTCCCATCCTTTAGTGTTTTCTTGAATACGGTCAAGAATATCCCATTTAGCTCCATCCTACATACGTGTAAATGATCCAGAACAAGAAGCATCCAACAAATCCTTATCATGAAGAGAAAGCCTTGCATAGAAATTATTAATAACAATATTACTGGGGAGCTCATGAATGGGGCATTTGAGCATTAGTAACTTCAGTCTCCCCCATGCTTGGGCAATACTCTCTCCGTCATGAGGCAAAAAATTATATATATAATTCCGATCTCTATGAATTTCACTTGGAGGATAGAATTTAGAATAAAAGAGAGGCACGATTTCCTCCCACCCAATAGTCTGGCTATTTTTCAGCAGTTTGAACCATTTAGCGACTCGGCCTGTCAATGATATAGAGAATAATTTCCTCTTCACTTGGCCCATTGTAATACCTGCACACTTGAACAACTCGCATAATTCATGTAAAAAGAGCAAATGATCGCCAGGATGGATAGTTCCATCACCTGAATAGCAGTTATTCCTAACATGTTTAACAATCTTTATAGGTATTTTATAAGGATCCAAATCACCAGGTGGTGGGTCACTTACTACCCTAGCAGTGGTAGCAATGCCCGCAAATAAGGACTCAAAAGGAGATCCAAACATAGTGTAATAAAGCAGTAAACAGTAATAAAAACATCACTTACAGCAGAAGCTTCCTTTATCAATTCCACTTCCCAATAGCGCTTCATTCGCCGGCAAAGGCGCCAAAAATAGTCTTGATGAACCACAAGTATAGGGGGTGTATCGTAGTACTTTCGATAAATAAGAGTGTCGAACCCAACGAGGAGCAGAAGGTGTTGACAAGCAGTTTCGATGAAGTAATAACTGTAAATACTGAAAGATAGATTTGTAGGGTTTTTTGATATTGCAGATAAATAAAGTGCGAGTAAATAAAATGCAGTAATAATAATTGTAGCAAGTGGCCCAATCCTTTCTTCAGCAAAGGACAAGCCGGTGGGTTTACTTATGATTAACAAACGTTCTCGAGGACACATGGGAGGTTTCTCTCAATTGCTTTTCTTCCATGCAGGTGAATAATCTTAGGTGTATTTGTAAGTGTTGTGTGGGTGAACCTATGCTAATGTACCGTCCCATCCAATACTAATACATACTTGTGATTATACCCCTTGCAAGCATCCGCAACTATAAGAAAGTAATTAAGAAATAAATTTAACCACGGCTTTAAACTCCGGGATCCTACGCTCCCTCGTGTAATGGTTTCCTAACGGGGGTTTAGGTTTCTGTCACACCAACAACCCCCCAATTAGTAGCCAAATACACGATGCATTCCCCTAGGCCCATAAATGGTGAAGTATCATGTAGTCGGCGTTCACATGACACCACTAGAAGAAAAACACCACACCTTAAATATCAAACATTAAATATTAGTCAACATTACTTCACTACTAACAACTTGACTTCTCCCATGTCCTCAAGAACAACACGAACTACTCACAAGACATCATATGGATCATAATCAGAGGTGATATAATGGATGGTAACAATCTGGTCATAAAGTGCAAACACCGATAAATCTCACAAGCATTAACTACTAACAAGTAATCCACACCGGGAGAGAGATCTAATGTAAAACAACAATAGAGGCCCCTAATTGTTACAGCGGGATGACGGTGGATTATGAGGGTGATGGTGATTATGGTGACGATCTTGAGGATGCCCGAAGTGATGACGGTGACGATGGAGGTGATTTTCCCTCTCCGGAGAGGAATTTCCTCGGCAGATTTCTCCCTGCTAGAGAGCTTTTCTCTCTCGGGTGTTTTCCGCCCCAAGGAGGCGGCGGCATAATTCTTTGACGATGTTCTGAGTCTTAGGGTTCCTGGGGGCCAAGTACGCCAAAAATATCCACCAGGCGTGGGCCAGGGTGGTCACACCACCTGGTGGTACGGCCAGGGGGGTGTGCCACCTCATGGTGTGGGCCCCTGGTGGCCCCCCTCTGGCTCCCCTTCTGGCTGGACTCCTCCTATGAACTTCTAAGACACCCCAGATGTCCCCCTTCTTCTTCTGATCTTATGAAATATGGTATGTCGACGGTGATTTTTCCATCAGATTTCTGGGCCCGGTGTTTATTCTCCAAAAATTATGAAACATGCAAAATGAGATAAAAATAACATAAGGGATGCATCATAACATGAAATATATCGATGAATAAAAGAAAATTATGATATAAAATAGTGATCTAAAATGGACGTATCAGAGGTGCATACAATAACTTGGCCAAGGAAATCATACACGTCGAAGAGCATTGCAATACAATATTAAAACTATCTAAAGATATAAGTGAAGCATCTCAATATGAAATGAAAATAATAATCATAATATCATGGTTCATCAAATCCCAGCAAACACAACATGTAGAAATTACGTAATGGTGATCTTGATCATGTAGGGGAGCTCACAAGATCTAAACATGGTGGCACAAAGTGGAGAGAATGTCGTGTAGCTACTGTTATGGACCTGTAGTCCCATGATGAACTATTCACACATCTGTCCAGAGGCGATCATGGCAATGTAGGGGCCACGGGTGACGATCCCACTCTCCGGCAGGGTGCCAGAGCAGGACTCTAGAACCCCTAGATTGGACTTTTGAGGCGACGACGCTTCTGTATCTGTTTCGTGGAAAATTTCTCTGCCCCCACGGTTTTAGGGTCAAGTGAAGCTCTTTTTAACATATGAAAAGATGTGACACACTCGTTCTTAAGAAAATATGGTACCAATGCGGACGTGATCACACGCTTGTTGGGAGACCCCAAGCGGAATGTATGATGTAGTCTAGAGTAAGTTTTCCCCTAGTATAGAACCGGGGTTATCGAACCAGTAGGACTCGGTAGTCTTGAAAAAGGTTGCTTTATCAACGGCGCCAGAAAAGTACTGGTGTGTAGTTGACAGGAGCGTGGAACCTGCACACAAACACAAAATCTCTCTTGCCCCAACCTTCCGCAAGGTTGTCAATCTTCCGGTCTTGCTAAAAAATAAGGAGAATTAAACGTATAGAGTCTAGGAAAACAATAAAAGTAAAAACATAATAACAAGGAAACAATGATTCAAAGTGTTTGAAAGAAGGTTTGCAATATGAGGAAAATAGGACCGGGGGCCATAGGTTCACTAGTGGTGTCTCTCCAAAGAAAACAAACATGCTGGGCAAACAAATTGTAGCTGGGAAATTGATAAATCACGAATGTATAACAATACTATTATGACGAGATAAATTTCACGGGTTCTAACATTGTAGGAATTACGTCAAAGCATATGGACTTCTATCCAATATGCATCCATATCTAAAAGTCCACCTCAAGAAAGCTATCCAGAAAATCCCTTGGTAAGTTGCAGCAACGAAATGATTGCTATGTGTGAAACAGACAAATGCATTAAGATCAATATGTAATGTAAGCCGTGATTCTCATCCGTAGACAAGAGCACCGCTGTTTTCACCATAGTGGCAACAACACATCCTCCCCCCGCAAGTTTTGTGACTCGAGCGCAGGCAACAAGGAGGCATGAACACACTAGCTAACATATAAACCCTCTCTTGGAGGTGAAAACAACTACGTGGCCAAGGTATTCATAAGCATTGGAGAGCATTGCAAGAAAATATTAAAAGTCTCTACAAATATAAGTGAAGCTTCTTAGATTTAGATGAGCAAAATAATCACAATCTCATGGTTCATCGGATCCCAGCAAACACAACATGCACAATTACATAACGGTGGTGTCGATCATGTGCGGCAGCTCATGAGACTCTAAACATGGAGGCACAGGGGAGAGAACAACTATCTAGAGACTGCTATGGACCCGTAATTTCAAGATGAACTACTCACGCATCTGTCCGGAGGCGATCATGGCGATGTAGAGGCCTCCGATGATGATCCCCCTCTCCAGCAGGGTGCCGGAGCAGGACTCTAGAAGCCCTAGATTGGACTTTCGAGGTGAAGATGCCTCTCTGTATGTTTCCTGTAAAATAACTCCATCCCTGATGATTTTAGTGTAAAAAGCAATTTGTAGGCGAAGAGGGGACGTGAGCGGTGCCAGGGGCACCCAGGGGGCTGCGCGTAGCACCCTCCTGGTGGCCCCCTGGATCCCCTCCGTCTCTCCTTTGGATACCGTATTTGTTCCTGGTAAAATTGATCTCCGTAGATTTCTAACCCTTTCCGAGAATATCTCCTTAAGAACTTTTCTGAAATAGAAAACAACATAAAACATCATCTTGCCTGGGGCATCTTGTTAATAGGTTTGTGTGTGAAAACATCCGTAAAACGAAACAAAACATGTGGAAAACAAAAGGAGTTGGGTAGAAAACAAGCACGGAGCATCAGAAATTATAGATACGTTTGCAACATATCATCATCCCAAGTTTAACTCCTGCTCGTTCTCGAATAGGTAAGTGATAACAAAATAATTTTTGAGGTGACATGAAGCCAACACAAATCTTCATTATTTTATGTAAAAGCATTGCAAAGATGAGATCAAAGTACTTTAACAAAGGCATGATAAATAATATTTCAACTAATGTAAACTTAGAAACCATGTTGCACATGAAAAGAAACATAAACAAAAGAAAATGAATAATGAAACATTGAAAGTGATACAGTTGTTTCAATCATAAAGAAAAACATAATAAAGTGGTATCCAGCTAGACCTTCGTGTGGTAGCAAAACATAAATGACAGGACACCTTCAAAGTTTAAATGGTGACTAGATACAAATAATTTAAGAGAAAGCAATACGACAATCATGAATCAACCAATAATAAATTTTGGGACTATCCACGTTATACTCAGAATGACAACTATGCTCTCTTAACTGGTGCATAAAGTAAAAAGATGGATACTCAACATAAAAGTAACAGAAAGGCCCTTATCAGAGGGAAGCAGGGATTACTCATGTGCTATAGCTTTTTATTTGATAAAACTGAGATATTGAAAACAATTTTGAGAGACGTGTATGTCTATGTTAATCAATGGTACTGAAAAACTTATCACAATCCATGTCAATTAAAGTGTTTAGACTTTTGAGAGCGGTTTCTATTGTTTTATTAGTTTGGCACTTCCCCCCATATTTCTTTCACAAACCAGGGCTAGCCGTGTTCATGGGTACCCACCAGCTTTCATCAAACCATGGGGAAGTGCCTTTTTGTTATTATTTGGCACTAGCTCTCTGCAAATTTAGATGAGCACATATTCCATACTCATCAGGTCAAAGAAGGAATAAGAACTTTTCTTGACACAAACTATAATAAAATTTAAACTAGTTCCTCATGAGCTAAATCAAGAACACAAAACGGGTTATAATTTTGAAGGTTTAAAGGTAGCATACGAGAAATTTACTTGGAGTGGCGGTTAAATACCACATATAGGTAGATATGGTGGACACAAAACACAATCATCACTCAAGATAATACTCCTATCAAATAATCATAAAAACAGGACTGCATTTAGCATACTAGTATGGAAAATTCTACACAAGCATGCTATAACAAATATTTATATTCTACAACTACAGCACATGCAACTCAAGATTTCATGGCATAATAACACAAGTAATAACTTCCCAAATATGCTAGAAAAAATCATACACTTATAAAATAAAAGATAACAACACTAGAGCAAGACCATAATTTCTAGTGGTGACACTAGTTCAACACTAAAGAAGCAAACAATGCTACAAGGGTGATTAACTCTAAACAAGCAAGTCATGAACATAAATATACCTACTAACAGTACACAAACCATACACCTGCTAGTAAGCAATAACATAAAATAATTCTATGAAAACATCTGTTTAGCATGCATAAACAAAATCTAGTAATACATGCTTTTCTAATTAATTAAATAGCAAGCAACCAAGGTATAAACTACACAACCAGTAGCTATGCACTCAATGAAAGACTTAAGTAAACCTTTTCAAAAATCCCAACACTCAATTAAAAATTATTCACAATCAATCTATCAACCACAAGGAATTTATTCTATTAACAAACAATTCAATTTAGCACACAATAGTGAAGCATTTCTTAACATGATACTCCTAAGGAGTATTATGTTAAAAAATAAAGCACACCCAAACATACTAGTATTTACAAAGAAGAAATAAACTTTTAACTTGCATAAGTGAAACAAACAATCTATTTTCCATGGTGGAAAATAATTATCAAACATATAGTAATACATGTGATTTTCACACACATGTATGGTTGGGGATTTTCATCCTCAACCAAGATGCAATGGGACCAGTGGGTTATGGGCCCACTAATACCAAGGCAAAAGAGGTACAAATCCTATGTTTAATCATGAAAAAAAGTATGACAAAAATAAATAACACAAGGCTATCCATTCTAGTGAAAACAATACTAGTGCAAATAAATAACAAGACTTACACATGCTTTGCTATAAAAAGACATGCAAGCTAACAGAGGCAATAACTTCAAAATAATAGTACCAAAATGGTACTGGATCCATTTCTAGCATATCTTAAACCTATTCAATCAAGCATACAAAGATTTGGCTCACACAAATATTCCAAACAATAAAACTAGAAAATAACAATTGCTAGTTCTACTTCTATTTGATTTTCCAAACATGCACACACTTTCTAAGGTAGATGTAATGCAAGATAACAACCTAATAACAAGTGATAACAACTCTATACATGCTAGGAGACAAGATTTAAACGATCACAGAATTCATTTTAAACAAGTACACACTTACAAACAAAAACAGAAAAGCTGCTGTATCTAGATCTGCTCAACAAAATTATTCTAGAGCTCCAAAAAAGTAATCTAAGCTAGGATTAGATAGATCTAGTCAATATCAAACTCATCTAGTTGGATTTACTTCAAAAATCATTTTTGAACTCACTCTAAAAATCATAGAAGAGCCTACTGGACTTTTACCAAAATGGATGGCATGTCCATTTGGTAGCTCACCTTGATGTGAGGCAAAGCCCTATGGATAGATATGTTCATTAGCTTTTCAGAACAATTTAGGTTGGCCATTATAGTTACAGATCCAAAAAGTTAGGTTCAAAACAAGCCCACAAACACTGTGTGGAAAAACAGTCATTGAGAGAAAAATATGGTCCAGAACTTAGATCTACAAATTTTATGTGGTTGAGAAAACATAATTCTAGGTTCATGATTTTTGGTAGATTTTATTTTGTATGTTTGGTAATTTTCATAGATCAAAAGTAAACATGAAAGTTTCTGTTAAAAATTTAAAAGAAAAGCAACAGGGCAATACGGGCTGGTTTGTATGGGCGCGGCCCAGCTAAGCGGACAGCGCGGCCCAGCGCAGCTCAGCGCGCGCGTGCGGGCGCGGGAATGTGGCCGTTCAAGCGTGGCCGTAGATCTCGCGATCTACGGTTCACGGCGTTCGTCTTCCTCTCACCCCTCTCTCTCTCTCACACCCGCACGTCGGGAAAACGGCGACGACCAGGGGCTCACCATGGGGGCTCGTGGCTGGCTGGCGCGGGCTCGGGAGAGATGGCTGGGGTCGAGGGCGTCGAGGGGAGCAGTCGGTGGCGACAGGCGCGGTCTCACACGGCAGGGCGCAGCAGGGTACCCGCGGCGGCGAACTCGACGGCGGCGGCTCACCTTCAAACGCACGGACACGAGGGAATGTCAGGGACATCCAAGGAGACACGGGGAGTTGATCCAGGGCAGAGGAGGGAGTGGCGAAGGAGGGGATCGTGCAGAACCACCTCGAGGCCGTAGTGGTCACCAGCGGCGAGCTCACGGCTCGTGGGGCTTCCAGGGGCTAGTGCTCGGCTTCCTTTCGACTTGGGAGTGGTGTGGGTGTGTGAAGGAGCAGTGTGGCGCAAGGGAGAGGCTAGGGGAGGTTTGTACCCGAGGGGATAAGGGAAAGGGCAAAATTGGGCTCTCAGGTGCATGCCAAGCAATGGCATGAGCTATCAAGTTTTTTTTTTATCACTCCACAACTTGCTCTGGTTGTCCAAGGTCATGACCACGAAAGGGCAAGTCCAATCCTGGCTTTTGGGGGCAAGGGGAGGCAAGTCAAATGGTCAAAAGGTCAAGTAATGGGCTTCCCATACTTGCCACATCATCTCTTTCTCTCTCTTTGTTTTCTTCTCACACAAGTCTTCTAGAAGCAAGGCAATGCATCCTGGTTCGAGTTAGTACTGTGGTAAACACATTTGGCAAGGTTACATTTCAAAAGTTGCAAATAAAAACAAAGAAAACATCTGATCAAAAGTGTATTTCACACTGTTCAAAAATTTAGAAAATTCAGTCTAAGACTTAGAAAAATTTCTAAGTGTTGAAAACAGATTAAATGATCAAAAAGTTTGGTGTGTTTTCAAGGGTCAAATGGTTTCCAAAATTTGTTTTCAAAGTGGGAACTTGTTAACCATGTTATAAAATTTCAGAAATATCTTTTGGAAACAAATTTGAAATAGTTTAAGGCCATGAAAACAATGTGGAAAAAGGTATACTTTGTGTTTTTCTCTTTTTTTCCAAAAATGTCTTTTTCTGCCTGAATTTTATACCACAAAAACAACAAGCAAAAGATAATTTTTATTAATCCAAAAATAAAACCAAGCTTATGAATTTGTAGTACATATATCAAGGAACCAATAAAAGTCAAGAAAACATAAAATAACATTTTATAGCCTAATGAAAACAAAGGTTGAAAACAGGTACTTGGCTATATTTTCAGGGATTGTTTTCTATAAAAAAACTTAAAATAAAACTTTCATAAATCATTTTGAAACTTTGTTTTCTTGGATCCAACAAAGGTAAAAGTTTATTTTAAGATGCAAACAAGAATGATCCAAGTATTGGAATAAAAATCTACTCAAGTAATAATAGGAAAACATCAGGAAAAATATAATAGAATTGTTTTCAGGAAAAACATTTGGTATGGGTTTTATCAAGAAACAAAACTTGTGTGAAAAATATGATTAAGATCATAAACACATGTTAGTTCAAAAAATCATGTTGTTAAAAAAAATTGGCCCTAATTTTTGTCTTCTTAAGCACAGTACAAGAATCCAAAAACTGGGGTGTGACAGACCTCCCCCCCCCCTTAAAAGAATCTCGTCCCGAGATTCGCAGGCAAGCGAAAAGAGGGTATGTAAAAACAACAATGTTAGATAATTTTATTTGACAAAAACATGTGCTGGTGGTTGGTAACATTAAGCATAGGTGCTTCCCCCCTTTGATTAATCTTACCAAAATCCACCGGCAATTTGGTTTTCTTTTCAAAGGTCTGGGTGCCATAAACTACCCTCAACTTATGTTCCTAAAAACAATGATGCCAAACCAGGGGTTATTCTTCACACAAGGATCTAATTGTTTTCATTCTAATAAGGTTATCTTACCTCTGTTTCTCCCTTGGGGGTATAAGCTCTCTCATCACTATGTAGATCAATTAATCAGATATCCACCAACCCTTATTAAGCATGAGCTTTGCATTGCTCATTTTCTAACAATCCAGGAAAATCCACAATCTTCCTCTTAATCTAATATACCCGTAGAAATAAAATCTCAAATCATTTGTCTCCCTCCAAGGTATTTCATCAAGATCATATTGCTAAGGCTAAACCATCAAATTCAACAAGCACAACTCTGTACTACTCCTATAAATCCTTTCTAATACTCCAAACTCTTATCTCCTGGTTAATGTTAAATCATTTTCCCCAAACAATCTCAATAGAGCGTGACAAGCTCCGAGAATATATCATTGAGAATAATCACCTACTAAATCCAAGCCATATTGATTTTTTTTCTAAAATCCAAAATCATCATTTTATATCCACGAATCTCTTCCTATATCAAATCCAATATTTATCCAATCCATCTTTAATCAAAATCCTATATTTATCCCAATCCAACATAATCTTTTTACTACCATCAATCTTTCTGCTAGAATCCAGGATAAGAATCACCTATGCCAACCCTTTTCATCATCATTTCCATATCACAAATTATTCTCAACACACTCTTTCTAGGCAAATCCAACCCTATATATATCAAGTGCTTCCTAAAATCCAATAATTTCCACCAATCTTTGTAAACCTCAAATCATTTCTTCCAGGCTACAAATTTTAGTTACTGATAGCTTCCAAATTTTTGGGGTCCACAACTGGTTATCCCCGGATATTATATCGTAATTCGTCTCAACTAAAATCATGTGATCCTCAATCTTCCCTTCCTAAGCTAAACCTCAAATGATTTTCCACAATTCTCATATTCTAAAATCTGGTCCCTTCAAAACATATACGAGAGATCTTATTGTCTAGTAACAATCATAGCTCATCAATCTAATTTTTTTCCAACCTTTCACTTTCTTCCAACAGCTATAGAAGGCACCTTTATTTTTTTTTAGGAAAAGTTGGTTAGAAATTTTCAAACTGGTGTTAGGTGATACCAACTCTGTAAGTTCTGTAAACTCTTGTAAGGTATTAAACTAAAATTAGATGAAGTTATGTTAGTATTGTTAATTTTAAAGATACTTTTTCTAGTCCGACGTGACACTTCTAGTGTTCTGTTTACGTCGGATTCCCCAGGTTACGAAGACAAACAAAACTATGGTTTCATAGGTTTGGTTCGAGAACGTACCATTGGCTATGGCATGAGTCGCAGGTGCTTCTGCAACATCATCTTGGTCTCGAGGTCCAGTCATCAGATCCTTGCGTTTCTTCTGGGATGGACCTTGGTTTTCTTGGGTTTCATCAGGATGAGCTAGAACATGGTTTTTCTTGGGACACTCGCGAGCAAAATGTCCTTCCTCCCTACATGCAAAGCATGTCTTGGTCCTAGGCATGACGTTCACACGCCTCCTGGGAGGTTGCGGCATCGCGGGTAAGGTACTGCGAGTTACACATGAACTAGGTTCTCCTGGTGTCACTATCTTCCGTTTGCGACTCTCTCCAGCAAGCAGGTGCTGGTACTCTCTCATAAGGATAGCAGTATTCTCAGCGTTGGTGGTGACAAGTTGAGTCAACTATTCCAGGGCAGCATGGGTGGCTATGTGTTCAGCACGAGCGGCTTCATGTTCTTCCTTCAACAGAGCAAACAGTTGAGCAACTGTCGACTCCGGTGGTGGAGGTAGATCGCTGGCCATGCTGAAGACAAAGAACGGTATAAGACGAGAGCAATCAAAAAGGGGTTTTGGTTTGAAAACTCGTGACACATACCGGCTCATGACGGAGATGAGAACGATATGTATCACAACAATCAAGCAAGCATCTAAGAGACAAGCATAGTCGCAAGCAAGGACTATCATACACACGGAACAGAGACTTATAAAGCATAACATACTTTAAAGGTTCACACGTCTAAAGCATAAGGTTTACAACACAACTAGCACACTCAAAGTTTTAACGGATTACAACACAAACACAAACAAGCGTCTTGGTGGAGATAACACAACTCCTAACATCCTGCGGCTTTCCTAAGTGCTTCAGGAAGCGCGTAGCTGTTCCTCCAACTCTTCAACTCTGGTCTTGCTGGCTAAAAGCTGGAGCTGAAGGGCTCTCACTCGTCCGCGGTGCTGGGAGTCAGTGTACTTCATGGTTTTCTTCAGTACCTTGAGATGACGCTCGGTAGCAGAAGAAACATTCAGGCTTTTCTCCAGCTGGTCTATCTCTCTGCCTCGGAGGTCATAATCTGCTTTAACCTTATCAAGGGAGAGTTGGGTGTTGTACAGCTGTCCCTCCAAGTGCTGGAAGTGACGAGCAAACACAAAGTCTCCAGTGACTTCTAACGGCTTGTCATCCTCGTTGCGTCTTCCAAAGTATCTATAGGGGGTGCCTTCAAACTTGCGGCGAAAGAAGTTCGCGAGCTTGGCAATGGTCAACTGCATCACTCTAAGGTACCATCTTCCCAACTGTTCTCCACAGCTTCCCAAGTGATCTCTGGGGTTGACGGTGCTAGCAACAGTGCACGGATGGTGCAGACTACCAACCAGGACAACTCTCGTCCATCATGGTGAATCTGGGCTCCCTTCAACTCGGGTAGGGGACGACCGATAAGGCGAGTCATCTTGATCAAATCCTCCTCAAAGCGGCGGAAGCAAGGTGCATGCGATCCCAGCCGGAAGGACTTGGTGAAGACAACTGCCATCTACACAAAGTTTTAAAGTAGATTATGTTAGGTAACAATATGCAAAGTTTTAAGATGCTCCATTTTAACTTAGTGTAAATAGAGTTTTCAAAAACACAGAGAGGATGGAATACAGAATATTTTGGTAAATAGTCATCTTAGTGTCCTGGTTTTATTAACTTTTATTGTCAGAGTACTAGCTAATGTCCATGCTAACTAAGGTCTCCTAAGGTCAGGATAGCTCTGATACCAACTCAGTAAGGTCCGCCCCAGAACCACTGTTCAAGGACACCTTCGATATGCATACATTCACGATCCCAGATCACACCAGTCGTGAAAAAATATCAAGTTGGTACACAGATACATTATCCATTACACGGTTGCACAAAACACTTGCAAAAGAACATGGTCACATGACCAAGTCCAACACAACTGTCGCGCAGGGCAAACACACAACACACACAGCGGAAGACTAACACACAAACGTAGTAGAGCCCAAGTCAAGCCTTAACCTATAGGCTGCTGACCGGGAGACGATCCTAGTTCGCAAGTCCATCAGCGCAGTACTCCTCCTCGTAGATCTCCATCTGAGGCTCCTCCTCGAAGTCTGACAAGTAAATACCAGGGACGAAACCAATATGAGTACATTTGAATGTACTCAGCAAGACACCCATCATGTAGCTTACCAAAATGCAAGTATGCTTATATAGTGGAATAGGTAGGCTATACATAGGTTTCACTATCCATGATATCTGAAAGATATATCATAGTTGATTTTGAAAATCTATGTATATTCGTTAAAGAAGATACTTCAAAAGAAAATAATATAGTTTTCTTTATCTTGTAGATATCACATGTACAAGAGGTTTTATAAACTCATTTTGTGAAAGAAGGTTTTTTCTTTGCAAAAGTTCTTGTAAAACAACTTCTGGCTTTTCATCAACGGTACCTCCACGGTACAAGATTTTCCTCCTTTCAATACTTCATAAGTCCAATCACCTTTTTGAAAACTCTTTTTTGAAAACATTGACACAATGCTAGCTACATGGCCATTCAACTATCCGTATCCGAGGACGCGGCTACTTCGAAATAGTTGTACTCTGCAGAGGTGTACACATCCACCAGATCCAGTACATCCGCCTGTGAACAACCATGGACTGTAACAACAGTATGTAAACATCAGATAACTGATCCTAACCATCCACTATGTTCAAGCTAGGAAGTGTCTATCTCTTCAGTTGAGTATAATCTCCCCGGCACCAGGTCCACCCTGCCTAGACAGGAGACTCAACTGCTGCGATCGGGGGGTAACTTAATCCCTCACTTTGTATGCCCCGTATCTTCCACCTAGCGACAATCGGTTTGAGGGCTCGACGACCCTTATAGAAATTTGAGATAGAACACACACTAACAAGAACAAACTTCCAGTTAAGCCCCGTGCCCATGTTGGGCTAGGGTGGCAGTACTGTAAAGGTTGTCCGGCGAAGACTAGGTTATGTGTCATTTTTGTAAAACACTATTTTTCCCAAAAATGACCACTCCAACATTCCTCCGGTGAATAAGGCTCGGCCTTTTCTCCGGGTTTTCCATAAAGCCTTTGTTTTGTAAAACACATTTTTAGGGTGTCCACTTAGGGACTAATATTTATGATGGTAATAAATACCATATGGTGGCTATGGGCTTGGTAACACCAAGTGTCAACTACTGGCATAGTATATATAATAGTAGTAGTAGTATTCACTCAAAAATAGTTTTTGGAAATCAAAGTTTTGTAAAACTTTTTAGGAGTAAAACATGCATGATAGATAATGATAAGTGTAGTATAACAGCAAGCATCAGGATGGCTTTCCTTAAAACTCTTAATGTCCCTGACCTTGAAGTAGTTTGAACTTGACGCACCGCTCCACAACTGCTTCTTCTTCTTCTTTGTTTTCTAGCGTCGTAAAAGAATAAAATAAACACACTCAAAACTAAAGACCAAACAACTAAACTAAAAAACACACACAACAAGCAAACTCATACTAGCGCAATCACTCAAACGTTATCGAGAAAACTGTCTCACATAACTCTCAGGGTATAAAACTATCGTCAAACAAGCATATGGTTGAGAAACCATGCCCCACATATTACATACCATATATGGAGTGGGTGTACCACTATCATAACAAGATATTCAAGAAGCTAAAAATATAGCTTGTGGGTACAAAAGGTGAGGCTACTAAATTAATAGCAATCAATGAAAGTAATACCCATGGCAGTGGGTATTAACAACACACAAGCAATCATCACCAAAAAAGTTCATGATTAAACTAATGCTTAGATAACAAGATGCTACTAAGCACAACAACAACACTAGCACATCAATAGCATAAGTAAAATACTCATGCGAAGGTAGACACTCAGACAAATTTCCAAACAGCAGGCAAACACACCAAAGATGAATAGAATATTTATTGACTATGCTAATGCCCACTCAAAGTTATGGAATCCATCAATCATGAAAATTACACAAACAAACCAGTAGCTAAAATCAATGGTAACAAGTCCTAAAAATAATCTAAAACACAATCATCACTCAAGATAATACTCCTATCAAATAATCATAAAAATAGGACTGCATTTAGCATACTAGTATGGAAAATTCTACACAAGCATGCTATAAGAAATATTTATATTCTACAAATATATCACATGCAACTCAAGATGTCATGGCATAATAACAGAAGTAATAACTTCCCAAATATGCTAGAATAAATCATACACTTATAAAATAAAAGATAACAACACTAGAGCAAGACCACAATTTCTAGTGGTGACACTAGTTCAACACTAAAGAAGCAAACAATGCTACAAGGGTGCTTAACTCTAAACAAGAAATTCATGAACATAAATATACCTACTAACAGTACACAAACCATACACCTTCTAGTAAGCAATACCATAAAATAATTCTATGAAAACATCTGTTTAGCATGTATAAACAAATTCTAGTAATACATGCTTTTCTAATTAATTAAATAGCAAGCAACCAAGGTATAAACTACACAACCAGTAGCTATGCATTCAATGAAAGACTTAACTAAAACTTTTCAAAAATCCCAACACTCAATTAAAAATCATTCACAATCAATCTATCAACCACAAGGAATTTATTCTATTAGCAAACAATTCAATTTAGCACACAATAGTGAAGCATTTCCTAACATGATACTCCTAAGGAATGTTATGCTAACAAATAAACCACACCCAAACATACTAGTATTTAAAAAGAAGAAATAAATTTTGCACTTGCATAAGTGAAACAAACAATCTATTTTCCATGGTGGAAAATAATTATCAAACATATAGTAATACATGTGATTTTCACACACATGTATGGTTGGGGATTTTCATCCTCAACCAAGATGCAATGGGACCAGTGGGTTATGGGCCCACTAATACCAAGGCAAAAGAGGTACAAAGCCTCTCGTTAATCATGACAAAAAGTATGACAAAAATAAATAACACAAGGCTATCCATTCTAGTGAAAACAATACTAGTGCAAATAAATAACAAGACTTACACATGCTTTGCTATAAAAAGACATGCAAGCTAACAGAGGCAATAACTTCAAAATAACAGTACAAAAATGGTACTGGATCCATTTCTAGCATAGCCTAAACCTATTCAATCAAGCACACAAAGATTTGGCTCACACAAATATTTTGAACAATAAAACTAGAAAATAACAATTGCTAGTTCTACTTCTATTTGATTTTCCAAACATGCACACACTTTCTAAGGTAGATGTACTGCAAGATAACAACCTAATAACAAGTGATAACGACTCTATACATGCTAGGAGACAAGATTTAAACGATCACACAATTCATTTTAAACATGTACACACTTACAAACAAAAACAGAAAAACTGTTGTATCTAGATCTGCTCACCAAAATTATTCTAGAGCTCCAAAAAAGTAATCTAAGCTAGGATTAGATATTTCTAGTCAATATCAAACTCATCCAGTTGGATTTACTTCAAAAATCATTTTTGAACTCACTCGAGAAATCATAGAAGAGCCTACTGGACTTTTACCAAAATGGATGGCATTTCCCTTTGGTAGCTCACCTTGATGTGAGGCAAAGCCCTATAGATAGATCTGTTCATTAGCTGTTCAGAACAATTTAGTTTGGCCATTTTAGTTACAGATCCAAAAAAGTTAGGTTCAAAACAAGCCCACAGACACTCTGTGGCAAAACAGTCATTGAGAGAAAAATATGGTCCAAAACTTAGATCTACAAATTTTATGTGGTTGAGAAAACATAATTCTAGGTTCATGATTTTTGGTAGTTTTTATTTTGCATTTTTCGTAATTTTCATAGATCAAAAGTAAACATGAAAGTTTCTGTTAAAAATTTAAAAGAAAAGCAACAGGGCAACACGGGCTGGTTTGTGTGGGCGCGGCCCAGCTAAGCGGACAGCGTGGCCCAGCGCAGCTCAGCGCGCGCGTGCAGGCGCGGGAATGTGGCTGTTCAAGCGTGGCCGTAGATCTCGCGATCTACGGTCGGCGACGTTCGTCTTCCTCTCACCCCTCTCTCTCACACACCCGCACGACGGGAAAACGGCGACAGCCAGGGGCTCACCGTGGGGTCTCGTGGCTGGCTGGCGCGGGCTCGGGGGAGATGGCTGGGGTCGAGGGCATCGAGGGAAGCAGTCAGTGGCGACGGGCGCGGTCTCACACGGCGGGGCGAGCTCGATGGCGGGTGCGCACCTGCAAATGCACGGACACGAGGGCATGACAGGGACATTCAAGGAGACACGGGGAGTTGATCCAGGGCAGAGGAGGGAGTGGGAAGGAGGGGATCTTGCAGAACCACCTTGAGGCCGTAGTGGTCACCGGCGGCGAGCTCATGGCTCGTGGGGCTTCTAGGGGCTAGTGCTCGGCTTCCTTTCGACTTGGGAGTGGTGTGGGAGTGTGAAGGAGCAGTGTGGCGCAAGGGAGAGGCTAGGGGAGGTTTGTACCCGAGGGGATAAGGGGAAGGGAAAAATTGGGCTCTCGGGTCCATGCCAAGCAATGGCATGAGCTAGCCAGGGGTTTTTTGGTCACTCCACAACTTGCTCTGGTTGTCCAAGGTCATGACCACGAAAGGGCAAGTCCAATCCTGCCTTTTGGAGGCAAGGGGAGGCAAGTCAAATGGTCAAAAGGTCAAGGTATGGGCTGCCCATACTTGTCACATCATCTATTTCTCTCTCTTTGTTTTCTTCTCACACAAGCCTTCTAGAAGAAAGGCAATGCATCCTGGTTCGAGTTAGTACTGTGGTAAACACATTTGGCAAGGTTACATTTCAAAATTTGCAAAGAAACACAAATAAAACATTTGATCAAAAGTGTATCTCACACTGTTCAAAAATTCAGAAAATTCAGTCTAAGACTTAGAAAAATTTCTAAGTGTTGAAAACAGATTAAATGATCAAAAAGTTTGGTGTGTTTTCAAGGGTCAAATGGTTTCCAAAATTTGTTTTCAAAGTGGGAAATTGTTAACCATGTTATAAACTTTCATAAACATCTTTTGGAAACAAATTTGAAATAGTTTAAGGCCATGAAAACAATGTGGAAAAAGGTATACTTTGTATTTTTCTCTATTTTTTCAAAAATGTCTTTTTCTGCCTTAATTTTATACCACAAAAACAACAACCAAAAGATAATTTTTATTAATCCAAAATTAAACAAATCTTATGTATTTGTAGTACATATATCAAGGAACAAATAAAAGTCAAGAAAACATAAAATAACATTTTATAGCCTAGTGAAAACAAAGGTTGAAAACAGGTACTTGGCTATATTTTTAGGGATTGTTTTCTATAGAAAACTTTCATAAATCATTTTGAAACTTTGTTTTCTTGGATCCAACAAAGGTAAAAGTTTATTTTAAGATTCAAACAAGAATGATCCAAGTCTTGGAATAAAAATCTACTCAAGTAATAATAGGAAAACATCAGGAAAAATATAATAGAATTGTTTTTAGGAAAAACATTTGGTATTGGTTTTATCAAGAAACAAAACTTGTGTGGAAAATATGATTAAGATCATAAACACATGTTAGTTCAAACAATCATGTTGTTAAAAAAAATTGTTTGCCCTAATTTTTGTCTTCTTAAGCACAGTACAAGAATCCAAAAACTAGGGTGTGACAGTCGTCGCCCACACTTTATACACGAGAATGGGAACTACCACCAAAGGGATTCTACAACTCTGTGCCACCTTCGTCACCATGCAGAGGAGCGGACGTCAGCCGCACATGGCTTGTCCCCTCCCGAGAGGGAACATGCTCTAGAGAAGAGCGCGGGGTAAGGTAGAGCTCCTCCCCAAAGGTGGGCCATGCAGCCCCTCTAGAGGGACCAACTTCCTGCTGGCTGAGCCCTATCGAGGACTGGGTCTTGCCGAGAGAATTTCCCATCACGGGTTGTACCTGATGAGCCTTAAGCACCCGCTGGGCTGGGCTACAATAGTCGGTCCAGAATACCCTGGTATCCATGGGCCCGGCAGTAGCCCCTAGGCCCGCGGCAGACACATGTCCAAAGGATCCGAGGCAACGCGGGGCCAACTGTTGCGAGGCCAGTCATGGGCACGTGGTGCACCGGCCTGCGACCCACAATCTTTTCGAGGTGGAGATAACGGCTCCCTCCGTCGTGGTGGGCCCACGCTTATAAAGCCTGGGACGTGGTATAGGAGAATTTCCTCACTCTCCACAGCCGCCACCGTCTTCCTGACTCCCCGTCCTCCAGATCTTTTACTTTTTCGGAGAACTTCCGTCCTCATGGCCGGCAAGAAAGGAGCTTCTGCCAATACGACGGGCAAGGCCGCCATGGCCATAGCGTCGGCTTCTTCCTGAGCGGGCTCGGTGTTACGAGCTTCCCGCACCCATGTCGGCCAAGTCCTCGAGAGGGCCAGGCTCATGGTGGGCTCCGCCACGAACGAGCACGGGGACACCACACTCCACGCAGGCTCAGTGCGGCGAAGCGTTCTCACCGCCTCTCTGTACGCGTTCTTCTACCACATCATTATCGCTGGTATGGTTCCCCCTTCTCCACCTTCTTCACCACCATCTTGGAGTGGTATCAGATCCACGCTCTGCACCTTCATCCCAACTCCATCCTTACTCTGGCCACCTTCTGGTTCGACGCCTTCCTGGGTGTCAAGCCTTCTATTTCCTTCTTCCGTTCCTTCTTCAGCCTCCGGGTGACGAGAAAAACCCGATGCGCCAGCTACGTCTCCTTCTGTGTAGGCTTGGGTAGAGGCGCCCTGTTTCCCCGCCTGAATTTTACAAAGAAGGTGGATGATATCGCTAAGCGTTGGGTGTACCTGTACACGCATGTCACCTGCGAGCTGTTCAAGATTCCCACCGCTCAGCCCAGGAAGCACACCGGTTGGGGCCAGGAAACACTTGATGGCACGGACATGGCGCCCTTGGTGCTGCGCATGGAGGAGCTGCGCGAGTGGGGACTCGTGGCCTCCATGGATGTCCCCGAGTTTGTTCACCATCGTCTGGCGCCTCATGTGCTATTGTGGTAATGCTGAAGACAAGATGAGGCTCAGTCACACCCTGATCGAGGGAAGGAGCTCGAGGTAGTGATGTGGACCCTCCTCACCAATGAGTCCCCCTTGAATCTTCCTTCTTCCATCGTTCCCTTATACAGCCTTGACGAGGCGGCTCGGGACTCCATTGTCAACACGATGATGTGCTTTGATCGGTGGGGTCTCCTCGGCAAGGGGGAGAATTCCAGGCAGAACAACCCCTTTACCTTGCGCCCCTTGGAGGAGAGAGAGGTGAACCCCTTGGGAATGGAGGGCTCTGACCCCACCGAAGAGGCGCCAGGGAAGATGTCGAGGAAACGCCCCCTCAGAGAGGTCCCCTCCGCGACGGTCGGAAGGGGGAGAGCGAGTCGGCCGAGGATTCGAGCGCCTCGCCCATACCATCTGCACGCTCGCACGCCGGCGACACCCGCGTCGCGTGGTGGTCGATGTAGACACGGGCTCTTCTCTCACGACCGCGACCCCTAAGGAGACCGCTCACGCCATGAGGCGCATGCCTCGGGCTTGGGGTTATCATGGGTAGTAAGTCTGCATGCGACAGACTCCTCCGCCTCTATCACTCTTTGTCACTGATTTCCTTCCATGATGCAGGTCCTCCTGCAAGAAGGCGAAGGTATCGGGGGGATCTCCTCCCCACATGAGGACGTGGAGCCTCCCGTCCCCTCGCCTGCAGCCGACGCGGGTGCGAAGACGGCGGGCCCTGCTGGAGCTTTTCTCTCTCCACGCGCCAGCCCTATAGTGCCAGAAGAGAGGTGGGTCCCTCCGTGCTCCCTGTCCGTAGAGGAGCTTGCTTATCCCGCCAGACATGAGGAGGGAGTGAAGGAGGGAGACGAGATGTTGAATGGGGTCGCCCCTGAGCAGGAGAGCGTTGATGATGATGGGGATTCCTCGCCGGGGGCCGGTGCTTCGGCAGGGAAGGATGTCGAGGTACCCCTTGAGACCGCGACGACGGCAGTTTCGGACGCCACGGGCCTAGAGCAAGCCCTCAAGCCCACGCACACGGGCGCCGCTGCAGTCTTGGCGTCGAGCGCACCGCGAAGCCACGTGCCTCTTGTCTCTTCCTCCATCCCAGAGGCTCCCTTGATCTCGTCACCACCCACCACAACGCTTCACGAGGGCGTCATCAGTGCGCATCCCATTGACCCGAGGGATGATGAGATGGAGATCGAGATCCCTGGCGCAAAGAAGGCCAGTGTCGGGCATCACGCTCCATGACCCAAGGTTTCTTCCAGCTACGCGGCAAGCCCCTCCACCGGGCCGTCGTAGAGAGACTTCCTTGCTGTGGCAGATAAATTTTTCAAGGACACCCCTGTCGTGGGGCCTGGTGGCTCATTCCTGCCAAACAAATTTTTCTACGACTTGATGGCGGAGGATCGCTAGTCCACATGGGTCCATCCTGGGGCTCCTCCTGATCTTTACTCCGACGGCCCCATGTTCGAGATTGCCAAAGACGTCATGGACGCGCTCTAGGTTAGCGCAAGGACACATCCCCACCTTCTCACCAAGGAGAGCGAGCGCGTGAAGATCCTAGGCGCTTAGTTCCGTTAGATGGTGCTCTTGTGCTGCGACAGGGAGAAAGCCGCGCAGGCTGTCCGCCAGCAGAAACTCAATGAGGTCACGCGGGAATGCGAGGACTCCACACGAGAGGAGGTCGCATCTCTCGAGGAGGCCAAGAGCATACTGAGCGCCGCTAAGGACCATCAGGGGAAGGTCCGCTTGGAGGGGGAGGAGAACCGGCGGAAGGTCGATGAGTGGGCCCTTGCTCGCCAGAAGCAAGGGAAGGCCCTCGCCCTACGCGAGGAAGCTCTAGCCCCGTGAGGAGGAGGCGAAGTCGCGCGAGGCCTCCCTTTCCACCAAGGAGGAAAATACCCAAACTCTTGAGGAGGAGGTCAGGAAATGCGAGGCGGAGGTCACCCGACTCATGGGTAAGGTCAGCAAGGATCACGAGCACCTTGAGAAGCTGGGCCACGACCTGAACAAGAGGAGCAGCAGAAAATCGTGGAAGAGGAGATCCAAGTGGGACGCGAGGCATACAGCAGGATCTTGACGCGTACTTCGATGGTAAGCTCCAAAAGCAGAGGGAGGACTCTGATGAAGTCAAGTGGGCGTTGCTTTCGAAGACTGAGAAACTAAGGGGAGATCTCGCCCAGCTCCGCAAGTAGCACGACGAGGAGAGGAGCGCAATGGATTGCACCGTCGTGGAGTCTACGCGGCTCCACTTGGACTTGTTTGCCCTATGGGAGCAGCTCGCTCCTCTCGCCGATGAGGTTCCCGAGCAAGGGGAGCTTACGGAGCCTAAGCGTGAGCTCCAGCGCCAGCTGGAGGAGGTGTTCCAGTGCGTTGTCTGCTGTGTGCGCGAGGTGGGCGAACAACTGCGCCTCGAAATGCCTTCTCCGCCCATCCAGTTAACGCGGTACGCGGTCTCCACTTCTTTGCTCGGTTCCCCGACTTGCTACAGGAGAAGGTCCAGACCGCGGACGCCGTCATCGACGACGAGTGTCGCCAACTCCTGTCGGAGGCGGAGACACACCTGTTTTCTTGCGTCCTCATGGTTCAGCCCGACTTCAGGCTTGGCTCCCTAGCGGGCGAGGTCCCTAAGGAGCTCACCGCTTCTCTTTCCGCTCGCTTGAAGGGCGCCGTGGGTGACTTTGTGATGGCCTTCTCGCCAGCCGCCCAGGGCGATGCAGGACAAGCTTCTGGTGCCAGAGGAGAGTCGGTGAAGGGTGGCCTTGTCACCTGATGGCCTTTTTTCATGCATCCGCATTTATCTTGAACGCCTACAAACTTTTCAGTCTTGTAAAGAATATTCCTTATTGTCGTACTTTTCTCCTTGTATGCTCCGAATGCTTTATGCGAAGGTACTTAGCTTTTGCGTGATGGAGTCTTTTGTCAGGGTAGTTACTACCATGTGGGGGATCCTTCGAGAGACTTCGCTCGCATCCCTTGTGGAGGACCTCTCGTCGCCCCTTGTGTGTATCTCTTTAGGCTCCTTGTAGCGGGCTGCACGCTTGCTCCCAGAAGATGTGACTGTCTGCAATAATTTGTATTTTTGACAAGAGCGCGCATTTGGTTGTTCCTTCATGAGCATCTCGCGAGGAAAACTGTGCCAATGAACTTGGCAAGGTGTTGTGTACAGTAGCGACCCGTACACATACACCGTCTCAGCTTCGGTCATGGGATGCTCTCGTGAGGAAAAGAGGCACTTGGACGCCTCTAGAGAGGAAAGTATGCATGGTAAGATGAATGCTCATGAGTATGTTGGATGCAGAGATACAAGCATGTCAGCATGAAAAAGAGAGAGAATTGCTCTCGAAAGCAACTAATTTTACTGCTAGGGTAAGACATAGTTCTTTTACAAAACTCTTGGGGATGTCGTGACCTTGTGGTCCCCCAAGAGGCACTTGACGTCACCATGCGGACACGGGACTCCCATCGCCATGGAGCTGATACTCGCGTGAGTTCTGGTGCATAGCTCGACGATGTAGTGGCCTTTTGGCGCCCTCGAGTAACAAAAGTTTGCTCTGCCAGAACGAGGCTCCCACTTGTGTGGGCAGAAACTCTCGCGGCCACGCGGCACGCCTGGTGAGAGCTTCCTGAGACCCTCACGGAAAGAGGTCCTAGCGTCGCTTTTACCGTGGCGTCACCGGATCCCCTTGTGGGTACGTCGCCACGGCCTTTTGGAAGCGCGTGGAGCTATTAGATGGTGGGCGCGCCCCCCTAGTTAGGAGGCACGCCCTCATGGAGAGCGCGGTAGCCTCCGACCCCCCCAACCCTCAGGGATATCTTCTAGGTGGCTACCACCTCTGGAGAGAATTGGAGTCGCTTCTTGGGGACCTCGTCGAGGTGTCCCACGTCGTCTTCATCAGTAGGGCGCAAGGTTACCACCTCCTTGTAGGCTCGCTCGGCGGAGTGCATCGCATCCTCCACCTCGCCATGGATGGTGATGGCCCCAGCAGGCCCAGGCAACTTGGCGATGTTGTACGCGTGGTGCGTCACGGCCATGAACTTGGCTAGAGCTGGGTAGCCGAGGATGGCGTTGTAGGTGAGGGGGATGTGTGCCACGTCGAAGTCGAGGGTCTCGGTTTGGTAGTTCTGGCAAGTGCCGAGCGTGACGGCGAGGCGCACCTGTCCAAGGGGAACCATAGTTCTGTTGGTGACGCTGGTGAAGGGCCTCGTGGGATCCAAGCGCTCGCAGGGAACTTGCAGCTTCTTCAATGTCTACACCGAGATGATGTTGAGGCCCGCACCCCCATCAAGGAGCGTCTTGGTAATGTCGATGTTGTTGATGGTGGGGGTGCAGACCAGGGGGTGGTTCCCATGGTCCTTGTGGACTTGGGGCGGTCGCGGACGTCGAAGGAGACCTTGTGCTCAGACCACTTGAGAGGTTCGGCTTCCTATATCCCCGGAAGGATGGCGCTGATCTCTCGTGAGATTTTCTTGAAGTGGCGGTTGGAGAGGGGAGCTTGTGCTCCGCCAAGGATGCAGGCAATGTAGCTTGTGGGCTCTTGGTAGCCCCTGCAGTTTTCTTCGCCATTGCCATGGTTCCCCTCAGGGTGGTGTTGTGCGACAGCGTTCACTTGAGTAGCGGGTAGGTTGGGGCGCTACTGCCGCGACGGCTGATGAGGAAACTGCTGGTAGCCGTTGTTGTTGTAGCCGCCGGTGTTGGTGTTGTAGTTGTTATACCCGTTGTAGTTCGGGCCGCATTCCTCCCAGCGACTGCCACCGCGGCTGCCGCCACGTCTAGGACTGCGCCAGCTGCTGCCTTGATAGTAGCCCTCCTGGCCACTCCTCATGAGGCGGCCGCTGCGCATCTTCTCCAGCTGGAAGCGGTCTTTCGTGGAGTGGGAGTGCATTCTGTGGAACGCGCAGAATGGGTGGTTGTCCGCCACGGGAGCGGCGTCGCTGCGGTCGTGCTTGCGCTCTGGCTCTGCCGGCCGGAGCCTTGCGCTTGGCATCCGCATCATCGCTCCAGGTCTTGGCTTCGTCCTTGGAAGCCACTGGCTTGGATTCATCGGCAGGAGCGTGTGCCTGAAGAGGCGGCCTTCCTCGGCAATCTCTCGTCCTTCCTCGGCCTTGGCGCATCTGTCGGCCATGTCCACGAGCTCGACGGTGGTGGTAAGGTCGTCCCTGATGCCGAGCTCTTCGAGCATGCGATCGTTGGTGACCCCTTCGCGGAAGGCGGAGATGACGTTCGCAACGGCGATGCGAGCGATTTTGTTGCGAGTCTAGCTGAAGCGCTGCAGGTACTGGCGAAGTGTTTCGCCTGTTAGGATTCCTCACAGGATCGATCACATCAAACTAGACGAACAAGACGCGGAGAAAAACTTTGCCAAGGGCACGTACCGTGCCAGTCTATTTTTCTCTTTATTTCTCTCAATGCTCATGGCTGAAGGCTGGAGTGGATGGTGTAGTCCACGAGGTAGGCGGCATGTATCACAGCTAGGTAGATGGAGTGATACACGGGTGGTGTTTTACCACAAGGTTTCTAGCATGGCTGGGTAATCTAAATCATGTTTGAGTTGGTCCGTAAAATTCTCCAAGGCGAAATTGAGGAGAGCCGATTCGACTTATCGTGGTGCTAGACTTAGACGAGATGCATATTTGCAAGGAGTCAAGATCGGAGGGAGCATAGAAGACAAAGTGTCAAGATTAGAGAGAGATTGTTAGCGTTATCTTGAGGTTAGCTTAATTAGTAGATTTCCTTATTAGGTAAGTTCCAATATTATGTACGTGTTGTGTCCGGATGGAAATAGGACATGTTGTGTCCAAGTACTAGTAGCTACTCTGTCTAGTTTGTATACTAGCAGGTTTAGCTAATTAGGGAAGGATGTCCTGGTATATACGTGAGTACTAGGAGGCTATGGTTTGTAAGGCCAGACTTGTACCGAGAAAACACAGAAATAAAGAGAGGATTTAGAGGGCGTGATACATGCCCTTGGCAAAAGATTTTTTTTCTTGCGCGTGTGTCCGTCTAGTTTAATGTGATCGATCCAATGGGGAATCCCAACAATTGGTATCAGAGCGAGATCAAAGATTTGAGTTCATGCTTGCCCCGGGGAGGCGACCCGTATTAGCGCCTCGGGACGGACGATCATCGTCCGTTGGAGCGACAAGGAGGAAGACGGTGGGCGATTGCCGTTCGATGGAGCGACACGGATGAGACGGCGCAAGCTGTCATCGGCAAGGCAGTGGAGGTGGATGATCGTTGAGTGGAGAGGTGGTGCCGAGGTGCGGTGCCGGGAGTCTCGTCAAGATCGTCAACTGAGGTGTTAGATCAGTCGAAGTGTGTGCATGTTTGCACGTGTGGTCAGCGTCATGTATGTGAGTCATTGTTGGTTCTAAGTTCTCGTCTCTTTGAGATCCGTTGCAGCTGAAGCGCGTCACAGTCGAGGGATGTCCGGTGCCGAGGGTGTCACCGAGGGCGAGTGACGTGCGCGCAGACAAAGGAGTCTCGATGAGGATGAAGCTCAAGGGTATAGAGGGACGAGAACCAGTGAAGGTGAGCCTCTTCAATGAGGATATGTCTCTACGTGAGGCGGTGTGATCATCCGTCGGCATGTATTTCGCTAGGGCTGGCCGAAAGTGTCCACCTGGCAGCATTACTGGGAGTCTGGATCATACGTTGAGTTGAGTCGAGGGTCGTGAATCTGTCTGAAGTCAAGATCAGGGGGAGTAAAAGGAGAAGATGACAAGTCAAGATTAGGGGGAGATTGTTGGCAATAATCTTTCCTTAGTGAAAAGTATGGTGTGTACGTGTCTTTGTATCCAAGTCTAGCTGGGTTTCTCAAAACAATATAGCATGTACCGTAGCTTCATCAAATGGCTTCAAACAAGCACATATTGCCGTGGCCATCTCTCAGTCACTCTCATTTGGAGCACATTTCTTGTACAGTTTTTTTTTGCCTCAAAAGAAGCCTATCAAAAGCTTCTTTATTGCATCTTGCAGAGCACAACATGGCATAGGTAGAATTCCAACATCTAACGTGAGTTCTGTCTTCTCATTCAAGCCACACTCAGATGCATATTTCTTGAAGTATTCATACTGCAATGTAGAGTTCTTCACAATTGCAACCGTATTTCTGATATTTCTAATAGCTGATGCAATTGTCTTCAAACCATCTTGGGCAACAAGGTTTAAAATGTGGTTCATACATCTCACATGAAAAAATATTCCATCACAAACCAATGGAGATATCTTATTCAGTTTGCTTACTACTCCTTCAACACATTTATCATTTGCAGCAGCATTATCCAAGGAAAGTGCAATCAACTTTCTATCAAGATTCCAGTCCAGTATACTGTCAATAAACTCATTTCATAAAGCTTTTCCAGAATGATGTCCTTTGACTTGCATGAATTTGATAATCCTTTTCTGCATAGACCAATTATCATCTATCCAATGGACTGTGATGCACATATACCCTTTAGTCTGATTCGACGTCCACATATCCATGCTTGTACTGAACCGGCAATCAAGTGTTTTAAAGTACTCATACATCCTCTTCTTTTCCTCTTTAAACATATTTTCTATTTCTTTCTTAACATTAGGGCGACTTTTAATTGGAAAACTAGGACACAATGATTTCACAAAATCAATGAAGTACTTATGCTCAACAATGCGCATGGGATATTCATGCATAACAGTTGCAAGATAAAATTTTGTCAAGCTGGCAGCCTCATCATACCTATAAGTTTGTATTGATGTAGACTTCTCTGCGTCTCCAATTGGTTTCAGTTCGAGTCTTTGTTGTCCTGTCACGATCATGTGGTTATTTTCTAAGTGACTTATGAACACCGATGTTCCTCTGCCAGACTCTCTCCGACCTTTGTAGTTGCATCCAGGAAAGTTGCACGTAGCCCATCTATCTACAACAACGTTTCCATCTTTATCTTCAACTGTTACATCAGACTTGGTCATGTGATTCCAAACATCCGAGGTAGTTCTCTTAGATTTCTTTGATGGAGGAGGCTTCACAGCAGTTACATCAATCACATCCACAACTGTAGCATCTGAAGCTTCATTACTAGCAGTGGAAGATGCAGCAACATCAAGAGCACGAGCTGCAACAAGCTGGGACGAGTTGGGCATGGAGATAGGTGCAGAATTGTCCATGATAATATGTATAATAATCAACGCACTATGAACTGAATACTAGAATAGCTTAAGAAACTTGATTCCCACATAATACCTGACGTTTCGATTTATACGTAGTGTATGCAGTATACTCACCGTCGTCACCGATCGGAAGCGGAGGCGTAGATCAGCCTGGCGCAGCGGCAGAGAGGAGTCGTAGTCTTGTAGATGCGACTATTCTATTGGAGTCGGAAACGACGTCCTGGCGGCGGCCTGGGCGTAATGATGGATGGCATGCACGGTGTATGTATTGTAGCCTATAGGTAATTAGAATAATTAGGTCTTATAGCATTAATTAACCTTTCTAGCATAGCATATGCGGGCAAGGACTCATTGCTTCCATTCCATGTGTACGTCTGGTGGGCTGCGACATGCATATGCGGCCAAGGCCAACTTATGGATCGCACGCACAAGGGTTTGTAAACGGAATGTTTCCGTATTTATTTTCCGGTAATTTCCGTTTCATTTCCTTTTCCGCCGGAAACTGCTTTCTCACTTCCTTTATCATTTCCGTTTTTTAATATGCCGTTTCCGCTTCGTTTCCGCAAAATGCCGATTCTGTTTCCCTTTTTAGTTTTTCCTTTCCATTTTTTATGGAAACGACGGGAAAGTTTCCTTATCATTTTCAACCCTAGGTGTACGTGATGCACTAGTCCAGTTAGGAGTTAATTAGGCTTGCATGGTGGTGTAATTCTAGTCCTTGTCTTACTAGGAGTTGTATACGAGTAGGTATAGGTGGTGTTGTGGCAGTGCTGCTGCATGTATATGTGCAGGTCTTGTAACCAGAAGTTGTACCGTGAATGATAAAAATAAAGAGAAAAACAACGGGCACGATATGTGCGCTTGGCAAAAGTTTTTTGTGTGTATCTGTTCATCTAGTTTAACGTGATCGATCCTGTGGTGAATCCCAACAATTGGTATCAGAGCGAGATCGAAGATTTACAGTCACACTTGCCTCGGGGAGACGACTTGTACTAGCACCTCGGGGCCGGCGATCGTCGTTCGTTGGAGCGACAAGGAGGAAGACGACGGGCGATCATCGCTCGACGAAGCGACATGGAGGAGGCGGCACGAGTTGTCGTCGGCAAAGCGGTAGAGGTGGATGATCAATTATGGAGCAGTGGTGCCGATGCGATGTCGGGAGTCTTGTCAAGATCGTCAACCGGTGTGTTAGATGAGTCGAAGTGTGTCCATGTTTGCACGTGTGATCGGTGTCGTGTCAGTGAGTCGTCGGTGTGTCCAAGTGCTCGTCTCTGTGAGGATCTATTAGAGCTGAAGCGTTTTACAGTTGAGGGATTGTCCGATGTGATATATCATCATGGGAAAAGGCGCAAAAACAAGATGGCGTGTGCCTGTCAGCAAACCTCAACCACGTCTACATGTCTCGACGAGAGTACCAAGTTCAAGTGTGAGGGGGCGGTAAACCAGATTAGGTGAATCTCTTCAATGAGGCCATGGCTCTACATGAGGCAGGAGTGTATGGTCTAGTCCACGAGGTGTCGGCATGTATCACGGCTAGGTGGATGGAGTGATCCACGGGTGGTGTTTTACCACAAGGTTTCTAGCGTGACTGAGTAGTCCAGATCATATTTGAGTTAGTCCGTAAAATTTGCCAAGTCGAAATTGGGGAGAGCCAATTAGACTTGTCGTGGTGCAAGATGTAGACAAAAACGCAGATCTGTAGGGAGTCAAGATCAGAGGAAACCACAGAAGATACAAGTCAAGATTAGGGGGAGATTCTTAGCCTAATCTTTCATAAATAGTGTGGGAGTTCACATGATTAAGTTGATTAGTTTTTCTAGTCGACTTGGATATGCAACGTGCGTCCTAGTACTAGTATGAGTAGGCTTGTAAGTGTCTAGTTTGCTAGTATGGCTAGGTTTGGCCCGTGAGTTGTTCTAAATTGTTCTATATATGTATGCACGGTCTGTGTAACAAAAAATTGTACCCAGATATTGAAAGAGATAAAGAGAAAAATAAAGGGCGCGATACGTGACCTTGGCAAAAGTTTTTCTTGCACGTGTGTTCATCTAGTTTGATGTGATCGATTCTGTGGGAATCCCAACATCCGCGGGGGGCTGGCAGATGCCGCGGAGGTCGTTGTAGGTGAGGGAGCGCTCGTAGGAGCCCTTGAAGTTGGCGACGAAGCTGAGGCATAGCTCCTCGTACGACCCGATGGACCTTTCTGGCATGTTCATGGGCCAGAAGAGAGCAGCCCCCTCGAGGGCCATGGGCAGCCAGTTGGCCATGCATTTATCATCCCCCTTCGCAGTACACACGCTGAGGTTGTACAGCTGCAGTAAGTCAAGGGGTGGGATGGTGCCGTCATAGTTGGATGGCAGTGTTGGGTTGAACTTCGGCGGCCATGCGACCTTGTGAAACTTCTTGGTGAATGCGAGGGAGCCCTTAGCGTAGACTGTGGCGCGTGCGTTGGCGTCCGCCGGGCGATTGGCGTGACCGGTTCTGGCGAGGTCGCCGATGGTACGCCGCTTGCGCTCGTAACTGTGTTCAACATGTACGCGTGTGTCTGGCAGGGTGCGCAAGATCTAGCAGTTGTTGTTGCTTTTGTCAGACACCTTTGTAGTGTGGGCCTTGTCAGGGAACTTGGTGCGGGAATCGCCTTGCACCAGCGAGGTTGCGTCGTGGGAAGGGGGTGGTGCATCATGAGCTGCCGTGCTCGCCAGTGCCATCTCCCTGCGACGGTCGGTGGGTCGACGTTTGCGGATGTGACGAGTTCCTGGAAAGTTCCCGGGCCAGCAGCAGGGCTGCGGCGGGGTGGGCTGCTCCCGGCGTCCATGCGTTCCTGATGGCGGGGGTGGCGGATGCTGAGACACTGGTGTGTTTCGCTGCGATGAGTGGGAGGAGGCTTCGTCCTCGACGTCGGGTGCGCTATCAGCTCCAGTGGGGGTGCGTCGTTGTGTGTCGTCGTTGTTGTCGTTACCGGTCGGGTCGACCTATCCACTGCGGCGAGCGCGCTCGGCTCGGGTAGGGCGAGGTCTGGTCCGAGTGGCTGGTGCCATGGGGACGAGGAGGTGAAGGAGTGCCTTAACCCCCTACCTGGCGCGCCAAATATCGGAGAGTGGTATGTCAAAGCACATGAACTCTCTAGAGGTTCGAACACTGGGGGCTAACCACACTTCCTACACCTCTCGAGAGGATTCGCGAGGAAAGCTTGAGATCGGCGACAATGGAGACACGGGGAGTTTACCTAGGTTCAAGCCACCTTGCGGTGTAAAACCTTACTCCTTCTTAGATTGCATTGTTGTACTTACAATACAAGATGCGAGCTTGTACCCAGGTCAGACTAAGAGGGCTCTGAGTGAATTGAGGTCTCTCTTCTGCGGGGGCCAAGGGGCTCCCTTTATACTAGCATTCGGACCTCCTTCCCTCTCATTCTTGGCGGGAAAGGGCTACCACAAGTTGCCAAAGTGGAAACCAGCTGAGCTTTGTGTCGCCTGCTGGTCTTGGTCATCGAGGACAGCACCACCGTCCATGGAAGAGCAGTGGGGGCATCTGGTGACGTTTCCTCCGTTTTGTAGCGTCGTCTTGGTCTCCTTGCACAAAAGGGGAAGTCCTGGGGAGGCGCTTTGGCGTAGGTAGCTATCGCTCACACTTTATACACAAGAATGGCGACTGTCGCTAAAGGGGTTCTACGACTCTGAGCCACATTCGTCGGCGCGTAGAGGAGCGGACGTGAGCCGCACATGGCTTGTCCCCTCCTGAGAGGGAACATCCTCTGGAGAGGACTGCGGGGCGAGGTAGAGCTCCTCTCCAAAGGTGGGCGATGCAGCCCCTCTAGAGGGACCAGCTTCCTGCTGGCTGAGCCCTGTCGAGGATTGGGTCTTGCCGAGAGACTTTCCCATCACCGGTCATACCTGATGAGGCCTTAATCACCCGCTGGGCTTGGCCGCAGCAGTTGGTCTAGGGTACCCTGGTATCCATGGGCCTGACACTAGAAGTGGTATCACATCGGTCTATGCGTAGGTACGAGATTTGATCTGGAGCACCGGTGAGTGTGGGCATTGCATAAGTTTGTGCAAGTATGTTGGAAGTTCGCCAACGTTTAGATTGTTTATGCTTGGTTCCCAACAAGTTTGGTTGTTTTGTTTCACACAGTATATCAATATTTTTACACAAACTTCTGGAAATCCTAGGACATTCATGTTTCCCCTAGAATATATAGTCTAGTTGGAAGAAATGCCTGAGTAGTTTTGGGTCTTTTATGGTTCGTCTCGTTAACAACATTGTGGAAGGGGCACGTGGATTGGATCCACACGGGGGTCATGGTTATGAATAATTTTAGATTGAGGCTCTATATATTTTTGTAATATATGTGTTTCAATCACCCCACAATGTCAATCTAGCAACCTGGATAATCATGCCTTATGGAAGCGTAGGTTACTTAACGGTTTATTTCGTAGATCGTACAATCAGGCTAAAAGTTGCAAACAAACGTTAGAGGAGTCTTGAGATTTAGAATTTTGAGATGCTTTACCTAACACTTTTTTTAGCCAGCAAACCATCCTAAAGCTGATCATGAGGATAAGGATTGCACTTGTCATGAACCTCGACATGGCACCACCAACGCAAGATCCAATGGAGATGGCAGAAGACTATACTACATCACTAGTTATTTTACTTATGCATGTTATATCTATTTTCTTTCTATCCTTTGATTGCGCAATAGACGTGATTATTAGGGTGATTTCTCATAAAAATATCAAGGTAGATCGTGATCTTCCTACTGTAGAACCGTCAAAACAATTGAGGCTCGCATTCATCACATGTATCCAAGGGTCAGCCTGTTCTTATGATTGGGAGGCGGTGAACGGATAGTAAGGGCACCTAGAGGGGGGTGAATAGGTGCTACGACCAATTTTAATTTTTCTTCAAGATTAGGCTTGACACAAAGGTAAATTCTCTAGATAATACAACTACGGTGAATTTACCTATATTACAAGAAACAAAGTAAACACAATACAAGAATAAGTAAAGGATAAGGGAACGAGATAACCGATAGGAAGCACACGGAGACACGATGTATTCCCGAGTTCCTCCTTGTTAAGGGAGTACGTCTCGTTGGAGGGGTGTGAGCTTCGCCACAAAGGCTTACTCAACGGCACAAAGGCCCTCACCCTATTCTCCGATGAACCACGCCACAAAGACCTAGTCCACCTTCCACTATTGATCCCCTTTGAGGCCAGAATCGAATCCTTTACAAACAAGCTTGGGGCACACATCCACAACCAAATTGGGGGCTCCCAACAATCACCAATAACCAACAAGTGTAGCAATGGAGTCTAGGTTTTCCACAAGAAACCCTAGACTCAAATCCCTCAAGGGAATGAGGGGGAAATGAAGAACGGCTCAGTGAAGAAGTAGATCGGGGCCTTCTCCTTCAATCCTCCAAGAATCAACGAGTTTGGGTGGAGGGATTGAGAGGAATCGAAGATTTGGTGAGCTCTAATAAATGCACTTCAATGCTTGGACAAACTAGATCTTGGGGAAGAAGGGGATGGGCTATTTATACCCGTCCCACGAATCTGACCATTTGGGGCATTTATTGCTTCACCTGTTACTACCGGACGTCGTCCGGTAGTACCTCCCTTGCATTTCTTCGCCTTGGTCAACGCAGCATAGCAGACAGGAGCCACAGTCGGTACTACCGAGCAGATCTGGTAGTACCGTGCTGAACTACCGGACGCCCCCGGTAGTTCCAAATTTATCAGAAGGTGGTGGTTCGAGTCCAATATGCATCCTAGCTTCATGAGCGAAACACCGGTACTACTGAGCAGGTTCGGTAGTACCGCGACCCCGGAAGTACCGTGTTGATCCGGTAGTGCCTCCCCTCAGTAAACAATCAGCTCCACCAGCGCATATAAGCATATCATGGTCGGTAGTACCGAACGGATCCAGTAGTACTGAGTTGAACTAGCGCAGAGTCCAGTACGCATCCTGGAAAAATCGGTAGTACCGGATGCCTTCCGGTAGTACCGCCCCAGACAGAAAAACTACTATGAAGACTAATTTCTTCAATGAGCGCAGGGGGTTTGGCACACTTATCAAAAATACCATGACATTTAATATAAGCACAATAACCTATAAACACTTAGCACACATTAGTGCTCTAATTGTGTTGTCAACAAACATCAAAACAAAATGCTGGGAAATGCTCTTTCAATCTTCCCCTTTTTGGTGTTTGATGACAACACAATTGTTGAGTAAGGAATTGATAGCATTGATCACAAGTGAACTAAAGTAATGTACAACGAGAAGAAATAGCTAAGCACAAGACTTGCAATAGATAGAAAGTACTTAACGGGATAACAAGTCTTACACCACACTCCAACTTAAAAGTTCAACACCAAGTAAAGAGGTTCAACTAAAACGGAGACACAAGTAAGAGAAATAACGAAGATAGAAAGCTTGTGAATCCACCCATTTAAATCCCGGCTCAACCTACTATACTCATTCTCCCCCTTTGTCATAAAATGCCAAAAAGGGATAAGAGGTTGACGTCCCAAGTCACTCCTCGTCTTCGAGAACGTGGTGGGTGGACGAGGAAGGAATGTCGGGGCTGCTCCATGAGTTATGCTTGGAGATCCACTGCACCTTGGGAGTGACGGCCTCCTCGGAACCCGAGAACACGGACAAACCCATCTGATTCATCATCTTCTTCTGACGAGAAGCAGCCTTCTTGTGGTAGACATGATCATCATACAATCGCTCCTGGAGGTCGAGCTGGAGGCAAAAGACCTTCTTGTCCTTGATCTAGAACTTCTTGACCCAAGAGGATTCCTCCACACAGTCAGAAACAACAGGTGGTGCTCCAGCCCTCACACAAATACGTGAGGATGATGCCTTTTCAGCTGCAGCAGCGTCTAGCTCGGAGGGAGTCAAATGAGCCTTCACTCTAGGCTCCTTCACGGGTTGCTTGAGCACTGGACTGCCATCCTTCATTATGTCCTTGGTGGCTTCCCACCATTTACTCTTGATTAGCTTCATGATATAGGGTCCAAAGATGGGGGCCCTCTTGTCAATGACGGAAAGCCAAAGCTCTTCATGGATCCAATCCATCACATCAAACCGTTCCCTGGAACCTTGCTTATCCTTGGATCCCTTGAGGAGGTCAAACACATAGCCATGCACCTCATCCCAATTCCCCACACGTGGAGCAAGAGTCTCCCTATAGATACGGTGAAGGATCTCAAATGGGCGAATGAGATGGGCACTTTTTCCCGGTATACCTCCTTCCATGGTGATGTTGGCAATGGACTTCTTGTGCCTAGAAGTGTTGTGGTCATGGCACCTCCATCTACATGGCTCTTGTGCCCCCTTATCCTCATATCCCATGAGAGCACCAAATTCTTTCAAGGTGGCCGAGAGCAACCTATCCTTGGTCATCCACTTCAAAGTCCTCTATTCGTCAATGCCAAAGTGTACGGTGGCGTAGAATTGCATAATGTAATACTCAATGTACGGATGGTTGAACTTCATAAGGGGAATGAGTCCAAATTCCTCACACATAGCCAAGGATTCATCAAAGTAGCCCTTGAACTTGGGAAGCCTCATGTGGGGGATGTTGAGAGTATGTTGAATGGTGACGGAGTAGTCCTTGCCCACATAGATGTCATTGTAGACACGCTCTTGGTCCTTTGTGAAGAAGTGAGGGTTATCAAAATAATCCCTCTCATGCTCATAAGGATTCTCTTCCCCATATTCTTGATAGGCTTCGGGCTTCCACTTATTGAATGGCTTACGAGTAGATTTCCTAGCAATGGCCTTGGGCTGCGAGGAGCCACCACCACCACGTCCACCCCGGCCACCACTGCGAGTCCTAGCGGTGGTAGGAGCGGGCATGATCTCATCCTCAACCTCAAAGTCAGCCATGAACTCATCCTCATTTTCCTCAGCAGTCAAAGACTTGTCACCCAGTGACTTGCGCTTGTTTCTAGCATAAGTGACAGGTTCCTTCCCCAAAGATCCAAGACCACCACGAGAACCTATGAAACAGCGGGATAGGGATATGAAAGAAGACGAGGCAACATACTCAAAGATCATGGATATAAAAACTAGTTGATTCAAGTTCCAACAAATTGATCTGTCCCAAACTTGTGAAGGCGGTAGTACCGGACGACGCCCAGTAGTACCGGCCGCACATGTTTCAGGCTCCATGCTCCAAATCTGAGCACGAAATCAAGGAAAGTTCAACAAGATGAAACTAGAAGCAACTAGGCAATGCAATTTCCAGCCTAAGGTGAATCAACCATCCAATTTAACTGAAGAAATCAGAGCAACACGTATCTATCCTCAAGATCTCATACAGGGTTCATAAATGGAATCAATGGGGACCCAAAATAAGAGCAACAAGAGGAGAAATACCGGAGGCCATGGAGGAGATCAATGCGGGAGAGATTCCCACGGCGAAAACACGGCTGGAAACGGAGGATTTCGGCGAGGGGAGGCCCAGCCGGATGAGGGAGAGGAAAGGGGGCAGCAGTGAGGGAGCAGTTCGTGCGGGTGGGAAATAACCTCCAGCCCGCATGATTGTGAGTTTTATGTCGAAACTTGATCTCCCGGTAGTACCGGACCGGTCCGGTAGTACCGGCTGTGTAATTTTCGGCAGAACGAATCTGCTTCATTTTGCACAGGCGGTAGTACCGTGCCGGCTCGGTAATACCAATTGTACAGATTTCCACAGACAGAGTCCTCTTCTATCTCCACATACGTTAGTACCGGGCGCATCCGATAGTACCGGGTGTGTAAGTTTGAGTAGAGAAAAAAACCGCTTTCAACTATACACACACGGTAGTACCGGTCGCCAGTCGGTAGTACCGGGGCATCCTTCCTCTTTCTCTAGTGACAATTTTGATTATGTTCAAGAATAGAAGTTGTTTCTAGGATGAGATAGGCTTAGGATGGAAGACCAAACTGAAGATAGTAGTTCTCTGCCTCACTTGCAAAAACACACACAAAAGAAAGGCCAAGTGAGAGAGATTTTCCTAAGAGAAACACTTAGCTAGGAAAACGAGAGAGGTGCAAAGAACTCAAAAAATAAATCGCAACTAAGATCCAACTCTTCTCAAAGAAGAGGTTGGTGGAATAAGACACCATGTATGAGAATGTTGGTATGTCATCACGAAGATATATCTTGGGTGAATTGCCAATTCTCGACATTGAAGCTCACAATTCAACATTAGAAAAGGAGAGATAACAATGAATTTTTGCTTTGGGCATAAAGGGGGGAGGGAGAACCCAATGTTTTAGGATAACACTCCCCCTATGTCCATGCCTACATCTAAACCCAAACATGTATCAACTGTAGGGGTGTGTCCAAGATCTTCAAGTCAACCTCCTAGAATCAATGATATTTAGCTCATTCCTCAAGAACATGAATCTTGAATCATCAAGTGGCTTCGTGAAGATGTCCGCGAGATTATCCTTGGTGGGGACATATTCTAGCTCAATATCACCTCTTGCCACATGATTCCATATGAAATGATGAAGAATCTCAATATGCTTCGTCCTTGTGTGTTGCACGAGGTTTTAGGCGATCTTGATTGCACTTTCATTGTCACACATGAGAGGCACATTATCCAAGTGAACATCATACTCTTTGAGGGTTTGTCTCATCCATAGAAATTGGGTGCAAGCAATAGAAGCCGCCAGATACTCGGCTTCGGCGGTGGAGAGAGATATACAATTTTGCCTCTTGGAAGACCAACTCACCAAGGACCTACCAAGCAATTGGCAAGCCCTCGAAGTAGACTTCCTATCATCTTGATCACTGGCCCAATCCGGGTCCGTGTAGCCCTTGAGAGAAAATTGTGCCCCCTTTGGGTACCACAAACCAAACCTTGAGGTATGAACCAAATACCGAAAGATCCTATGGACCGCCATCGAGTGGCTTTCCTTAGGAGCCGCTTCATACCTTGCACACACACCTACACTCAAAACGATATCAGGCCTAGATGCACAAAGGTAAAGGAAAGAACCAATCATAGAACGATACAAGTTTTTGTCCACATCTTTACCATTCGGATTGCGCTTGAGGTGGCATTTAACTTGCATAGGAGATGGTTCTCGTTTGCACCTTGGAAATTAAACCTCTTGAGAATTTCTTGGGTGTACTTGGCTTGAAAAATGAAAGTCCCACGAGCCAATTGCTTGATCTCCAAGCCAAGGAAGAATTTAAGATCTCCCATCATGGACATCTCAAACCTGTCAGTCATAAGCTTTGAGAACTCATTATTAAAAGCTTGGTTAGTTGAGCCAAAGATAATATCATCCCCATAGAGTTGGCATATGAAAATCTCTCCTTTTACCCTCTTCGTGAAAAGGGTGGGGTCTATCTTTCCAATTTCAAACCCACGGTCTTCCAACAACTCTCTAACGTGCTCATACCATACACGTGGTGCTTGTTTAAGTCCATAGAGCGCTTTGTCGAGCTTGTAGACATGGTTAGGGAAGTTGGGCTTCTACCCAATCGGAGTCTTAAAGAGCTTCAAACACCTTCTCTGGTTCCACCATGGATATGTGAGCTTGATGCTCACTAAAGTTTGCCAATTGACTTCTTGTATATATTTTAGTTTAGATATCTTTCAACACTTTGTTGTCGGATGCACCAATACGCATCAAAGCTCTTCTAATCCTTTTAGCACGACGGGCTTCGATCTCTTCATTATTTCAAGGAGGAATCACTTGATCATCTTGATCATTTGGGTCCCCGTCTTGACCAAATTGTTAGCCTTGATCATCATCATCATCATTAACACTTTCTTCAACTTGAGGATAGGAGGATGAGGAAGGTTGATCTTGGCCTTGACCTTGACTAGCTTGAATGATAGGAGTGGTTGCATATTTCATAATAACTTGGTCAATGAGAGGAGGGTCTTCAACATGTTCTTGGCGAGGTGCAACACTTGGATCCTTGGCTTGTTCTTATATTATAGAGGAGGCCTCCACTTGAGTATAGCATAGTCCTTCTCGAGTCGCCATAAGGTGTCCCTCAATGGGGCAGAAAAATCCCACACCCATCCTTCCTATGGCTTCTTAAGGCATTTCAACATCTACATTAGAAACATGAAATTGCGCCACTTGGGAGCCATCATTTTCCTCGAAAACCACACTACAAGATTCTATGACAATCCGTGAGGCTTTGTCAAAGACTCTATAAGTGTGGGATTCGGCACCGTAACCAACAAATATACCATCAATAGTTTTGGATTGAAATTTAGACAGCTGAACACCCTTGATCAAATACAAACACTTACAGCTGAATACACGGAAGTAGGAGACATTGGGTTTGTTGCCGGTGAGGGTCTCATATGGAGTCTTGTCCAAGACCTTGCGGATGTACAGGCGGTTAGAGGAGTGGCATGCGGTGGATATGGCCTCGGCCATAGATATTGGGGATAAGAATACTCCGCCAACATGGTCCTTGTCATATACAATAGAGTTATATTCTTCCGCTCGGCTACACCATTTTTTTGAGGGGTGTAGGTGGTGGAATATTGATGACGAATCCCCTCTTCACTAAGGAATTCATTCAAAGTGTAGTTCTTGAACTCGGAGCCATTGTCACTCCTAATAGCCACGATATGTACATTGTGGTGACGTTGCACTTGGTTGGTGAAATCGATGATAGTTTGTTGTGTCTCACTCTTGCACTTTAATAAATAAACCCATGTGTATTTTGAATAGTCATCGACAATCACCAAGCAATAATTCTTGCCTCCAAGACTTGCCTCGGGTACGACACCAAAGAGATCAACATGGAGAAGCTCCAAGATCCTCTTTGATGAAATAATAGTCTTGGCCTTGTGGGCGGAATCATGCATCTTTCCTTCAACACACGACCTACAAACGCGATCTTTGGAAAAGGAAACATTTTCTTTTAGTCCGAGGATAAGTCCACTTTTGTGAAGAATTTGCAAAGTTATCATGTTGACATGGGATAAGCGGCGATGCAACAACCACCCCACATCCGCATTTCCGAAAAGACACATTGATTGAGAGTTGGTAGAATTCGAAAAGTCCTCCACAAACAACTCATTTTCAACATGTCCCACGTATGCGACGTCAAGAGTCTTGCTCCTCAAAAGGAACACAATATCAGGATCAAAGAAGACGGAGAAACCCATCCTCCCTAAAGCATGAACTGAAAGTAAATTGTAACCAAGAGATTCAAAAAGCATGACGTCCACGATAGTGATATCAGGAGCAATCACAACCTTGCCAAACCCCGATACCTTAGACTTGGACTTGTCTCCATAGGTGACGGTTGCATCAATAGTATTTGGGCGCAACTCCGTCACAAGTTCTTTGCTTCTGGTCATATGACTAGTGCATCCACTATCAATTATCCATTTAGACCCACCGGAAGCATAGTCCCTCAAGAGATCAGTGACTAGAGTTAGGTCCCGAGGAGGGTCCCCTCATGTTAGCAACAAGGGTCTTTGGAACCCAAATAGTATAGTCAATGAAACCTTCAATAGGACCAACATATTTAGCTTTCACAACACCATAATAATCAACATATAAGAAAGGGTGTGGATTGTTAGTTCCACGGAAATGCTACGAGTAGTGTTGTCCCTCATGACACCACCACTTGAAGCAACATTGTTGGCTTGTGCGGGAATGCTACGAGTAGTGTTGTCCCTAATGACAATACCACCCAAATCAACATTGTTGGCCTTCTTCTTGATCTTCTTCTTCTTGTTATTCTTCTTGGCAACACAGACAAGACCTTGCTTGCCAAATTGTGGCCTAGGATCACTCACTTGTGGTCTAGAAGCAACCACTTGTGGACTTGAGGCCACAACCTTCTCAACTTGAGGTCTCTTGCCCTTGAGCCTTGCTAGCTCATCCTTCAACATAGCATTTTCCTCAATAATATTTGCATGATCACAAGAATAAGTACAGGTGCTAGGGGTGTTTAATTGATTAAGTTGAGTTTGAATTTGTTCATGTAACTCTTTTAGGGTAGAGTGTTGACTCTCCAAGGCCTTGTGAGCCTTGGTGAGCTTTTCAAACTCATCGGTTAGTTTATCATGACCAACCCCAAACTCAACCTTATCCTTTTTAGCCTTTTTATATTTAGCAATTTCATGGTAACGTTCTTTAGTGATATTAGCAACAAGTTCATTATGTGACTCTTCAATAGATTCAAGTTCCTCCTCAAGAGAAACTCGACCCTCATGCTCTTCCTCAAGGGTTAGAGAGAGAGATGCATTTTCATCTGCATCTCTTCTTTCAATCTCGCCTTTCTTATCAAGAGCTTCATGGGCCTCTCCCAATTGTCTCATGAGGAGCTCAAAGTACTTCTTGGTCTCACCTTGCATGTTAGACATAAAATATTCCAAAGAGGCAATTTCATCTTCTACACTATGACTAACAATATTATTCATGTCATTAGTAGTCTTAGAGATGATACAAGATGCTACCTCCGGGGCCTTAGCCATGAAGCACTTGGCATTGGTTTGAGGAAGATTTTCATTGGGGGATTCAAAGAGTGATGAAGATGATGGAGTTGACGCAATAGGTAGAGCGGCCACTTCACTTGTGGTTTCTTCTTCTTCTTCATCACTTCCGGAATCATATTCCTCTTGAGTCACTAGCACAAACTTGGTGGGGGACTTCTTATTGAAAGGTTTCTTCTTGAAGTGAGGTTTCTTGTAAGCAACCTTGGACTTGTCCTTGCGAATGAGCTTGCCACCATGAAGTTCTCTATTCTCATAGGGTAACTCCGCAATAAAATGGTGCTTATCTTGACAATTGAAGCAAGACCTCACCATTTGAGTCCCTTCATTGCCATAGCGAGACTTGGTCTTCTCCTCTACATATGCCTTGGCCTTGGATGGATTCTTCCAAAACTTTTTCACGGTAAGATCAATGACATCTTTGAGAACGGGGTCATATTCTTGATCCTTAAATGGAGCCAAGTCCTCAAACCAAGCTTCTTCATACTCAACCTCCCTTGACACAACCTTGGCCTTCAAAGCAACTAATGCTCCTTTGTGCATGCCAAGGGCTCTAGCACGATTGTCAAGAGCATTTTTTGGTTTGCACTTGATAGGAGCACATTTCTTGCATCACTTGGTTTGAGGTCAAGGAGGAAAGGTCATGTCTTCCTTGAATGCTCTTCAAGTCCGTGGGCTCAAAGGGCATGAGAGCAATCATGTACTTCCTATTGATCCATGCATCATCAATATACTTGGCACCAACATTGTTGAATGCGGTGGCAAGAGTCTTGAGCCTTTGGTACATGTCTTCATGGTTCTCACCATCATGCATATAGAATCCTTCGGCCTCATTGCTCAAGGCATCATACCTATTCTTTTTCATACTCTCATTGCCCACAAATATGATGACAAGAGCGTCCCATGTTTCCTTGGCGGTGGAATATTGTTGAAGATGAGGCATGTGGTTAGGGCCCACGGATTTTTGAATGATGGACACGGCGGTGTAGTTGAGTTGACAATCTACGACTTCTCTTCTTGTCAAGTTCTTGGGGTCATGTGGCTTGTATCCATCTTGAGTGACCTTCCAAAGTTCAATACAAGAAGAGTTCAAGTGAGTTTCCAAGTAATATTGCCACTCACCAAAAGAATGTGCATCAATTTTAGGAGGTTCTCCTTAGGAATTGTATGAGGATGTTGGACGGGAGGATCGGAGAATAGTGTCCTTCGACTACGTGGAATTTTCCTTTTCCTTCCAAGCCCTTATTGGTGGAGTTCTTAGCGAAATCATCTTTAAGTGGTTCACCATTTGCCCCATTCTTGGCACCCTCCGGACGTTCAACCGTAGGAGATGAAGTGGAGGTCTCCGGTTCCTTGGGTTTCATGATCTGCAACAAGAGTGTTTGCAACTCATCAATTTTGCCCTCCATGGATGAGGTTAGGGATTTTTTCAACTCCTTGAGATCATCCGTAGTGACTCGCACCACGGAACCGGTGACATCCGGGTCATCGGTCATACTAAACTTTTAGGCGGTTAAGCCCGATAAAAGAGCCGAGGCTCTAATACCATTTGAACGGATAGTAAGGGAACCTAGAGGGGGTGAATAGGTGCTACGACCAATTTTAATTTTTCTTCAAGATTAGGCTTGACAGAGAGTTAAATTCTCTAGATAATGCAACTACGGTGAATTTACCTATATGACAAGAACAAAGATAAACACAATACAAGCACAAGTAAAGGATAAGGGAATGAGATAACCGATAGGAAGCACGCGGAGACACGATGTATTCCCGAGTTCCTCCTTGTTAAGGGAGTATGTCTCGTTGGAGGGGGTGTGAGCTTCGCCACAAAGGCCTACTCAACGTCACAAAGGCCTCACCCTATTCTCCGATGAACTCCTCCACAAAGGCCTAGTCCACCTTCCACTATTTATCCCCTTTGAGGCGGGAATCAAATCCTTTACAAACAATCTTGGGGCACACACCCACAACCAAATTGGGGGCTCCCAACAATCACCAATCACCAAAAAGTGTAGCAATGGAGTCTAGGTTTTCCACAAGAAACCATAGAGTCAAATCCCTCAAGAGAATGAGGGGGAAATGAAGAACGGCTTGGTGAAGAATTAGATCGGGGCCTTCTCCTTCAATCCTCCAAGAATCATCGAGTTTGGGTGCAGGGATTGAGAGGAATCAAAGATTTGGTGAGCTCTAATAAATGCACTTCAATGCTTGGACGAACTAGATCTTGGGGAAAAAGGGGATGGGCTATATATACCCATCCCACGAATCTGACCGTTTGGGGCATTTATTGCTTCACCCGGTACTACTCGACGTCGTCCGGTAGTACCACCCTTGCATTTCTTTACCTTGGTCAACACAGCATAGCAGACAGGAACCACAGTTGGTACTATCGGGCAGATCCGATAGTACCGCGCTGAACTACCGGACGCCCCTGGTAGTTCCGAATTTATCAGAAGGTGGTGGTTTGAGTCCAGTACGCATCCTAGCTTCATCAGCGAAACACCGGTACTACCGAGCAGGTTCGGTAGTACCGCGACCCCGGAAGTACCGTGCTGATCCGGTAGTGTCGCCCCTCAGTAAACAATCAGCTCCACCAGCGCATACAAGCAGATCATGGTTGGTAGTACCGGACGGATCCGGTAGTACCGAGTTGAACTAGCGTAGAGTCCAGTACGCATCTTGGAAAACACGGTAGTACCAGACGCCTTCCAGTAGTACCGCCCTAGACAGGAAAAAACACTATGAAGACTGATTTCTTCAATGAGCACAAGGGGTTTGGCACACTTATCAAAAATACCATGATATGTAATATAAGCACAATAACTTGTAGACACTTAGCACACATTAGTGCTCTAATTGTGTTTTCAACAAACATCAAAACAAAATGTGGGGAAATGCTCTTTCAGGCGGGCATGGAGCTGGTCCATGTTGGTCACTTGTATCTAAGGGTCAACATGTCATCACTTGATGCAGCAGGATCAGTTGGTTGTCTTGTCATCCAGGCATGAAATTCATGAGCTCGGAGCACATACATTGAAATATGAAGTGGAAATCACGGTGGAAGTGATTGACAATTTGGCCTACCCATTGTAAACTTGTAATCTTTAGATGTATCCATCCTTGGTTATTAGTTGAGCGTGGATTTCGTGGTGCACTAAAATCTGATCATGAGGAATATCAGTTTTAGTGGGACCACATAGTTAATTTATTTTAACTAGTGTTTCGTAAATAATTATGAACATGTCTAAGTGAGCTATTAAATTGGTGTAGATCAATGGATCGTCATGCATCGCTATTAACTTTGGTCCACTACTTGAGAAGAAACCACTTGTTGTGAATGGAAGAAACTTTGGTCCACGCCGCCGTCAACCTCTACTGCTCCTCCTCCGCCTCCCTTCTCCGTGTCCATGGAGGAAAACATTACTCCCGGCAGCGAAGAGGTTACCGCTTCCGGCGCCGCCGGAGGTGAAGAAGAAAAGGAGGAGAACTCCGAGAACTGGAGTCACCGCAACATGGTTATGTCCCTTCTTCCGGCTATGGAGAAGGAAGGATTCGTGATAGAAGGGAAATGGAGGTACGACTCCGATACATCCCTGAAATCTCGTGAACGGGTCGCCTCTCACGTCAACAGAGGTATGGGATTTCCGCCATCCGCCTTCTTCCTTCAGATCGTAGATCATTATAAAATCCAGGCACACAATCTTCCTCCCAATTCCATTCTTTACCTAGCCGGGTTTTAAGCCCTATTCGAGGGGTATCTAGGAATAGAACCTAGATTAGATTTCTGGCAATATTGCTTCGGAGTGAAACGCAATCCCTCCGAAGGCGCCCTTCTGACATGCAGGACCATCTCCTTTACCCTCCGTAGGTTCATGGAGGATTGGTTTCCAAAAATAAAAACCTTGGAATCCGTCAAATTTTGGATGGGTACCTTTTTCTATCACTCGGATGTCCCGTTTCCTGGAAAGGAAACGGGCATTCCACCTTTCGTCAATTCCGCGACCACTCCCCAAGACAATTGGGCAGTGGACGCGGTCCAGACTCTGCCTCCAGATCTGATGAGGATCAAGAGGCGAATCGCCAAACTTGTTTCCGTCACTCCTCCTCTCACCGGCACAGATATCGTTCTGTGTTGGCTCGGAAGGCGGATTCAGCCCTTGGCTCATCGTGGGAAACGACTCATGTGCGACAACTCGGGCCCGGAAGACGCGATGAGAGCGACGGACAAAGCTCTATCAAAAACGGACTTCAAGAAGCGGCTAAATCAGCTGGTTTCTACTTGTGATCAGTACGAGGAGAGCCGGCAAATGTACCATGCCAGAAACCCAGCTCCAAAGGTATAGTTTCAAATCTTTGGGGAATTTTCTTGAGTTTCTTTCTTTCTCGGATTTTTTCCTTACTCGAACTATGTTTCTTTTCACAACTTCTCGAACTTCTTGAGGCTAAGCTTGACTCCGATGTCGAGTTGGACGCGCTTCGTACCAACTTTCAGTCAGGCGGACGGAAGCGCAAGAAGCCTTCCACCACTCAGGAGGTTTTTGATCTTGACGGCGTTGCCGTCGCAACTTCCAGGTAAAAAATCACATGCTTTTTCATTTCTATGCTTTTCATCGCACGTTTCTTATTTCTCGAAATCTCATTTCTCGGAACTTTATCTTTTCCTTTCCAGCCTTGCCCCAACAACTTTAAAGGGAAAAAGCTGGAAGAAGCACAAGGCCGTTTCTCAAAGAGGAGCAAAGTCGTCTCCCGCTGCTGCACCAGATACTCCTACAGCAGCGGGGGAGGAAAACTCGGCTGCCACGGATGCTAAATATCCCTTGCAGTCCAGCCAACCCGTTGCACCCGAGTCGGACGCGGGGGAAAGGGCGGTGCCATAAGAGGGTGGTCCTTCAAACGTTCTGAAGGAGGAGCCCATCCCCAACTTTGATCCCGAGTTTAAGGTAAAGGAAGAAAATTGTTTCGACGAACACAGATATAGTCATCCCTGGACGAAGAAACATTTCGCTCGTGCTCCATTAATCCGTCCCTGGCCGCAAGGCGGGCTTATAGTTAGGAATAACTACGTGTTCTTGCATCGGCAGGTCATACAAGACGGCCTTTGCCATGTCGGAATCCTCTTTGCAGAGTATGCAAAGGAATTTTCCGAGAATTTGACAAGCCTTCCGAAAAAGAGCCAGGTAAATACCTCTACCCCCAAGCATTTAGACAAATGCATACTTTTTGACTGAATGATTTCCTTCACAATCCTTCTTGTTTTTTGACTTAAGCGGTGTTTCTCTTGTCCATGTTTCAGCAAACTGCTGAGACAATCAACATGGAAGTTCTTAATAAACTTACCATCAAGAACAAGGAGGTTAAAACTCTCCTTAGTATTCTTGAAGAGAAAGACTCGGAGTTGACCTCTGTTCAGCAGCAGCTGAAGGAATCAGCAGGTAAATATCTTTTCTATTCGCTCTGTTGTTTTGATGAAATTTTTCTAAGTCATTTTCCGAGTTTTAAACTCTTCATTTTTCCTGCTTTCCAGCTTCTTTGGCGAAAGCCAAACAAATCGCTGAAGATGGTGGCAATGCCGAGAACCTCCGTAGAGAGAACTCGGAGCTTTACAAGATGACTGTAAAGGTCCAGAAGGACTTGGAGGGCAGCCAGCTGGCTGTCGGGATTGCCGAGTCTCGCGCATCTTGTAACATCCCAAGTATGAAAAATAAGCCTTTAGAATGTTTGCTCTCTGTTATTTTATGTTTTGCATCATGACATCATGTTGATTGCAATTGTTTTGCTTGTTTTCCTTTTGTTTTCCTCTGTTTTCATTTGTTTTCTATTTGAATTTCAAACCAAAATTCAAACCTTTTGTTTCATCCTTGTGATGTTACAATTTCCAAAATGTTATTCAAAATAAAACAATTATTTGCTTCCATTAAAGTGTGATTTCAAAACTGTTGTTTTGTTTCTATAAAAATGCATCCAATAACCAAACCCTTTTCAAATTCAATTATGATTTTCTTCCAAACAACAACCATGTTGAAAGTTATGAAAATTGCAAAACAAATCAATCAATTGTTTCCATCAAACCATAAGATTCAAATAAAACATCCAATTGTTTCCATTAAGAATGAAAAGCTCAAACTATTAAATTGTTCTTTTAATAATTCACTTAATCCAAACTTATTCAAATTCAATTGCCTTTTTCCATATAGCAACCATTTGAAAGTAATGAAACAAAACAACTCCAATCAATTTGTTTCAAAATAACTTGAGGTTCCAAAAACTAATTATATGTTTCTTTTTAATAAATCACTTAATCTCAACATCATTCAAATTTGAATCAACTTACAAACAGCATGTTATTTTGAACCTTTTGAAAAACAAAAACTTGGCAAATTGTGGCTGTGACACAATTAATCAATACCACATTTTTTTTCTAATTTTCTAACACCCAAAACTTGTCATTTTCTTCTCTATCTCAACTCAGCAAAAAAACAGAATCAAAGAATAAAATAAAAAGAGCAAGGGAGAAAGAGAGCACCAGCAGCCCAGCCCACTAATTCTCCCCCCTCAGGGCCCAGTACCCCTTCAGCCTTCTTCTTCCTTCGTACGGTCACCATCGGAGCTGTCCACGTGGTTCAGAGAGAACAGGCAACGGCCATCGCCACCTCCTCCCCCTCCACAAAACTCTAGCCCGAGTTCCCCTCCCTAACCCTAATCCTCTTTCCCCTCCTTCTTCCTCTCCGCCTCCAATATCTCCCTCCTCCCTCTGCTCTCTCTTCTCTCTGGTCTTTTCTCTGTAACCTGAACCTAGCTGAACCCGAAAAATCTCCACCTCTCTCCGGCGATCGCCGCCCCTAGGATCCCCCTCCGGCCGCGGCGAGGGCGGGCATGGAAATCCCTCACCGCGGGCTCCCTCCTCATCACCTCGGCGCGGACCGGGAGTACTCGAGCCGCCGCCGCCATCGTCGACATGCCGCCGGCCAAGCCTCTGCTGTCCGCCCCGAGTCTGCCCCGACTGTCTCCTCCGCTTCCTGCTGTCCGCCCTCGGGTGAGCCCCCTCCCTGTCGCTACCCCTCCTCCTCTCCCTTCCCTCCTTCTGCCCCGCACCACCCCCACGCCGCAGCCACAGTCGCCCCTGGCCACCACGTCGAGCATCGCCGCCATCGTTACCTCGGTCTCTGTCGTGGGTTCAGATACAGTTTCAGAAAACAGCCCGAGCGACAGCATAACCCCCCCGCTGCTCCCCTTCCTGACAAGAAACCGCACCAGCCGCACTGGTTAGCAGCACCCAGCGCCAGCAGGAGGTGAGGGGTTCGAATCCCCCCTCCCTCAATAAAACCATCTTTTTTATTTCCAATTGTTTTGGTACAGAAACATCTCAGTAATCACACATAAGTCCCTGAACATTCTTTTTAGGCCCTGTTTATTTTTTCCTAAGTCCCTAATGAATTAAAATGGCAGATTTGCACCCTAATATTGTAAATTGCATAATTAAATCATTTTAACTCCAAATCCAACATTTTTAATCTGTTTTCAATACCAAATTAAATGCTCTATCCAAATATAAAATTTGTTTACTGTTTTGAATATTTTAAATTGGTGCAATATTTGAATTCTTGTTTAAATCACTTAATTTTGCAAAATTCATAACTTGAGCATAAAAATTCCAAATTCCACAAACTAAATATGTTTTCCAACCATAAAATTATGAACTTTTCAAATATGAATTTGCTTCAATGCTTTGAAAAAATAAAAATTCAAATAAGTTCATGTTTGAATTAAATTCATTTAATTCTTGCTTAAACTTGTTTAATTCCTAAATAATTTATTTGAAATCCTTTTTCAACAAGTGAAACATGTAATCCAACTAAAATCTTGTTTTCTTTTCAAATATGAACTTTGTTATCTGTTTTGAACAATTTAACTTGCTGAAAACAACAAATGCTTGTGTAACATCTTTAAGTAACCAAAATTCCAAAACTTAATAAATGAATTTCTAAACTTGGTAAACCTTATTTCCAATTGCTTCTATTGTTGTTATTTTTCTGTTTTCCTCATCCATGCATCATGCTAATTCACTTCCACATGATGATTAGTTGTAAAAAAATTGTTTCAACCATAATTCATGGGCTTTCCATATGCAATCCAATTGCATGTGGGTCCATTTAATCATGTTGTTATCTTGTCAACTAGTTTATTTTGATGCATCAATTAAATGGTCATGCATCATCCCATGTTTGTGCACTATGCCATGATATTGATTGTTATCTCTCTGTGTTGTTTGTTTGCTTCTTCTCGGATAAACGACGACGTTGAGACCGACGATACTTACGACACCCCTTCTAAGGAGTTAGCTCAGTACCAGGCTGCTGAGTTTGCAGGCAAGTATTCACTCACATGAACCATCGTGTTCCTTTCAACATTGGTTACCGATACTTTCCGTTGTCTATTTCTGCTAGCCTTAGTAGTAGTTGTTTCTGTTACGAACCTATCACATGAATCCCTTAACCCTGATATTGCCTCACCTCCACTCCTACAACCCCATTGTTTGAGCCAGTGTCTTACTAGCATGCTTAGGTTGTTTTGCTCGAGTCTGTTACCCATTACTTTCTGTTACTATTTCTATTATGTTCTGGGGGCTCGATGTTAAACAATGAATCATGCTAATGTTGTTATTAATAATAATTTGATGATAAGGCACCGGCAGGAGGCCCTGTGTGGTTTTGAGGCTTGCTAGTGTCGACCCTAATAGGAAAAGGTTCTTGTCTACTGATCCATGATGAGCGCACTAACCGCATGTGGGAAGCGAGTATGGGCGCCCCCCTCAATTTGATTCGATTCGCATCTCGTCCAAATCGCCTCATTTAGTTCGTGTTTTCCATTTGCCGCATGCATGTTTTTGCGAGCCCAGGCCAGGGTGGAACTTTTGTAGTCGGCATATAGGGGGACACGGTCTTAGAGTGCTATGAGGGTCCCTTTTCTTCGGGGCTCGATTAGCCGTGCGCCCAAGGTGCTTTGGGCTTGATGCGAAGAAGAGTTGAGTTGTGTAGAGTGCCCCGCTTGGTGGGAGGCATCCCATCTGGCGGGTTATTCTTGCGTGTACGGCCAAATTGGTGCACCCCTGCAGGGATAAATCTTCTCGAGAAGCCGTGTTTTCCGCGGTTATGGACTACTTGGTGAAAGTACTGGCTAACAAGTACTCAGGACAACTTAAACCTAATGATTAACAACCTTACACCCAATGATTAACAACTTGACTAGTAATAGGCTTATTGACACAATAATCTGAACCATCATTATTTCAACTGTGTGAGTATCCTCGGATTGCTTCTTTGGATAAGGGGCGAGATCCAGGATGGGTTTGTTTGGTGGTTAGCTATAGTTGGTTACGATACGCGATCTTATCTCCTTTCTGTTAGCCGGAAGTTGTAGTATGTTTCTGTAGTTGGTTAGAGCAGCCAGTTGCAGCATCTTTTATATCCCCTTCCTTCCGTTGAACCCAAGGCATCTGTGCTTGGTGTTGACGGGCCACACTTTGGTGAACTGTGAGTCTTGCTTGCCAGTACGTTTATGTACTGACCCCTTTGGGGCTGTGGTTTCCGCAGACTACGTTTCCGAGGATCTACATGGTGGCTACTACGTGGAGTATGACGATACTGCTGACGAGTAGATAGCGGACCCGGGCAGGATCCGAGACTTCGTGGATGGGCTTCGTCTTTTCGTTTCCGGCCTCTTAGGCCTATTTGGTTCTTGTCTGTACTCAGACATGTTGAGTGCTTCCGCTGTGTTGTAATGATGATATGTTGGGACATGTGTCCTCTGGATGATTGTATTTGCTATCTCTGCTCTAATGAGAGCTATTTGCAACTTATTTCAATCTTTTGTGTCGTAGAGATCTGTTGTGATATCACTTGTTCCAATGCCGTTGACGTACCATGTGTGTATGTTTTGAAGTACGTCAATGGAAGTATTTGGATTTCTATGGGATGGTTTGCGCAGACGATGAATAGTAAGATAATGGTTGTCACACGTTTACGTGTTGGCCTGCTCATATTGAGATGCGGGTGCTGGTATGCCCCGTAAGCCATTTATCTACGGTTTAACGGACTGTGAGTATCCCCTAGAAGTCCGGGTGCGACAAATGGTATCAGAGCCTGTCTGCCTGTAGGATCCCTTTTTACTGGTCGCAGTTGAGTCTAGAAACTATTTTGTAGCTATATAGGAAAAATGAAACGTGAGAGTAGGAATTCTGTTCTTTTTCTTCTTTCCCCACCCACCCTCCCTTTTCTGGTAAGGAAGTGCAACGTTGTTTTTCTCTTCTCACCTAAACTTTCAAGTTAGGATTTCACGTATTCTGGTTTCTCTAGGATAGCTATATCTACTAGACCATAGGAATGGAGGTGGTTGTGACATGATTTATCATGTTGCCTACTCACGATTGAGAACGGAGGCGTGTAAGCCCCGGAAGCAGATCCTCTATTCCTTAAGCAGTAGATATTGATCCTTTAGAAGCCCGGATGGGTTTTCCGTAGTACCTCAGGAGTGTTTTGGTCTCGTTTTTTCCTGGTGTTGCTTCGTTATCCTGTTCTTCTCAACATCCTTTTCGTCCGTTGAAATCTTGTTGTTGTTTTCCACTTCAATTCTTCTACCGGCGTCTAATCAAAACTTCCCAAATATCAAGTCTATCTGGCCAGAAAGGTTGTTGTTGTTTCGAAAACTACCAGGCTATGAGAGCTGGCATTCCTATCACCTGGGGTTGTTTCGAGGAAGCATTCCTGAATCACCACATTCCAGATAGTCTATCCTCCAAATCAATCAAATCATGTTCAGCAATACACCCTCGATACAAAACCTCTCCCTTTATTTGAAAATGTTCTGGTGGTTTGCAAATTCCCTGACGTCTATCCAAGGTACACGATGTGTTTCACGTGTCACAGCTCAAGAGGATCTTCCCAAGAAGTTTCCGGACTTTTCTTTTCTCAGTAGGAATCTCGGGGCGCGATTCCTTCAAGGGGGGCGTTTTGTAACATCCCAAGTATGAAAAATAAGCCTTTAGAATGTTTGCTCTCTTGTTATTTTATGTTTTGCATCATGACATCATGTTGATTGCAATTGTTTTGCTTGTTTTCCTTTTGTTTTCCTCTGTTTTCATTTGTTTTCCTTTGTTTTCTATTTGAATTTCAAACCAAAATTCAAACCTTTTGTTTCATCCTTGTGATGTTACAATTTCCAAAATGTTATTCAAAATAAAACAATTATTTGCTTCCATTAAAGTGTGATTTCAAAACTATTGTTTTGTTTCTATAAAAATGCATCCAATAACCAAACCCTTTTCAAATTCAATTATGATTTTCTTCCAAACAACAACCATGTTGAAAGTTATGAAAATTGAAAAACAAATCAATCAATTGTTTCCATCAAACCATAAGATTCAAATAAAACATCCAATTGTTTCCATTAAGAATGAAAAGCTCAAACTATTAAATTGTTCTTTTAATAATTCACTTAATCCAAACTTATTCAAATTCAATTGCCTTTTTCCATATAGCAACCATTTGAAAGTAATGAAACAAAACAACTCCAATCAATTTGTTTCAAAATAACTTGAGGTTCCAAAAACTAATTATATGTTTCTTTTTAATAAATCACTTAATCTCAACATCATTCAAATTTGAATCAACTTGTAAACAGCATGTTATTTTGAACCTTTTGAAAAACAAAAACTTGGCAAATTGTGGCTGTGACACAATTAATCAATACCACATTTTTTTTCTAATTTTCTAACACCCAAAACTTGTCATTTTCTTCTCTATCTCAACTCAGCAAAAAAAATAATAAAACAGAATCAAAGAATAAAATAAAAAGAGCAAGGGAGAAAGAGAGCACCAGCAGCCCAGCCCACTAATTCTCCCCCCTCAGGGCCCAGTACCCCTTCAGCCTTCTTCTTCCTTCGTACGGTCACCATCGGAGTTGTCCACGTGGTTCAGAGAGAACAGGCAGCGGCCATCGCCACCTCCTCCCCCTCCATAAAACTCTAGCCCGAGTTCCCCTCCCTAACCCTAATCCTCTTTCCCCTCCTTCTTCCTCTCCGCCTCCAATCTCTCCCTCCTCCCTCTGCTCTCTCTTCTCTCTGGTCTTTTCTCTGTAACCTGAACCTAGCTGAACCCAAAAAATCTCCACCTCTCTCCGGCGATCGCCGCCCCTAGGATCCCCCTCCGGCCGCGGCGAGGGCGGGAATGGAAAGCCCTCACCGCGGGCTCCCTCCTCATCACCTCGGCGCGGACCGGGAGTACTCGAGCCGCCGCCGCCATCGTCGACATGCCGCCGGCCAAGCCTCTGCTGTCCGCCCCGAGTCTGCCCCGACTGTCTCCTCCGCCTCCTGTTGTCCGCCCTCGGGTGAGCCCCCTCCCTGTCGCTACCCCTCCTCCTCTCCCTTCCCTCCTTCTGCCCCGTACCACCCCCACGCCGCAGCCACAGTCGCCCCTGGCCACCACGTCGAGCATCGCTGCCATCGTTACCTCGGTCTCTGTCGTGGGTTCAGATACAGTTTCAGAAAACAGCCCGAGCGACAGCATAACCCCCCCCCCCCCCCCCCGCTGCTCCCCTTCCTGACAAGAAACCGCACCAGCCGCACTGGTTAGCAGCACCCAGCGCCAGCAGGAGGTGAGGGGTTCGAATGCCCCTCCCTCAATAAAACCATCTTTTTTATTTCCAATTGTTTTGGTACAGAAACATCTCAGTAATCACACATAAGTCCCTGAACATTCTTTTTAGGCCCTGTTTATTTTTTTCCTAAGTCCCTAATGAATTAAAATGGCAGATTTGCACCCTAATATTGTAAATTGCATAATTAAATCATTTTAACTCCAAATCGAACATTTTTAATATTTTTTCAATACAAAATTAAATGCTCTATCCAAATATAAAATTTGTTTACTGTTTTGAATATTTTAAATTGGTGCAATATTTGAATTCTTGTTTAAATCACTTAATTTTGCAAAATTCATAACTTGAGCATAAAAATTCCAAATTCCACAAACTAAATATGTTTTCCAACCATAAAAGTATGAACTTTTCAAATATGAATTTGCTTCAATGCTTTGAACAAATAAAAATTCAAATAAGTTCATGTTTGAATTAAATTCATTTAATTCTTGCTTAAACTTGTTTAATTCCTAAATAATTTATTTGAAATCCTTTTTCAACAAGTGAAACATGTAATCCAACTAAAATCTTGTTTTCTTTTCAAATATGAACTTTTTTATCTGTTTTGAACAATTTAACTTGCTGAAAACAACAAATGCTTGTGTAACACCTTTAAGTAACCAAAATTCCAAAACTTAATAAATGAATTTCTAAACTTGGTAAACCTTATTTCCAATTGCTTCTATTGTTGTTATTTTTCTGTTTTCCTCATCCATGCATCATGCTAATTCACTTCCACATGATGATTAGTTGTAAAACAATTGTTTCAACCATAATTCATGGGCTTTCCATATGCAATCCAATTGCATGTGGGTCCATTTAATCATGTTGTTATCTTGTCAACTAGTTTATTTTGATGCATCAATTAAATGGTCATGCATCATCCCATGTTTGTGCACTATGCCATGATATTGATTGTTATCTCTCTGTGTTGTTTGTTTGCTTCTTCTCGGATAAACGACGACGTTGAGACCGACGATACTTACGACACCCCTTCTAAGGAGTTAGCTCAGTACCAGGCTGCTGAGTTTGCAGGCAAGTATTCACTCACATGAACCATCGTGTTCCTTTCAACATTGGTTACCGATACTTTCCGTTGTCTATTTCTGCTAGCCTTAGTAGTAGTTGTTTCTGTTACGAACCTATCACATGAATCCCTTAACCCTGATATTGCCTCACCTCCACTCCTACAACCCCATTGTTTGAGCCAGTGTCTTACTAGCATGCTTAGGTTGTTTTGCTCGAGTCTGTTACCCGTTACTTTCTGTTACTATTTCTATTATGTTCTGGGGGCTCGATGTTAAACAATGAATCATGCTAATGTTGTTATTAATAATAATTTGATGATAAGGCACCGGCAGGAGGCCCTGTGTGGTTTTGAGGCTTGCTAGTGTCGACCCTAATAGGAAAAGGGTCTTGTCTACTGATCCATGATGAGCGCACTAACTACATGTGGGAAGCGAGTATGGGCGCCCCCCTCAATTTGATTCGATTCGCATCTCGTCCAAATCGCCTCATTTAGTTCGTGTTTTCCATTTGCCGCATGCATGTTTTTGCGAGCCCAGGCCAGGGTGGAACTTTTGTAGTCGGCATATAGGGGGACACGGTCTTAGAGTGCTATGAGGGTCCCTTTTCTTCGGGGCTCGATTAGCCGTGCGCCCAAGGTGCTTTGGGCTTGATGCGAAGAAGAGTTGAGTTGTGTAGAGTGCCCCGCTTGGTGGGAGGCATCCCATCTGGCGGGTTATTCTTGCGTGTACGGCCAAATTGGTGCACCCCTGCAGGGATAAATCTTCTCGAGAAGCCGTGTTTTCCGCGGTTATGGACTACTTGGTGAAAGTACTGGCTAACAAGTACTCAAGACAACTTAAACCTAATGATTAACAACCTTACACCCAATGATTAACAACTTGACTAGTAATAGGCTTATTGACACAATAATCTGAACCATCATTATTTCAACTGTGTGAGTATCCTCGGATTGCTTCTTTGGATAAGGGGCGAGGTCCAGGATGGGTTTGTTTGGTGGCTAGCTATAGTTGGTTACGATACGCGATCTTATCTCCTTTCTGTTAGCCAAAAGTTGTAGTATGTTTCTGTAGTTGGTTAGAGCAGCCAGTTGCAGCATCTTTTATATCCCCTTCCTTCCGTTGAACCCAAGGCATCTGTGCTTGGTGTTGACGGGCCACACTTTGGTGAACTGTGAGTCTTGCTTGCCAGTACGTTTATGTACTGACCCCTTTGGGGCTGTGGTTTCCGTAGACTACGTTTCCGAGGATCTACATGGTGGCTACTACGTGGAGTATGACGAGACTGCTGACGAGTAGATAGCGGACCCGGGCAGGATCCGAGACTTCGTGGATGGGCTCCGTCTTTTCGTTTCCGGCTTCTTAGGCCTATTTGGTTCTTGTCTGTACTCAGACATGTTGAGTGCTTCCGCTGTGTTGTAATGATGATATGTTGGGACATGTGTCCTCTGGATGATTGTATTTGCTATCTCTGCTCTAATGAGAGCTATTTGCAACTTATTTCAATCTTTTGTGTCGTAGAGATCTGTTGTGATATCACTTGTTCCAATGCCGTTGACGTACCATGTGTGTATGTTTTGAAGTACGTCAATGGAAGTATCTGGATTTCTATGGGATGGTTTGCACAGACGATGAATAGTAAGATAATGGTTGTCACACGTTTACGTGTTGGCCTGCTCATATTGAGATGCGGGTGCCGGTATGCCCCGTAAGCCATTTATCTACTGTTTAACGGACTGTGAGTATCCCCTAGAAGTCCGGGTGCGACACATCTTCTCAAGCTGAGAAAGATGCAACAACTATCCGGGACCTAGAGAACGCCCTTAACCAACGCCTTGAAGAAGGCGTTGAGATGGACAAGATTCTCGGTAAGTTTTAACGTCTTTTACCGGGTTTTTTCCTTATACTTTTTACAGTATGTTTCCTCTTTCTCCTTCTGCAAGTTTCTAACTTTTTCTTGTTATGTTTGAATAGAAGGGAACCCCTTGCTTACTCGGATTGATAGAATCCGGGATTTCGGGAAGATCTTCTCCGCCCTGAAGACTGTTGGGATGTTACTTGTGAACAAGTACATTCCCGACAAAGCGAAAAAAATCTCGGAAGTTGGCAAGCTTTTGGAGGAAATTGAGGAGGTGCCGAGCCAGAAGGAATCTTGGTTCCGCTCCGCAGCTCGTGGTGGTGCGCGCATGGACCTTGGGCTAATGCGTATGCACTACACCACCGCAAAGTCCTGGCGTGTGGCGACCGGTATCCCTCAAGGATACAAGGAAGCGCAGAGAGCCAACATCTTCGATTATGTCAAAGGGCACGCTACCAAGATAGCACAAATGGTGTCGATCTCAACCTTCTACCCGGAGGAAGAGATTCCGGAAACTCCCGAGAACCCTAGCGACAGCGACGAGGAGGCCGCCTGATTCCTGAGTAGTTGGCAGAAAAAAATTGAAGCATTACTATTATTTTAATGTAATCATCCATTGTAATGCTATCTATCAATTGTATAAACAAGTATTCCCCCTTTTGCAGTAAAATTTTAGTCTTTGCAAGTTTTCTGGGTTTTAATTCCTTTTCCTTCTAAGTTCTGTGGCTTATATGTTTTGACTATCCTTAGTGTTGAAATGGCTCAATAGTACTTTAATCTTCATACCAAGTGACTGGGTTTAAGCCTATCAGTCGAAACTCGGAAACATGGATTGTACTTAGGCATTTTTACTTACTAATTCCAGTGGCCCAACATACAAACTATCAGATAATACTTAGGAAAAAGTAAGGAATTTTGAAAAAGTATGAAAATCAGGCACGCAGGCACAATCTGGGTTTCCTTAAGCCTCCTTAGGCCAGAAAAGCATTCAGATTTATAACTCCGAGCACGCAGGCAAAATTCGGGTTAACGTTGAAGCAATTTGAAAGATCATTGGGAAATAAATAAGACGGTACTTATGCTTTGAACAATAACAATAAGGCAGATAAAAATGCACGAATTCTGACAACTTTATTTCATGATCTCAAAAGATGTTTACATAGAATTTGAACTAAGTGTAAAAGGGATGTAACTGCTGGATGCTCCAGGGTCTCTTTGTTTCTCCCAGTTCTACATCTATCTTTCTCTTTCTTTTGTGATTCGGTCTTTTAGGATCATCTTCTGTATCCCGAATGTCTACAAGATTGTAAGATCTATTTTCCTAGCCTTGCTAATGACAAATGGTCCTTCCCAAACTGCGGCTAATTTGTGCTTCCTTTCCTGCACCAATCTTAGCACTAAGTCACCTTCTTTGAAAGAACGGTGTCTGATTTTCCGACTATGATAATGTCGCAGTCCTTACTGATAAATGGTGGATCTTTGTAGCACAAGCTCTCGTTCTTCTTATACGAGATCGACGGCATCTTGTCGTGCGTTTTCGGCATCCGAGTCATCGTATGCTAGCACTCTTGGGCTATCATGGAGCATGTCCGTAGGAAACACTGCTTTTGCACCATAAACCAGGAAAAACTGAGTTTGTCCGATTGATCTATTTGGCGTCGTTCGAATACTCCAAAACACGGAAGGTAACTCTTCTACCCATGCTCTAGCTTCCCTGTGAAGAGGAGATTCGAGTCTTAGGCGTATTCCTGCAGGATAGAACTATTCATTCCTTCAACATGTCCATTGGATTGTGGGTGTGCCACAGATGCTAGATCTACGCGAATTCCCGTTTGTCGGCAATATTTTGCCAACTCTCTAATAATTTGTCCCGTTATCCGTGATTATGCTGTGTGGAACGCCATATCTCATGACTATGCCAATGATGAAATTTCTGCCAGTCACACCGTCAAGTTTTTTGATGGGTTTTGCCTCCACCGACTAGGTGTATTTATCTACTGCAACCAGTAGATGTGTAAGTCCGCCTCTTGCAGTTTTGAATGGTCCCATCATATCTAGCCCCCAGACCGTGAATGGCCATGTTATAGGGATAGTTTTGAGTGCTTCAGCTGGCATATTCGTCTGCTTGGCGTAATACTGACATCCGGCACATGTGTTTACTATGTGCTCCGCGTCTGTCTTGGCTGTGAGCCAGGAAAACCCCGCGCGGAATGTTTTTTTGACTATGCTTTTTGATAGGGCATGATGCCCGCAATCTCCTGCATGGATTTCTTGTAGGATTTCTCGTCCTTCTTCTAGTGAAATACACCGCTGAAAAATTCCGATAGTATTGCGTTTATACAGGCAACCATTAATTACCGTTTATCCTTTGCATCGGCGTTGTATCTGCCTTTGCAAGACTTTGTCTGCTCCATCCGAAACTTCTGATCGACTAAGAAGTTTAAGTATGGAATTTTCCAATCCGGGTTAACAAGCAGGACTTCAATTGACTCGGAAACGAGAGGATAATAACCATCTCCACCTTTGATTGATGGTTCATGCAAGTGTTGGATAAACACACCAGGTGGTAGGGGTTTCACTCTTTCCGATCCCATGCGGGCTAATGCATCTGAGTTCCAATTTTCTTCACTTTTGATATGAAGTAATTCAAATCCTAGGAAGCAAATGGCAAACTCGTCCACAGTTCTCCAATATTCGGCCATAGTGGGGCTTTTGGCATCCCATGTTTGGTTTAGCTGATGCTGCACCAAGTACGATTCACCATAACAAAGTATACGCTTGACGCCTATCTCCTTTGCAATATGTAATCCATGAAGAAAAGCTTTGTATTCTGCCATATTGTTGCTGGCGTTCAAATGTATTTGTAATATATATTCCATTATGTCATCTTTTGGAGATTTAAGCACTACACCAGCTCCGGCGCCTTCTTTCATTTTGGATCCATCAAAATGCATGATCCAATATTCCGACTCCGGCATTGGTGTGTTTTCCATTGCTTCTGTCCAATCAGGGATAAAATCTGCCAACACTTGGGATTTAATTTCTGTCTGTGGTTGGTACTTAATATCGAACGTAGCTAGCTCAATGCCCCATTTGGCGACTCGGCCTGTTGCGTCCGCATTGTTGATGATATCCCCTAGTGGTGTTTTTCTTACCACTGTTGTGGAATGTCCTTGGAAATAATGGCGGAGTTTTCAAGATGCAAAAACACGCCATATGTCAGTTTTTGATAATGTGGATATCTTTGTTTTGACTCAGAGAACACCTTGCTGACGCAATACACTGGATGTTGATCTGGTACGTTTTGCTCATATTTCCGTCTTTCCACTATTATCACCATGCTAATAACCCTGTTTGTTGCTGTAAGATACAGTAACATGGGTTCTTCGTCTTTTGAGGATGCCAAAGTCGGAGCTTTCATCAAGGTTTCTTTTAACTGGGTTAATGCCTTGTCCGCTTCTTCTGTCCATTCAAATTTGTCGGATTTGTTCAACAATTTGTATAATGGCAGAGCTTTATTGCCTAGCCGTCTTATAAACCTGCTAACTACGGTTGCAGAATCCTTCAATCTTTGGACATCTTTTAGGCATGTAGGCCTTGTGATATTCAAAATTGCCTTGATCTTTTCCGGGTTTACTTCTATTCCTCTGTGAGAAACGATAAAACCCAGAAGCTTTCATGAGGGAACAACGAATACACACTTTAATGGATTCAACTACATGTTATAAGTGCGCAAATTTTCGAAGGTTTCTCGTAGATCTTTCTAGGAGTGTATCTTTTTCCTTGGAAACTACAGCAATTTCATCCACGTAAACATGGACGTTTTTGCCGATTTTACTATACAGCCATCTTTGCATGCAACGCTGGTAAGTTGTGTCGGTGTTATTCAAGCCAAAAGGCATGGTTATGTAATAGTATGTTCCATACGGGGTTATGAAGGAAGTTTTTATTTGGTCCTCATCCTTCATACGTATTTGATGGTACCCGGAATAAGCATCCAAAAAGCATAAAAGCTCAGAGCCAGCAGTGGCATCTATTATTTGATCGATTCGCGGTAACGCGAACCTATATTTTGGACACAATTTGTTCAAGCCGGTGTAATCTATACACATCATAAGAACAATATTGTGTTTCTTCAGGACTACTACTCGGTTCGCGGACCAATCAGTATGTATAACTTCTCGGATAAAATCAGCTACTAGAAGCCGGATAATTTCCTTACCTATAGCCTTCCGTCTTCTTCCATCGAAACGACGGAGACCTTGTTTGACGGGTTTTGATCCTGGAATTACTTTGAGTTGGTGCTCAGCAAGTTCCCTGGGCACACCTGGCATATCAGCAGGACACCAGGCGAAAATGTCCCAGTTCTCACGAAGGAACTTGATGAGCACGTCTTCCTATTTGTCAGTCATCCCAGTTCCCACTACGAAAAAATTTGTCGGATCTTTGGGGTCTAGGATAACCTGTCTTTTATTTTTAGAGGCCTTGAAACTATCTGTCGTCTTACGGCTTTCTTTTCTGACAACATTTCCATCGGCGAGACTTCCTTAGCTAGCTCCTTCAATTCCTCCTTCCAAATCACATGTTCGGCGCAGAGGGAATTTCCTTTCTCCAGCTCGTGCGCCAATTTGTAGTCTCCAGTTATGGTGATTACGCATCCTTTTTGCCCTGGCATCCTCAGCTTGTTATAGATATAACATGATATTTCCATGAATTTGGCGAAAGCCGTACGTCCGAGTATTGTGTAATAAGCACTCTCGAAGGGCACCACCTCAAATGAGATATTTTCCTGTCGGAAGTGTTCTATTTTTCCAAAGGTTACATATAGGGAAATTTCTCCTAGGGATTGTGCTTGTCTGCCAGGAACAATACCATGAAAATGTATGTTACTATGCCTGAGCTGGGTCTCGGAAATGTGTAGCTATTCAATGTACTCAGGTACATGATGTTGATACTAGATCCTCCATCCATCATCACTCTTTTGAGCCTAGCGTTTGGAACAATAGGGCTTACGACCAAAGCATGTGTGCCGGGTTCTGGGATATTTTCGGGATGATCTGACTGATCCCAGGTAATTGGGTATTTGAATACTTCAAGTACTTTGGTGTTGGAGGAACAACCGCGTTGATTTCTTGAAGTGTTCTTTTCGCCTGTTTGGTGAGGGAGTTGCCAGGAAAGTTAGGTTACATTCTCCTTCAACTCTCGGGAATTTTGGCTCGCCTTTTCGCTGTTGTTCCTGGATTTTATCGTCAGTGTCGGATTCACTTTCTTCTTTCTCGGCTTCTGGTTTTTGCTTGCTGAATTTCCTCTTGGAATTCTTTACTTTATTCTCGGATCATACAGTGCCCTTCATATGCTTGTTGAGGCGGCACTGCGTATTTGTATGGGTAGGCTTCCCAAATTGTGAATGGTGGACACAGTTTTCCGACTTTATCTTTTCCCACTCTTCCTTAGAGTAGGAGATTGGTTCTGTGCTTCTTCCTTTCCATTTTCTGCCATTATCCTTTCCAAAGGTTGCATTTACTTCTTTGGGTCATGTTGTGCCTCTAGAGTAGCATTATTTTCAGAGCGGGGTGTCTTTTCGGCCTGAGCCAAAGCATCGATATTTCCACCTCTTGCTCTGATATCATCTTCAGCCGATGTGTGCTCATTGGCGGTGGTAAGCATAGATCTGAGATCTTTGTGCTCTTTCGAACCAACCATGAACGGTACGAGCCGGGTTTCAAGCCATTGATGAAAGCATGCATTGCTTGTACATCACTTACTCTAGAGCAACTATTCTTCATTGTTGTCCATCTTGAGATAAAGTCGACATACGACTCATTGTCATATTGGACATAATGGTTCAGCTGGTTTATACTCTTAGGACGTTTGTACTTGCCCCGAAAGTGCTGAGCGAATACTTTCGCCATGTCTTCCCAGCTATCGACAGTTCTTGATGGTAACCCAATAATCCAATCTCTGGCTCCGTCCAATAACATGAGAGGAAGAAACTACACAGCTTCCAAATCTGTTCCTTTATTGATCTGGACGGTAGTATAGTAATCTAAAAGCCATGTATCCGGATTTGCACTTCCGGTATACTTTTGATAAGTTGGACCAACTTTGGCGAAACCAGAATATAGACTAATTCTTCGGATCCTGTCAGTGAAGCACTTAGGTCCAAAGTATAGATCGTCTCTTTCCGCCTGATCGACATGTGCGGAATATCTGCCGACTGAATGGACAGAAGGAGATCTGCTCCTTTCCGGCCCATTGTTGAATGAATGTGCTCTTCCGGAATTATCCCTATTTCGTCTGTTGTCGTGTCCTTTGGAATAAGGTGAGTTCTACTCCTTGGCCTTTCTTTGTTCCTAGGAGGAGTACGGGATCTCTCATGCCTGTGAGGATTATCATATCTTCTAGCTTTTCCAGCTGGGCGTCTCGAGGCGGCATTATTTTTCCGTCTTTCCGGTTTTGTTCCACCCGTTCTTTGTGATCACGGGGATTATTTCCACCTTTCGGCAGATGGGATCCTGTTCTGGACGCTGCATCCTTCTTATCCGGAATTTTCTTGTCCTTCTTGGGATCTCCTTTGTTTTCCTTAGAATCGCCCTGAATCTCCAGGTTCGCCAGGTCCAGGTGCTCCAGCAGCGCAAGTAGCAGTTTTCCATAGGGCCGAGTCATCATGCAAATTCCCTGATCTTGTATGTCCTCGTTGTTGCTATTGTAATGCTTTTCCTAGAAAAGCATACACTCCCTGAAGTTTTGCTTCGTTGGAGTATAGATCATCATTAAGGATGGCGAATTCGGCTTTCGCGTTTTCGGCTGCGGTTTTGTAGATGCGTTCGCCCTTAGCATTTACGATGTTAACCTGTCTTTGCCAAGAAGGGTTTTTCAACCATTCTTTTGCTGGCAGTGCATCTGGCTTTGCAATTCCGGGTAATCTCGTGGGTTTTATCCCGGACATATTCTGTCTTTCGAATTCTTCAATTTCCTCCTTCTTTGCTTTTCACAGTAGCTTGTGCTTTGAGGAGGTTTTCATGAGATCGGAATAGGTGTTGTTGCTGCCGCATAAGGTCTTGCCTTCTGGCTTCCAGCACTTCTGGCGGTTCGTGAGGTCCAACCGGGGTTTTGATCAGATCGATCTCGTCCTATTCCGACATTTGGGGAACAGGGATTTCTTTCTTTTTATTCTCCGGAGGTGTGGCTCCGCTTCCTCCTCCTACTTCCACGCTTTGGTTCGCAATATCTGCCATTTTTTTCTTCTGGAGCTTGTATTGGAGTTTTTTGGCAGTCTTCTTTTTCTTTTTGGAAGAGGGAGGCATTTTTCAGGTTCTTCCTCTGTCAATTCTTTGACATCGAGGTAAGTTGGACTGGTTTCGCCATCCTCTCTTTCCTCATCTGGTGGAGGCGTTTTGGGATCTTCATCTTCTTCGGCATCCGATTTTTCAGTCGGTTTTGCCATAAGTACTTCACGGAAGCTCCCCTGCATAGATTTGACCTTTCTCTCGAAAGCGTCTTTATCTTCATCTTCGTAATCTATGTCTTCAGATCCGGGTTCCGACTCCAATCTTGCTTCTATAGCAGCTCACACGGAGTCAGCTTCCGAGTTTGCCGTTTCGCTGACGGGTGTCGGATCTTCCACTTGTTCTCTGGGATTATTGTTTTCTGCTTCTTCCACGGGATTAGTTTCTTCCGTGTTATCTGCGACCTCAGATTGCACCATGCCAATAAAGTGAGATCTGATTGCAGGCATCTCCGGAGAGGCGACAATTTCAGCACTTTTTGGCGATTTGAGCAGAATCTGGTATCATAGTTTTCCTCAATTGGGTATAGGGCGGGTGGGATAAATTTACTTCCACCACAGAATCCCATTGCCTCTGATGTTAATCCGATAAAAATATTTGCAGATCCGATCGGTAAAACGCAGGCACTTACGAGGTGATTCCGTGCTGGCATATATGATCTGTTATCGAGGAAGCGCCTGACGTCGTCGTCGAATTCCAAGTTTCCAACAGTTATTGTGATGCCGATTCCGCCGAGTATTCCCGATCGAAACGTAACTCCTGACGTCGCTTGCCCCACGGTGGGCGCCAACTGTCAAGACATCGTAGTAAGGATCATAGACGGGGGTGCCATGAGCCTACGAGTAGAGACATGGGGGATGTGGTAGTACGACAATCGAGAACACCAGGTTTTACCCAGGTTCGATACGACGCAACTAGGCGGCGTTCCTACTCCTGCAATCTCACTAAATCAGGGTTGAAGCCTAAATATACAAAGTATAATGTGACTATGGTTTCGCTAACTCGGCGAGGATCAACTTCTTGGCGAGTTGGCTTCTAGCTAATTGTTGTCTATGTTTCGTCTCTCCCGTCCGGCCTTATATAGATAGCCAGGATAGGGCTTACAGAAAGGAAACCTAGAATACTACAGAAAGTATCTAACTTGGAAAGTAAGAAATCCGTCTTCTTATCCAAGCCGCACCACTTTGGGCTGTGGTCTGGGTTCTTCTAGAATTCCGCTTCCTGCGCATCTGCTTACTGGGCCGCCCAATGGACAGTGAACCACTACCAACAGGCACCTGTAATCCGGCTCTTTAGGCCAATGCCGGACATACCCCTAATCGGTATATATCCGACACCTTGCTATGTTGAAAACTGCTGAGGATGGTGTAAGGAGGGAAAACAATCAAGTATTGATGGTTTCTCAAACTACACCATTCAAAAAGAAAAGGAATAGAAAGGTCAAAGGTGTGAAATCACAGGATGAGCCCAAGTTTTCTGCTCAGAAAAATTCTAAATGCTTTTTTGTAAGAAGAAAGAGCATTGGAAGAGGAACTGTAAAAAGTTCCTCAAGCAAAAGAAGAAATTTACTAGAGTGATAAAGGTATAAGAGTTATGCATAAATGAAATGTGTCAATCTTACTAGTATCTATGGCGTATTGATTGCTAAAGTATTTTATGAATTCGATATAGGAGCCGTGGAAAGTAAGGAGACAAAAGAATAAAAAAATATGAGAGTCAAGTTTGGCGCATAAAGGATCATCCAAGGATTCAGACATCTCCAATTTTATTTTTATAGTTCAAAAGATTTGCGATCTTCAGCTCAAGTTATTGTAAAAGGTCGCATGTTTGGCGACATACTATTGTGGATTCATAGGACACGGTCCTAGTTATCTTATGAGAACTAGGTTTTCAGAAGGATTGGCATTTCAAGTGCAAGATCCAAAGTTGTAAAACAATGGTGAGCATGATCAAATGATTAGTCATTATGATCATAGTGGAAATTCCTCTATAATGCATTTTGTCGACACTTGTAAAAATAATATTTTTTGGAAAATTGAATTGGACAAAAGTTCAATTAACTTCAATTATTATGAATATTCTCCATAAAGTAAATTTTGAAGAAGTTTCTTCATAAGAGGAGAATGGCTTATAATGTAAGAGTTGCATTATAAGAAATGACTTATGAGATAAGTACATGAAAGGAAAATGCTAATTATGTGATAAGTATAGACCAAGAATTAAGATATAATCTTATGATTATGTGAGTAGCAGGGATTAAAGTGCTTAATGAATGTTGAGCATATATTTATGAACAATACAACACCGGAAGTAACGGGTAGAAGTTTAAACACTCCTAATATTGGCTATCGGTTCATTATATGATCTAGGTGTGGTCTTTCATAAAAGATGCACGATGATCTGTGATAAACGGAAAAACTATATTCTTAGTTGAAACAACAAGGTTTCACCAAGAATGACCTAGAATGCAGTTGATCGAATGATCAAGGGGTATTATGATAGAAATAGTTTCTTCATAATACATATGGTTCATACAACCTCAAAAGGGTCGATGAAAAATGTCTCTAACATGGTGTTTGCATGAGAGTTCACTTACATCTTCGAGATGTTTGATGGACTTAAACAAATGGTTTATTGCCAGTTGTGCAAGTGGGAGACTGTTGAATGTATGCCCAAAAGGCAATTATTTGTATATCTGTTTCATAATTATGATTTATGTTGTTATGCTATAACTGACGTGGCTTCTGAATGAGATTCAGAGGAAAACTCACACCCACGTGTAGTAACATGAACAAAGTTTCAAACCCTAGTATTGCCTTTTACGACTAATTTGTTAGATGCTTGACGGTTGTATTTTCCTGGTCACAGACATTGTTTATGTCAGTATCAATAAATAGAAAATTGTTTGAAGGTAACAATATGACTGAGTATTCCCTAGTAGTTGATATGTTAAGAGATTCCATTGTGATATCTTTGTCCTTAGTGACATATCATAGCATGGTTATATTACCACATATTCTTTGACCATTAGGTTATCGGGGTTATATATTCTGGAGGTTTTACTTTGGTACTATCAAGCGTCACACCATAAACTAGGTGAACGAAACAGTAGCCACTAGGTAATTATAAAGCAGTATATTACCTCAATGTTCTGGTATGAGAATTACTCATACATATGTTCTAAAGACAATGCATGATGCTGATACAACATGTGGGTAATTCTAAAGTAGTATATTACCTTGACTCGGCAGATCCCTTGTATGAGGTACTAGGGTTTATCGAAGTCAGAGACGGTTGCACGTCGGTGAACTCGAAAGGCTACCATGACTCGGGGACACGGTTTACCCAGGTTCAGGGCCCTCGTGGAGGTAAAACCCCTACTCTTACTTGTCTTCTTTGTATTGATTGGGAGATTACAAGGTGCAACAATGGTTCTGGCGGAGAGATTGGATCTCACGCAGGACCAAAGGTGCCTTATGTGGCTAGGTTACAGCTTGATCGTGGCTTATGTGTTAGGTCCCCGGTGAAAGTAAAGTATGGGCACCTAGAGGGGGGTAAAATAGGTGCTACGACCAATTTTAATTTTTCTTGAAGTTTAGGCTTGACACAAAGGTAAATTCTCTAGATAGTGCAACTAAGGTGAATTTACCTATATGGCAAGGATAGCAATTAATGTAACTAGGAGAACACTTAATACAACAAGTACAAGTAAGTAAAGGATAAGGGAACGAGGTAACCAATGGAAGCACGCGGAGACACGATGTATTCCCGAGTTCCTCCTTGTTAAGGGAGTACGTCTTGTTGGAGGGGTGTGAGCTCGCCACGAAGGCCTACTCAACGCCACAAAGGCCTCACCCTATTCTCCGATGAACTCCGCCACAAAGGCCTAGTTCACCTTCCACTATTGAACCCCTTTGAGGAGGGGATCGATTCCTTTACAAACAAGTTTGGGGCACACACCCACAACCAAATTGGGGGCTCCCAACACTCACAAAGCACCAAGAGTAGCAAGAAGCCTAGGTTCTCCACAAGAGGAAACCCTAGGAAAAGATCCCTCAAGCTAATGAGGGGGAAATGGAAAACCGGTTGGTAAAGATGTAGATCCGGGGCTTCTCCTTCAATCCTCCAAGTTTCAACAAGTTTGGGTGGAGGAGGTGGGAGATCTAGCTTGGTGGGTGAGCTCAATCAATGGAGTCTTCAATGCAGGAGGAGCTAACCCTTGGGGAAGAAAGGGGACCTTTATTTATAGTCCCCACTTCCAACTAGCCGTTTTCTGCCCAGTTTCCGACCATTCCGGAATCACCCGGAATAATTCCGGCCTCCCGTAATAATTCTGGAGCAATCCGGATGGCAACAGAGAAAAACGCGGCCATGTCGGAATCCATCCGGATTGGTCCGGATTGCTCCGGATTGGTCCGGAATAATTCTGAATGGCAACAAAGGAATTTGCAGCCAAGTCGGAATTTCCCCGGAATAATTCCGGGGCCCGGATTCACCCGGAATAATTCCGAATTGCAACAGAAGAATTTGCGGCCAACTCGGAATCACCCGAATTGGTCCGGAATAATTCCGGGCTGGTCCAGAATAATTCCGGGCTGCACACTTGAGCTCCTTTTCAGGCCAGAAAAACATTTGTGGACCTTTAACTTCTTCACCATTTCTTCGAAACCGTATATGTGCTGATTTAAGAACGTATCCTTTGACAAAATAGCACACACGGTTAAAAACTTCTTTATGCTGTTAACAAATACACAAAACACAGAGATATCGAAAATGCACTTTCAATCTCCCCCTTTTTGGTGTTTGATGACAACATAAAGATTCACGGGGATAAACAAGATGAACAAAAAAAATGGTGTCCAAGAAATAGACGGAGTTCTTCCTCGATGTGTGTCGTGAGGCACACACTTCATAGGCTTTGCTCCCCCTATGTTTTAGACACCAAGCCGTCTAAACAAGTTCATAAACATGCATATAGATAATAATAAAGATAATAGCAAGCATGATAGTAGCATAACCACGGGTAGGGTGACACAAATAAGTCACAAGGTTCCACACGAATAATAAAAAGTTTGCAAACGAAGAAAACGAAACTAAAGAAACCGGAGCAAAAGCCTATAAGATCGAAATCAAAAGGCAAAAGACTCGTGCTCCCACCCTTGCAAAGCCCGTGAACACCTAAATAGGGACTCCTTCTCCCCATTTGGCATCAAGACGCCAAAAAGGGACAACGAGTCCAACTAACGCCCCAAGAGATCACTCGAAGTCATCTTCTTCGCGGTGCTTATCTTCCTCTTCCTCCTCTTCATGCTCACAACCTCCAATGTTGCCAGCATCATCAAAGTCATCCTCAGCAGATTCTCCCCCGTCATCACCATCAGCAGGAGGCACCCCAAAGTAGAAATCATCATCATTGATCTCGGGCATCTCAGTGGGAACATAGACAAGAGCAGCAAGAGATGGAGGATCCTCACGCACAACAATCCCAGCAGCTCTACGGTCAGCGTTCTGAATGCGGCGAGTCTCCTTGGCCAACTCCCTAGCCTCATGGGCAATCGCCCTAGTGTCACTGCACATACTGAACATGGCCTTGAAGAACTTGGCAATGCCACTAGATGGACACTGAGAAGCACCACTCGTGGAAGCAGAAGGAGTGGCCATAGGTGACTTGGACTTGGCCCTGGTGTACTCAGGAATCTCCACACCACGAATGAGAGAAGATACCATCTTCTTGCCCTTGACCACTGGATAGTCATCCATGATATCAACTCCCAGCTTGGCATTAATGAACCTCTGAATCAAAGGGCCATAAGCAGGCTTCCTCTTCTCCATGACCCCAATGCAAATCTCACGGTACAGAAAGTCCATCACATCAATCTTCCGTTGATTTTGAGGCCTGGTGAGGAACATGAGGTTCACCATAAAGGCCCTAATAGCAGAGTAGTCACCAGCCTTGATCACAATGGAGGCACGAAATATATTGGACAACAGGTTGTAGTAGGGGTACATGTTGGAGTCGAATGGCCTAGTCTTGCCCTGAGCATCAGGAGGATAGCAGAACTCCAAGATGGAGTTATCATACTTTGGGTTGTCATGAACCTTGAAACCATGATGACCATAGGTGGCAGTCCATCTGTAACCAAGTGCCTCAGAAAATTCAACCAAGTTGCTCGTGACCTTCTGATCCCCAGACATCCAAGTCATAGTGCGCATGGCATCACCCGTGCAGTGGACAGTGCAGTAGAACTGAGCAATCAGGTCTGGACAATACTCACACTCAATGTCCAGAAGTGGTGCCACACCCAACTTCACCAAGCACGCATGAACATGACGAAGATCACCATTCTTGTGCCTATGATAGAAGTCCATGTCAATCTGCGTCTGCTCACAGACAAAAGGGTTCTGAGTGGAATAGAAATCATCCCAACACTTTTGCTGAAGGTTTGCCCAAAAGCGAGGATCCTCACAAGTGAACTCAACAAAACGGTACGGGTTCTTCCTCTTGATGTGCTTCCACTGAGGGATGGAGTAGGACTTCAGATCCCCTTCGGGCAGCCTCTCAACCTCACTATCATCACGATTCCCACTATGGTGACCGGTGGTGCGACCCCTGGTGGGACGAGCACCCCTTCTAGCTGAGGCCTTTCTCTTGACACCCGGACGAGAGCCAGAACCTGTGAATAGAGGACATAGGAATAGAAAAAGATAAGTGCATGTGAAAAAAGGGAACAAAGGAACTCCAAAAGGTTTGATGTAGTGCAAGTTTTCGAAATTCTGGCAGAATCCGGAAACATTACGGAGGCCCGAAATTATTCCGGTCGAGCCCGGAATTATTCCGGCTGGGTCGGATTCATCCGAAAAAATTCCGGGCTCCTCGATCTGACTCGAGAAAAACCCAAAAATTCGAAAACTTGACTTCCTTACTGCACCAAACATTGAGGAATACCATGGAGATGATCCTAGAGTAGAACTATATGCTGGAAATCGTGGGAGTGACAACATATGGGATGGATCTAAGTCTAGATTGGTAAGTGGTTAGACTAGATCTAAGATGTCATGGAATCTAGGTATAGGGATTAGCAAGATGAACTAGTTGATAGGAACTCAGATCTAGATCAAACCCTAGGTGAGATTTCATCTAGAACCAAAATCAACCAATAAAAACGAGGAAGAAGAGATGCCAATCACAATACCTTCCATGGGGAATGTCCTTGTCCAAGGAGGGATCAAAAAAACCTCTCTAGGGGCAACGGGGACGAATGCTGCGAACTATGGTGGCTAGGGCACGGGAGAGAGGGGAAAAGTGGAGAAAGAACTGTCTCCCGTGCGTGCGGGCCTATTTATAGCGAAAACTGGCAGATCCGGAATAGCCCGAAATTTTTCCGACTGGTTCGGAATTATTCCGGATGAACCCGGAATTTTTCCGGCTGGGTCGGATTCATCCGGAATAAATACGGCTAGACCAGGATTTGCTCCAAACAATTCCAGAAATGACAGTTTGGAATAGCTAGGAATGATGTGACTTTGTGTGGAGTAAGGCATATGCATAGATGAACATAGGGAGAGGACAAATGGGCAAAACACAAAGGGGTTAGAATTCCTAGTCTTACTTCTCGGAGAAGATGCAAATAAGATTCAGGATAGCAACGAGAAGTAGTATTCGGAACAACAACTCAATGAACCAAAAGCAACCAACTAAGAACCCACTCTTCAAAGGAGAAGAGGTTGGTGTCCTAGGCCACCATGTAAGAGTTCATGGTATGCAACCACGAAGATATATCTTGGGGGCATTGCCATTACTCAACATTGAAGCTCACAATTCAACATTAGAAAAAGAGAGATAACAATGAATATTTTCTTTGGGCATAATGGGGGGAGGGAGAACCCAATGTGTTAGGATAATACTCCCCATATGTCCATGCCTACACCTAAACCAAAACACGTTTCATATATAGGGGTGTGTGCAAGATCCTCAAGTCAAACACCTAGAATCAATGACATTTAGTTCATTCCTCAAGAACAAGAATCTTGCATCGTCAAGTGGCTTCGTGAAGATATCCGCAAGATTGTCCTTGGTGGGCACATAAGATAGTGCAATATCCCCTCTTGCCACATGGTCTCGGATGAATTGATGGCGAATCTCAATGTGCTTCGTTCTTGTATGTTGCATGGGGTTGTAGGCGATCTTGATGGCACTTTCATTATCACACAAAAGTGGCACCTTATCCAAATGAACGTCATATTCCTTGAGAGTTTGCCTCATCCATAGCAATTGAGTGCAAGCACTTGCGGCGGCTACATACTCGGCTTCGACGGTGGAGAGAGATATGCAATTTTGCTTCTTGGAAGACCACTCACCAAAGACCTACCAAGAAATTGGCAAGCCCCGGAAGTAGACTCCCTATAATCTTGATCACCCGCCCAATCTGAATCCGTGTAGCCCTTGAGAGAAAAATGTGCCCCCTTTGGGTACCACAAACCAAATCTCGGGGTATGAACCAAATAACGAAAGATCCTATGGACCGCCATCAAATGGCTTTCCTTAGGAGCCGCTTGATACCTTGCACACACACCTACACTAAAAACGATATCGGGCCTAGATGCACAAAGATAGAGCAAAGAACCAATCATAGAACGAAACAACTTTTGGTCCACATCTTTACCCTTCGGGTTACGTGATAGGTGGCACTTGACTTGCATGGGAGAAGACTTGATCTTTGCATTTTGGAAGTTGAAACTCTTGATCATATCTTGGGTATACTTGGCTTGAGAAATGAAAGTTCCACGAGCCAATTGCTTGATCTCAAAACCAAGGAAGAATGCTCTCCCATCATAGACATCTTGAACCTGTCAGTCATAATCTTAGAGAACTCATTATTGAAAGCTTGGTTAGTTGATCCAAAGATGATATCGTCCACATATAGTTGGCATATGAAAAGCTCTCCCTTTACTCTCTTGGTGAAGAGAGTGGGGTCAATCTTCCCAACTTCGAAACCACGGTCATCTAACAACTCCCTAAGGTGCTCATACCAAGCACGAGGTGCTTGTTTGAGACCATAGAGAGCCTTGTCAAGTTTGTAGACATGGTTAGGAAAGTTGAGATTCTCGAACCCCGGAGGTTGCTTAACATATACCTCATCTTTTAGTGGACCATTCAAGAAAGCACTTTTAACATCCATTTCTTGCAATTTGAAATTATGCGAGGATGCATAAGCAAGGAGGATACAGATGGACTCAAGGCGAGCCACGGGTGCATAGGTTTCATCAAAGTCAATGCCTTCAACTTGAGTGTAACCTTGAGCAACCAATCTTGCCTTGCTCCTTATGACAATGCCATGCTCATCTTGCTTGTTCTTGAATATCCACTTAGTGCCAATAACATTGTGGCAATCTTTGGGCTTCTCAACCAATCTCCAAACTTTATTGCGCTCAAAATTATTGAGCTCGTCATGCATTGCTTCAACCCAATCGGAGTCCTCAAGAGTTTCAAACACTTTCTTTGGTTCCACCATAGAGATATGAGCTTGATGCTCACTAAAATGTGCCAATTGCCTTCTTGTGGATCTTCTAGCTTGAATATCTTCCAAGACCTTGTTGTCTTGGGCATCAATTTGCTTCAAAGCTCTTCTTATCCTTTTAGCACGACGGGCTTCGATCTCCGCACTATTGCGCGAAGGGATCACTTGATCATCTTGATCATTTGGGTCCCCATCTTGACCAATTTGGCCTTGATCATCATCATCAACAACATCATCATCAACTATATCTTCAACATTAGCTTCAACTTGAGGAGAGGATGAAGAGGATGGTTGATCTTGGCCTTGACCTTGACTAGCATGAATGATAGGAGTGGTTGCATCTTGCGTAGTGACTTGGTCAATAAGAGGAGGGTCTTCAACATGTTCTTGGTTAGGTTTAGCACTTGGCTCCTTGGCTTGTTCTTCTATTGTAGAGGAGGGCTCCACTTGAGTAGAGCATAGTCCTTCTCGAGTCGCCATAAGGTGTCCCTCAATGGGGCGGAAAAATCCCACACCCATCCTTCCTATGGCTTCTTGAGTTATTTCAACATCTACATTAGAAACATGAAATTGCGCCACTTGGGAGCCATCATTTTCCTCGAAAGCCACACTACAATATTCTATGACAATTCGTGAGGCTTTGTCAAAGACTCTATAAGTGTGGGATTTGGCACCGTAACCAACAAGTATACCCTCAATAGTTTTGGATTGAAATTTAGACAACCTAACACCCTTGATCAAATAAAAGCACTTACACCCGAATACACGGAAGTAGGAGACGTTGGGCTTGTTGCCGGTGAGGATCTCATATGGAGTCTTGTTCAAGCCTTTGCGGATGTAGAGGCGGTTGGAGGAGTGGCATGCGGTGGATATGGCCTCGGCCCATAAATATTGGGGAGAAGTGTACTCCGCCAACATGGTCCTTGCCATATCCAAGAGAGTGCGATTCTTCCTTTCGGAAACACCATTTTGTTGAGGAGTGTAAGTGGCGGAGTATTGATGACGAATGCCTTCTTCACTAAGGAATTCATTCAAAGTGTAGTTCTTGAACTCCGAACCATTATCACTCCTAATAGCCATGATTTGCACATTGTGTTAACGTTGCACTTCGTTGGAGAAGTCGATGATCGTTTGTTGAGTTTCACTCTTGCACTTGAAGAAATAAACCCAAGTGTATCTTGAATAATCATCGACAATCACCAAGCAATACTTCTTACCACCAAGACTTGCCTCGGGCATGGCACCAAAGAGATCAACATGGAGAAGCTCCAAGATCCTCTTTGATGAAATAATAGTCTTGGCCTTGTGTGCCTTATCATGCATCTTTCCTTCAACACATGACCTACAAACACGATCCTTTGAAAAGGAAACATTTTCTTTTAGTCCGACAATAAGGCCACCTTTGTGAAGACTTTGCAAAGTTCTCATGTTGACACGGGATAAGCGGCGATGCCACAACCATCCCACGTCCGCCTTTCCAAAAAGACACATTGTTTGAGAGTTGGTAGACTTCGAAAAGTCCACCACGAACAACTCATTTTCAACATGTCCCACGTAAGCAACGTCAAGAGTCTTGCTCCTCAAAAGGACCACAATTTCAACATCAAAAAAGACAGAGAAACCCATCTTTCCAAGAGAGCGGACAGAAAGTAAATTGTAACCAAGGGATTCGACAAGCATGACGTTCACGATAGTGATATCGGGAGCAACCACAACCTTGACGAACCCGGATGCCTTAGACGAGGACGAGTCTCCATAAGTGACGGTTGCTTTATGTCATTTGGGCGCAACTCTGTCACAAGTTCTTTGCTTCCGGTCATATGGCTAGTGCATCCACTATCAATTATCCATTTAGTCCCACCGAAAGCATAGTCCTGCAAGAGATCATTGACTAGAGTTAGGACCCGAGGAGGGTCCCTTCATGTTAGTAACAAGGGTCTTTGGAACCCAAATAGCATAGTCAATGAAACCCTCAATAGGACCAACATATTTAGCTTGCACAACACCATAATAATCAACATATAAGAAATGGTGTGGATTGTTAGTTCCCGCGGAGGTGCTACGAGTAGTGTTGTCCCTCATAACACTACTGCTCGAGGCAACATTGCTTGCTTGTGCGGGTGTGCTTTGAGTAGTGTTGTCCCTGATGACAATACCACTCGAACCACCATTGTTGGTTTTCTTCTTGTTCTTCTTCTTGGCAACATAGCCAAGACCTTTCTTGCCCAATTGTGGCCTTGGAGCACTCAATTGTGGTCTAGAAATTACCACATTTGAGCTAGGGGCCACCACTTGTGGGGTAGAGACTACAACCTTCTCAACTTGAGGGCCTTTGCCCTTGATCCTTGCAAGCTCAATCTTCAACCTAGCATTTTCCTCAATAATATTTGCATGATCACAAGAAGAAGTAGAGGTCCTAGGGTTGTTATATTGATTAAGTTGAGTTTAAAGTTGTTCATGCAACTCTTTGAGGGAAGAATGTTGACTCTACAACGCTTTGTGAGCCTTGGTTAGTTTTTTAAACTCCTCGGTTAGTTTACCATGACCAACCCCAAACTCGACCTTATCCTTTTTAGCCTTTTTATATTTAGCAAGAACAAGATCACGTTCTTTAGTGATTTTAGAAACAAGTTCATTATGAGTTTCTTCAATTGATTCAAGCTCCTCCTCAAGGGAAACTCTACCATCATGCTCTTCCTCAAGAGTCATAGAGAGGGATGCAATTTCATCCGCATCCCTTCTTTCAACCTCACGTTTCTTCTCAAGAGCTTCTTGGGCCTCTCCCAATTGACTCATGAGATGCTCAAAGTACTTATTGGTCTCCCCTTCCATGTTAGATATAAAAAGTTCCAAGGAGAGCCTTTCATCTTCTACTCTAATACTAGCAAGATGTTCTAGTTCACTGGGGGTCTTAGAGTTGGAGGAAGGTGATACCTCTGTGGCCTTAGCCATGAAGCACTTGGCATTTCGTTGAGGATGATTGTCATTGGGGGATTCAAAGAAAGATGAAGATGATGGAGTAGAAGCAATAGCAAGAGTGGCCACTTCATTTGGTGTTTCTTCTTCTTCATCACTCCCGGAATCATACTCCTCTTGAGTCAAAAGCACAAACTTGGTGGGAGACTTCCTGTTGAATGGTTTCTTCTTGAAATGAGGTTTCTTGTACTCAACCTTGGACTTGTCTTTGCGAATTAGCTTGCCACTATGGAGTTCTCCATTTTCATAGGGACACTTCACGATGAAGTGGTTCTTGTCTTGGCAATTGAAGCAAGACCTAACTTTTTGAGCCCCATCATTGCCATAGCGAGACTTGGTCTTCTCCTCAACAAACTTCTTGCCCTTGGGAGGATTCCTCCAAAACTTTTGCACGGTGAGAGCAATGAGATCCTTTAGCACGGGATCATAGTCTTGTTCCTTCAAGGGAGGCAATGACTCTTCTCCTTCTTCTTCAACCTCAACCTCTCTTGACACAACCTTGGCCTTCAAAGCAACCGATGCCCCTTTATGCATTCCAATGGCCCTAGCACGGTTGTCAAGAGCATTCTTGGTTTGCACTTGATAGGAGCACATTTCCTGCATCACTTGAGTTGAGGTCATGGAAGAGAAATCATGTCTTCCTTGAATTCTCTTGAAGTCCGCGCCCTCAAATGGCATTAGGGCAATCATGTACTTCCTCTTGATCCAAGCATCATCAATGTACTTGGCACCAACATTTGAGAAGGAGGTGGCAAGAGTCTTGAGTCTTCAGTACATTTCTACATGGTACTCTCCATCATGCATATAGAACCCTTCGGCCTCATTGGTCAAGGCATCATATCTATTCCTTTGCATACTCTCATTGCCCACAAACATGACGACAAGAGCGTCCCATGTTTCCTTGGCGGTGGAATATTGTTGAAGATGCGGCATGTGGTTAGGACCCACGGCTTGTTGAAGAATCGACAAGGCGGTGTAGTTGAGTTGACAATCTACGGCTTCCCTTCTTGTAAGGTTCTTGGGGTCATGAGGTTTGTATCCATCACGAGTGACCCTCCAAAGCTCTATACAAGAAGAGTTTAGGTGAGTCTCCATGTAATATTACCATTCACGAAAAGAAAAGGCATCAATTTTAGGTGGATCTCCTCTAGGGATTATATGAGGATGTGGTACGGGAGTATCGGGAGAATAACTTCCGGGAACGGAGTTAAATTCTCCATCTCTTTCCGTACCCTTCTTAGAGGAGTTTTCGGCGGAAGCATTTTTATGTGGTTCACCATCTACCCCTTTCTTGACGCCCTCCAAATTGTCATCCGGAGGAGTAGAGTCGACGACCTCCGGTCCATTGGCTTTGAGGAGTTGCGCCAAGACTTGGCTCAACTCATCAAATTTGGTATATATGGATGAGGTCAATAACTTTTTCAACTCATTGAGATCATCCATGGACACCTTAACCACGGACGTTTCGGTGTCCGAATCTTCTCCCATACTTAAACTCTTAGGCGGTTAAGCCCGATATAAGAGCCGAGGCTTTGATAGCAATTGAAAGTAAAGTATGGGCACCTAGAGGGAGGTGAATAGGTGCTACGACCAATTTTAATTTTTCTTAAAGTTTAGGCTTGACACAAAGGTAAATTCTCTAAATAGTGCAACTAAGGTGAATTTACCTATATGGCAAGGCTAGCAATTAATGTAACTAGGAGAACACTTAATGCAACAAGTACTACAATAAATGCAACAAGTACAAGTAAGTAAAGGATAAGGGAACGAGGTAACCAATGGAAGCACACGGAGACACGATGTATTCCCGAGTTCCTCCTTGTTAAGGGAGTACGTCTCGTTGGAGGGGTGCGAGCTCTCCACGAAGGCCTACTCAACGCCACAAAGGCCTCACCCTATTCTCCGATGAACTCTGCCACAAAGGCCTAGTTCACCTTCCACTATTGAACCCCTTTGAGGCGGGGATCGAGTCCTTTACAAACAAGTTTGGGACGCACACCCACAACCAAATTGGGGGCTCCCAACACTCACAAATCACCAAGAGTAGTAAGAAGTCTAGGTTCTCCACAAGAGGAAACCCTAGGCAAAGATCCCTCAAGCTAATGAGGGGGAAATAGAAAACCGGTTGGTGAAGATGTAGATCCGGGGCTTCTCTCCTCCAAGTTTCAACAAGTTTGGATGGAGGAGGTGGAAGATCTAGCTTGGTGGGTGAGCTCAATCAGTGGAGTCTTCAATGCAGGAGGAGCTAACTCTTGGGGAAGAAAGAGGACCTTTATTTATAGTCCCCACTTCCAACTAGTCGTTTTCTACCCAGTTTGCGACCATTCCGGAATCACCCGGAATAATTCCGGAGCAATCCGGATGGCAACAGAGAAAAACGTGGTCATGTCGTAATCCATCCTGATTGGTCCGGAATAATTCTTAATGGCAACAGAGGAATTTGCGGCCAAGTCGGAATTTCCCCGGAATAATTCCGGGGCCCGGATTCACCCGGAATAATTCCGAATTGCAACAGAAGAATTTGCAGCCAACTCGGAATCATCCGGGTCCGGAATTATTCCGGGCTGCACACTTGAGCTCCTTTTCAGGCCAGAAAAACATCCGTGGACCTTTAAATTTTTCACCATTTCTTCGACACCGTATATGTGCTGATTTAAGAACGTATCCTTTGACAAAATAGCAAACACGGTTAAAAATTTCTTTATGTTGTTAACAAACACATAAAACACAGAGATATCGAAAATGCACTTTCACCCGGCCTCCTAGCCCTTATATGAGGCGTTGTGTCATCGCGGATACAAGTAAAGGTCGATACGGTCTAGGTCATAGATGTAACCTTGCCTTGTACAACAAGGTAGAGCGTCGGTTCTCCAGACCCGATGGGATGGACTCCAAGGCTCAAAGAAAAATATATCAATTGGCTCTCAAGCCTCTCTCTAGTAGAATTAGAGGATCCAATTAGAGTTCCTCTAATTGAATTAGAGTTTTTTCTAATTGAGGTTTTGATGTGTCCTCTCCCAACTAGATATAACTTCTAATTGATCTATCTCTCATGTGTTGAGAACTCCACCTTATTATACACCTGTGGCGTCTAGTCCTGGACGACGACGCGTTGTAGAACTGCTCCCGACGTGTGTGCGAACTCTTATAGGGGTAACACGTGAGACCCTCACTCTGCTGGATCAATGTGCTGGATACGGGGAGTCGGCAATATCCTCACCCACATGCTTATTCGTGAGGATATTTTACAGGCTTCATCGACATCTCTTCCGCTTCTACTGGGTCTAGTACACGGTCTGGAACTAGATCTGAGAATCGTTATTCACTTGTATCTCCATAGATAGATCTTGGCGGATGCGTAGTATGTATGACAAAAAAAATTAAATTCTCGTACACGTAACCCAAAATTAGGTGTGTTGGGGCCACAAGAGACTTATTATATATTAATTTTATGGTTACTTGAGTGGGATAAGTTCAACATATACGATCTACCTTGGGTCATCTATTTAACCGAAATTTCAGTTGTTCTACAAAGCTATGCGCTTGAAGGCCCAACAGAGTCTACAAAAATAGAAACGAGTAGCAGACATCACCCGTGTCCAAATAAAGTGTGCACCTCAGGTTTCATCCACGCGACATTGCTCCACCAGGCTTTCACCCATTACGGAAAATTCTCTACTGCTCCCTCCCGCAAGAGTCTGAGCCATGTCTCAGTCCCAACATGGTTAATCATCCAAAGATATGGTAACCAAAAACAATTGATAGAAAAATCTTGAGACCTCATTCGATAGAGCATGGAAAGTAAGGACACTGGGCATATCTACAAGGATTCATCGTCGGTGATCTAGTCATCGTCATTATCCTCGATCTTGATTCATCGTCGGTGACATAGTCGTCGTCATTATCCTCGATCTTGATTCATCGCCCAAAGTCATTGTCTAATCCTTGTCCTCGATCTTGATGATCGTGGAAATCACAGTTTCGACTCAGAGCGTTAGTACAGTCGTCGGGGCTATTGTTGATGGATCGACCATAATTTATGACTTGTGGAGTGCTCACACTAGATCAGGCCACATTCCCGAGCTTTGTGAGTTTGGACTCGTCGATGGCGGCCTGGGTCAGGCGCCACAGCCATGGCTCTGCGGCAGGCGGGCTGTCTCCTCTGGCTCCGTCTTAGGACTAAAATTTTACATATTTAGAAAACAAACATATATAAGTATTTTATAACATAAATAACGATTTTATTAATATTTTATTAAAATATTTCTGTCATTAATTTATTATGGTTTATTATAGCTCAGTGCAAATTAGCTTAATACTTTCGTGCTTTTACATGCTTGATGTTTTTAATAATTTTATAAACTTACGGAGTTGATGCTTCAAGTTGCTATATATGTCTTTTGTGATAAAAGAAAATGTCTGCTTGATGTTTTTAATAATTTTATAAACTTACGGAGTTGATGCTTCAAGTTGCTATATATGTCTTCTGTGATAAAAGAAAATTTCTGGTTTCTTATTGTGGTATTGACTGTCCTGAAAATGGGAAACCCATCATGGTTACTCTGCTCCAACCTAATATTATAATTCTAGCTTTATATATAATTGAATAAAATTAAAAATAGGAAGAAGTTAAAAAATATAATTAAACTTATCTAGTGCTAAAAATTCCGAAACACTTTTTTATGAACTTGGAAACTTACTAAAATTGGGAACAGATTTTTTTATGAACTTGGAAACTTACTAAAGTTAGAACTCCGATTAATTTAAACAAATGAATTACTACTGAATGGATGCTCCTAGAGATTTCCTGCACCTGAGCTCCACTGCTCTCACTACTTAAAAAAAATCAAAGTTACAAAAAAATTGGGAACAAATCATGTATTTTTATGGACTAGTAATTGAGCACGTGCACATGCACGTGATATATGTCAATGTGAATCTAAAAAAAAAAGATATATGTCAATGTGAGTACGTGTAGTTGTAAGAGAATTAAGTAAATACATGTATTATATAATATTATTAGCTGGTGCAGATTCAGTCTTCAACAAGTACATGTATTATATACGATATTATGAGCTGGTGCGAATTCAGCCTATAACAACACTACACACAAAACATTAGAAATACCTAACAAATACACCAGGGAAGATGAGCACACTCACAGAGGATAATTGTGTACCAGAACATTGATGATTTTTTCGAGAACTGCAAAAGACCTTTGCGTTTGATTTCATTGAAAAGGTACAATCCTCCTAGGCGGCAGGTTACAAGCAAGGGGGATTAGTGAACGTCCTAGCTCTTTGATGAACAGATCCATCATCCTCACACTTTCAAACAGATAAACTCGGTAACCATCTTGAAGTAGAAGGTGTCGAACTCGTTCTGCGATATGCAGCAAACCCTGTAGGAAGGTCCTCGCAGCTACCCTTGCCATGAAGCTCAGCGAGTTGTAACAGAGAAGCAGTGCCACCTGTATGACGTGCATTGAGAAAATTAACATTAATGGTAAAACCAGTGTATGCCAAGAAAGTTAGGAAACCCATAAAGACGATTTTTTTTCTTGGCCAAAATTGGGATAGGGTTCATATTGATATCACACATCTCCTTATTCTTTATTTATGTTCCCATGGTCATGGCCTCTCGATAAAAATTTGTGTGCAGTGAGACCATACTATAAGCTAGCACCTTATTATACAAAACAATAACTACCAAAGCTTTAAGACTGGTTTCCGTTTGCATGTGATTACTCGTCCCTGCAAAGAAGAAATTATAGGTTCATGTCAAATTTGATGCATCAAACATTTCTCCGAAAATCCATTGTGCAGTTAGTGCTGGATCATAAAAAAAGTAATTGAAGTGCACCGACAGATTAGAAATATTCAACAGGGTTCAAGTTCATCAAATTGGATATGTATGTGCAATTGTCGGCTCACAAAGTGTAAATCTAATCTGTTTTGTTCACAATTTTCCAAATGCAAACGGTATGGTGCGTCTATGAAATATTCTCAGATATATATCGCAAAGGCATTACCCTTCACATGTGGATTTCCCCAGGAACACTTAAAACTGAAAAGATACCACAAAAAACCTTAAACTGGTGATACAATTTATAAGCTTGAACGCTGATTAAAACAATTTATTCTCTTTTAGAGTTGGATGCTCCATGTAGAAGTCCGTAGACTAATTTTTTTTTTTTTACCAATACCATCTCTAAACAATGGTTTTTCAAGTCTAAATATCAATGGATGTGCAAAAACCAAAGTTATAAGATGCTCCTTATATAATAAAGTTGCTAGAGATTATTGGCGTGATAAACATACCTCTCATATATCAAGAACTCATTGTACGGGGAAGTTATAAATACACCTATTTGAAGCAGTGACGTGAGTAAGGTTGAACAGCTTCCTCCTGCTCCACCCGGAAACAAACAAATAGCCATCAAAATTCAGATGCCAATCAAGATTCCAAGTTTGGGAATATAGAGTTCTGAACCGCACCTGCGGTTAAGAAAGTACTGGAGCACCGTCTACTCATCTTGGCAGCTAACTCTAAAATATAAATTTCCATGCATCTTCATTGAACCATGCTCTAAACGCAGAGAGCAATCCTGAAATTAAAAGTTTGTTGGGCCTTACTTGCTGGAGCGACGAAGATGGTGAAGCCGGTACAGTCATGTCGTCCCGGAAGGCGATCTCGATCCTTGTCGGCAACCATAATGTGGGAAGTTTAGTAGGGACTTGAGGCTGAACAGCGATTTGCATCATTTGCCTTGGAGGAGCAGCACGTCGTCGAGGAAGGTAAAGGGACGGGCAGGTGGAGATGGTCGGGCGGGTGCAGACAGCGGCGTCCTCGCGGCTGCGCCCTTGCGTCGGGCAGTGCGGCGACGGATCCCTCGTGTAGGGCAGTACAGCGGCGAAGGCGCTCCTGTATGACAGGCGATGGGCAGGGGGCCGTCCAGCGGCAGCGGCGGCGGGCAAAGTGAGGTCGTCCAATGGCGACGGCGTCCAGTGGCGCGCGGAGTCGGCGTTCCAGGCCTGTGGTGGGCCGGGCGGGGTCGTGCTTGGCGGCGGCGTGCGGTAACCGCACTGGTCTGAGAAGGGATTTTTTCTTTGACGGGAAAGACAGGTTTTTTTTATTAGTGAGCGGTTTGATTAATAATGGAAGGGTGTGTCCGACCAGTGTTTTAGGGATAATCTGGAGCGTTCGTTTAGACAATCTGAGGGTCCTTATTATTTGGATCTGCATCTCTCGCTCATTTAATAGTAGTGGTGATGATGCATCCTCTATACGTACAAAATCATACTCTGTATTCCTCGCTACATAAAAGTGAAAAATTTACGTATCTCATTATAGTTACAATGCAGAGTTTAAATCTCCAAATTTAGTCATTTCTGACCTCATGCATGCTCTTATATATTGCTCCCATGCACAGGAATATTGGAGGATGGCGAGAGCTTTATTCGAGCTCAAACTTCCAAAGTTGCATCCAGCAACGTGGTCCAAGGATATATTGTTGGATCAACAGTTCTCAAACCAAGAGAGGTGCACAATCATTTCCATTATGTATTCTATTTGGTCTTCGAGAAACAAGTGGACACATGAACAGGAGGGTTTTAGCCCAGCTCATGTGGTTCAACGTGTGAGAGATGATCTCGCCGTTATTGACATTCCGAAGAGTACAACAGCCCCCATGCCGGGGCAGTCTTGGCGACCACCTGATTCTGGGTGGATCAAGGTCAACACGGATGGTGCAATTAGCAATGAGGCTCGAAATGGAGGGGGGCGGTGTCTTCCGCTCTAACCGTGCTGTTTTGGGAGCCTGGAGCAAACCATTCTTCGGTGTTTCGGATCCCTTAACTGCAGAAGTACTGGCTCTTCGCGAGGGAGTACTGATGGCAAGACTTAGGGGCTTCTCCAAGATCAATGTCGAAGTGGATTGTTTGGAGGTGGTGAACCTCTGGCGGTCGCGGCACACATCGAGATCCTATGTGTCGCCTATCTTAGAAGAAGTGGGGGAGTTAGCCTCTAATTTCGATGATTTCGTTATAGTTCATGTGAGAAGAATTGCAAATAAGTGTGCGGACCTCTGTGCCAAGCATGCATGTGGTCTTACGATCTCGGAGTGCTGGTTTCAGGGTTTTCCGTCGTTCTTGATCAGCTGTTGATCAGCTGCCTAAGGGCGGATTGTAATCTCTTGTCTTTGAATCAATAAAGGACCCCAGTTTGAAGTGAAAAAAAAATTTAGTCATTTCTATATAGACTAGTACAACGGGTTTTGTATTGGTTTATCGCACACTTACAGTATAAGTCATTGAGGACACGCATGATTATTTTCAGTTTTATTTCAAAACTTTTATTTTAGAAAAAATAGAGGGTTCAGTGGAGCTCGGGAGCCAGAACCGCGCTCCTCTTCTATACCTCCAAGGTTGCTAGCTAGGAACGTGGAAAGGAAAGGAAAATTAATGGTGACGACTAACGACAACGAGAAAAGAAGATGGCATACCGTACGCACGTTTTTATTCTCATCGTAGCGCATGCACCGTCGAGATGCAGCAGCTAGCTGGTGATTATTACAATTACAAAGATAGATAGATAGATAGATAGATAGATACACGTGTGTACACTCGCACACAGGAGCTAGCTAGCTGGCGGTAGGCCGGCCGGCCGGTGAGCTAGCATTGAGACTAGCACTGCCTGACGCACTTGCACTGACGGAAAACCCCGTCGCAGTTGCCTCCGCCCCAGCCCTCCTGAAGGCACACCTGCGCGCAGTTGTGGTCCGACATGCACGCCCCCTTGAAGCCCTTGCTCCGCCGCCGGCACACCTTCGCCTCCGCCCCTGGCACCGCCGCTTCCTCTGCGCAACCATTTAGACTTTGTCACGTCAGCAACTCAGCATGCAGGCATATCATGTGCATGTACACTTAACTGAGGAGCAACTTCATTTGAAAACTGAGATAGTGTACGTACGCGCGATGAGGAGGAGGAGCAGGACCAAGACGGCCTGCGTCGCCACCTTCTTCGTCCACATGTCCGCTACCTGGCGAGCGAGTTCACAGTATGCGTATGTTGTTACCTGGCCGAGTGCTACTTCACTGGAGTTGCTGAGTGAGGTGGTAAGCTGATCGATGGCGGCTTTATATAGCAGAGGCTCGGTGGCGGCAGCTAGCTCGGGGATACGAACACTCGAATCAGCAGCATGTCGTCGGAGAAAGCTAGGTTGGCCACGTAGCGGGCCGCGTACACGTGGCGGATGCAACACACATGCGGCGCCACGTACGCACGAGAGAAGGCTCGCTTTTGGTTGCACCGGTGCATGCGTGCCAGATTGCCAGGTCTTGGTAGTCGGCACTGCACATATGTAGGGTAGGTCCGAGGTAGCGGAGAGCTGTCCTGCGCTCGCGCGGTCGTCGATCGGCAGCGCCCTTGCATGCAGGACACCGTGCCGGCCGGGTCACGCACGTCGGCGGACGGTGGGGCCACGGACCGACTGATGAACTGTACTCCCTCCGTTCCATATTAGATGACTCTCAAATAGATGTATCTAGTACTAAAATATGTCTAGATACATCTATGTGGGAGTCATCTAATTTGGAACGGAGGGAGTACATACCTTGGCGAGTGATCGATCGATCCCATGCGCTTTCGCACGCAGTACAGCTTGTGGTCTGCATGCATTGCTGTTTCACGTACCATTAGCTAAGTTGTACTAGCTGCTGAGATCCAAGTTGATCTTTTTTAAAAAAAAATGTGATCCAAGTTGATCTTTGGTTTGAGCCGAAAAGCAAACCGGCCCTAAAAAATATACAGGCTTTAAAACACTAGTTTTGGTTGATACTTTGATTTTCTTGGAATCCTGAATTTTCATTTACCCATTAGAAGCATCTTACAGAGAGGAGCGTGAAGGAATCAACGCTGAGGGAATACACGTTGTGAAGCACCGGACAGGTTTTCTTCAAAAAGGAAAGAGTCGATAACAGATGAACAGGCGCACCAAGCCCGGATTAATTCTCTATTTGGCCATAGCTACCGCAAATGCGTCCGTGCTCCAGCTTATGCTCAGTTGCTCACCCTCTCCGGTTAGCTGGCACCAGGAGGTGAACGATACGGCACCCAGCTCGACGTGTGGCGCACTGCAATGTGCATGCAGGACACCACGTGTACATGTGCATGGCACGGAGCTCCCCCGGCCGAAACCTCCTGTATATAAGTAGAAGAGATCAAGTCTAGCTTGGGCCAAACAAGATACACAGGCGCCAGAATCAGCAGCTACAGCACCTACTGTTTTGTAAAATGGAGTTCAAGCCCAAGGCGAGCGTGTGCGCAGCGCTGTTGATGCTGCTCTTGCTTTCATCATGTAAGCCGGATTGAACTCGAGAGCATCAAACACTCTTTCTATATATAAGGACTTTAATTGCTGCTTGTCTATGGACTAACTGGTGAAATCATTTTCAGACGGCGGCGGCGGCGGCACGGCGGAGGCGCGGGTGTGCACGGGGAAGAGCCAGCACCACTCCTTCCCGTGCATCTCGGACAGGATCTGCAGCGGCACGTGCATGAAAGAGCACGGCAGCGGCTGGACCGCCGGCTACTGCCACCTCAGGTTCTGCACCTGCCAGAAGCAGTGCTAGGTGTGCCCCAGCGCAGCGGCCCATCCATGGCGCCATGGTCGAAACACACCTCCATGTACCCTAATTACCCACGCACGGCTCCTTCAGCCAGTCAGGAAATGCATGTAATAAAGCGTGACGCGCGCTCACGCGCCACCCGTGTACGTACGTTACGTCCGTAGCATAATGCAAATCGCTTTGCTTTCAGTGGCATGTCATGTCATTGTTCCCTTGGACTAGCTAGCTACGTAAGCTTTCGTCCAAAATTATCAGCTGCATCATGCAGAGTCTTATTGCGAAAAAACTCGGCAAGTTTCCTCACATCCACTCACGAACAATGGTTCCAAGTAACGCCGTAAGAGAGAGACGAGACGAGCTGGTTTCAGTGCCGGAAGTGGCGGACGCCGGTCAAGACAAGGGAGACGCCGTACTTGTCGCAGCAGTCCACTGCGTCCTTGTCCCTCATGCTGCCGCCGGGCTCCGCGATCACGCCGATGCCCTTCTCGCACGCCTCCTCCACCGCGTCCTTCCACGCTGCAATATAATATATACATTTTCACATCAATCGATTTTTTTACCCACAGACTAGTAATTCAGCTTGCAAGTAAGTAAAAGCTCCAACAGGGTTTTGTTCTCACCGAATGGGAAGAAGGCGTCGCTGGCCAGAGCGGCGCCCTTGGCCTCTTCCCCTGCTTTCCTGAAGGCGATCCGCAGGCTGTCCACCCTGTTCGGCTGCCCGCTACCCATGCCCAGCATGCAATTGTTCTGCACCCACAAGGATATACATCAAGTCAATTCACTCCACCAAACAAAACTGTTCTTTTTTTTATACAGCAAAAAAGAAGGGACGCAACCAAACAAAGAATTATGCAACAAGACCATCACAAGTATTATGCAACAAGACCATCACAAAGTATTGTTGCTAGATTTTGGTGCGGTGGAGATGAGAACAAGAGGAAAATGCATTGGAAGAAATGGAGAGGTCTGGAGTTATTTAATCAGGCCATGATTGCAAAGCAAGGCTGGAGACTGACGTCAAAACCGGACTCCACATGTGCCAAAGTTATCAGAGGGAAATACTATCATGGTTCCAGTTTCATTGAAAAGCTAAAAGAAAAAAAAAATGCTTCCCCCATTTAGAACGCAATTTTACATGAGAGAGAGGCACTCAAACTGGGTATGATTAAAAGAATCTGTGATGAATCACCTATCCGCATATGGGAGGATCCATGGATCCCTTGAAATTTTTAGCAAGAAACCGATCGTGAGGAAACCAGAAGCACAGGGCAATCTGGTTCAGGAGTTAACTGATGAGGAGTTGGCTGTTGGAACAGCGAGAAAGTCACGGAGGACTTCATCGCTATTGATGCTGCGGCTATCTGCAGAATTCTTCCGGTAGGATTTTCTGAGGATTGCTGGGCGTGGACTGGGGAGAAGAACGGATGTTTTTCAGTTCGATCCTGCTACAGATTACTAGTAAGCCAGGTAAACATAAATGAAATGCCAATCAGCTCTAAGGAGATGTGTTAGGGTACTGGGCCCGTTAGTCTTAGGGTTTGTTTAGGGGTCAAGTAGGGAGTTAAGTAAACCTCTCCATATATAGAGAGGAGATGTATCGATCTAATCAAGCAAGAATTAAGAAGGAAAACCCTTCCCCTCTTGCCCGGCCGTGGGGATCGCCGTGGGAAAGGATCCCCACGGCCGGCTCTCTCGCGTCCTCACAGCGCTCTCTCTCCCGCTCAAACCCTAGCAGCCATAATATTTGGTATCAGATTGCCCTTGTTCGATCATGTCTTCACCGCCGGCCACCACCACCATACCGTCGCCCCAACCGACGACGCCGCTGGCCTCCACTGCGGCCACAGCTACCATGGCGGCGTCCTTCCCCGCGCCGGCCGCCGTCGTCTACACCCCCGAGCAGATCGCCGGAGCAATCCGCGATCTCACCACCGCCGTCCAAGAGATCTGCCTCTTCCTGGCTGGTCCCTACGGACCGCCGCCGCCCGCGCCATCAGTCGCTGCCTATGGGCCGACGCGGCTGCCGTGGTAGCAGCCGCACCAGGCAGCCTTCGCCGCGATTGCCGGGTCGCGGCAGCCGATGCTGCTGCTGTCGTCGCCGCCACTCGACGCTAGGCTGCTGCTGCCCCCGCTGCCGTTGTCCGTCTCCGGGCCGATCTATACGGCGGCCTGGGCGCCGCCACACATCCAGTCACCACCGGCGCCACCCCAACAGTACGGCGGGGCCTCCCGCTTCACCGGTCCTTACGCCGGTCCCGACGGTGCGCCATTCCACGAAGGGTCCTCTATGGTCACAGCACCGGCGACGACCCCCGCACGGCCGCCGCCCTCGGCCACGACCACGGCGCCGGTCATCACGTTCGAGCATCGGATGCCCAACGACGGGACTGCGACGACCTCGTTCCCAGCAGCGCCACCGCCGTCCCATGACAATCCCATCCAACCGATCAAGTTCCAACCGTCGCCGTCACCGCTTCCGGCTTGGATCGCTACCGACCACGTGTCGGCGACGGTGAGGCTACAGGCTGCTGCGCGCGGCCTCCTAGCGCGTCGGCATGTGCGGGAGATGCATGATTTGCGGCTGCAGCTCCTCCAAGTTGCGCTAAGCGGTGCAACGGACCTCGATTTCGTCTGCTGCGTGGGGGCTATTGGGCATGCGGTTTCCCCCACGGGCGGCGGGCATGTTGTTTTTCCCACGGGCGGCGACCTCCAAGTCTGCGACATCGACAGTCAGCCGGCGGGGAGAAGAGATGGTGTCACCGACAGGAGCACACTGCGTAGCACCACTGCATTCCGTCGCCGGCCGCCGCGAGGGCTCCCTTGGTCCCGATGTCGTCCTTGGGATCCAGGAGGCTGCAAACGCACAAGTTCGGCGCGCGGAGGATTCTCTTATCGTTCGGAGTAAAAAATAAAGAGTCGGAGTCTCATTCGGGTTAGCTTATTTTAGGTCAATAAAATAGGCCGAGACGTAAAAGGCTTATTTTTTTAGGCGTTAGGTTTGTGTGGGGTCGAATCGTCGTTAGGTTGCAGCTCGAGGACGAGCTGCATGTCCAGGTGGGGTGTAGTGTTAGAGTACGTGATGGGCCTGGGCCCGTTAGTCTTAGGGTTTGTTTAGGGGTAAGTAAGCCTTGCTTGGGAGTTAAGTAAACCTCTCCGTATATAGAGAGGAGATGTATCAATCTAATCAAGCAAGAATTAAGAAGGAAAACCCCTCCCCTCTTGCCCGGCCGTGGGAAAGGATCCCCACGGCCGGCTCTCTCGCGCCCTCGCAGCTCTCTCCCGCTCAAACCCTAGCAGCCATATCAAGATGCATAACTGGTATCGGAAGAAGCTATGGAAGCTTGACGTCCCACCTAAAGTGAGGTGTTTTTCGTGGAGAATAATCAAAGGTTTTATTCCTTGTCAAATACTGAAGAATCGTCATATGGAGGAGGGCTAAGGAGGAATCAGTTATTCATGCCCTGTTTGAGTTTTGGCAAGATTTGAAGAAAGCAACACAAATTAAAGTTCCGGAATTATGCCCAAGGTCGTGGGCTACTGATCTGCTTGATATAAACATTGTTCCTGGAGAAAAAGCTACTGTCTCTTACACGGCTGCTGGGCAATTTGGACTGAGGGATACAATTTGGCATGGAGAGAGGGGGAGATCGGTCCTTGAGTCTGTCAAATGGACTCCAGATACTACAATGGATCTTGCTCGAGTGGGTAAAGCTCCAAAAAAACCTCGGGTAAAGGCGCGATGGAGAAAACCTGATCAAAACGTCTACAAAATAAACGTTGATGCAAGTTTCCGTGAGGAAGAGATGCAAGGAGCAACAGGATTGGTGGTTCGTAACCATGCTGGATCTTGATTATGGGCTCAAGCTATCTGGTACGAACACGCTGCAAATCCTATGATCATGGAAGCTCAAGCTATTCATGACGCCATCAAGCTGGCTGGGGAAAGGTTACTCCAGGTGGAAATGAGTCTGATGCTAAAGAGATAGTAAAGCTGATGAATGAACCTGGGATGGGCAGATCTGAAATTGCCGGTATTGTCCAGGAAGTGAAGGAGCTTAGTAGTATTTCTTTCTCTAGCTGTAGCATTGCATTTGTTGGTAGAGATGCCGACAAGGCAGCCCATTGATGTGCTAATAGAGCTGGTATGCAGAGACGGAGGTGTCTCTGGCTGAACTATAAGCCACAATTTTTAGAAGGCACTCTCGAGAATGATCGTAATATTCCTGATTAATATATAAAGCCCCTGATTCCCCAAAAAAGTAGTGATTTTTTAGTTCGCAGTTTGCACTGCCTTGCCTAATTTCAGACACCGATCAATGAGAAAAAGAAAAACAGGGCAATAATTTCCTTGCCGAGAACACCAGATGAGAAAAATAAAAACAAGGCAATAATTTCTTTGCGGAGAACACCAGGTATCTCAACCTTACGTAGCGCTGTGCACTAGTAAAGCAGGCACGGAGATAAGACCGGTAAGACCAAAGTCATAAGCTGGTGAAGGAAGGTCGAAATACACCTTATGTGGGATAAAAATACTGAACGGCTGGAGATATCGCAACAGTTGTGGTGCAAACTGCAATTTACTCTTTTTTCTTTTCCTCGGCAGAGTGGGAGAGACGCACTAACCTTGGCGATCACAATGGCGTTGCTCTTGACATGCTTCACGCAGAGCCAGGCGAACTTGGCATCCGAGAGTTCGTTGTCCGTAGGGGCCTTCTGGGAAACCGTCGTGAAGGTGATGTCTTCCGGGGCTAGATCGTCCGACTCTTGGGCTAGCCAACCGCCGCTAACCTGCCTGAGCGACAACATCCCTTTTCCGCTTTTCTTTGCCTCGAGAATCCTCAGCGTCTTTGATTTCCCCTTGAGGACCTCAAGGCCCTTCGCTGTGTATCCTGGAGCGACCACAATCTCATAGAACATCCGTGTCTCACCATCGGTTGGACTTCTGAATTCGCGAATTTCCTTTGCAAGATTCTACAGAAAGGGAAACTTTAACAATAAGCATACATGAATGCACCATGGCCAGCATAAGAAGTATAAAATTATTAGAAGTTGTAAAATATAATATTAGAGTCTAGTGGATACCTCGTCAATTGTGGTGTTAAATGCAACTATCCCACCAAATGCGCTCACAGGATCTCCCTTTACGGCCAACCTGTATGCCTCAAGCACATCCTGTCGGGATGCAACGCCACACGGATTGGTGTGCTTAACCACGACACACGTGGGATTCTCGAACTCTGACACACAGTTCCATGCAGCATCAGCATCCAAGTAGTTGTTATAGGACATTTCCTGCAAAGAGGAAAGATGCCACTGATGAGAACCCCTGAAAAAGCATCGCTGTACTTTTTGGCAGAATGACCTCACAAAGAGCAGTAATTCCACCTAACAGGTTGTATACTGAACAAGCCAAATACTCGAGTCCGCTTAAAAACAGAATGATCTACGTGTTGTTTGAATAATGTGTTCTTCCCTTTGTCCAAGCAACAACTGAAAAACATAACCTTCTCACCTTTCCATGGTGTTGAACTGCTGTTGCAATACCACCGGCATTGAATACAGAAAGACTCTTGTCACCATAAAAGGCCGCCTTTTGATGAGGATTTTCACCATAACGAAGTGTAGACTTCAGCGAGAGGGGAACAGTAAAACTTGGGGGAAATATATCTCCTGCATACATAAGACCATGACAATGTTATATCTGACAAAATTAGTACTCCCCCTGTCCCGTTTTACCTGTCGCAAGAAAAGAACTAGCCTAGTACAAATCTTCTATACAGCTCACGACAACTAAAACGAGACAGAGGTAGTATATAACAATCAGATCATTTACTAACAAAAGAGCCATACCTTTGTTAGATTGCTTCCATAGCCACTCTGAGACAGCTGAATCGTAAGAAGCACAATGCTGGAATGCTTTCCATGCCAGCATTCTGCGGAATTGCTGGTCATCTTGTTTTCCTTGCAGATACTCCAATAGAGCAGGGTAATCTTCATGATCCACAACCACAAGAACATCCTTATGATTCTGTCAGGTATAACAAGGATGTCACAATTAAGAAGTACATCAGTTCCTGCTGAAGTACTACATAAATCTCAAATACAGATGAATAAATATATACTTCTACTCCCTCCGTATCAAAATATAAGATGTTTTAGCGTTTTCTAGACAAAACGTATCTAGACATGCTTTAGTGTGTAGATTCATGTGCATCATTAAAACATGTCTAGGTACGTGTTGTCTAGTAAACGGTAAAACATCTTACATTTTGATACGGAGGGAGTAATAAGTAATAAGCACAATATACTTCAACGTGAACTGATGTTGCGTGAACATAGTGATGCGACACTGCAACATGCATCTGAGCTTATAACTTCAAATGAGCAGATCAGTCACCTTCGCTGCAGCTCGGATCATGGTAGGACCACCAATATCAATATTTTCAACCCCATCCTCAAAAGAAATTGCACCCGAGGTGACCTTGTTATAGAATGGATATAAATTCACCACAACCACATCAAATGTCCCTGTGCCCCCAAAAAATGTCCTAGTTAGCTGACAATACAAGTCAATATTGTTATCTCATAGCATGACACTTGGAATAATCGTACAATGGTCAATTTAGAGAAGATGGGACAAAAGAACTAATAAGCTCACCAATTCCATGCTCATTCAATGCTTTAAGATGATGCTCCTGGTCTCTTCGGGCAAGAATACCACCATGTATACTGGGGTGCAATGTTTTTACTCTTCCATCAAGCTGCAAATCACCAAAAAAGAAAAGTACATGGAGATGGAAATAAACAAAAATTACTCAATATGCTGCTTGACATCCTTTAATCACTACTAGGCAAAACACAAGGTTGTCCAAAATGGACTGCAACAGTAAAAATGAATTGGCATTGTTATCCTCTATCAATTATAGAACTACTATGAGGATTCAGGAGGCATCAGAGGGAAGAGATTTGAAAATACATAATGCTTATATGTTGAAGAAACAATTCATGAAATGCAATTCACTTCCAAATAAATTTGATTCAGGAATTGGTTTATTCGTTATGATAAACAATGTTTGGAAGAAAAAACATTTCAAAAGATGCTGCAGCAGCTGAACAAAAATTTAAATATACCATCTCGGGAAAATGTGTAATCTGTTCAACTTTCGTAACATTCACTCCAGCTGCTTCGAGACTTGACGCTGTACCACCCGTGGAGATAATAGAAAACCTAGATGAGCAAAGTCTTCATAAGATCCTTCACAACTAGAATGGATATAAAAATCAACATTGGTAAATCTAAGCTGGACGATGCCTCTATTGTATAAAATTAAGCTTCATAAATATATCAGTAAATCATCTATGACACAAACTGTCAGTTTATGAAAATGTGCAGCTAGGCGAGAATAACTTGTTTATAGGAAGGCTACATCGAACAAAGCCTAACTTAGGGAAAAGGCAATATATATATATATGATAAATTAGAACTGCCTGAAGTAGGCATTGATGTACAAGTTCATTCGTCATAGAGATGCATGGATAAGCTATAAAACACAGCAAGACTTAACACAGACTCTCATTAACTTGAAACAAGAAGGCAAGTGTCAGTTATACAATTTTAATTTTAAAGGGGAGGGGAATCCCACGAGACGAAAGGACTACCCCAAGCTCTGAAGACCCCTTCCAAGATTGGCCAGGTCGGTTTTATCTGACAATGATATCAGTGCTTGCTTGACTCCTGTTGCTGTTGGAAGATATCATTAATTAGTTCATTCCTGACATGTCCGTAAGTCATGAACAAGATAAAGTTAAATAAGAAGAATATACATCTCTTGAGACTTGTGCTACTTGACTACTTGTTCAAACACATAAGCCCCAACAAGATTAATCGATTTTCTCATAGTAACAAACTAAACATGTTCGTCAGACTTCTGTATTTCCAGACAGAAACCAAACAACCAATACAAAACGCTGTCAAGAAGACAGTACATATAACTAGCGAGTGCAGTACAATGTGTTAATATAATATTCCCTCCGCCCCGAATTAGTTGACGTGGATTTCTCAAAACATGAATGTATCTATATACTAGAATATGTCTAGATACGTCCATATTTTGAAAAATACACATCAACCAATTTGGGACGGAGGGAGTAGTTTGCATGTACAATCAAGAGAGAATTCCTTATTTGACACTACTTCAAGTTTCTCTTCCTTATTTGACACTGGGAAAATATTTCTTCCCTATATGACACCAGTTGAAAATTTCTTTACTTATATGACACCGCCGTCAACTCTGTTAGCGCCAACCGTTACTTTTGTTTTTCTTGGACGAAATTGCCCTTGTTATCAATCTATACGCAATGCTGGAAAAGAAAGATGCCATGGGCAGATGGAGCTGGATGCCGCCCTGGAGACCTCCGGCGAGGCTGCCGTGCTACTTTGGTTGAGCGTTTGCCCGTCCACATCAGCAGCCGGGTCGCAGCTTTCATCAGCCCGTCCGAAGGCTCACCCTCGCGCCCCTGCGTTCCACTCCGCCGGGGAGCCTCCCCTTGCCTCTCCCTGCTCGCGATCGGGACCATGCACGTGCCCAGGGCAGGCCGGCCGGCCGAGCACCTGCCCACCACGTTACAAACTCGTCGGCAAGGTCAACCATGCGCGCGCGGTCGTCGGCAAGGTTAACCATGGGCGCCTCGTGTGCGAGCGCGGTGGCCGCGCACGGAGGTAGGCGGCGTGCGCTGCCTGAAGGCTCGACCAGTCGTCCGATTCGGTGGGGTCGTGGTGATCACGTCGTGCACATGCGCGTGGTGCTTCTAAAGTGAGCGGCATGCAGGATTCGCGTGGCACCGGTGAGCATGATATGCAATGGGCCGAGTGCAGTATGCATCAGCCGCAAAATGAGCTAGCTCTTGGTAGTGGTATATTTTTCTTGTGTGGAAAAACGTTGGTATATTGACCGGTAGCTAGTGTGGTACTCGGTTGCAACTTGCAAGTCCAATTTTTTTTTTTTTGTACTCTGTTGAACTAGTAGTCTAGTAGGTGTACGAGACGATGCAAAAATTGGCAAACTTTTGTATATGGATTTGTGATATATTGATTTGTGAAATTAAGAAATTAGAGCGTGTGACACATGGGTCTATTTTGTATTTGTATGGATATAACGAGCATGTCCTACGTAGATGGCCAATTTAATAATTTTAAAATCAAATGTTATGTGACCAAATGTTCAAGGGTCTCATTTGGTCGTTTAACCATGATCAGATGTATCACGGCACTGCTGGTGTTTTTATCCTAAAAAAATTGTCCTGTGATACACCAGGGGCACAAGCGTCTTTTTACATTCCGAGTTAACACCGTTGGAACTCAAAATGAACTAGAGTGTTGAATAAGGAAAGAAATTTGTAGTAAGTGTCATATAGGGAAGCAAAAATTTCCTAGTGTCAAATAAGGAACTGAAAATTTAACAAGTGTCAAATAAGGAATTGCCTCTACAATCAAACCGCATGCCTTAGGGGTTATGAAATCTCTAATGGCATCAGTACACAAGGTTCTAGTGACTCTTGTTCAAACATGATATGACGAATTGCTCTTAGACTTAGCTAGGGGAAGAGGAAGTCAATCACAAATTCCTCAACAAAGAAGACCCACACAAATTGCACCACAGACAAGCATCACTAATCCACTTGTATAAATCTGGCAGCAGGTTGCTTATATAAGCTAATTCGATGTTCCACGAAGTTGCTACTTATTCGTTCCTGACACATTCGCCATCAGGGTTTTGAGAGGGCTCAAAGTGATTTCACACACGTCTCTAAGATGCAAAATCAAATCAATCCTACATCATCGAAGCAAAATCTACTTGGAAGATGTACCGGTAAACAGTTGAACGAATCGTATCGCAGCATTACAAAATAGAAAGGAGTCCCGAAACGAAACCCAACAAAAAAAAAAGTGCAGAGACACCCACCGCTGGAGAGCGCGCCAGCGTCCGCCGCGGCCATGGCTGTACCCGGCCCACGCTCCGCGGGCGAATACGACGACAGGGAGATGCGGCGGGTCTGCAAGCAAAGAGACCAAACCGAACGTGGTACGCTCAGCAGGCAGCGAGACAAGTAGAGAAACTTTGGATAGAACGGGGGCGAGTGGGCGGCCGAGGGAGTACCGCCGGGTGGAGAGGAGCGCGGAGGAGGTGGCGGCCGTGAGGAGACGCGCGGACGCCGGCGACGAGTTTGGCGGCGGCGGCGGCTGGGGAGCAGGGTGAGGCGAGATAAAGTGGCATTCTCGGTATTCCTGTACTTTATGCTTCGGTCGGGAGCGCAGGATTTTTTTTGAAGATATAAAGGGGCGAGGTGCTGCGGCGGTCGCTTTGGCTTTTTGGCTTGTGGTGCCTAGAAAGGGGGCGGGATGGCAGTGTAGGACGAAAGCTGATTCGGTTTTCGTAGGACGGCGTGATGGTGCCGCGGCGTTGCACCGCAGGGGGAGTTGCGATGGCTGGCGGCCGACGTGCAGCGCCCAACGGGAAGGGGAGCGATGCAGGCTGGGCGGCGCCGGTGCGTCCGTGCGCGTGTGGGTGTTGCGGCTGGCGCATTGAAACGGGTTACCTAGGTCTCAAAGTATCTCCACGGCACTCATTAGGGATATTAAAACTGGCACAAAAGGGAGCTCTTTCACGTCCTATATGCTTTCAGCCGTCCGATCCCTCTCCCTGTTTGTTCGTAACCGTTAGATGCACTGTAAATCCCGAACTGGCCCACATATCCCTAATGCAGCTACTTTGGAGAACAAATTGGCCTGCGCTCATTAATTGGGCTTCAAATGCCCAACTAAAGAGGAGGCCTCTCACGCCCTGTGTGATTTCAGCCGTCTGATTGTGTCATCCAAACGTTTTTGGCCGTTTGATTATCTTTCCTTAATTATCCCTAGGCGACGGTACTCTGGGCATCAAATTCGCATTCCCTGGTCAATTGGGCCAAAAACACACGCTAAAGCCCACTCAGTTGGTCTTCTGAGGCGAGGAAAAAAAGGAGGCGTGACCTGGAGAGGTGTTCACGCGCCTCTTCCCATCCCGACCTCTCCTGCGCAAATCTTACCGCGCCGCCGACTCCTGCTGTCACCGACGATGAACATGATCTCGAGCAGCGACTCGCGCCGCGCCGCCGTCCTCCGGCAGCCTCGCTCTCCTCATGTCGGCTGCCTCGCCACACATTCGACGATCCCTGCATCTCCGGAAGATCCGTGGCGCTGGTCCTCTCTCGGACACCCTCGTTGCCGCACCGCAGAGCCGGACGGGGGCGCTGAATTCGACCGCCCTCCTTCCCCTCTACAAGATTGACTATCTTCCCCTAGCTCGCCACCAAGCTCCCGCTTTTGGTCGTTGTCCAACTCGTTGACAGACGAGGGCGCCACGAGTTAGCGCCGGAGGTCGCTGTGCAATTCCCCTAAGGCTCAACCGTTCCCGAAGGCCTGAAGGTAAATTATTTTGGCGCCACAGTATCTCACAATTGTTGCCGATGCATGAATTGATACAACACCTGAACTCCTGAAGACAAATGCAGATCACAGGAGTACATTTTTCTGCTAGAAAAACCGAGCATGTAAGGATGATCACTTTATGTAATTTCCTGTTTGAAATTTCCATGCTTTGCTGTCGCGACCCCTGCCATCCTAGGTTATTGAGTAGTTGTTTATTTTGTAGCCATCTCAAGTCAGAGGTGACAGAGGCACTCACAAGTCAGGTGAAGTGCAGCTGCCTCTTCTCCTCCCATCCATTTACTTACCTCCAGAAAACTCATGTTGGTAAGCTCCTGCGAGTCATCTTCCTACAACTGTTCCTTGAATAAAACACTCTATTCACCAGCTCTATGTGCAGGAGATTGAAGCACTTGAGCAGGGATTCATGTACTTAGTTTTACCTCATTTTCTCTTGCAAATAAAATCATCAAAACCTATGTACAATTAATTATCTTTGTCTTTGTTTGATGCTTTCTAATTAGCAGTACTTTGTGTTCGATAAATCAGCGCAGCGGTACTTTCTTTGTGCATACTTTTGAGAAACTAAATTATGTTAGCGCTTGCAGGTTGGTTTACAATTCCATCACATGAAGAAAAATATATACTATGGATAATCTCCAATACTATGCAACTCGAAACACCCTCTCCAAGTGTTTTTAACCAGCTTCATGCATTTCGCCATCAATGCTACTTATACCGAGAATTGGCATAGGAGGTCAGGCAGTTAAGGCTGAATTCGACCGCCCTCCTTCCCCTCTACAAGATTGACTATCTTCCCCTAGCTCGCCACCAAGCTCCCGCTTTTGGTCGTTGTCCAACTCGTCGACAGACGAGGGCGCCACGAGTTAGCGCCGGAGGTCGCTGTGCAATTCCCCTAAGGCTCAACCGTTCCCGAAGGCCTGAAGGTAAATTATTTTGGCGCCACAGTATCTCACAATTGTTGCCTATGCATGAATTGATACAACACCTGAACTCCTGAAGACAAATGCAGATCACAGGAGTACATTTTTCTGCTAGAAAAACCGAGCATGTAAGGATGATCACTTTATGTAATTTCCTGTTTGAAATTTCCATGCTTTGCTGTCGCGACCCCTGCCATCCTAGGTTATTGAGTAGTTGTTTATTTTGTAGCCATCTCAAGTCAGAGGTGACAGAGGCACTCACAAGTCAGGTGAAGTGCAGCTGCCTCTTCTCCTCCCATCCATTTACTTACCTCCAGAAAACTCATGTTGGTAAGCTCCTGCGAGTCATCTTCCTACAACTGTTCCTTGAATAAAACACTCTATTCACCAGCTCTATGTGCAGGAGATTGAAGCACTTGAGCAGGGATTCATGTACTTAGTTTTACCTCATTTTCTCTTGCAAATAAAATCATCAAAACCTATGTACAATTAATTATCTTTGTCTTTGTTTGATGCTTTCTAATTAGCAGTACTTTGTGTTCGATAAATCAGCGCAGCGGTACTTTCTTTGTGCATACTTTTGAGAAACTAAATTATGTTAGCGCTTGCAGGTTGGTTTACAATTCCATCACATGAAGAAAAATATATACTATGGATAATCTCCAATACTATGCAACTCGAAACACCCTCTCCAAGTGTTTTTAACCAGCTTCATGCATTTCGCCATCAATGCTACTTATACCGAGAATTGGCATAGGAGGTCAGGCAGTTAAGGCTGAATTCGACCGCCCTCCTTCCCCTCTACAAGATTGACTATCTTCCCCTAGCTCGCCACCAAGCTCCCGCTTTTGGTCGTTGTCCAACTCGTCGACAGACGAGGGCGCCACGAGTTAGCGCCGGAGGTCGCTGTGCAATTCCCCTAAGGCTCAACCGTTCCCGAAGGCCTGAAGGTAAATTATTTTGGCGCCACAGTATCTCACAATTGTTGCCTATGCATGAATTGATACAACACCTGAACTCCTGAAGACAAATGCAGATCACAGGAGTACATTTTTCTGCTAGAAAAACCGAGCATGTAAGGATGATCACTTTATGTAATTTCCTGTTTGAAATTTCCATGCTTTGCTGTCGCGACCCCTGCCATCCTAGGTTATTGAGTAGTTGTTTATTTTGTAGCCATCTCAAGTCAGAGGTGACAGAGGCACTCACAAGTCAGGTGAAGTGCAGCTGCCTCTTCTCCTCCCATCCATTTACTTACCTCCAGAAAACTCATGTTGGTAAGCTCCTGCGAGTCATCTTCCTACAACTGTTCCTTGAATAAAACACTCTATTCACCAGCTCTATGTGCAGGAGATTGAAGCACTTGAGCAGGGATTCATGTACTTAGTTTTACCTCATTTTCTCTTGCAAATAAAATCATCAAAACCTATGTACAATTAATTATCTTTGTCTTTGTTTGATGCTTTCTAATTAGCAGTACTTTGTGTTCGATAAATCAGCGCAGCGGTACTTTCTTTGTGCATACTTTTGAGAAACTAAATTATGTTAGCGCTTGCAGGTTGGTTTACAATTCCATCACATGAAGAAAAATATATACTATGGATAATCTCCAATACTATGCAACTCGAAACACCCTCTCCAAGTGTTTTTAACCAGCTTCATGCATTTCGCCATCAATGCTACTTATACCGAGAATTGGCATAGGAGGTCAGGCAGTTAAGATTTTTAATGTACGCCTACTCTTTTCAAGTGTACGGACCATAAGGGTGCCTACTCTTTAATTATGCATACCCTCTCATTGCTTAAATTTTTTCAAGAAATTTAAATCTTGGATGCTTTTTTGGGTTTTCTGCTGGTACTATACAAAGATTTTATTCAGGTCAACGTTCACGGAGATGATACTGGAACTTCATTGTGACATGTTCATCTTATCCTGCTTTGGCCTCATTGTGCACCCAGGGGCAACGAGCAACACGAAGTGTGCGCAAAAGGTATAAACTGAACCATTTTTGTATTACACTGAAATTTGACAGGAGATTAATAATACAACTGATAGAATATTATGTGTTGTTTCTGATTTATTATCACTATGGGCCCCCTTGGGTTAGAGAAGACTTTAGATGATTACATTTCTCGATAATGTGAGGTTTCAACCGAAGATAATCAGGAAATTTTATTTATTTGCTGGAAAGTCTTTCATCATTCCCATTGCCTGGTAGCACATATTTTTGCTGAAGCTCTCTTCTATGTTGTCCACTAGAATGACTGTCTATATGTAAAAATTAAAATATGTGTTTTCAGCTGTTAATGCCACATTCCCTAATGGAAAGTATGAAAATAATAATAAACTGGCTATCTTACAAGCACAAGTTTTTTTTTAAACATGTAAGTGCCTGCAGAAATTGTCATTTGCATACGATCGTCCACTCTGTGAGTTGTTCAAATTAAGCAATCTGAAAATAGGGTAGACAAATTGCGTAGAGAGAGGACTTCCACATGAGTGCACGCTTGACTACCTAGCAATTTCTTTGCTCTAGCAAAGCACTATGAACAAAGTGTCGAAGTTGATTAATTAGTTTGATGTATTGTCACCCTTTGCAGTCCATATTACCGGCTTGTGGCCAATATTGTTTACATTATCATGCATTGGAGTCCCCTCAATCAATATATGTACTAGCTTATGGCCAATATTATTTGCATTCTCGTGCAAGCCATTTGAAGTTATAGCATTCCCGTGGTACAAACAAATATATCTGATTTCATTGCAATATATGTATTCGAACCAATATCCAATAATCTGTTTGAAGTCGCCTTCGTCCATGTGTATACTGTTTGTAATATCTTATCTTTCATATCTCAGCCTTCCAAATATCCTTACATATTTGTACCATTTTATTGAAAAATTGGTCGTGCGCGGCAACGCGCGCCTACATGATCTAGTTTAAATTATGTCCGGCACCTCTCAGTTGGACCCTTTGAGGGCGTCGGATATTTGTCCATGAATTTGATGGACGGACACAGTGGCACCCGCAAACAAAAAAACCAATAAAAAACTTGAACACGGAAATTTATTGATAACTAGTAAAAGTGCCCGTGCGTTGCACCGGGTTTTAGAATTAATCTTTGTGAAATCATGTGTGAACCTTGCGCGGACTGTTCAAATATTTCACCGAAAACTTACTTTTTTTCATTGTCCTCGAACATATCGTGGGGTTTGAATTTTTTTAATGTCCATTTTTACCACCCCATATATTTTAATGATATTAAATTTGGTAATATAAGTAATTTTAGAATTAATCTTTGTGAAATCATATGTGAACCTTGCGCGGACTGTTGAAATATTTCACCGAAAACTTACTTTTTTTCATTGTCCTCGAACATATCGTGGGGTTTGAATTTTTTTAATGTCCATTTTTACCACTCCATATATTTTAATGATATTAAATTTGGTTATATATTTAGACTTGACATAATGTCGTCGGCCCCTACATTTTTTTGACTTGTCGACATAATCCATCTTATGGTTGCTTGTGATCCAAAAAAAATTAAATATAGTTTGCAACATTGATTTTCGTGGCAAAATATATAATTTTTCTTAGGATAATAAGTATATATATATATATATATATAGTAAAAGTGCATGTGCGTTGCACCTGGTTTGCACCAAAATCATAGTTTAATTTTTTCATTTTTCTCGGACATATCATGGGCGTTGAACTGTTGTTTTTTTATTGTCCATTTTTACCGTCCCATATATATTACCGATATTAAATTTTGTAATATTATTAAATTGTGTACTTCAAAGATTTGACATAATGTCGTCTGGCCCTATGTTTTTTTCGATTTGACGACATAATCCAGCTTACGTTCGCTTGTGATCCACAAAATTTAAATACAGTTTGAAGTATTAATTTTTGTCTCAAAATATATATAATTTTTTCCGGATAATAGGTATATATAATTGAACTCCATTGGACTCATTCTGATTAGTAGTACAGAAGTGAAACGGAAGCAAAATTGCAGCGAAGTACTATCGTAGCATGTTTCCCAATTTCTCTTTCCTCACTGTAGCTCTATCTCTTTCTGTGAGTTTCTCCACCGTAGCTCTGTATCTCTCTCACACACAGTTTCCCCACCGGCCGGAGCCTCCCTACCAGCACCTTCTCCATCCATGGCCATGCCCAGCAACATGTCCTCCACCTCGTCCTACCTCCAACACGGCTCTGTCCGAACTCAACCCCTTCAATCCCACATGGCGCCTCCCCTGGTCGGCCATGGCGGGCGCAGCCCCACTCACCCCTTGAGCTCCGGCAAAGAACCTTCGTGGTCGAGCACATCCAGTGAGTGGACCGACACCTGTGAACCTCTACCGCCCGCCCGTGTGTTTCTGCTCCCTCGACCCATCCCGCGCGGTGGCTCCGCCGTTGCTGTATATGCCACTATGGCTTGATCCCTCTCGAAACCTACAAATTTCAGAAGCTTGAGCAGGTACGGTGCTTCTTTCTTTTCGCTCTTTCCTATTTGATCTTTGGATGAACTAATTTGTGATTTTAGGGTACTTATTATGTACTATTTTTTTTGTGTCACGTTGATGCTCCAGTTTCTGAAAATAAGCCAATACGGTGTGTCCTTGTTATTGTAATTTTGTAGATGTTCAGTTAGCAGTATTCGTGTCCGTTTACAAGAAGCCTATAATTCAGGCAAGCGATAATGTTGTAGGTAAACAGAAATTAAAACAATAGCATTTTTAGTGGCTCATTTCAGCTGATGTGTCAAGTGTTTAGAAGAGAGTCATAATCTTAATCATGTAATACAATTTGTCTCAAGAATGTTGTGCATAGTATTCTGAGATGTTTAATCCGTAAAAACCTATTTTGTGAGGACTTCGGTGTAGACGATATTCTTTGTGTATATCTCGCTTGTACTGATTTTCTTCGTCTCCTTAGTCTTCCTTTTCTTGTTCTTCTTCTGTTTTTCCTTCTCCTCTTCATGTGCACCTGTTAGTACCTTTATGTTTTCTGTCGCTGTTGCTCTTGAAAGTGCAACATATAGTTGACCATGTGAGAAAACCGGTTCAGGTAGGTAGATGCCGACATTTGGTATTGTTTGACCTTGTGATTTGTTTATTGTCATTGCGAAGCTAAGCCTGATAGGGAATTGCTTCCTTTTGAAACAGAACGGGAACATGTCGTCGTCAGAGGGACACAATGGTATCCGAGGTAAGAAAACTCGAGTTCCTGAATGTTTCCTAGCACAATCTCTGCATCAATTGCATTTTTCTGAAATCCACGGACTACCAACCTTGTTCCGTTGCATAGGCCATTAGCGGGGTCGATGTTCCTGAGTAGTATGATCGGACAATTGATCTTGAGTTTTAGCATATGTGGAGGTAGCCCGTTTGGGGTAAGGGTGTTTAGAAATTCTTGTGGATAGTAGTTATGTGGGTCTTCTTCTACAGAATCAAAGCTGTGGTACACCATCTCCTCCCCTGGGAATCGATCAATCATTTTTAGGTTGATTCTGTCTACGCAATCGTTCTTTGTAGATAAAATTGCTCTTGACGTGATGTATTTTGGATCTTCTACGGAAGCGCTGCCGGTTGTATAGATATCTCCAATGAGTTTATCTAGCCCATTTTCACCTGTCCTATTTTGCACACATATGCTTGTAGGTAGGAGTATTTCGCCATTATCGTTTGTGTCCTCTGTTCCGTTTCCAATGCGTAGTAGGTATTCCGCGAACCCCGGGTCGTTTTGAGCCCTCATGTTGTGCACAAGTTTCATTTTTGTCATGCAATTCCAAAGCACCGACCTGCTTAGTGACGCGTCTACTATTTGGGCTCTTGTACCTTTTCGGACAACAGGTAGCACTTGTCTAAAATCTCCTCCAAATACGATAGTTTTTCCACCGAAAGGAATATCTGGTTCGTCCATTATGTCCTTCATGCTTCTGTCTAACGCCTCAACTGCCTGCCTCTTAGTCATTGATGCTTCGTCCCAGATTATTAGAGATGCAGCTTTCAGCAATTTGGCTGTCCCGCTTTCTTTTGTGAATCCACAAACTGATCCATCGTCTATTCTTAGTGGAATCTTGAACCTTGAGTGTGCGGTCCTCCCTCCAGGCATTATGGAAGCAGCAACGCCGGAAGTAGCCGTTGCCAAAGCAATCTTTCCTTTTTCACGTACCGTGGCTAAGAGCGCTCTGTAAAGAAATGTTTTTCCCGTGCCTCCCGGTCCATCGATGAAGAATACTCCCCCCCTTTGGCTATCAATCGTGGCTAGAATTTTGTTGTAGGCTGTCCGCTGCTCTTTGTTTAGGTTCTTATGTAATGATGCGTCCTTAGGGTCTATCTCGAGCGAGTACTCCTCGGTCATCTCCCTAGGCATGTCATTCGTTGTGTCATGTTGTTCGTCGATCTCCGGCAGAGGAAACGACTTGATGTCTTTTCCCATTGATTGTAACATGTCCCTAATATTTTTTAGTACCATTTGTTCGACCGTGTACTTGCATTTGTAGTTTCTGTTGTAGTCTTCCGACATTGCCTCGAGGTGATTGTTCCAGAGGCCACGAACGTCGCTAGGCTCACAAAACACCAAGATTGTGGCGAATAGCCTTCGTAGGGATGATGGCATCTGAAACAACTCTGCTTCTGTCATGCAGTCATGTAGTGTGTTGTCTGCCTCAATGAGTCCCCTTTGTTCTGCAGCTTCCCGGAAGGTTGGCATTACTTGTCCATCAAATTTCCGTAGGTCCTCGTAGCTTGTAGCTCCTGGCACGTGGTTTAGGAGAACTCGTAGATAGTATCTTTCTCCTTCAGCCGGATGCGCTGATACGATCCTGCCAACTTGGAATATACTTTTTCGTTTCCTCTCTTGCCAAAACTTCCCACTTTTTTGCCAAGTAAAATGTTCGGGGAAGTCCCTATATAGTATTCCTCGTGCTTTCTCATTTAATCTGTTTGATTCAAAGTACGCCGTTAACATTGACCTATCATTTCCACCATGGTTGATAATGTTGTTGATAATTTCTGTAGCATTATAGGAGACCATGTGCATATTTGGGAGATGTAGCTGAAGTTGTTGTACTGAGGGGTGTATTTTGCTTAGTTCGAAGCCATATATTCTCCAGAGTGCTTCTGGAGGTGTCACCCATCGTGCATCTCTGTACTGTCTAATCTCGTCCATCTCGTCTTCATTTCCTTTCTCGGTCACAGAAACGGACGCACGGTCATGTCCTTTGTATATGTACTTGAATAGGTACTTGACGGCTTTAATGCTTGAGCATATCTCAACATTTATGTGGCAGTTGAACATTCTCAATAGATATGGGTTATAAGGAACAACCCACCTATTATCTAGTGTGCACTTTCGGACAGTTTCCGTCCGGCCATCTTTGCGTCTCCTGTACATTGGATAGGAGTCCTTGCCTTGAATTGTAGTTTCGTTAAATGGCCTTGGATAATTGTTCTTGCACGTCTGTCGATTCTTTGTGCATGGACAGTTTTTATTCAGTACACCGCAAGGACCATGCATCATATGCTTGATGACCATTTTATATAGCTCTGGGTACTTGTGCTTGTTAGGTAGCTCAGCAGATATTATTTTGTCATATTGCTCTGGTGACGTGTACTTGTATTTTCCAGTCATGATCAGCAGGAAGTGAGCATGGGGTAGTCCCCTCTTCTGAAACTCTACAACGTAGGTATATGCCTTAACTGCTCCAAGAATGTTCTTCTCAAATAGTTGCTTCTTCATTTCTTCTAGCTTCGCCCTGAAAACACGAACGACAATATCTGGGCGATCTTGTGGTGTCTGTCCACACTCGAGTTCACGTGTAATCTCGTCCCAGTTGGGGTTGCACGTCATCGTCAGGAATATATCCGGCTTTCCATATTTTCTTACTAAAGCCATTGCATCTAGATATCGACGGAGTTTATCCCGTGGTCCTCCAATAAATGATGAGGCGAGAATTGTTCGTTTTCCAACTGCATTTCCATTTTGTTCTCCAGCCTGAACGCTGTCTAGAAGACCTTGGTATAGATTTGCCCTTATCTCTTTCTGATGATGAAACATGTAGTCTAGTCTGGAGCTCTCAATCTTAATGTATGTATCTACGACAAACTGCTGGAGTAGCCGTCCACCATACAGTATTGGGTTGAATATGTTTGGTCGCATATGTAATTTATAGCAGTAGTATTCTTTCATGGTTACCCAAAGCCTACTGTTTGCATCTGTTATAAGCATTGCAACATATAAAGTTAGTTTGTGTAGGAGTCTACCAGATTTGAATAATGAATTTTGAATTTTTAAGACAGTAACAATATATGAAATATTAACCTGGGTCATCAGGGTCATCATCATTATCATTTGCAGCAACCCTTGTCAAATCTTGCTCTTTTGTATTTTCCTTTTGGATCTTCGAATGCCAACCCAGTTCACCTCTTGGAAAGAATAGAGGATATGAGAGCGGATCATAGCACCCATAATATGATTTAATCATCTGTATTTCATTGTTGTTCCCATGTAGTATTACGTTCTTGTCAAACGTAGTTCTTCTTTCATTTCCTTCGACCCACACTGCAGCTACCTCCGAAGTGATTGGTGTGTTGTATGTTCTCTGGTCCAATCTTTGGTCAAGGTTCAAAATAAGCCTGTAGTCATCAAGGTTTTCGGCTTGTCCCAAACTCCTAAATTGTGTAGAGTATGGGTTGACGCGCAGAATGTCGGTTATTATGCCGACTACATGCTTGTCTTGCTCGTAAGTTTCCTTCCGGCAACGGCGGTACCGATGTTCTAAGCTTGGATCATCGTCATAGAAGTATAGCTCCAGATGCTTTGGATCCGAGCGACCATTAGCAAATGAGTGTATATTGTGATAGATTTGTCCATGAGCTCGGAAAGTGTAAATACCAGCCGTTCGTGTGTCCGTTGTGTCTCTATCAAGGTGGCAGTATAGAGTGGTAAATGAGAAGTGTCCATTGAAGAATCTTATATTGTCCCGGAAATATCTTGCATCAGATTCCTTGCTGGTCCAAAGTCTCATGAGTTCAGGTGGTGTCTGCGGGTTGACAAGCTTTATCTTTCCTTTCCTACAACATAATCCAATAGTTTCATACTGAAATTTTTTAGCACCACAAAATTTGCAATTTTCTATAGTCCGGAGCATATGTGTGCTTTCTGGTATGTTGCTGTATACGTGATCATACGGATCATTGTTGTTACAATCCTCGTCTTCTCCGATTGTGATTTCCTCTTCTCTTTCCCATTCTTCTGTGATTTGTACCATTATAAGTTAATAAATGAGTAATATAATGATGCAAATATATTTTAAAATATTTTGAGCATACCTTGACCAGAGAACATGTATTCATCCTCGCCTGTGTCTTCTTCAAATATGACCTCATCATTACCTGTGTAGTAAAGTTGATTGTGGATTGTTTTTGTGTTCCATAAGATTATCTACGAAAACCACTGTTAACCTTACCGTGATCATCATTGTAGAATGATTGTGTTAGTGCATCTGCATCTTTTTTGGTTGGACACCCTGAAGAAGGAATGTGTTGCTCATACTGTATATTTTTTTGGGGAATGTATGAGTACTATATAAAATTTAGAGTATTACCGTTAGTCATGACTTCTGGCTTCTTTAGAGGCTCTATGTCACCGTTGCCGTTTTTCATCATGGATATTACGAGGTCGATGGCCTTACGGTGTTCATCATCATTGCAGAATGATTGTGTTGTTGCATCCACCTCTTCGCTGGATAGACACAATGAATGACGGATGCCTGTCAAAGAAACCTGGTTAGTTATACATATTGTATTTTTTTTCCTGAATGGCTCGGTATTGTACAAAATATATTACCTTTAATCATGACTTTTGGGTGGTCTTGTTGTTTTATTTCATCGTTGCCGTTATCCATCATGGATGTGTCTTCTTGTGATGAAACCGAAACAGGTTTCCGTTGTTTTGCTGAGAATTCTTCATTACGACGGCGTAGTAATGTTTGTCTTTCTCCTGATGTCACGGGCTTTTTTTGTCTTACATTTAAGGTAGATGTACCAATTTCTTCTTCCATTGCGATATATGCAGGATTCTCCATCGCAATTGACTCTTTGCATGGTGTGCTGCGCCTCAATATCTTGTTAGCCGTAATTTGTTCTATCCTAGCTTTCTTTTGTTGTGGCTGCTTGTTTGCATATCTCTCCCTTTCTTGTGCACATCTTTTTGTCCTTGGGTCTGGATCTTTTTTTGTACTTTTTTTGTTTTGCTGATAGGCTTCACGGCGCTTTTTCAGTTGTTCTTGCTTTTCTTCATTTGTCATCCTAGCATACCGTTCTCTTTCCCTTTTCCTTCTTTCTTCTTTGACATCCATGACTTGATACCGCGATCCAAATGGCAAGCCTGCATGAGAGTTTGTATTATGTAAGTATGAAACCTGGATAGTATGAATGGAATGAAGCCAACACAACTTCTGCTCCCTTTTTATAATATTTTGAATATACTGATGAACTGAATTTAGTGCAAAAAGCAGATTTTTTTTAATGGAAATAAGTCCACAATCGTGTAGTCCTGAAACCCGAATTCTAATTTCTTCGTCAAACGTCACCTCAGACTTGTACTGAAATTTTGATTTTTCATCTGAAGGATTGAAATAACAATCGGTGTTCCTCTATTTTTTTACGAGATGCAAAGATGAAGTGTGTAAACAATTAGCTTTCTTACCTAACTTCACTTGATGTGCTATAGCAGAATACTGGTGATTTTAGTTTTTTCCCAACTCATAATCTTAGCTTCCAATGAACCATCTAAAAAATTGTTGTATTCTTCACCCACCTCCCAGCTAGCTGCTTAAAGTTCTCCTTTTCATATTCTTAACATGGACCAGTTTCATACAGGATCGTCTTCAGCAAATTGCTATGGAATCCCAATCTCTAATGGCATGGATCTGTTCTTACCCGTGCCGCTGGAGCAGAGACTAAGGAGCTGACCTGCGGGCATTGTCGCCACACCTTGTCTCATCTGCCATCCGAGGCAAACACGCAATGGAAGAACAAACCGATGCGCTACTGACAGAGCAACCGTCCCAAGCACCGTCATCGACGGAGACCGAGTCGGCTCCAGGACTTCGGGCTGACGCGGGACATGGGCGTCGCCGCACTCGGCTGCTTACACTCGATGTAGGTGCCAAATAACAACGGCCCGTTGACAACCCTTACCAATCCGGCAATGTCTACCTTCTTACATCTAGGCCCTATTGATATGGTAAGTGTAGGCCGGTGTCCGCCTGCGAGGGGAGGCAAGGAAGAGTGCGCCACGGGGAAAGAGCCGCCTCTGTTCGCTGCAGTTAGAAGGGATGCCATTGGAATCTAAGGAAGGCCCGATGGCCTGGCTGTGTCGGGTAGTTTGGGCAGCATGCCGACAGGGGAAAAGCCTTGAATCATGGATCCTGACAGGCGATGGTGACACCCTTGAGGCGCCTAAGCTCTGTTTTTGGCGGCTGAGTGTTGACAGGAACCATCGGAACAACTAAAAATATGGAGGAGCCGGCTCAGCTGGACAGGGGTGGCGCGGTAGCTTAGTTTCTAGAGTCAGCAGAAATTAAAAAAAAGAATCACTATGACTTATGATGGTAAGATGGTTAATTTTTGTTAGCTTTGCGGGCAATTTATTATGATTGTTGTATCTTACTGCTCTATTTCTGAAATAATTTTCAATTTATCTTTTTTAATCCCACACTCGATAAATGGTTGGACAAGAGAATTATGTATACACCACAAACTATGTAATTTGAAAAACTGAAATTATTAAGTGCAAGTCCACACTAACCTGACAATGTTCTATTCTATCCACAGATTGGAGAAGTGGAGCAGCCCCTCTTGCAAGAAGATGTCGTGATGTTCCTTCTTCAGTTTCTTTAGTTTGTCAGACGGGTTGCTTTATTTGTTGTGCAGATGTAAGGCACCTCAGTCTTGATGCCCGAGGTACTTTCTCGTTGCAGAATAGTTAGACTAATATTTTGTAAAGCTAGCTATATGTAACAGGAAACGTGAAAGTAAAGAAAGCTAGAACGTGTAGGATTAGGAGTCCCTAGCTAGGTGTAACGCCTGTGGTGTTACCTGTTTGTTTGTTTGCATCATATGCATCACATTGCATTGCACCATGTTTGCATCAACTGAAAATTTCAAAACCATTTAAACTTTCACCCTTGCTCCAAATTTCCAAATTCAAACTTGCAAACTACACCCTTCATTTGTTCATCATTAGTTTGAAAATTGTTTAATCCAATTGCTTGTTAATATTTCCCCCCCCCCCCCTTTTGTTAAAACCCTAATGACTAACTCCAAAACTTAAACCAAATCAATCATTATATTGTTGGGTTTAATCAAACAACTATTTTCCATTAATTAATTAAATCACCTTTATTTTCAATTTCAAATCTATTATCAAAATCAGTACCTTTTTGAATCCATAAAATTCACCACACTTTTGTATTCTCAAAATCACTTTAAAACTAGGGGTAACCCTATTTAAAAGCATGTTTTCATAATGGTTTATTAATATTGAAAATCCTCTAAATTGGTTTCAAATACAAACTTTATTTTAAATATCAAAATTTTGAAATCAAATCTTGGAATATGGTTTCTAAATTCCTAACTAGCCTAACCTAATTTTTCTGAAATATTTATTAAATAAAACCTTAACAGTTTTATTCCAAATCTGTTTCAGCAAAAAAAAAAAAAACAGAGAAATAAATAAAAAGCAGCTAACCTACGCGCGCAGCAGCAGCTAATCCTAGGCCCAGCCCGTCTAAGCCCTATCCAGCGCGCGCAGCCAGCCCATCATCCCGCGCGTACCGCTTCGTTGCGTCGAGATTCGCGCAGCGCGTCTAATTCCTTTTCTTCTCGCGGTACGGCAAGCCATCGGAGGCCGCCACCGCAACCCCGACGCGATTCCGGCGGCTACCGGCGACTCCGCGCCTCTATAAGTACCTAGGGCACCAGGCACAAGCCCTAGCCCCCCCTAGGTTTCCTCTCCGCCGCCAATCGTTTCCACCTCGACGATTTTCCCCTCTTCTGCAACTCCACCGGCGGCAGCTCTCTGACTACTTCCATGGCGCCGCCGCGCCTCGCTCCCTCCTAGCCACAAATCACCTGCAACCGGTTCCCCTCTCTACCCTCTCTCTGCTGGACACCAGAGATCTCACTGGTAAGCCCCAATCCTTCGCCGCGGTCTTCTTCTGTTCCGGCCACCGCGCCACCATGTCTGAACCCGTGCTTCTCGTCGACGTTGCAGGGCGCCACCGCAGCGCTCGTTTCCTGGAACCGATAGCCCACGCGTTCCTCTACGGATCGGACACCTGAACGCGCACGGAGGAGCTCCACGTCGACGGCGCCGTCCTCGACCTCGCCGCGGCCACCATCGTCATCCCGTCGTCAGCATCCCGTCATCGTCAGGCCTCTGCTTCGTCTCCGACGGTGGTGAGCATCGATGCCTCCTCCTCCCTCTTCGCATCTATTCCTTGAACATCTGCGCACCCATCTGCATCCACGCGCACACCGCAACGATCACAGCAGCGTTGCATCATCGCCGGCGAGTTGCTGTCTGACGAAACGAGCTTGCGATTGTTCGTCAGGTTCAGTTAACTCGAAGACTGAACCTTAACCTGAAACCTCCCCCGTTACTGTCAACACACCGCAGAGCAGCGCAATGGTTGCGTTCCTTTCTGAACTTGTGCAGGGCGAGGGTTCGAGGCCTCAGCGCCCCAAAACTTTTGTTCCTTTTTCTTCCGCAGCGAAGGCTGGCCCGCTGTCAGCGCCCCTCTGTGCCACGCGGCGTTGCGCAGCGCCACGTTGGCAGCTGCCCCACTGCGCAGTGGCAGAGTGTAGGGTGCTGCTGTGTAACAAATGTTTTTCGGCACAAATCAAAAATTCCAATTTCTTTTAATTAACAGATTTGAACTCAAACTTTGAAATTCCACAACTTTCATTTGGAAAATCCAATGAATACAAACTTTATATGAAACTTGATCTAAATTTCCTAATCTATCCAAATATCCAACTTGTGTTCTGTTTTGAACTTTCAAATTACATTTCAAATTCAAATTTAAATCATTTCAATTGTATTTCCTAACTTCAATAACTAATTATTCATAAGTCCAAATCATGCAAATAAAATATGTTTTCAATACCATTTTAAATAAGCTATTCAAATATAATTTTTGTTTTCTGTTTTGAATAATTAAAAATTGCCTAAACAATTTAAATCTTGTTTAATTCAATTAAAAATTGTTTAATATTGTTTAATTCATAATTAAATAATCCAAAGTCCAATTTCAAAATGTGAAACATGTAATCCAACTAAAATTTGATAACCTTTTCAAATATCAACTTTGTTATTTGTTTTGAACATTTTAAATGGATGAAAACAACAAATACTTGTGTGTTCCCTTTAAGGCACCCAAAATTCCCTAAGTTAATAATAAAATTCTAAATTGCTACACCCTATTCTAATTTGATTCTAATGTTGTTATTTTGCTGTTTCCCTTTTGCATGCATCATGCTAACCCCCCTACACCTGTTGATTAGTTGGAAAACAATTGTTTCAACCATAATTCATGGGCTTTTCATATGTAACTCAAAATTGCATATGGGTCCATTTAAATTTGTTTAACTCGTCATCTAGTTTATTTCTATGCATCAATTAAATTGTCATGCATCCATACCTTGTTCATGCTGGATCTTTTGCCGTAGTAGTAATTGTTGCATCCCGGTGTTTGTTCGAGGTTCATTGCTTCTTCCCGGATAGGACGTTGAGATGCTGTGAGCAACGACAAGTTCTGCTACCTTGCGGGATCTCAGGCAAGTATACTCACTTGCATGCCATATGGCTGCCTTTCATCACTTGTTACCGATTCTTTCCGTTGATTCTTTTCTGCTAGCCTTAGTAGTAGTTGTTTCTGTTACGAACCTATCACATGAATCCTTTAACCCTGATATTGCCTCACCTCCACTCCTATAACCTTTGCTTGAGCCTGTGTCTTACTATCTTGCTTAGGTTGTTTTGCTCGAGTCTGTTACCCGTTACTTTCTGTTATTACTTAATTATGTTCTGGGGGGCTCGATGTTAATCAATCAAACCTGTTAATTGCTAATGGTAATAATAATAATTTGATGATAAGGCACCGGCAGGAGGCCCTTGTGGTTTTGAGGCCTGCTAGTGTCGACCCTAATAGGAAAAGGGTCTTGTCTACTGATCCATGATGAGCGCACTACCCGCATTTGGGGAGTATGGGCTCCCCCTCAGTTTGACCCGATTCGCATCTCGTCCAAATCGCCTCATTTAGTTCGGGTTTTCCATTTGCTGCATGCATGATCTTGCGAGCCCTTGGTACCCGGGTGGAACTTTCGTAGTCGGCATATAGGGGGACACGTTCTTAGAGTGCTATGAGGGTCCATTTTCTTCTGGGCTCGATTAGCCGTGCGCCCAAGGTTCTTTGGGCTTGATGCGAAGAAGGGTTGGATTGTGTTGAGTGCCCCGCTTGGTGGAGTGGCCGCTCCATCTGGCGGGATATTCATGAGTGTCGGTTACTATGGTGCAACCCTGCAGGGATAATCTTCTCGAGAAGCCGTGTTTTCCGCGGTTATGGATTACTTGGTGAAAGTACTGGCTAACAAGTACTCAGGACAACTTTAACGTAATGATTAACCATGTTACACCCCATGATTAACAACTTGACTAGTAATAGGGCTATTCACACAATAACTTGACTCATCTTTAATACCACGGTGTGAGTTATCCTCGGATTGCTTCTTCGGATAAGGGGCGAGATCCAGGATGGGTTTGTTTGAAGTTATCTTTCAGTTGGTTACTATTCCTCGATCTTATCCCCTTTCTGATAGTTGGAGGTAGTAGAATCTCTGTAGTTGGTTAGTGCAGCCTGCTGTCGCTTATTTGCAATAACCCCTTCCTTTCCGTTGATCCTAAAAGTATTTGTATCTTGTGATGACTGGCTACGCCGGTAACTTGTGAGTATGGGCTTTGTCCCCCTTGCCAGTACTTAACCGTACTGACCCACGAATCTCTTTCGTGGCTGCAAATTCCAAATTGCAGTCAACAGGTTTGAAGTCTGACGACGTTAGCTTGGGAATCCCTCCGGCTTGGCCTGGGCAGGGATTGGACGCCTTCGGTTATCTTCAGGACTCTTAGTCCAATTTGGATCTTGTCCGTAGACGGACGATATGTTTGTTTCTTCCGCTGTTATCTGGATCTTTGTATTGTATCAGTTGTAAGCCCTGGCTCGTTCGAGTCATCTTGTATCTATCTGTTGCTGTTGTAATTGTGGAATATTCGTGAACTGTTGTAATGTTATCATAAATGACAACCTGGAATCGGTTATTATGCGGATTTGGCGGGAATGCTGAAATCTGCATAGTGCCCGATCCCGGGGCGTCACAAATGGTATCAGAGCCTTGGTTCCGATTCCCGAGATTGTTTCGATACGAATGGTTATCGAAGCAACGGGTCCGCAAAGCCTGTAGGATAACCTCGCTAACGGTCGTTGTTTCTAGAGTGTCAAAGACTATTTCTGCTAAACTATTTTGGAAAAACATCTCAATAGGATTCTTGTTTTCTCCTTATCCCTATTCTATTTCCCCTCCCATCTTATTTGTTTTGGAGTCTGCTCTCGTACTCAATCTTTCAAAGTGTTAGGATCCTACGTGGGTGGACGTTTTCTGAGCCTTTAACCTAATAGGTTCGATCATCGGAAGGTTCCTGGTGGAAGAACATCGTCGTCACTCCGAGCAAGAATCTCTTGTTAGTGGTGTCGAGAAACCCTTGTTAGTGGTGTCGAGGAGATAAACTGGAAGCACGAAGAATCGATAGTCGAACTTCTTTCCCCTCCCGGGTTAGCAGGTGGATTGCGAGGGCGCAATCCCTTGTTAGTGGTGTCGTCTGTAACGCCTGTGGTGTTACCTGTTTGTTTGTTTGCATCATATGCATCACATTGCATTGCACCATGTTTGCATCAACTGAAAATTTCAAAACCATTTAAACTTTCACCCTTGCTCCAAATTTCCAAATTCAAACTTGCAAACTACACCCTTCATTTGTTCATCATTAGTTTGAAAATTGTTTAATCCAATTGCTTGTTAATATTTCCCCCCCCCCCCCTTTTGTTAAAACCCTAATGACTAACTCCAAAACTTAAACCAAATCAATCATTATATTGTTGGGTTTAATCAAACAACTATTTTCCATTAATTAATTAAATCACCTTTATTTTCAATTTCAAATCTATTATCAAAATCAGTACCTTTTTGAATCCATAAAATTCACCACACTTTTGTATTCTCAAAATCACTTTAAAACTAGGGGTAACCCTATTTAAAAGCATGTTTTCATAATGGTTTATTAATATTGAAAATCCTCTAAATTGGTTTCAAATACAAACTTTATTTTAAATATCAAAATTTTGAAATCAAATCTTGGAATATGGTTTCTAAATTCCTAACTAGCCTAACCTAATTTTTCTGAAATATTTATTAAATAAAACCTTAACAGTTTTATTCCAAATCTGTTTCAGCAAAAAAAAATAAAACAGAGAAATAAATAAAAAGCAGCTAACCTACGCGCGCAGCAGCAGCTAATCCTAGGCCCAGCCCGTCTAAGCCCTATCCAGCGCGCGCAGCCAGCCCATCATCCCGCGCGTACCGCTTCGTTGCGTCGAGATTCGCGCAGCGCGTCTAATTCCTTTTCTTCTCGCGGTACGGCAAGCCATCGGAGGCCGCCACCGCAACCCCGACGCGATTCCGGCGGCTACCGGCGACTCCGCGCCTCTATAAGTACCTAGGGCACCAGGCACAAGCCCTAGCCCCCCTAGGTTTCCTCTCCGCCGCCAATCGTTTCCACCTCGACGATTTTCCCCTCTTCTGCAACTCCACCGGCGGCAGCTCTCTGACTACTTCCATGGCGCCGCCGCGCCTCGCTCCCTCCTAGCCACAAATCACCTGCAACCGGTTCCCCTCTCTACCCTCTCTCTGCTGGACACCAGAGATCTCACTGGTAAGCCCCAATCCTTCGCCGCGGTCTTCTTCTGTTCCGGCCACCGCGCCACCATGTCTGAACCCGTGCTTCTCGTCGACGTTGCAGGGCGCCACCGCAGCGCTCGTTTCCTGGAACCGATAGCCCACGCGTTCCTCTACGGATCGGACACCTGAACGCGCACGGAGGAGCTCCACGTCGACGGCGCCGTCCTCGACCTCGCCGCGGCCACCATCGTCATCCCGTCGTCAGCATCCCGTCATCGTCAGGCCTCTGCTTCGTCTCCGACGGTGGTGAGCATCGATGCCTCCTCCTCCCTCTTCGCATCTATTCCTTGAACATCTGCGCACCCATCTGCATCCACGCGCACACCGCAACGATCACAGCAGCGTTGCATCATCGCCGGCGAGTTGCTGTCTGACGAAACGAGCTTGCGATTGTTCGTCAGGTTCAGTTAACTCGAAGACTGAACCTTAACCTGAAACCTCCCCCGTTACTGTCAATACACCGCAGAGCAGCGCAATGGTTGCGTTCCTTTCTGAACTTGTGCAGGGCGAGGGTTCGAGGCCTCAGCGCCCCAAAACTTTTGTTCCTTTTTCTTCCGCAGCGAAGGCTGGCCCGCTGTCAGCGCCCCTCTGTGCCACGCGGCGTTGCGCAGCGCCACGTTGGCAGCTGGCCCACTGCGCAGTGGCAGAGTGTAGGGTGCTGCTGTGTAACAAATGTTTTTCGGCACAAATCAAAAATTCCAATTTCTTTTAATTAACAGATTTGAACTCAAACTTTGAAATTCCACAACTTTCATTTGGAAAATCCAATGAATACAAACTTTATATGAAACTTGATCTAAATTTCCTAATCTATCCAAATATCCAACTTGTGTTCTGTTTTGAACTTTCAAATTACATTTCAAATTCAAATTTAAATCATTTCAATTGTATTTCCTAACTTCAATAACTAATTATTCATAAGTCCAAATCATGCAAATAAAATATGTTTTCAATACCATTTTAAATAAGCTATTCAAATATAATTTTTGTTTTCTGTTTTGAATAATTAAAAATTGCCTAAACAATTTAAATCTTGTTTAATTCAATTAAAAATTGTTTAATATTGTTTAATTCATAATTAAATAATCCAAAGTCCAATTTCAAAATGTGAAACATGTAATCCAACTAAAATTTGATAACCTTTTCAAATATCAACTTTGTTATTTGTTTTGAACATTTTAAATGGATGAAAACAACAAATACTTGTGTGTTCCCTTTAAGGCACCCAAAATTCCCTAAGTTAATAATAAAATTCTAAATTGCTACACCCTATTCTAATTTGATTCTAATGTTGTTATTTTGCTGTTTCCCTTTTGCATGCATCATGCTAACCCCCCTACACCTGTTGATTAGTTGGAAAACAATTGTTTCAACCATAATTCATGGGCTTTTCATATGTAACTCAAAATTGCATATGGGTCCATTTAAATTTGTTTAACTCGTCATCTAGTTTATTTCTATGCATCAATTAAATTGTCATGCATCCATACCTTGTTCATGCTGGATCTTTTGCCGTAGTAGTAATTGTTGCATCCCGGTGTTTGTTCGAGGTTCATTGCTTCTTCCCGGATAGGACGTTGAGATGCTGTGAGCAACGACAAGTTCTGCTACCTTGCGGGATCTCAGGCAAGTATACTCACTTGCATGCCATATGGCTGCCTTTCATCACTTGTTACCGATTCTTTCCGTTGATTCTTTTCTGCTAGCCTTAGTAGTAGTTGTTTCTGTTACGAACCTATCACATGAATCCTTTAACCCTGATATTGCCTCACCTCCACTCCTATAACCTTTGCTTGAGCCTGTGTCTTACTATCTTGCTTAGGTTGTTTTGCTCGAGTCTGTTACCCGTTACTTTCTGTTATTACTTAATTATGTTCTGGGGGGCTCGATGTTAATCAATCAAACCTGTTAATTGCTAATGGTAATAATAATAATTTGATGATAAGGCACCGGCAGGAGGCCCTTGTGGTTTTGAGGCCTGCTAGTGTCGACCCTAATAGGAAAAGGGTCTTGTCTACTGATCCATGATGAGCGCACTACCCGCATTTGGGGAGTATGGGCTCCCCCTCAGTTTGACCCGATTCGCATCTCGTCCAAATCGCCTCATTTAGTTCGGGTTTTCCATTTGCTGCATGCATGATCTTGCGAGCCCTTGGTACCCGGGTGGAACTTTCGTAGTCGGCATATAGGGGGACACGTTCTTAGAGTGCTATGAGGGTCCATTTTCTTCTGGGCTCGATTAGCCGTGCGCCCAAGGTTCTTTGGGCTTGATGCGAAGAAGGGTTGGATTGTGTTGAGTGCCCCGCTTGGTGGAGTGGCCGCTCCATCTGGCGGGATATTCATGAGTGTCGGTTACTATGGTGCAACCCTGCAGGGATAATCTTCTCGAGAAGCCGTGTTTTCCGCGGTTATGGATTACTTGGTGAAAGTACTGGCTAACAAGTACTCAGGACAACTTTAACGTAATGATTAACCATGTTACACCCCATGATTAACAACTTGACTAGTAATAGGGCTATTCACACAATAACTTGACTCATCTTTAATACCACGGTGTGAGTTATCCTCGGATTGCTTCTTCGGATAAGGGGCGAGATCCAGGATGGGTTTGTTTGAAGTTATCTTTCAGTTGGTTACTATTCCTCGATCTTATCCCCTTTCTGATAGTTGGAGGTAGTAGAATCTCTGTAGTTGGTTAGTGCAGCCTGCTGTCGCTTATTTGCAATAACCCCTTCCTTTCCGTTGATCCTAAAAGTATTTGTATCTTGTGATGACTGGCTACGCCGGTAACTTGTGAGTATGGGCTTTGTCCCCCTTGCCAGTACTTAACCGTACTGACCCACGAATCTCTTTCGTGGCTGCAAATTCCAAATTGCAGTCAACAGGTTTGAAGTCTGACGACGTTAGCTTGGGAATCCCTCCGGCTTGGCCTGGGCAGGGATTGGACGCCTTCGGTTATCTTCAGGACTCTTAGTCCAATTTGGATCTTGTCCGTAGACGGACGATATGTTTGTTTCTTCCGCTGTTATCTGGATCTTTGTATTGTATCAGTTGTAAGCCCTGGCTCGTTCGAGTCATCTTGTATCTATCTGTTGCTGTTGTAATTGTGGAATATTCGTGAACTGTTGTAATGTTATCATAAATGACAACCTGGAATCGGTTATTATGCGGATTTGGCGGGAATGCTGAAATCTGCATAGTGCCCGATCCCGGGGCGTCACACTAGGTAGGATTAGGACTCTGTAGCTAAGTTGGATTAGGATTTCATTGCTAATACGATTTAGTAGCCAACGTGTACACTTTGCATGGAATCCCAGTCTTGATACCCATGCTTATGTAACAGGAAACGTGAAGTAAAGAAAGCTAGAACGTGTAGGATTAGGAGTCCCTAGCTAGGTAGGATTAGGACTCTATAGCTAAGTTGGATTAGGATTTCATTGCTAATACGATTTAGTAGCCAACGTGTACACTTTGCGTGGAATCCCAGTCTTGATACCTAGGCTGGTTGCCTTTCTCGTTGCAAAATACTTAGACTAATCTATTATGAGTCAAGCTATATGTAATAGGCAGGCAACGTGAAGTAAAGACAGCTACCACACCTAGGATTAGGATTCCCTAGCTAGGTAAGATTAGGATTCTCTTGCTAGTACGATTCAGACTGTTGTACACTTGATTGGTCTACTTTGATGCGTTGTATTTGTGATTGAAAGAGTGGTCGGTCCAATTATCCTAGAAAACAAAGGAAAAATAAAACCGAAGCGTGATTCAAACATTGCTTCAATTCAACTATTTTGGATTGAGGGAATACATTGATATAGAATTATATGGCAAACTCATATATAGAATCAAAAAAATTGGAAGTATCTTTCCTTACTTGATAGAAATATAAGAACATTGTACATGTTTTGATTACAAAGAAAAAATCACTATTGACTAAACCTATGTAGTTTCCAGAAATTGGACAAACTAAACTTTAGGAATGCATTACATCCTGTAAAATCGTGGAGGCGGTTGAGGAGCAGAAATAGTTTGAGATGCAATTTCTTTATTGGTCTTGCTTGCCCGATGATCCTTAGGTCTTCACATTCATATTGGTTTTAGTTTTCCGGATACAATTGATGAAATCAAGGACACCAGAGGGCATGTTGTTTTCACATTCGTTCTCCTTGAATGTTAGTACTTGTCCCAAAATATGTTTCCTGAGTTCGTTTCCGTCCTACACATTGTGAACGAATAAGATTAGCATCTGATGATGTGTAGCAATAATAATAATAATAATAATTTGAATTCTTATGTTAGTTACCTTAAAAAATGGTAAATGCACTTTTCCGTCATTCCATGTGGACATGAAGAGGGTAACAAGAAAACCAGACAATTCCCTATATAAGATATAAATATATTAATAATCAATGTTAAATATACATATCATACATTTAGGACATCAAGTGCTTATTATGTAGTCTATCTACTAAAAAAAGTTTACCTGCTGTGAACCGGAATATCATGTACTATTTTTTGATGCCATAGAAAAATTTTCTCGTTCCATGTAGACCCGGGGCATGTCTTTGACATGGCTTTTGGTAAGCTTTCCGAAAGCCATGAAAGTCTATGCACGTATTTTGCGTACGGGTTACGTTGGTAGGTGGGATCAGTAGGGGTAGGATCAACAATGTAGACAGTTTTTGTATCTTGGTCCAATATGAATAGAATAAAATCATGGTATGATTGGATTGGAATATGGATCTGGAAAATTGTAGATATCAGATGTATATCAAAATATTAATTGTAATGACATGTGTACACACGGTGATGGACTTACCGATTTGCATGAAGAAACACTATATTGGATACCCGGCCAACTACCGACAGAACGTGCTAGTTGTTCCACATCTGACTTTTTTCGATAGTTTGGATGTCGTCCAAAATCACTAATCATCTAGGATAGTAGAAAATATTGTTTAAAAAGCCGATACAAAGATTTAGTATATATATAATATGTAGATACAAAAATATATACTAAATGTACAAACATACCCAGAATTGCATGTCAAGACAATGCTTTGATAAAAGTCCTCCCCTCTCTTTGACTGTTTGGATGCTATCATACATAATATTCCGTACCACCATATTAAAACAATCACGGTCCATGGGCAACTCATCATTTAGCATTTCTTGTAGGTTTTTGAGAGTCAAGCTAATATGATACGGCTTGGAGCTTTGTAACCAGATTTTTCTGTAAATCATTATCGTAAATACAGAATAAGATAATATATGTGGTCAATTGCTAAAATAAAATTGCATGCAATAAAAAATATATTTAATGGCTTACTCTAAAGCTTCTACAGAATTGATTGATTTGATGTAGTTGCAAAGTCCACCAACTAATTCATGTAGGCTCATGTTAGAAAGAACAGATATGAGGGATTGATATTTGTTCTCAACACATATTGAGTTCTGTTCTTTTGATTTATTTTCATCAAATGGCGTGTCCGACATTAGAACATCATTTGGATCTCCCACGGTGTCGTCAATTTCTACCATTTTACTCGTTGGTGCAGTGTTCCTTTTCCAACATAGTAGTACTGCAGCCAACTTTAATCTAAATGAAGAAATCATTTCCTGCCAGTGATGAGCATATATTAGCATTTATAAGAATTTAAATGGAACAAATATATAATTATCAAATAAAATAGATATTTACCTGTGTAATCGGATGTGATAGTGTATGACCGTTCCAATATTCCATAAATTTAAGCATGAATAAACCACAAGATGAGCTACATAATTAAAATAAAACTGATTAATCCATATGATTCATAGTATTTATTATAAGGAAATATGTGCTATCTATACCTGTCTTTCTGAATGCGCTTTTGTAGTTGCTCTGTAATCGTCCATTTAGTAACATCAAAGTCTTTCCAATTATTAATACTCAAATTTTCTTGGCGTTTAAGAATGTCCAAATGATATTGCATTCCTTGCAACTGCACAATGGTTAGTCATAAGAAATTAGACACCTAACCGATGGATAAATTTTCAACATTTTACAAAAAATGTTATAGATGCTGTAGAACTAACCGTAATAGTGAGGTCATCTCGATTGTGCGCCCAACATAATGAGTCGAGTACTTGTATCTCGTACTTCTCAACATTGATGGATGCTAAATACCAATGTGAATCTTTGATATTTATTGGAAGATGAATCTATAATAAATACAACGAGTTATTCATTGACATGAAAAATTACAAATGAAAATTCTACTAAACCTAGAACTCGACAATTATAGTATCGATATTACCAGATCATGGTTGAGATAGTTTTTGACAATATTTGTCATAGAGGTAGGTCCATGTATTCCAATTTCACCATCCCGTTTTAAAATTCGGGTAACAAAGGCATCCTCAAAATATACTTTAGCGTCATTTTGATTTTTCACACATAGTTGGTCCTTCATACAACATATGTATGCACTGATTACCTATAAAATTTTAAAAATAACACATTAATAATCGGTATTAATAATTAGAAAATATTTCATTGTTAGTAAGGGTTACTTACTTCATCGTCTAGCCATGCATCTCTGTCTAGTAGGCACGCCAAATAACATTGTTTGATAGATATGTTATCTATTCTCACTAATATATCTTCTTTCGGAGAGTAGTCTATAACACAATGAGCACATTCATCCTGGTCGGTCAATGCATAATCTACAAAAAAAATTGAAAAAGCAAGTACATGCTGAATAAATACACATGCATAACTAATTATAATTTAAAACATAGGTACACAAGTAAATATATTAAGTGAATATTTTACCTTGTGGGAGATAGTCGTATATTACATCATCTATTATATGTTTAGCTTCGTCGGGTTGTTTGTCATCATCTGTTGATAATGTTTCTTTGTCATCATCTCCTGAAACTTTTTGTCCGTTCGTCCATTCTGAAACCGCAGATAACGACAACTTGGTTGGTGTCGGAGGTGATGTCAATGGATCATCATTTATCTGATTATTTGTTTTTAAACCAATCGATTCAGAAACTTCAGAAACCAAAGATGATGTTGAGATGGAAGGTGATAGCAATGGATCATCCATAACACTTGACTCTGAACACTTTGCTTTTTTCTTAGGATGGTTATCAAAATCCTCAACGGTGGTTGTTTGAATGTTGTGTTCCATATTCTGCAATTACAAACAGTGATAGAAGTTAAACAATAATAATTTGGAACGGGTCTATAAAATATGGCATTGCTAGTATATATTAGAATTAGCAACCCAATCCTATCATCCACTAACACCATGGAGAAACAAGTAATCTATCCCATCGAAGCACTCGCCGAAGCACTACTCCCTACTGGTACATAACAACCTACTGCAACAGCTACCTTTTGCCTAGGACGATGAATAACTGCCTATGCACTCTGAGGCGATAAATTCAACGGAGGAACGTACCTTCTGTGGATCAGGGGCGGCCAGAGCTTTGGTGAAGTAGGATGAACGGCGAGTACTAACCATCTCTTAATAAGCACAATAAAGTTGTGCGGATTTCTGGGCGAAGTTAGCTGATCGGCGAGGCCGCGCTGTCGAGAACAAACGGAAAAGTCGGGGTGTTGCTTCTCCCACCGTGTTGTGCATGTTTATAGGTGATGCTGAATAGACCCGAGTCGAGTCGTTGTAGTATTCCGGTAGGACACGGTATAGGCTCACAGATCGATCCGGACACACCACTTCTTGACGAGCCGCTCCATCCGGACACAACACATGTTTGATGAGCTGCCCGACACGGCTGTTCACGAGCTGCAAGACGTGGTACTTCACGAGCTGCATGACACCACCATGGCGGTGGCAAAACAGGGCGCGGCCGCGCGAGCGATCTTGACGTGATGCCGAACGCGGCACTTGATGACCTCCAGGACGTGAGCATGGCTGTGGCATCTCAGGGATGAACTCGACGTGCTGCCAACCTTGACAAGCTGCCGAAGGTGGCATTTGACGGGCTCCAGCACGTGAGCATGGCTGCGGACCTGGACGAGCTGCCCGATGCGGCCATGGCGGTGGCAACCCAGGGCGCGGCCGCGCGAGCGATCTTGACGTGCTGCCGAACGCGGCACTTCACGACCTCCAGCATGTGAGCATGGCTGTGGCATCTCAGGGATGACCTCGACGAGCTGCCAACCTTGACGAGCTGCCGAAGGTGGCACTTGAAAGGCTCCAGGCTCCAGCACGTGAGCATGGCTGCGGACCTTGACGAGCTGCCGAACGTGGCACTTGACGAGCGTACGTGAGCATGGCTGCAGCATCCAGGGGTGACCTTGACGAGCTGCCGGATGCGGCCATGGCCGTGGCAGCAGAGGGCGGCCGCGCCAACAACCTTGACGAGCTGTCAAACGCGGCATTTGACGAGCTCCAACACGTGACCATGGCTGCAGCATCTCATGGGTGACCTTGACGAGCTTCCGGGCGCGGCCATGGCAGTGGCAACACCAGGGCGGCCGCGTGAGCGACATTGACGAGCCGCTGAACGCGGCACTTGATGAGCTGTAGCATGTGACCATGGCGTCGACATCTCAGGGGACGACCTTGACGAGCTGCCAGACATGCCACTTGACGAGCTGTGGCACGCGGCCATGGCGTCGACATCTCAGGGGGCGACCTTGACGAGCTCCCAGATGTGCCACGAGCTATCCATGCGCATCCCCGTGTCCTTGACGAGCTCTCAGGGGACATCTTCAGGGAACTCTTGCTAATTCATGAACAGAGGTGTGGCACTCCAGCACTATGCGCATCCCCGTGTCCCTGACGGGATTGCCTATGTTGCCGGCCAGCCTCTCTTTCCTCTACAACAGGTAAAGCAGCACGACACAAAGCAGCAAGCCGTGGATGGTGGTAGAACGTGTTGCCACATGACGGGTCCAAGCCGATACGGGTTGTCGATGGTAGGAGAACATAACATGGCGTTTTATGAGCGAAACGTTTTCTTTATTATTTTAAAGAGGTGGCAGTGGATGTAATTAAGATGAAAAACAGGGGTATAGAGAAAACGGACGAAAATTTCGCAAGAAGCCTTAGTTCCTTTATTATTAGGTAAAGATTTGCAAATTACATTCAAATTTAGAACTATTTTACATAATTTGAATGCAATTTGCCTCGGGCGCGGCTAAACCCTAACTGTAGCTAGTGGTCGTCACCGCTCCAGTCGAACGAGTCGTTGTCGCTTTCGTCGAGAACGACGACTTTGGAGGAGGAGGTGGTGGCGTGGCTGGAGGAGGGGCCGACGTGACTAGAGGAGGGGCCGGCGCGAGTGGTGTGGGTGCTGGAGGTGGTCGTGGCGGCGTTGCTGCAACCGTCGCGGCTCCCGGATGCCTCCACCGCCGTAGAGTGCATCGTCGTCAGCCACCCCGGCGCCTCCTGCTCCAACGTGGCCACCGAGTTGGCCATGGCAGCGAGGAGGCCAACCGCCGTCCATCGGGTCGCGTATCGGCTACGGGATGTTGTACAGGTCGTCGACCTGCGGCTCCTCCTTGACGGTGGCACGCGCCTGCGGCTCTGGGCGTCGGGGGCGGAGGAACAGGTGGCCTCGAGATTGGGAGTGGCGGCGGGAAGGGGTGCGGCCGCGTGGCTCGTCGCGGATGACGATGCCTGGGACTCCGCGGCGTCGAGGCTCGTCGTGGATGGAAAGCGGCGGCGGCAGCGGCGACAGCCGGAGTGGGAGGACGTTCCCCGTCTTGGCGTGTTGTCTCGCGGCTTCGATCACGCTGGCCACGTTGTGGTCAGTCCGTTCCCACCAGCGGCGGCGTCCGATGGCGTTGTGCCGCGAGAGGACCACGTCCGGGCTGTCGACGAGCTCGATGACGGCATGCGCACCTGCTCGAACCGATCGAGCCAGCTTCCCCAGTTGTGTTGGTCGTCGTCGTTCTCGGGGAAGCGGCGCTCCCGGGCGTCATCCAACTGCGCCGGTGAAAGAGTATGGTTCCCCCATGTGTGGTTTTGGTAATTGATGACAATCACTATGGACTAATGGTTGCATTGAGCTATACTTGTAGAGTTTGTCCATAGGCAATGCTTGATGTCCATGTGTTGGATTCAAGATAATCAAGTGGTGACCAATAGTTTGTTCATAGGCAATGCTTGATGTCCATGTGTTGGATTCAAGATAATCAAGTTGTGACCAAGGTGCTATTCATATGAATATCCCAAGTTTGATCATGAGAGAGTTGAGCATATTGCAAGTTTGTCTTGAAGAAGAATATTGTGTGAAGATTCATCTTTACCTTCAAAACATCATTATTATGAAGAGAGAAGAAAAAATAAAAGGTTGATCAAGGCAAAGTGCTAAGCGATGGTTGATATTGATAAAATCACAAAGCAAGAAGATGCACCATGTGGTATCATGGTATCGTAAGTAATTGTTCATATAGTTTTGTGTTCTAACCCATTATATGTGCGTGTGGTATATCTATGTAGGGTTAGGTATCTTTCCATGGGCTTGTATCAAAAGGAAGATTGCATATAGTCCATGATGGATGACGTCAAGTTGTGGTCGTCATCAAGTTCGAGTAGTGCAAGTTCAAGGGGAGCATATCGAAGAGATTACATTCTTGAAGCTTGCCACTCTTTTGGAGATAATGTTCAAGAAAAGATGTACTTAAAAGAGCCTCTCCCATAGTTGCATATGGGGGAGCATCTTTGTGTCTTCACAAGGCAAAGAGAAATCAAGAAAGGTGTTCCATCTTGAGGAGGTCAAGATCTTCATCATCTAGCTCAAGTGGAATGCTCAAGGCAAAGGTATGATCTTGATAGGTTTTCTATTTTACCGGTCCCATAGCATTAGGAGGGTGACCAGGTTATAGGATAGATAACCGTACTATCAAGAGGGGCTCTCATATTAGCAACTTGATCGCATCACTCGGAGAGAGCTCAAACCTTTGCATACTTGGCATAATATTTCTTGGTTCTCATTTGTGTTTTCTCCATGTGTGGTTCTTGAGTTTTTCATTTGATTCAATACAAGCTCAAGTTCATCAAAAACGGGTTTCGCATGAAACACTTATTGCGTTTTTTGATATTGGAGGTTTTACCGATTGTTCCTTTATAGAGAGGTAATAACTTTCATCATTTGGTTTTATCATCCAATGATGGACTATGATGTTTCTTTGCATAATCTTGTAGTGCTTTTTCTTGCGATTTCAACGAGCCCAAGATCATCGAAAACGGAGTCCGGATGCAAAAGATATCGCGTTTTTAGTGAAGGGGATTTTCAGGAAAATCGTAGGCCGGCCTCAGGCCGGGGTGGGCTCCCCAGGCCGGACCCCTACCCGAACCGTTCGGCCTGGAGGCCGGGGTGGCGCAGAATGCCCCCAACAGGCTGATTTTGGGGGCCTATAAAAGGGGCCTTCTTCCCCATTGGTTCCCTACCTTTTGTGCAAGTTTTCCCCCATCATTGTTGACATTTTGGAGCTTGCTCTCTCTCTTTTCCTCCATGATTCTTGCCTCCAATTAGTGGGAAAAGAGAGAGGAGATCTAGATCTACTATTCCACCAATCCATCTCTCCTCTTAGTGAGGGGAAAGTCTTTGGATCTAGATCTTGTGGATTCATTTGTTGAGTTCTTCCTTGTTCTTCCTCTCTTCTCCCCCCATAGCATTTGTTGCTTTGGTGGGATTTGAGAGTGAAGGATTTGAGCACTTCTTGTGTTCTTGCCATTGCATAGGTTGCATCGGTTTGAGTTCTCTACAAGGATTCGTTCGAGTGAAAGGTTGAGAAGCTTGTTACTCTTGGGTTCTTGGAGTGCCCTTGAGCTTGTCCTCTTGGGTACTTGGGGTGCCCTAGACGGTTGCTGTTGTCTCGGAGTTTTGGTAGCTCCGGACCTTGTTGCTATCTCGGAGTTTTGGTGGCTCGCGGGAAATTGTTGGGAGCCTCCAATTGAATTGTGGAGATTGCCCCAACCTTGTACAGGATCGGTGACCGCCCTCAAAGGTCCCATAGTGGATCGTGGCACTCCGCATTGGTGGAGGCACGAGGAGAATAAGGTGAGCCATTGGGCGCTTGGAGTCATTGTGACTCCACACCTCTCCAACGGAGATTAGCTTCCATTGGGAAGTGAACTTCGGGATAAATCATCGTCTCCTCGTCTCTCGGTTATTTCTATACCCGATCTCTTTACTTATGCAATTTACTTTGTGATAGCCATCGAGTTTGAAGTAACATATCTTGCTATCACATAGTTGCTTGAATTGTTTAGCATAAGTTGTTGGTGCACATAGGTTGTCGCACCCGGACTTCTAGGGGATACTCACAGTCCGTTAAACAGTAGATGAATGGCTTACGGGGCATACCGGCACCCGCATCTCAATATGAGCAGGCCAACACGTAAACGTGTGACAACCATTCACTTACTATTCATCGTCTGCGCAAACCATCCCATAGAAATCCAGATACTTCCATTGACGTACTTCAAAACATACACACATGGTACGTCAACGGCATTTGAACAAGTGATATCACAACAGATCTCTACGACACAAAAGATTGAAATGAGTTGCAAATAGCTCTCATTAGAGCAGAGATAACAAATACAATCATCCAGAGGACACATGTCCCAACATATCATCATTACATCACAGCGGAAGCATTCAACATGTCTGAGTACAGACAAGAACCAAATAGGCCTAAGAGGCCGGAAAACGAAAAGACGGAGCCCATCCACGAAGTCTCGGATCCTGCCCGGGTCCGCTATCTACTCGTCAGCAGTCTCGTCATACTCCACGTAGTAGCCACCATGTAGATCCTCGGAAACATCGTCTGCGGAAACCACAGCCCCAAAGGGGTCAATACATAAACGTACTGGCAAGTAAGACTCACAATTCACCAAAGTGTAACCCGTCAACACCAAGCACAGATGCTTTGGGTTCAACGGAAGAAAGGGGATATAAAAGATGATGCAACTGGCTGCTCTAACCAACTTCAGAAACATACTACAACTTCCGGCTAACAGAAAGGATATAAGATCGCGTATCGTAACCAACTATAGCTAACCACCAAACAAACCCATCCTGGATCTCGCCCCTTATCCAAAGAAGCAATCCGAGGATAACTCACACAGTTGACTTAATGATGGTTCAGATTATTGTGTCAATAAGCCTATTACTAGTCAAGTTGTTAACCATTGGGTGTAAGGTTGTTAATCATTAGGTTTAAGTTGTCCTGAGTACTTGTTAGCCAGTACTTTCACCAAGTAGTCCATAACCGCGGAAAACACGGCTTCTCGAGAAGATTATCCCTGCAGGGTTGCACCAATTTGGCCGTACACGCAAGAATAACCCGCCAGATGGGATGCCTCCCACCAAGCGGGGCACTCTACACAACTCAACTCTTCTTCGCATCAAGCCCAAAGCACCTTGAGCGCACGGCTAATCGAGCCCAGAAGAAAATGGACCCTCATAGCACTCTAAGAACGTGTCCCCCTATATGCCGACTACGAAAGTTCCACCCGGGTACCAAGGGCTCGCAAGATCATGCATGCAGCAAATGGAAAACCCGAACTAAATGAGGCGATTTGGACGAGATGCGAATCGAATCAAATTGAGGGGGCGCCCATACTCGCTTCCCACATGCAGGTAGTGCGCTCATCATGGATCAGTAGACAAGACCCTTTTCCTATTAGGGTCGACACTAGCAGGCCTCAAAACCACAAAGGGCCTCCTGCCGGTGCCTTATCATCAAATTATTATTTAACAATAGCATTAGCATGATTGATTGATTAAACATCGAGCCCCCAGAACATAATAAAAATATAGTAACTGAAAGTAACGGGTAACAGACTCGAGCAAAACAACCTAAGCATGCTAGTAAGACACTGGCTCAAACAAAGGGGTTGTAGGAGTGGAGGTGAGGCAATATCAGGGTTAAGGGATTCATGTGATAGGTTCGTAACAGAAACAACTACTACTAAGGCTAGCAGAACTAGACAACGGAAAGTATCGGTAACCAAGGTTGAAAGGAACACAGTGGTTCATGTGAGTGATAACTTTCCTGCAAACCCAGTAGCCTGGTACTGAGCTAACTCCTTAGAAGGGGTGTCGTAAGTATCGTCGGTCTCAACGTCGTCGTGTATCCGGGAAGAAGCAAACAAACAACGCAGAGGCAAACAATCAATAACATGGCATAGTGCACAAACATGGGATGATGCATGACCATTTAGTTGATGCATCAAAATAAACTAGTTGACAAGATAACAACATGATTAAATGGACCCACATGCAATTTGGATTGCATATGGAAAGCCCATGAATTATGGTTGAATTAATTGTTTTACAACTAATCATCATGTGGAAGTGAATTAGCATGATGCATGGATGAGGAAAACAGAAAAATAACAACAATAGAACCAATTGGAAATAAGGTTTACCAAGTTTAGAAATTCATTTATTAAGTTAAGAAATTTTGGTTACTTAAAGGTGTCACACAAGCATTTGTTGTTTTCATCAAGTTAAATTGTTCAAAACAGATAACAAAGTTCATATTTGAAAAGAACACCAAAATTTAGGTGGATTACATGTTTCACTTGTTGAAAAAAGATTTCAGATAAATTATTTATGAATTAAACAAGTTTAAGCAAGAATTAAATGAATTTAATTCAAACATGAACTTATTTGAATTTTTATTTGTGCAAAGCATTGAACCAAATTCATATTTGAAAATTTTATACTTTTATGGTTTGAAAACATATTTTATATGTCCCAAAAGAATTTGTTTTGATCAAGTTATAAATTTAGCAATATTAAATGAATTAAACAAGGTTTAAATTATTTAACCAATTTTAATTATTCAAAACATGAAACAAATTTTATATTTGGAAAGGTTGTTTAATTTTGCATGGAAAACATATTTCATTTGTTGAAATTGGATTTGAGACAAGCAAGTTATTATTTTGGCAATTTTAAATGCATTAAACAAGAAATAGTTGTTTTCAGCAATTTAAATTATTCAAAACAGCAAACAAAATTGATATTTGGAAAGTACATGAAAAGTTAATTGGAAAACATATTTAGTTTGTTGGATTTGGAATTTTTATGCCCAAGTTATGATTTTTGCAAAATTAAATGAATTAAGCAAGATTTCAAATATTGCACCAATTTAAAATATTCAAAACAGTAACAAATTGCATTGAAAAGGTTGAAAACATGTAGCAAATGTTTCACTGAACATTTTGAGCTATCAAACATAATTTTTGGGGGATTATTGAATTTATTATGCAATTTTCCATAATCATTCTTATTCTGCCATTTTTAGTAAACAGAGGGAAACATGCTCAAAATTAATTCAATTGTGACCAAATAAAATACCAATGTATAGAGTTTGTTAAGACAAATTTTTAGAGCCCAAGTTTGCTTAAATTGGATGAGTAGAACTAAAGTTATGAAATTCCAAAGTTTCCAAATTTTATTGCATTTTCAGTAATTAATTATTTAGTGCAAAAATTGTTACAGAAACATGTTGCAAACTTGACATTACTAGAAGGAGCACAAAATTATGAAACCACAGGATTTTGAATCATTCAAATTGGAGTGATATTCAATTTTATATGGAATTTAGAAGTAATTGATCAGATCTGTCTTTCTGAACTGCGGGCAGAAAAAGAAAAAACAGAGAATAAAAAGGTGTGGTGAGGGGGAATCGAACCCTAGAACTCCAGGGCGCGCGCTAGGGACAGTGACCAGTTGGTCTGCTGAACTTTGTTGACACAAGGGGGGTTGGGGGGGTATATTGCTTCTGTCCGCGGTTGTAACTGAACTAAAACGGAAAAAGAGCAGAAAAGAGTGGGGGGGGGGGCTGGGATTCGATCCCCCCACCTCTTGCTGCGCGCGCTGGGACAGAACCAGTAGGCTATGCTGTTTGTTGTGGCTAGGAAGGGCTGCGGGGGTGGATATGGTTCAGATGGCGCGAGGTTTTCTGAAACTAAACTGAACGCTCGCTGGCAGATCGAAGGTCGCCGGAGAGCTGCTGCCGCTGCGGCCGTGGGGCGCCGGGCGGTTGCTGTGGTGACCTAGAGGGGTAGGGAGAGTGAGGAAAGAAGAGGGGAGGCGGGTGGAGGCTCACCTCGAGTGCCCTCGAGCGGCTGGAGGCGCAGGGGTCGGTGATGGACAGGGAGCAACGGCCGGCTTGAGGAGGACGGCGGCGGAGCATCCGGCTCTCCCGGCTCGAGCCGAGGGGGTGGAGAGGAAGCCCGTGGTGGGGGCTTTCCATTCCCACCCTCGCGGCGGCCAGAGGGGATCCCTAGGGGCGGTGATCACCGGAGGAAGTGGAGGTGATTTTCGGGTGGAACTGGGTTCAGTACAGAGGTGAAGTTACAGAGAGATTGGAGAGGAGGAAGAAGGAAGAAGAGATGGAGGCGGGGGAGAGGGAGAAAAGAGAGTAGGGGAAACCCTAGGGCATCTAGGTAGAGTTATAGGGAGGGGGAAGAGGATGGTGGCCGTTGCCTGTACCTCTGAACATACGTGGACACCATGGATGCACTCCGTACAGAGGTGGAAGAAGCTGGCGAAGGGGTATTGGGCTGAGAGGGAGTTGGGCCAAAGGGGAAAGGGCTGGGCCTGGTGCTCTCTCTCTCTCCCTCTGTTTTATTCTTTTTGTTCCATTTTTTTTTTTGCTGAATAGACATATGAAGAAAAGGAGGGGTCTAGGGTTAGGAAAATTTAGGAGAAAAATTGTGGATGAGTTATTTAGGGCAACAACAACATGTGTAACTTTTATTTTTCCAAAATATTTGAAATCATTTGATATTTGCCACTTGTTTGAAAAAGAATGGAATTTGTTATTGAATGAATTGTTAAGAGGACCCCTTTGAATAGTGTGAGCCCTTAAGTTTATTTGAAACAAATTGATTTGGAAAAATGTTTTGTTTCATTAATTTTCAAATGGTTGCTGTTTGGAAAATTAAATGAATTGGAATGCAATTTAAATGAATTTTGGGTATTAAGTGAAATATTGAAAGCAACAATTTAATTAGTTTGAACCTTAGTTTAATGGAAACAAATGATGAAAGGGTTTTGTCATTTTCATAATTTTCCAAAAGGGGTTGTTGTTTTGGAAATTAATTGAATTTGAAAAGGGTTTGATAATAAGTGAATTTTGATAGAAACAAAACAACAGTTTGGAATCATCACTTTAATGGAAGCAATTGATTGTTTTGATTTGAAATATCATTTGGAAATTGTAACATCACAAGGATGAAACAAAAGGTTTGAATTTTGGTTTGAAATTCAAATAGAAAACAAAGGAAAACAAATGAAAACAGTTGGAAAACAAATGAAAACAGAGGAAAACAAAAGGAAAACAAGCAAAACAATTGCAATCAACATGATGCCATGATGCAAAACATAAAATAACAGAGAGCAAACATTCTAATGGCTATTTTCATACTTGGGATGTTACATAGGTGAACCTAGTTTGTTTAGGTTTTAGCTTGATAAATTAAACGCTAGTTTTATTCCGCATTTATTCAAGCCTTAACCGTAATTATTTTCAAACGCCTATTCACCCCCCCCCCCTCTAGGCGACATCCGTGTCCTTTCAATTGGTATCAGAGCCGGGTCTCTCTTCATAGGGTTTAACAACCTAGAGCGTAAAGATGTCGGCTAGGGGATTAGTGCATAATGACACTTTTATATTCGATGGCACAAATTATAATACTTGGAAAATTAGTATGCTTAATATTTTTAAGGACATGGTCCAAATATAGAGAAAATTGTAGATATGGGTTTTTCTACTCCAACGGGTATTGATTGCTCTTTAGAGGATGAGAAAAACTTATATCTCAATACTCAAGCTACTAATGTGTTTTTCAAATATTTGAGTATTGTAGTTCTTGAGTCAATTAGGCCATCTTGGAAAGCTCATGATATATGGACCAAGCTTCAAGATAAATATGATGTGTCCAAAAGTTGTGGTGATGATTATTCTCCCTCCACCTCCGAGCGTGATGAGTTCTCAACTTCTTCTACCTCACCAACATGTGTCAAGGCACAACATAATGATATGGTGAGTAGTGACAAAAATTGCAATCTTGATAGTAAGCTTATTGTTGCTGATTCTTCATCTCTATCTTATTGCAATACTTTGTCTATGGACTTAGACACATCTAGCACCCAAAATGATTTACATTCTTGTGTTGATAGTCCATGCATATCATGTAAAAATTCCTTGACTAAATCTTATAATGATATGCTTGATACATCTTGTTGCCATAGTAAAAAATGGTTGTATTTCCTCTAGTACTTGTGTTACTAACCATGTAGAAGAAACTCAACATTCCATGGAACAAGATGTGGATTTAAGTGGCGCTTCAAGTAATGGTTCATCATCATCTACCATATCTCACTTTTGCCTTATGGCTAAAGGTTCAAAGGTAGCTCCTACTTTGAACACCAATGTATCTAGTGATGATGATGATGATTATGATGGTGATGATGATTATGATGGTGATGATGATTATGATGATGATGATGATGATGATGACGATGATAATGACAATGATTCGTTAACGGAGAAAGGTAAAATGATTAACAATATCCTTTATGAGGATAAAGATGCTTGTGCCAATTTCCTAGAAATAATTAGAGCATTTGATAGGCGCAATATCACCATTAAGGATTTGGAAGCATGCATTGACGCGTGTTATAGCCGCGAGCGTGATTATTCCAATGAAATTGCAAAACTAGAGGAAGCTCTTGTAGAAGAACAAACCACCAATGAATCTCTTGAAGAGACTTTTACTCTAGAGTTATCAAAAGTAAAGGACTCTCATGATAGAAATCTTGAGGTGGTTAATTGTCTTAAAACTAAAAATGATGAGCTAAAAGTCGCACATACTCAACTTAAAGCTTCATATTCAAAAGGGCTGGCCAAGTTTCCTTCTCCTATTTCTATTAATAATGATGCTTTTGCTACTAACTCTATTTCTTGTGAAGCATCTACATTGAAGGAGAATGTTGAGCTAAGGGATCAACTTGAGTTGCTAACTAGCAATTATGGGAAATTGGAAGAAAGTCATGAAAAGCTCTTAGGCTCTCATGAGGATCTTTTAGTCTCACATGATAAGCTAAAGTTAGCTCATGAGGCTATTACTACAAAGGTGATATCTTGTGAGCCTCATGTGTACATTAGCACAAACTCTACTCAAAATTCTATTTTGCCTCGTGCTAGTCCTATTAATTCATTAACTCATAATATCTCTACATCTTGTGATGAATTTTTTTCCATGCCTTGTTGCTCTAACAATGAATCATCTACTTCCTCTATTACTTGTGTTTCTACTAACCATGTAGAGGAAATAAAAGAGCTCAAGGTCCAAGTCGCTTCTTTGAAGAAAGACTTGGAAAAGCGTCATGGGAAGTCCGCACTTGACAACATGTTGAGTGCGCAAAGATTACCAAATGACAAGAGTGGACTTGGATTTAACTCCAATAATAACAAGAAGTCCGATATCAAGAAGAATCATAGAATCAAGAAGAACAAGGGCCAAGAACAAGTCAAGAATTCGTCCAAGATTGTTTGCTTCAAGTGCAAGGTTGAAGGGCACCATGTTAGGTCTTGCCCATTAAAGAAGAAGCCTCTTAGTGAGAAGCAACAAGGGAAGCGGCCACAAGTTCAATCTCATGCTCAACCTCAAGATGAAGAAATGCCTCTTCCCAAGAAGAATCAAGTTAGAACTCCTCAAGTTGAGAAATCAACCAAGAAGAAAGGAGGAAGTCGATGTTGCTACTTATGCCGTGAAAAGGGCCACTTCGCTTCCTCATGCACTAATGGTACCTTAACCAACCCTATCATTATTGATGATGTTTATTCCCTTCGGAAGGGTAAGTTTGGCAATGTGTTTGCCAAATATGTTGGCACTCAAAGTGGTGTCAAGAAACGAACCATTTGGGTTGCCAAGCCTATTGTGACTAACCTCTTAGGACCCAACTTGGTTGGGGACCAACAAGCTAAAACTTGATCAATAGGTGTTGTTGGAGGGCATTGGAGACTTGGCTATCTTATGAAGAATTAAGGGATCTTTATCAATTATATTTACTCAAGCCAAGTCATTTGTATCATCATATATCTATCTCATATCCAATGTGTCTCCTTGCGGTAACTTGTATTTAAATTATATACATTAAAATTTGCTTTCCCCTTGCATGTGTTAGTTTTGTGTATAGAATGTGTTTGTATATGGTGTGCTTACTAATTACCTATCTTGAGTAATCTAGTATGTGTTTGTTGGTTTGCACTCCATGTACTTGTTTGTTTTGTGTTGAGCCTTTATTGCAATTTATGATTAATTTAAGTTGCCTCTTTTAAGAGATTAATGAACTATCTTATTTTGGGGGAGTGGTGTGCTTGCCACCTCACAATCCTAAAATATGTGTACATGAGGTATATCACTTATTATTAACGTGACAAGATTATATAGTCTCCATGTGGTATTTCATTCTCATGGGAAATTCGAATTTCACAATGTTCATTAATTATCTCTTATTTGATTTCATTTGCCTCTTGTTGAAAAGAAATGGATTATCACATTATGGGAGAGTAATAAGCTATGTGCATATTACAATCCTAGAAAATATGAAAATGTGAGGTAATGCCACTTAAAATTGATATTCTAAATTATCTTGTTACTACGTGGCATGATTAGCTCAAACAAGTTCCATACTTGCTTAAATGAGTTTTTGTATCTCATATTTTGGTTTGTTGAATTTGAGAGAGTTTCTTCGTGCGGTGTTCCTCAAATGTGCACTAGTATTTATTATTTGGGAAACCGGTTGCTTCAATATATATTAAGAATTGCTTTGCATGATAATTTTACTAGTTGAAGCATGGTAATTAACTCATATCCTTTTCCATAAACTTTTATGTTTCAACATGATCATGAATATTTTTTCAATATACCACCTAAAATTAACACCATACCCTCCTTGTCCTTGGACAAGTGACAACCATATTTGTGGTATAAGTTATTGATCATATTTACATTATGCTTTGCTTCCATTTGTATTATCGACGAGAAATTGTTTTGTATGAACTCACATTGTCTTCCTTGACTCTTGAATATCTATGTGTTATAATCAAAAAAATCTAGTGTAATGGTTGTAAGAAAAGCGAGGATCCCCTTATAGTGCTTTTGTATTAAAATGCAAACATCTATAATGCACAAGTCATGGGAGAGCTATATTACTTCCTTTAGAACACTATATTTTCAATTGGATCTCTTGCCACTTAATGAAAGCTTCTATTGTATGCATGCGAAGAGTGATGATCCCATTTGTGTGCAAAATTCAAAAATCATGCATAGATCATGGGGGAGCTATCATAGATTCTTTTTGAACACTAGTTATCATCAATTGATATTAGATCTTTTTAAATTGGTATAATCAATATCTTGTGTGTTTGTGGAAGGCACAACTTTTATTTTTTTTATTACTTTGTGCCATCATAAAAAGTGTAGAGGGCTTGGTTATCTCATTCCTTGTTTTGCATTCTATTGTTTTGAATGAGATAAGTCTTTGATCATATTTTACATAGACATATTCTATGCTCATTTGTTTTGCTTTGATGCCCTCAATTGGTATTAATTGGAGTTTTATATCTCACTCATAGATATTTGCTTCAATTGACATCTCTTGGAATTTGACATGGTTCATTTGATGTCTATTGGGATCTCAATATTTTACACCCTTGATGCATTTTTATTTAGTATCCCCCAAGTGATAAGTATTTCCTTTGGTATTTTATTTTTACATGGTATATTTTCTAATTGGTATCTTATCAATCATGAGTTGACTGATATGTTCCTAAATCTTGTTTTCGGTGTTTGATCACAACATGTGGAAGGTCTAATGGTTTCCCTAAGTTTACTCAGAGCCTATCATGGATAAAATGCAATCATATATCTCCTTGGACTCTCATACGATGGATAGCAAAAATGGAGAAAAGATTAGGAGAAAGGAGGAAAAGAGACAAGAAGAAAAGGAGAGAAACAAGGGGAGCCGGCCTCCCAGGCCGGCCTGGCCGGTCTCCTAGGCCGGGCTCAGGCTGTGCGTCGGCCTCGCCCCTCTCCACGCCGGCCCAAGGCCTGGCTCCAGGCCGGGCGGCTCGGGCGGGTGCCCGGCCCCGGCTTCTCCCCACGCCGGCCCCAGGCCGGACCCCAGGACGGGCGGCTCGGGCGGGTGCCCGGCCCCAGCCGTGCCTCCACGCCGGCCTGGCCGGCCTCCCAGGCCGGGCCACCTCCACGCCGGCCTCCCCTTTGCGCCCACGCCGGCCCCAGGCCGGGCTGACCCAGGCCGGGTTGGGAAGGCCCCTCCGGCCCCTGCGCGGTCCACGCCGGCCTGGCCGGCCCCCTAGGCCGGGTTGGGCGCTGCAGAGTGGGGGAACCCCCCCCCCCAACGACCGTTTTCTCTCTCCCGGGTATAAAATGAAATGTTTCTTCTAGCTTTAGATTGCATGCATAATTACTAATTATATGTTATGGCATGTTTATCTTCCTTGATCCAATATTTATATAGAATAATATCCATAAATCCTAAATTGGCTAAGATGTTCATGATATTCAATTTCTTATCTATATGCCTATATTCATGTGGATTGAATCCTATATATTGTAGTTTGTGTAACTACTTTGGACCCAATGAGTTTGGGGACCATTTTTGTACTTAAATATGTTTTAGGTACATTTCATATGCATTGGGTGCTTGCCTCATTCACAAAGAAGGTGTTATCACTACATGCTTATTGGAGTCAAGCTATGATGATGGATGAATTCTTGTATAGTACAAGATCACCAATGCTACCTCGGTAACAAGTATCTAGCTCATGCATATACTCTAACATTTCAAACCTTTTGTAGGTTGTATCATGGCATGAAACATATTTACTCCTTGTGATACTTGTTGCTTTTATCAAAACGTCCCAACTATCTCATTTTCCCTTATTGATGTGTGTGACGTCTTTGATGTGTTTTTGTTGGAAGGTCATTTATATCCTCAAAAAAAATGCTTTCAAGCAAAGATCTTATTATCGTATTTATGTCTTTGAATTGGATATCTCACTCTTTCTCTTTGTAACTATATTGTGTGTACATGTTCCTTTATGGATGTACATCATCATAATTGTGGTCTATTTAGAAACTTATACACATGATAAGAATTACATGTCTTATTGATATCCTAATGGTTCGGTGTCCATCCTTTTATTGGTAACTTCTCTTATGGATCAACCACCTCTTGCTCCAAGTGATATGCCTTGTTCTCTTTTATGACCACTTGCACTTGCTTTGAGTTTTGAACAATAGTGGGGGAGTTATGATTTCATTTTTGTGCACTTCGCATTCAAAATGCATTATTTCTAAATCATGCACAAATATTGGGGAGCTCCTCTATTTTCTTTAAAAACACTCATTTTCTCAAACCACAATATACCTTGTTCGTTTGGTTTGTTGGATCTTTTTGATTGTTTCCTTCTTTTTAGGAGAATATTATAATTATACATCATATTATTTGCAATCTTTGGATCCTCGGTATAGTTCCTCCCATTATTCATCATTGGATAAGTGTATTTGATTTCACTCATATTATGAGAAGTGCATATCCTACGGAGGAACCCTTACTATATTAGCCATCTAAAATTTCTATGATCCCATTTTGGAAATGGATGCCAATGGGGGAGAAAGTTTAGAGGGTTTAAGGAATTCTCGTTTTATACTTTGGTTTTGTTGTTAAGCATTTTCCTTTCATGCTCATGCATCCTTGCTTGTTTATTTGCATGGTTGGTAAAATTCATTATATAAACCCTCGTAAAAAAGTTTGTCATCAATTACCAAAATGGGGGAGATTGAAAGAGCATGGTTCCCACATGTGTGGTTTTGGTAATTGATGACAATCACTATGAACTAATGGTTGCATTGAGCTATACTTGTAGAGTTTGTCCATAGGCAATGCTTGATGTCCATGAGTTGGATTCAAGATAATCAAGTGGTGACCAATAGTTTGTTCATAGGCAATGCTTGATGTCCATGTGTTGGATTCAAGATAATCAAGTTGTGACCAAGGTGCTATTCATATGAATATCCCAAGTTTGGTCATGAGAGAGTTGAGCATACTGCAAGTATGTCTTGAAGAAGAATATTGTTGAACATTCATCTTTACCTTCAAGACATCATTATTATGAAGAGAGAAGAAAAGATAAAAGGTTGATCAAGGCAAAGTGCTAAGAGATGGTTGATATTGATCAACTCACAAAGCAAGAAGATGCACCATGTGGTATCATGGTATCATAAGTAACTGTTCATATAGCTTTGTGTTCTAACCCATTATATGTGCGTGTGGTATATCTATGTAGGGTTAGTTATCTTTCCATGGGCTTTTATCAAAAGGAAGATTTCATATAGTCCATGATGGATGACGTCAAGTTGTGGTCGTCATCAAGTTCGAATAGTGCAAGTTCAAGGGGAGCATATCGAAGAGATTACATTCTTGAAGCTTGCCACTCTTTTGGAGATAATGTTCAAGAAAAGATGTACTTAAAAGAGCCTCTCCCATAGTTGCATATGGGGGAGCATCTTTGTGTCTTCACAAGGCAAAGAGAAATCAAGAAAGGTGTTCCATCTTGAGGAGGTCAAGATCTTCATCATCTAGATCAAGTGGAATGCTCAAGGCAAAGGTATGATCTTGATAGGTTTTCTATTTTACCGGTCCCATAGCATTAGAAGGGAGACCGGGTTATAGGATAGATAATCGTACTATCAAGAGGGGCTCTCATATTAGCAACTTGATCGCATCACTCGGAGAGAGCTCAAACCTTTGCATACTTGGCATAATATTTCTTGGTTCTCATTTATGTTTTCTCCATGTGTGGTTCTTGAGCTTGTCATGTGATTCAATACAAGCTCAAGTTCATCAAAAACGGGTTTCGCATGAAAAGCTTATTGCGTTTTTGATATTGGAGGTTTTACCGATTGTTCCTCTATAGAGAGGTAATAACTTTCATCATTTGGTTTTATCATCCAATTATGGACTATGATGTTTCTTTGCATTATCTTGTAGTGCTTGTTCTTGCGATTTCAACGAGCCCAAGATCATCGAATACGGAGTCCGGATGCAAAAGATATCGCGTTTTTAGTGAAGGGGATTTTCAGGAAAATCGTAGGCCGGCCTCAGGCCGGGGTGGGCTCCCTAGGCCGGACCCCTACCCGAACCGTCCGGCCTGGAGGCCGGCCTGGTCGGCCTGGGAGGCCGGGGTGGCGCAGAATGCCCCCAACGGGCTGATTTTGGGGGCCTATAAAAGGGGCCTTCTTCCCCATTGGTTCCCTACCTTTTGTGCAAGTTTTCCCCCACCATTGTTGACATTTTAGAGCTTGCTCTCTCTCTTTTCCTCCATGATTCTTGCCTCCAATTAGTGGTAAAAGAGAGAGGAGATCTAGATCTACTATTCCACCAATCCATCTCTCCTCTTAGTGAGGGTAAAGTCTTTGGATCTAGATCTTGTGGATTCATTTGTCGAGTTCTTCCTTGTTCTTTCTCTCTTCTCCCCCCATAGCATTTGTTGCTTTGGTGGGATTTGAGAGTGAAGGATTTGAGCACTTCTCGTGTTCTTGCCATTGCATAGGTTGCATCGGTTTGAGTTCTCTACAAGGATTCGTTCGAGTGAAAGGTTGAGAAGCTTGTTACTCTTGGGTTCTTGGAGTGCCCTTGAGCTTGTCCTCTTGGGTACTTGGGGTGCCCTAGACGGTTGTTGTTGTCTCGGAGTTTTGGTAGCTCCGGACCTTGTTGCTATCTCGGAGTTTTGGTGGCTCGCGGGAAATTGTTGGGAGCCTCCAATTGAGTTGTGGATATTGCCCCAACCTTGTACGGGATCGGTGACCGCCCTCAAAGGTCCCATAGTGGATCGTGGCACTCCGCATTGGTGGAGGCACGAGGAGAATAAGGTGAGCCATTGGGCGCTTGGAGTCATTGTGACTCCACACCTCTCCAACGGATATTAGCTTCCATTGGGAAGTGAACTTCGGGATAAATCATCGTCTCCTCGTCTCTCGATTATTTCTATACCCGATCTCTTTACTTATGCAATTTACTTTGTGATAGCCATCGAGCTTGAAGTAACATATCTTGCTATCACATAGTTGCTTGAATTGTTTAGCATAAGTTGTTGGTGCACATAGGTGAACCTAGTTTGTTTAGGTTTTAGCTTGATAAATTAAACGCTAGTTTTATCCGTATTTATTCAAGTCTTAACCGTAATTATTTTCAAACGCCTATTCACCCCCCCTCTAGGCGACATCCGTGTCCTTTCAGCCGGCGAGCGATGTAACGGCGGACTTGCTCCGTCGTTTGGGGCATCGCTGGCACAACAAGGCTGCTGTCGGAGATGTGTCACTCCTTCGGGATGCGGTAATCTGGAGGGGCAAGGAGACCATACCAGTACATCTCCCAAGCGCCCTCTGTATTGATCGTTCGCCCGCTCGTGAGCTTGAAGCCGGAGGATGACCCGGCCTCCCAGTTGTTGGCCATGGCGGCGACGGCGAGAGGATTGGGGCGGGAGACGAGGGGGAGAAGGATGTGCACGGCGAGGCAGAAGGCATCGCCTTTTTGAAAGTGCATGGTTCCCCCATATGTGGTTTTTGTGATTAATGACAATCCGTATGGATTAATGTTTGCATTGAGACATCCTTGTAGGTTTGTCCATTGGCACCATCTGAACTCCATGTGTTGGATTCGACGTTGGATGCTATCAAGATCGTTGCTTATAATGAATATATCTATATGATCAAGAAGAAGAATTGTCATACTATTATTGACCATATTACAAGCATGTCTTGAAGAAGAAGATTGTGTGAAAATTTATGTTTACCTTCAAGACATCGTCATCATGAATAAAAAAAGATACTTGGTTGATCAAGTAGGTGTGCAAAACTTGTCACCCATATGGAGATTATGGTCAAGTTAAGATGGTCATGTGATAAGTTCCCTCATATTATCTTACGAGGGAGCAATTTATAAGTCTTCACGAAGCGAAACGCAATCAAGAAATGTGGTCCAACTTGAGGTGATTAAAATCGTCATCATCTAGCTCAATTGGATTGCGTAAGGCAAAGGTATGACTTAGATAGGGTTTCTATTTTACTGGTTTCATTATGTTAGTTGGGAGACCGGATTATATGATAGATAATCATTCTATCAAGAGGGGCTCTTGAATGCGTATCTTGATCGTATCTATTGTAGAGAGCTCAAACCTTTGCATACTTGGCATCATACTTCTTGGTTATTATTTTGGTTTTCTCTATGTGTGGTTTTAGATCTTGTCATGTTCTTCATGTCAAGCTCAAGTTCAGCAAAAATGGATTTTGTATGAAAAACTTATCACATTTTTTATGTTGGAGGTTTCTACCGGTTGTCCTTTATAGATAGGTCAAACATTTCATCATTTAGTTTTATCTTCTATTTTTTATTATGTTTCTATTCATATTCTTGTAGTGCTCATCGTTGTGATTTTAACGAGCCCAAGAACATCGAAAACGGAGTCTGTATGCAAAAGTTATGACCGTTCTCGTACCGGAGTTTTTGCCAGTTTTCCTAGAAGTGGTAGTACTGGTGCCGGTACCGCCGAATACCCCTTCGCGATGTTAGTGGCGGTAGTACCGGTGAAACCACCGGTAGTACCGCTGCCTGGGGAATTTTTTCATCTTGTTAGTGCTCCTAACTCACCCAGGGGCGGTAGTACCGGTGGTTTCACCGGTAGTACTTCCCCTGCGCGTTTTTGCCCCCAGCGGTTGGATATTTGGGTGACCTTTTTAATGGGCATTCTTCCCCAATGGTTCCCCAACTCTTTGGGCAAGTTTGACCTCCATTGTTGACCTTCAAAAGCTTGCTATCTCTCAATCTCTCTAATGATTGTTACTTCTACTTGAGGGAAAAGAGAGAGGAGATCTAGATCTACAACTCCACCAATCAATTCCTCCTCTTTGTGAGGGGAACCAATTAGATCTAGATCTAGGGATTCATTTTTTGTTTTCCTTTTTCTTCCTCCTTCCTCCCTCCCTCCATAGAATTAGTTGCTTTGGTGGAATTTGGGGGAGAATTTCTTGACCACTTTGTGTGTTCTTCTCATTTCATTAGGTGCATCGGTCTGAGTTCCCCACAGGATTCGTGAAAGAGAAATTCGTGAGCTTGTTACTCTTGGGTGCTTGGTCACCGGAGAGATTGTTCCTTTTGGGTGTATTGAGCACCCTAGACGATTAGTGCTTGGGGCTTCTACCTTGTTGCAAGAATCTTCGTTGAGAGCCTCCAATTGAGTTGTGGAGATAGCCTCAACCTCGTGTAAGGTTTGGTCAACGCCTTCAAGTCGACCTCATAGTGGAAACGAGCATCTCCCTCACCGGAGAAGCTCAAGGAGAATAAGGTATCACATCCGTGCTATTGAGGAGCGCCTAGGTGGCTCCCCTCTCTCCAGCGAAGACGTACTTCCCTTGGGAAGGAACTTCGGTAATCACATCGGTGTCTCCTTGTGCTTCGGTTATTTTCATACTCTAGCTCGTTACTTATGCATTTACCTTTGTGACAGACATCATGCTTGAAGTCATCTATCTTGCTATCACATATTTATATATCTTGCTTAGCATAAGTTGTTGGTGCACATAGGTAAACCTAGCTTGTATAGGTTTTGTGCTTGATAAATTAAACGCTAGTTTTATTCTGCATTTACTCAAGCCTAAACCGTAATTATTTTAAAGCGCCTATTCACCACCCCCCCTCTAGGCGGCATCCTTGTACTTTCAATTGGTATCAGAGCCATGGCTCTCATTGTTAGGTTTCACCTCCTTGAGAGTAATGATGTCGCTTAGTGAATTAGTGCACGGTCCCACATTTCATTTAAATGGCACAAACTATGATGTTTGGAGCGCATGCTCATTTATTTCCGTGTCATGGACCCACATATGGAGCAAATTGTAGAGATAAAATTTTCTCCTCCAAAGGATCCTCAAAATCCAACTTTAGAGGAAGAGAAAAACTTATCTCTCGATGCTCTTGCTATTAATGTGTTTTCCTTCTTGTGAGTCTTGTAGTTATTAAGCCACTCTTTCCTCTCTGGAATGCTCATGAGATATGGACAAACCTTCAAGATAAATATGGAGTGCCCAATATTGTTGAGGACGATTGCTCTCCCTCCATCTTTGGTTGTGATGAGTTGTCAAATTCTTCTACTTCGCCAAAATGTGGTAAGACACAAACTAATGAGATGGTGAGTAGTGATAGGCTTTGCAATAATGATAGTGAGCTTACTATTGATGATCCTTCATCTCTATCTTATTGCCATGCCTCATCTTTGGACTTAAACACAACTAGCACCAAAAATGTTTTACATGCTTGTGTTGATAGTCTTTGCATATCATGTCGATATTGCTTGAATAAATCTCATGATGCTATGCTTTATTTATCTTGTTGCCATGATAAAAATGAGTGTGTTTCCTCTAGTATTTGTATGGCTAATAATGTAACGAAACCCAACTCTCTATGGAACAAGATGTGGACTTGAGTGGTGCCTCAAGTAATGATCCATCATCATCTACCACATTTTGCCTCATGGCCAAGGATTCAGAGGTATCTTCTACTTTGAACCCCAATATACCTCATGATGATAGAGATGAGTGGACAGCTTCGTGGTTAGCTAGCCTTGATGGTGAGACTAAGAAAAATGTTAATGCTCTCCTAGAACAACTTGATGAGGCTAACTCTCTTATAGATTAAAAGGAGGATATCATCGTGACTTTGGAAATTCATAATAGTGGTCATTCTATAAAGGACAAAGAGCTTGAAAATTCTTTTGAGAAAGAGTGTTCCCTTAGATCTTCTCTTGAAGAGAAACTATCTAGTCTAGAAGAAACCTATGTCATTAGCGTTTCTAAGCTTAGAAGGGACAATGAATTATCTCTTGCTCTTGCTAATGAACTCAAAGCTAAAAATGATGATACTTGTGCTACTAACTCTACTTCTTGTGAAGCATCCATATTAAAGGAGAATGTTGAGCTACGGGCTCAACTTGACTTGCTAACTAGTAATTATGGGAAATTGGAAGAAACTCATAAAAAATCTCTATAGCTATCTTGAGGATCTTCTAATCTCCCATGAGAGGCTAAATTTAATTCACGAGGTTATTTCCTCTAGGATAATATCTTGTCAGCCTCATGTGGACAAAGACACAACATCTACTTTAAATGTTATATCCCCTTGTGCCGGTCCTAGTAATTCATCCACCCATAATATTTCCATATCTTATGATGAATTTCTTTCCTTGCCTTGTTGCTCTAATAATGATGCATCTACTTCCTCTAGATCTTGTGTTGATACTAACCATGTAGAGGGAATCAAAGATCTCAAGGCCCAAGTCACTTCATTGAAGAAAGACTTGGAGAAGTGTCATAAAGGGAAGTCCAGACTTGACAATATGTTGAGTGTTCAAAAATCCCCCAATGACAAGAGAGGAATTGGATTCATTTCCAATAACAAGAACAAGTCAAAGGTCGACAAGAAGAAGGGCCATGAACAAGTCGAGAATTTGGCCAATATTGTTTGCTTCAAGTGCAAGGTTGAAGGGCATCATGTTAGATCATGCCCTTTGAAGAAGAAGCAACAAGGGAAGCGTCCACAAGTCCAACCTCAATCTCAACTTCAAGTTTAAGAAAGGCCTGATACGTCCATTTTGAATCACCATTTTATATTTTTATTTTCTAGTATTCATTGATATATTTTATGTTATGATGCATTACTTATGTTATTTCATCTTATTTGGCATGTTTCATAATTTTTGGAGAATAAACACCGGGATCATAAATCTGATGGAAAAAACATCATCAAGATACCCTATTTCAGAAGATCAGAAGAAGAAGGGGGCATCGGGGATGTCTTAGAAGTCCAGAAGAGGGAGCTAGCCACGAGAGGACCCGGAGGGGGGCCTCAGGGGTCCCACACTATGGGGTGGCGCGCCCCCTTTCGCGTACTTGACCCCCAGGGAACCCTAAGCCCCAGAACATCATCGAAGAAATATTACATCGCCGTCTCGTGGCGGAAAACAACACAGAGAGAAAAGCTCTCCGGCAGGGAGAAATCTGCCAGAGAAATTCCTCCCCGGAGAGGGGGAATCATCACCATCGTCACCGTCATCGCTCCGGGCATCATCAAGATCGGCATCGTCATCATCATCACCACTAGCACCATCAACGTCACCATCCTTTTCCATCCCGCTATAACGATTAGGGTTCTATATCGTTGTTCTTCACTAGATCTCTCTCCTGGTGTGGATTACTTGTTAGTAGTTGATGCTTGTGCGATTTATCGGTGTTTACACTTTATGACCAGATTGTTATTCATCATTATATCACCTCTGATCATGATCCATATGATGTCTTGTGAGTAGTTTGTTTAGTTCTTTAGGACATGGGAGAAGTCAAAATGTTAGTAGTGGAATTATGTTGAAGTAATATCTAGTGGTTTGATATTTAAGTTGTGGTGTTATTCTTCTAGTGGTGTCATGTGAACGTCGACTACATGATACTTCACCTTCATGGGCCTATGAGGATGCATTGTGTATTTGGCTAGTAATTGTGGGGTTGCCGGAGTGACAGAAACCTAAACCCCCGTTAGGAAACCAATGCATGAGGGAGTGTAGGATCCCAGAGTTTTAAGGCCGTGGTTAGATTTATCTTAATTACTTTCTTGTCTTTTCGGATGCTTGCAATGGTATAATCAAAACTATATATTAGTCCTAGTTGGGCGGTGCATTAGCATAGGTTCACCCACACAGCACCTATAAAAACAATAAATATTAATCAACTGTATGAAACGAAAGTGCTTGACGAAATCTCCATGTGTCCTCGAGAACGTTTGGTAATCATAAGTAGAACAATAGGATTGTCCTTTGCTCTCAAAAGGATTGGTCCACTCGCTGCAATTATATTTACTATATTTTATTTACTCACACTTTATTTATCTGCTATATCAAAAACCACCAAAACCCCGTTTGCTAGTGTTTACAGTGAATCCTCTATCCAACCTGCTTGTCCACACCTTCTGCTCCTCGTCGGGTTCGACACTCTTATTTCTTAAAAGTACTACGATACACCCCCTATACTTGTGGGTCATCAAGGCCTCTTCTCATGAAGACTCAAGCTAATGCTTCTCAAGTTGAGAAATCAACTAAGAAGAATGGAAGGAGCCGTTGTTGCTACTTATGCCGTGAAAAATGGCATGTTGCTTCTTCATGCACTAATGGTACATTATCCAACCCTATCATAATTGATGATGTGTATTCCATTCGGAAGGATAATGTGGTCAATGTGTCTGCCAAATATGTTGGTACTCAAAGTGTTATCAAGAAAAGAACCATTTGGGTTTCCAAGCCTATTGTGACTAACCTCTTAGGACCCAAATTGGTTGGGGACCAACAAGCTCAAACTTGATCAATAGGTGTTATTTGAGCGCATTGGAGATTTGGCTACATCATGAAGAATTAAGAGATCTTCGTCACGTATATTTTACTCAAGCCAAGTCATTTGGATTATCATGTCTCTATCTCATATCCCATGCTCCTTCGTCACGTATATATGAGGGTACCCAAGGCAAAGTTTCCTTCTCGCTGGGATATGGATCGTTCTAACCGTGCTGATAGAGAAAGCTCTCAACCTAAGGAAGTGTGGGGGAAAAATCCTGATGGCTAGAATTCACCGTCTGACAAGCATGCAAGCCGTATTGATCACAATACGGAGATGATGCGTATGCTTATGTTTGCAATTGAAGATCTGAAGAAATCAATTGATAAGCTCATCGAGAAGGATTCACCACCACCACCGAAGAATTGATTCATCATTGGTATTGGCATCCCCTTGGCTTGTTCCAAGCTTGGGGGAGTGCAGCGGTATCACACCTTTATCTTTCACCCTTTTACCCTTTAGTAGAGTCATTTCGTGAGTATAGAAAATATCATATCGGATGGTTTGCAGTATGGAAGTGTCACTCTTTAGTTGCTTATCATTGTATCCCTTGGTTTGAGTTGTCGTAATTAAATATTAATGAGAAGTTTAATCATCTACCTGTTCTACTTTATTTTAGTTTGCAATTTTTGTTATATGGTTGATCTTGTTGTTAGTATTGGTATCAATTTTGGAGCTTCAAGTTAATCTAGTTGGTTTTGGAAAACTTAGCATTGGTCAGTAGCAACAATACGTTGAGACTTAAGTAGAAAAGAGGGAGTTGCATGTAGATATATTATTCCATGATCTTTCTTTCTTGTTAGCTCATAAGCTTATTATTCTCAAATAAGTTTGTTTGCACCTTCAAGGAAGATTGCGTGATTGGTTTTATCATACATGTTTTTGTTTGTTTTACTTCGATTCTTATGCTTGCTACCCAACCTTGCTAGCCAAAAACCTGTACTGAGACGGAATGCTTCTCGTGCATCCAAACCTTGAGCCCAAAACATTGCCATTTGTGTCCATCATACCTACCTATATGTGGCATTTCACCGCCAGTCCAAGTAAATTGCTTGTGTGCTACCTTTAAACCTTCAAAATTACACCTGTTTTGTGCCCCTGTTTTAGCTCACGTGGACGCAAATAGAGAATTGTTATCTCACTTGTTGATTGGATTTCACACCCTGGACTAGTGGCATCATCCGCTTATCCAAATGCTAGAAGTGCTGGCAGCGGGGTTCCCAACCCCAAATAATAATACAAATTCTCTTCACTATTTTTGCCCCTGATTTACCAGTCAAAGCATAATTGTGTAAACAAAAGAGAAAGAGGGATGACCTTCTATACCAGTTGTGTCCTTCAATGGGCGCCGCTCTTGTGAAGCCTAGTTGGTTTGTGACGTACTGTATTTTCTGTTTTCCATTCGTTGACATAAACATACACCTCTCAAAATTAGACACTCCTCGATGGTTTGTGATTGTTGGCAGACACCCGAGGATTCGGTTAGCCATGGTTTGTGTAAGAAAGGTTGGGAGGAGTGTCAACCCGTTTATATCGTTGTTTTACAAAATAAAAGCTCTAGCACATGAGTGATCCATGCTTCCCTTTGTGAAGGGCATATCTTTTACATTTATGTTGAGTCAGTAAACCTACTTATTTCTGTCTTAAGCAAGCATTTGAGTTGTTGTGATTTATCCGGCTATATGTTGATTTACTCAATCATGTTCTTTATTCTTTTTTGTTTCTACAAATACTTTTCTCTCTTTGAATAACACTTTGTACCTTGCTTGTATATGTTGTGCTTACTACTTACTTATCCTTGAGTAATATAGTATGTGTTTGTCGGTTTGCACAACATGTATGTGTGAGTTTTCTTCGAGCCTTATTGAATCTTGTTTAATCTTATTTGGCTCTTTTGAGTGATTAATGGACTATCCCATTTTGGGAATGTAATATTCCTTTGGCACTTCACAATCCTAAAATGTGTGTACTTGAGGAATACCGCTTAGTGTTGAGATTTCAATATTATCTAGTCTCTATGTGGTATGTCATACTCATGAGAAATTCAAATTCTATAATGTCTATTAATTATATCTAGTTGGTCTTTGTTTGCCTCTTGCTAAGAAGATGCAGATTATCACATTATGGGGGAGTAATTTCCTTTTGCATATTACAAGCCTAAAGAATGTGAACAATTGAGGTTTTTCCACCTAGAATTGATATTGTAAATTATCTTGTTCCTATGTGGCATGTGTTCTCAAACAACTTTCAATTTGCTTAAATGTTTTTATTTGCTCATCTTTTGGTATCTTGTTTGTGAGAGAGTTTATTGGTGCGGTTTTCCTCAAATGTTCACGAGTATTTACCTTCTCGGAAACCGGTTTCTTCATGATA